>JANUYF010000003.1:33663338-34263338 GCA_026167975.1 Phrynosoma blainvillii
AAGTGGAAATGAGGCATCCCGAAAATAAACGGGAAATAACCCTTGTTTCCACATACGTCATTACCTTCATTGCACATTTACAGTAAGTGTATAGAACGTCCACACACAAGAGAAAAAACCCCGTAAATGTAGCCGAAATGAGCCTCCTGCACATGCGCAGAGAGAGGAATGCTCGCTGGAACCATGGCAACAGCAGGGAAATGCGCCACAATACGTATTTGGTTATCAGACCTACGGTAAATGCAAAATGATTCCCGTCGCGCAATTGCAATTCCTGAAGAAACCGAAATTCAAAAGATCTCGGTTCTTTCCACTTTCTGTCGGGCTTCTGTTGGGGTTCTGTGCGACGTCGTGTGGAAACACGGGCAAATAATCCGGATTCATTCGCCATTTCATTTGGATTCTGTTTGGATTGAGCCCTGTGTGATAACGTCCCATGTGTGAAAGGGATCTAGGAGTCTTAGTAGACCACAAGTTGAACATGAGTCAACAGTGTGATGCAGCAACTAAAAAGGTCAATGCGATTTTAGGCTGCATCAATAGAAGTATAGTATCTAGATCAAGGGAAGTAATAGTGCCACTCTATTCTGCTTTGGTCAGGCCTTACCTGGAATACTGTGTCCAATTCTGGGCACCACAATTAAAAAAGGATGTGGAGAAACTGGAGCGTGTCCAGAGGAGGGCAACTAAAATGGTGAGGGGTCTGGAAAACATGCCCTATGAGGAATGACTTAGGGAACTGGGTATGTTTAGCCTGGAGAAGAGACAGTTAAGAGGGGCTATGATAGCCCTGTTTAAATATTTGAAGGGATGTCATATTGAGGAACTTATTTTCTGTTGCTCCATAGAAGAGGACCTGGAACAATGGATGCAAGCTGCAGGGAAAGAGATTCCACCTCAACATTAGGAGGAACTTCCTGACAGTGAGAGCTGTTCGCCAGTGGAATACACTCCCTTGGAGTGTGGTGGAGTCTCCTTCTTTAGAGGTCTTTAACCAGAGGCTGGATGGCCATCTGTCAAGGATGCTTTGATTTTGAGTTCCTGCATGGCAGGGGGTTGGACTGGATGGCCCTTGTGGTCTCTTCCAACTCTATGGTTCTTTGATTCTGTGATTTGCTCCAGGATCCATTTATTTGTCTTTTTAGCAGTCCACAATATCCACACACAGAACTCTTCTTCAGCACCACATTTCAAATGAGTTGATTTTCTTCCTATCAGCTTGAAATGTAAAGCTATATCCCTGAATACTAAAATAGGAATGACACAGTCCCTTTCCAAATCCTAATCATTTTCTGATTTCTTCTGCAGTCTCCACTCTGATTAATGATTGAGGTATGACAAATATTCAACTATTTTGATGTTTTCATTGTTTACTTTAAAGTGTTCTAAATACTCTGCAGTCATTATTTTGCTTCCCCCCCCCAATGTTCAGTTGTAGATCTGCCTTTGCACTTTCTTCCTTGATTTTCTTCAATAATTGTTCCAAGTCTTTGGTATTTTCTGTTAGCAGTGTGGTGTCATCTGTGTTTCTTAGATTGTTGATGTTCCTTTCTCCAGTTTTCACACCTCCTTCTTTCAGATCTAATCCTGCTTTATGTATGATGTTTTTGACATACAAATTAAACAAATAGGGTGATAAAATATAGCCTTACCTGACCCCTTTGCAATTGGAAGCCACTGAATTTCTCCATAATCTGTCCAGAGTATGGATTATGAATCAGGATGATCATATGAATGGCACCCCCATTTTTCTAAGACTGATTCATAGCTTTTTGTGATCTATGCAATCAAAGGCTTTGCTATAATCTATAAAACACAGGTTAATTTTCTTTTGAAATTCTTTGGTACATTCTATTTGAAATTCTTTGGTACATCTTATTATTCAACGTATTGTAAGGGTCCACCTATGTAAATCATTGCAGGATGGGATTTCTGGCTGCTGGAGTCCTGTTGCCAAAGTCTTTGCTGGACCAGGCCAAAACTGCCAGAGTCCTGGAAGGATCAGGACCAAGCCAACAGGTACAGCTGCCTCTACTCATGCAGAGCAGCTGGAGGTACAATCATTTAAGGGCTGCATTGTCTTCTGTGCTTCCTGTAGTCATTCTGGTTCACAAATGACCATTGTTAAAACTGGGCTTGCTACTTTGATTCCATACACAAAGGATTTTGATTTTGAATTGACATTCTGACATACCAGTGGCATATATATATATATATATATATATATATCTTTCCTGGGTTTCCACTCCACTCCACTATATGCATTTGAGGAAGCAGACTGAAGGGCCTAAGCAGATGGCGCAAAGCGCGGTCTTCGAGGCCAGGAAGGGGAAGGGCAGCCTCACACTGGGCGCCCCAACCCCTTCCTGAAAACGTCATTGGAGCGGCCGGCCCTCCGCACGGCCAGTGCTCCGATGACGCACTTCCACTGCAGTGTCCGCACACGCTGCAGCGGAAGAGGTGCCGAAGGTGCGCCGGAGGCCTTTTGCGGCACACCTTCGGCGTCTTGTGGAAGGAACACTATTTTAGCGCTCCTTCCTGGGCCTGGGGCGCTGCGCTGCGGGGCCGAGGAGTGCAGATACTTCGGCCCCGATCTGCAGCTTCCTGGGGCGGCCCCGTGCTGCCCATCTGCTTCCCCCCTGAAGTCTATGAAAGCTCATGCTGCTAACTTCTTTATTTCAGTTAGTCTCAAAGGTGCTACAAGATCTCTCTACATACTGATTTTACAGACTCAACACAGCTGTATCTTTGAATTATACCCAAGAGGTAAAGGAATAATCTTTTGTTTTTCCAAGGAGTATTAATGAACTACTCTGGTTGGCAGGATGAACAAGTTCATACACATAGATTTTTTGCGTGAAAAAAAATCCTTATAGTGCAATCCGATGCTACAAAGATGAAAGCATATGAGTGAAGGAGGCATATGGGCCAGATGTGGGTTTTTCAATAATTTACTATTCCCTGGCATGAATCCATTTATCAAATAGACTAAAGATATGAGTCTCCCTGCCGCACATGCATCCTGTACTCTAGACCTTTTCTAGAGTTTATTTCCAACCCTTCAGATCTAGAGATGTGCTCCTGTAAAGTCTTCTGCACTTCCTTGGGAGTTCCTTCCCTATTTTCCTTTCGCTAGCAGGCAGAGACCTTTCGGTTTCAGCAGGCTTTTAATGTATAAGCAGGGAAGATTTTTATTGGGATGTTTTATTTACCTTTCTAAACTTTGTCCAATCTTTTTAAAAAATATATGTGATGATTTTAATTGTTTTTTATTTTATTCTGGTTTTTTTTAGGTGACTCTTTCTGAGAGCTGCCATGGGTCCCACTTTGGGGAAAAGTGGCATACAATGAAACAAATAAACTTGGGGAATATCTACATTACATAATTATAGCAGTTTGATAAAACTTTATTTGCCATGGGTCCTTCTTTTGAAATACTAGGATTTTTAGTTTGGTGAGATATTTAGAGTTCTTTGTTAGAGAAGTGTAGTGCTATATTTTTGGGGAGTGGAATAGAGATTTCTAGCAGGCTAAACAATAAATTCCACAATTTCATTAAATGGAGCCAGGAAGTTTAATGTAGTATCATTCTGCTATTATTGTCATGTGTAGCTATTCTTGAAGTCACACACTTTCTTCTGCAGTGTGATTTAACAATGAGAAAATGACGTCATTGCTACTGCTATTTGCAAAAGGGGTTAAAAGCCCCACAGAAATCACAAAAAATCCTTCAATGAGGGATAGCTTTACCCAGCACATGCAGTATATGCCATTTATCATTGCCTACACTTCCTATTAATATTTTTAAAGATCAGTTAGTTGAAATAGGGGTGGGGTTGTTTTAGATTATGTTCTAACTTTTATATGTTTTAAATTTTAACTTTGTAGTGTTTTAATTAGGTTATTTTAATTGTCTTCAAAAATTTTGTTTTAATGTGTTTCTATATTGTGAGCTGCCTTGGGTCCCTTTTTGGAAGAAAGCTAGCATAGAAATAAAATAAAATACATAAATAAAATATTTATATATTGCTATTATTGAGAATCAAATCAGTCTTTCAAAACTTGGCCAGCTGCAAGCTGGAGTCTAGGACAGGGGTCCCCAAACTATGGCCTGCGGGCCGAACCTGGCCCGTCGAGGCCTTTCAACTGGCCTGTGGCCAGTCCTGCGGCCGCCGCCACTGCGCACAAAACTCAGGGCACCATTTTGTGTTCCAAAGTGGCACCTGGCGTCATGCGTGCATGCGCAAGACTCTGGGCACCATTTTGGAATACAAAATGGCACCCTGCGTAGCACGTGCATGCGCACTACTCTGGCACCGTTTTGTGTTCCAAAATGGCGGCCGGCATGCACATGACTCCGGGTGCCATTTTGGAATACAAAATGGCGCCTGGCGTCATGCGTGCATGCGTACTACTCGGGTGCCATTTTGTGTTCCAAAATGGCGCACAACGCCGGGTGCCATTTTGAAATACAAAATGGTGCCTGAGTAGTGCGCATGCGTGCACGCGCGCAACTCCGGCCGGATTTTTTCCCCCCAGCCCTTCGAAAATCTGGGGGACAGCAAACTGCCCCCCGGATAAAAAAGTGTGGGACCCCTGGTCTAGGACATATTTCACACAGTCTGGACAATTTATGAGGGTTGGAAGGAACTTATTCTGGAGGTTTCAGTGTACCGGCCACAATGTCAGAATCAGCCCCGAGAGATCACAGCCAAATTATCATATTATTTCACTTTCCTTTTGCATGGCCAAATTGGTCTTATAGAATGATAAGTTATTTTGATATTATAATTTTTTTGATAATTTATTGTAATTTTAACAACAGCAATATTGTCTTAAGTTTGGAAATAATTGATATCAGCTAGAGGAAGTGGTGGAAATAGTCGAAATGAAATTTCACCTTGAAGACATCTGCTTCTAATATGTCACCATCTTTGAATAGGGTGGTTTGTTTGTTTGTTTGTTTATTTGTTTTTTCCAGTGCTATTCTGATACTTTGTTTGAATTCAAGAAGCTTATCTGGTAGTTGCTTTAAAAAGAAAAGCCTTTTGGATATTCTGAATGTCAGAGCATTTTACTCCTAATGAATGGGCCTTTGAGATTGACAGGAGGAAATTGGTCCTGGCTGCTGCATACCTCCAGTATTAGATAGGGGTTGCTTAACATTAAGAGCTGAAGATTTTCATAATGATAGCCAGGAAAAGAGAGTGGACCAGTTTGCATGGGACATGGATTGTGGTATGCCTTGCCAAAAACAACAAAACAAAAACAAAAGCAAGCAAACAAAGGAAAATTCTTGCTTTAATTAACCTCCATATTTTCTGCCATGTATCAAACCAAACCATTTTGCTACTTGAGACGAAAAATAAGAGGCCCGATTAGAGCAAATGCTACGCCATGCTACATATAGAATATTCAGTAGCAATGAATCTGTCATCCACCATTATCCCTTAGGGGATAGAAGACAGGTGCAGCAGCACAAACAGCCAAGGCTGAGTAATGGCCTCTACAGACTGGCAAGAAACAGCAATATTGGGGTGGAGTGGGGGCATGGCAACTGCACGTCACACACCACGACTTTGCCCTGATGCCAGCATCACGCTATGTGCCTAGCTGCACGGCGGGACACGCTATGCCATAGAGACACCAATAAGCCACTGTAAACTCCCATTTTTGAAAAGCAGTTGGATAAGAGTGGCTTGGATCCGGATGCATACAGGTTGCACTCACCCAGCCGTGGCTGAGTGTGATAACACCTGCTTTTAAAATTAAATATAACTTTATCCTGTTGGAGAAAGTCGCTTTAAAGTGAATGTGATAATCTCCTGAGTCTTCTTTATAAAATACACAATAAATTTACTTACTAATTATTAGGGCACAGTCAAATACATGATCACATCAGAGTGATGCACAAAGAGGGCCAGTGTGGTAAATGTCTACATCAAGGGAAGTAGTAGTACCACTCTATCCTGCATTGGTCAAGCCTCACCAGTTCTGGGTACCACAATTCAAAATGGATGTTGACAAGCTGAAGTGTGTCCAGAGGAGGGTGACCAAAATGGTGAAAGGTCAGGAAACCATGCCCTGTGAGAAGTGACTTAGGGAGCTTGGTATGTTTAGCCTTGAGAAGAGAAGATTCAGAGGTGATGATAGCCCTGTTTAAATATCATTCTAAGGGGATGTCATACTGAAGATGGAGCAGGTTTGTTTTCTGCAGCTCCAGAGAATAGAACCCAGAGCAGGGGTAGGCAACCTTTTCCCTTTAAGGGCCGAGGGACTTCAGCTCCCAGAAACCCAGGAGCTATTGGCCAACATGGGACTACTGGCCAACATGGCTGAGGCTTCTGGGCGCTGAAGTCCCTCGGCCCTTAAAGGGGAAAGGTTGCCTACCCCTGACCCAGAGCAATGAATTCAGGCTACAGGAAAAGAGATTCCATCTCAACATTAGGAGGAACATCCTGACAGTAAGAGCTGATTGACAGTGGAATATGGTGCCTCGGAATGTGGTGAACTCTCCTCCTTTGGAGGTTTTTAAACAGAGACTGGATGGCCATCTGTCGGGGATGCTTTGATTGTGTATTCCTGCATGGCAGGGGTTTGGACATGATGGCCCTTGAGGTCTCTTCCAACTCTATGATTCTATGAAAAGCAAGCAAACAGGAGGTTGGCAAACATGCAAAGGATGCAAATTCTAACATGTAGGGCCAAGAAGAGCCATCCACTTTCAGGCCCAAGACAGAAAGCGACTCGGCATCCTCCCCGCCTGTGTCCCAGCCAGCATTAGTGAATCTAGTTTCATTAGTGACCCAAATGTGCCAACAGTCTCTACACATGCTCTGCAGCAGATAGGCGGGGCAATAAATGCTGGGAGCCCTAGTGGAGAGTGTGGAAAGAGTGATCTACAGTGCTTTTCTTCCCAGAAGCACTACTATCTTCATAATATCACAGCACAAGAGGCTGCTATGTGTATGTATGTTTGCACTGCCAGCTGCAATGTGGAGTCCCTAGTCTTTGAGAGTCCCAGAACATTTGTTCCAGGTGCACCTTTGATAATTCAACACTGTGCACAGCTCTCTTCTTCAGCTCTGTTATCATTTCCTGTCCCTTGAACTGGAGCCTTTTCGGTCTGGCTAGTGGTAAGGCTGCCCCTTTTTCTAGCAATTCAGAAGGCTCATGTCCATATTGTATATGTATTTACTACTAGTAGTAGTACTTTTCACTGTCCTGTCTTGAAACAACAGTATATTCAGCCTTTCAAAATATATGGAGTAGCAAAGCCGTGAGATTCATTTTCCCAGTAAGAAACATTAGAATAATAATTATTATTTTGTCAAGCAAACAAGGAATAGTTGAACAATTAAAAGACTGCCTTGCATACAAATGAGGTTCATGCCAATAAGCTACATATGTACCGGACATAGTTTTTAAGAGAGCTGAAAATTGTAAGCTAGAGGCATTGTATCCTGTAGTGTATACTTTCTTTTTTCTTGTTCTGTTGTCTCTTGAAAAATAGCTTTACACTACAATAATCTATAAGACTTGGGAAAAGAAAGCAGGGTGAATATGCCAGTTCCACAAGCAATGATAACTTTGGCATCTGCCTGTATGTGCCTTCAAGTCACCTGTGACCTCATGAATTTCATAGGGTTTTCTTGTCAAGGAATACTCCAAGGTGATTTTGCCACTTCCTTCCTCTGAAATACAGCCTACACCACTTGGTATTTGTTGGTGGTCTCCTATCCAAGTAGTATCTAGGGCTGACCCTACCTAGCTTCCAAGATTGGATCAAGTGTCTTTAGGGTATTTACGCCACCAACTCTGGCATAATCAGGAAAAAGGCCCTTCAACCCTTGTGTCTAGAATCATAGAGTTGGAAAAGAACATGAGGGTCATCCAGTCCATCCCCTACTGTGCAGTAATACACAATCAAAGTGCTCCCAAAGATGACTATTCATCCTCTGCTTAAAAACCTCCAAAGAAAGAGACTTCATCACTCTTTGGACCTTATCCCACGGGGCCAAAAGCAGCAAGAATCCACTAAGAATCAGGCGCTATAGCGCTATATCTTCCCGCGTGATCCCACGACGTCGCTCAGAATCCGCTAAGAATCAGGCGCTATAGCGCTATAGTTTTCCGCGTGATCCCACGACGTCGCTCAGAATCCGCTAAGAATCAGGCGCTATAGCACTATAGTTTTCCGCGTGATCCCACGACGTCGCTCAGAATCCAGCAAGAAACCGCTCGGAATGCAGCATCATTCGCATTCTTTTGAATGTCGGTTTCAGCGGGCATTGCAATAGCGCGAGGTGATCCATAGCGCTATTATAGCGCTAGCCCCATATTTATACTAGCGCTATAGTACTGGAATGATGCTCATATCGCTTTCTTGCCACTTTTGAGAGCAGCGTGGGATAAGGTCCTTTGAGGCAGCATCTTCCACTGAAAACACCTCTCACCACCAGGAGGTTCCGTCTAATGTTGAGGCAGAATCTTTTTTCCTGTAGCTTGAATCCATTGCTGTGTTTCCTAGCCTCTGGAGCAGCACAAAACAAGCTTGTTTCATCCTCAATATGATATCTCTTCAAATATTTAAACATGGCTATCATGTCACCTGTTAACCTTTTCTTCTTCAGGCTAAACATAACCAGCTCCCTAAGTCACTCCCCATAGGCCATGGCTTCCAGCTCTTTCACCATTTTGGTCACCCTCCTCTGGACACTCTACAGCTTGTCAACTTCCCTCTTAAATTTAATAATAATAATAATAATAATAATAATAATAAATAATAGTTTTATTTCTAACCTGCCCCTCTGCTCAGCAATTGGGGCGGTGTACAACCTTATAAAAAACAGTAAGCAATTAAAACATTCCCAAATCCCATACCCTAACCCTCCCACCCCTTAAAACTAGATTAAACCAAGAAAGAATTAAAATGAATGTAAACATAAATACAAATAAATGATTTTTTTGGCAGTATGCAAACAGTGGCAGATTGGGGAGCGGATAGCAAACCTCTGCCATTTGCCGGGAAGTTATTCCAGGAAGGCCTGCTAGAAGAGATCCGTCTTTACTGCTTTACTGAATTTTGACATATGGAACTCTTCAGAATGGAAAGGAGGAGAGTTGCTCTCCCTGAAGCTGTACCTGTTATAAGCCTTGACACTGGGAACATGGTTTATCCATCATCACCAAGATTGCAAAAATAAACATTAGATTAGCTAAGACTAGGACAGATGAGTCCTATGGAGCAAAATGGGAATAGCTTCTGAGTAGAGATGAATATAAATTATATTTATAAATTATGCCTTAACATTGAACTCTAACATTCTCAATATGAAATGAGGCTCAGCCCTCCAACTCAGGGAAGATCTCTATGTGGAAGTGCCATCCCCAGATACATAAAGCCGCCACATGCATTTATGTTTTACAGTTGACCCTCCATATCTACAGATTCTACATAGATTGATTCAACCAGTTTTAAGGGGGGGGGGGAGGGTCTGGGGGAGAGGATGGAATGTTTTTACTTGTTGTATTTTTTACTTGCTGTACCCCGCCCTGATTGCCGAGCAGAGGGGCGGGTTATAAATAAAATTAATTAATTAATTTATTATTATTATTATTATTATTATTATTATTATTATTATCAACCATCCATGGCTTGAAAATATATATATTTTTAAAATATATTCCAAGAAGCAAACCTTGATTTTGCCATTTTAGATAGGGGACACCATTTTACTATGCTATTGTATACAATGGGAACTGAGCATCAATGGCTTCAATATCCATGGGGGATCCTGGAGCCAAACCACAGCAGATACCATGGGCTCACTGTCCTTGTCCTCAGTTGGTTCTATATATTATTTTCAGGTTTGTTGGTTTCCAAAAGCCAATGAAGGTAGTTCCTTCCACACCATGTGCCCTCCACTTTTTTGAGTAATCCTTGTGCATGGGTACCAGCTAAGAACCAACAGTGCAGTCTTCCTGTAACTCCAATAAATACAATTTTTGTGTGTGTATTTTGTGGATATGTGTGCACTGTTTGTTGGAAAACAGCTTGGGCAAATTACTGGTACCTTTTGAACTACAACTCCCAAAATACCCATCTCAGTTGGGAACTCTGAGAATTGTAGTCCAAAAAGTAAAGCTTTGTTTATTACAACTTGCTGCATATATAGCTCTGTAGTTAAATGGTTTGTAGAAAACAAACAAACACATATTCCGTGCACAATGCTGCTTCACATACAAATGTTTCCTTATCACTACTGCTGAACATCCTGCCTATGCTCATTCCCTTTGTATTTTCTTAGATGAGTTCTGGTCATGAATCTGATTCTTTAATCATCAATAGTTACAAACAATACAGCAGCTTAACTTACTGTTTACATTACTAAAGAGCTTTCAAGTAGCAGAACTTTGCGAAAGAGGAATTTCCTGGAAATGTTCTTTTTAAAAAAAGTTTAAGTACAGTTGGGAATTTATTTTCTTCAGTCTCTGAAATCCATATAATGATTACTACAAGTTATAATCTATTTAAGGGTCTATTTAAATCAACCTCAAAACCAATCCTAAACATACTTGTGTGTGCATGCGCCTTCAAGTTATTGGAGAACAAACCTCACAGAACTTAACTTTCAAGAAAACATATATGTGTCAAGGGGTATAAAACCACTTCTCATCAGTGAGTCTGCATTTTAATTAGTGATTTTAGAATCAGAATTAAAAATAACTAACAAGATAATAGTAGTTCTACTTTGTTGTAAGAGTGAATTAGGGTTCCCTGGTTTTCAAAACAGTAATATGTGACAGTCAGTTGCCACCTGCCAGCTCAAAATGGCCAAGACACACAAGCAAGGCCTATATAAGGCCTGCATAAAGCATATTGTCTAACTGTCCTGATTTAATCCTTCGTGGTCCCACTTTTTCAACTGCTTTCAAAATGTCCCAATTTTTTCTTCTCTTCCCAGTTTTCTTCTTTGTCTGCTGCTTATTTTAATTGCTGCAAACTGAGTTCAAAGTGGAAAAATAGATTGCAGTCAACTCAGCAGTGGGGAGGGAGGAGGAGGGGCAGAATCTTGACCTTCCCAGTAGGTTTAGGCAACAGCAGACTTCTGCTTGTGTGTTCTTCCTCATTAATAGCTTGTATGTTCTTCCTCATTAATAACTTCTGCCATCTTGACCACACTTTGATGTTGCTTGGCCACACATGTCCTGGTTTTCATCTGTGAAATGTTGTAGGGTATACAGTATTAATGTTACAACAGCCCCACATATAAGATGTCAGGGTCTGGATGGAAATGTTTGTATTATCTTAAAACCCAAAATTCTGTGGCTGGACATAATAAGCACTGAAACAGCAAAGCCTGTACATCAATGTGCACAAGAACAAGACTTCAGTGCTTTTGCATTGAATGCTTCCCTTCAATGTCCGTCCTTGCAGATTCCTATTTTGGTTCAAGGGCACCTATACAATGGGTTATTTATGCAGCTCTTCCTTTGCATGTTTAGAAGCTATTATGCCTGGACAAGTATGCCCTATTCAAATTTTGCATTAATGCTATTCATGCTTTACCTTTCTCCAGAGACTCTAGGAATGCTTTATGTTGCTTTCTCTGTGAGGTACAGCTCTGTCATTTTGGTGTTTTCAAATGGACTATGAATTCTATAATTCTTTTTATAAAAACCCAACATCATATATATATATATATATATATATATATATATGATGTTGGGTTTTTATAAAAAGAATTATAGAAAAATGAACTCAGTTCTCCAGGCTCTATTTGCTGTAGTGGTATGCTTTTATATTTAATGCATTGTCTGTAGATTATGCCATTTGGACAGTTGCACTATTTTTATATGCAGACCTTCATATACAATGCTGGGATAGCCATTCGGTATTTCTGCAGAACAGGGTGGATAGGGGTAGACTGTGCCTGCAAAGAGAATTCTGAGTATTATGTAGCTTCGACCCTGGATATGTGGACAAAACCTTCAAGGTGTCCCATGGCAAATAAATGCTAAGATTGACTATGCTTAAGGCAAAGAGATGCAGGCCCAAGACAATTTGCTTCCTGAGGCAAAGGACAGGATGACCCCTTTCCCCACAGTCTAATGACACATGGTAACTAGAAACTAAAACAGAAATCTGTCTGTTTTGGAAATCTTGATATTATGTGTCTTCAAATCAGTTCCAATGTATGGCAAGCCTACCATAGGGTGTTCTCAGCAAGATTTCTTCAGGAGAGGTTTGCCATTACCTTCCTCTGAGGCTGAGCGAGTGTGACTTGTCCAAGATCATGCAGTGGGTTTCCATGGCTGAGGAGGGATTTCAATTCTGGTCTCCGAGAATCCTAATCCAGTACTTAAACCAAAGGCAACTACCTTGTTGCCTTTAATAAACTGAATAATGAGCTATATTTTGCCCCTCAACAGTACAGAGAAGCTGTTGTTGGGAATTTCCTTAGATGAGTTCAATGCATGGGAGAGGGTTCCATGCATACGAAGGGCCCATCAGGAATGAGGGACCCAGTTCCCAATAACCAAGACAGCATTGTAGTGTGGTGGAAACTAGAGCTTCATTCTAGATATCAAGACAGAAAGTTCCCCGTCCCGGGTTCAGTGTCAGAACTGAAGAAGTTCCCCCTCAGACCATCACTCCCATCCTCCATCCCCCCTTTCCAATCCCGATTGCTCCCCTTTGATTCAGATCAAAGGGCCCTTCATGTTCCTCTCCTTCCCCTCCTCTGTTATCATTTAATCTCCCTTCAGGAAGGAGCTAATCCCTGTTTCACAGCTCAGATCTATGGCAGGAAGATTGGGATCATAAAACTACAACTCCTTTCTGCTGCTGGCTATCTGCCCCTCCCGTTTGTTTCCCAGGATTGAATTTAGCAAAATTGATATCCCCTTCTGAATACCCAACATACTATTACAGCGTTAAATCACCATATCACGTGCCCTTATATCTTCATCCCTCAATATCATCATATCACCATGCCAACATGACAGAACCATGCATATGGATTCTGACAGGGCCAACTGTATCTAGCAATTGCAATAGCATTTGTATTTCTGTACTGCTTAATAGTGAACTCAGCACTCTCTAAGCAGTTTACCATGACCACAAGATATTGTAGTGAAGTTTACTTCTCACAAGGATGCCACCAATTTTTTTTAACAAAGACAAAGTTGTTGTTGGTATAATGAGGGTGAGCTGCTGCAGTGTGAAGCTACATTAATAACTAGAGGAGTAATATTGAAGAAGGGGAAACTATTCAGGACTGATAGTCATAATATATGAATTGAACATAGACTGGATTGGGTATTAATTTGGACATGTTAATTTCACATTGGAAAACTTTCATAGCACAATCTAAATATACAGTAAATCTTGATTGATTAGTGAAAGAAGACCATGGGCCTTTGCAGACTGCTAGAAATAGTGCAAACTGAGTCCACTTTAACTGCTCTGGCTCAATGCTAGGGAATCATGGGAACTGTATTTTTTTCTGAGAAATTGAGCCTTCTCTGTCAGAGAGCTCTGGTGCCACAATAAACTACAGTTCCCATGATTCCCTAGCACTGAGTCTGGGCAATTAAAGCAGACTCAATTTACACTATTTCTGGCAGTCTGCAAAGGATCGATATTGAGGATCTATAAACTGTGACCCCGTTTGTTAATTATAAGGCAGTACAGCATTTTTATAAAGGCTATCACCGGTGTATGAGTTCCCAGGATCTAAGGAGTTAACAGACTTGGGGGGGAAGCAGACGGGCAGCCATGGGCCGCCCCAGGAAGCTGCGCCACAGGACCGAGGCATCCCCACGCCTCAGTCCTGCAGCGCAGCTTCACCGCCCCTGAAAGGAGCGCTAAATTGGCACTCCTTTCACAAGTTGACGAAGGTGCACCGCAAAAGGCTGCGGCGCACCTTCGCCGACTCTTCCACCGCAGCGCGTGCAAATGCTGTGGTGGGAGGTCCTCCTCGGAGCGCCGGCCATGTGGAGGGCTGGCTGCTCCAAGGACGACCTGGGGAAGGGGTTGAGGCGCCGATTGTGCGGCTGCCCCTCCCCTTCCCTGCCCCCAAGACGGCCCTTTAAGCCGTCTGCTTAGGGGGGTTGTCTACCTTTTCTGATCCACATTCTTATTTTTATCCTTGGTGGCATTTGGCAAGCTCTGGCATTTTCTTCACCTGTGTGTGACAGTGGAGGAGGAGTGTTTGTGATAGCCCAGACTTGAAAGTCTGAGGAGGGAAGAGGTGATGTTGAGGATGAGAGGCGGGGGAGTCGGTGTGTTAAACTTGGCCAGGAATTTGTATCGTACTCTAAATTAAAAAAAAAAAAAAGGTGCTGCAATATATGTTAAGGCCAAATATGAAGTTAATTTTTTTTTGATGACTCAGACAGACATTTTCTTATTTTAGAATTGGATTACAATGCAAAAAAGATCTTATTGATTAGTGTTTATGCCCCCCTGGATAATAAAGGCAAATTTTATTTTATTTTTTTAAAAAAAAGAGAAAAATTGATTACATTAGAGCATGATACTATAATTATGTTGGGTGACAGGAATGGGGTTGTGGACCCGAAATTAGACAAAATTTCCGACAAAGCAGTTTAAAAAATCAGGGGAAATTACTGAAAGATTTTTTTGAAATGGTTAACTTATTGGCCTTACAAGATACCTGGAGGTTTAAGTATGAAAATACTAAAGAAATTACTTTCTACTCTAATAGGCATCGCTCATGGTCTAGACTTGATATGATTTGGATCTCTGTGCATATAATACCAAAATTTTATAAAATGAAAACTCTCCCAAAGGTATGGTAGGTCCATAATCCAGTTGTTTTGGAGTTGCAATTTGGGAAGAAACAATATAATTGGAGATTGAATTTAAAAATCCTTAAGGATGAAAAAGTTCTTTTAGATATTAAAAAAAACAGATAATTAACTACTTTAAGGAAAATCTGAATAAAGGTTCTCCAATGCATATCATTTGGGATGCCTCAAAGGCAGTTATAAGGGGTTATTTAATGCAAAATACTTTTGAATGGAAAAAGAAAAAGAAAGAAAAAGAGACTAGAATGAAGAATTAGACAGGTGGGAGAAAATTTTGGAAAAAGATCCCAAAAATTTGGAAGCTTTGAATGAAATTAAATATATCCAAAAACAGTTATCAATATTAATGATGGAAGAAATTGATAAAAAAAAAGAAATTTGTGAAACATAAATACTTTGAAGGTGCTAGCAAACCAGGAAAATTACTAGCATATAATTTGAAGAGAGAGAAACTCCAAAGATCAATTGTTAAAATAAGGGACGGGATTAAAATTGTGATGAATAAGAATCAAATCCAAAAAATCTTTGTAAGGCATTTTACTGAGATTTATAAAGAGATGGCTGGAAAGAAGATAGAAATCAAGGAATATTTGGGAAAATGGAGCAGAAATCAACATTAAATAAACCAATCACAGTGAGGAACTAGCTGAAGCCATAAAAAAAATCTGAACCTGGTAAATTTCCTGGCCCAGACAATCTAATAACTGAATATTATAAAATTTTTGAATCCCAGTTAGGTATCCCATTGGTTGAAACAATGAATGAAATTCTTAAAGACCAAATTCCCCAAACATGGAATCAAGCAAATATATCATTAATTCCTAAAGAAAATAAGGATCAATTAGACCCGAATAATTATAGACCAATTTCATTTCTAAATTCTGATTACAAATTATTTTCAGCAATATTGGCCAAAAGGTTAAAGAATTTTTTAGGTAATTGGATACACTCAGATCAGAAAATAAAAGATAATATTAGAAATTTGTTAAATTTAATTGAAATACATGAGAAAAATTAAATAAAAAATTTGCAATGATTTTTCTAGATGTGGAGAAAGTATTTGACAATATAAGATAGAATTTCATGTTTGGGGTCATGAATAAGATTGATGTGGGTGAGAATTTCCTAAATTGGATTATTAAAATATACTAGAAGCAAGAAGCCTCTATTCTAATTATTGATGAGAAAACGTCACTACTTCACATTACCAAGGGCGTCCGGCAAGGTTGTCCATTGGCCCCCCTTTTATTTATTCTAACCCTTGAGATTCTTTTGAAATAAGATTAGAAATGATAATTTGATTAATGGGGTTAAAATAAAAAAGGAAATATATAAAATAAAGGCTTATGTGGATGACGTGGCCATGACGATATCAAATCCCATCAATTGTAGTGAACATTTAATGCAAATTCTCAAACAATATGGGAATGTAAATAGAACCAAGACATCAATGTTATTGTTGAACTTTTCTGAAAAAGAGGCAGAAATTATTGTAAAGGAAACTGGATTTCAAAAAGTGAAAATGGTGAAATATTTAGTTATTATTTTAACATAAAAAATACTGATTTGTTTCAAAATAATTATAATAAAATTTGGAATGAAATTAGAGGCAACTTAAGAAGGTGGCAAAATTTAAATTTGTCATGGTTAGGTAGAATCGTGGTGATAAAAATGGCAGTGCTAGCAAAAATGATGTTTTACTTTCAAAATATCCCAATCATCATGAATAATGCCCCATTTCAGAAATGGAATAAAGATACAGTTGAATTTATATTGCAAAAAACAAACAAACAAACAAACAAACAAACAAAATCAAGAGTTAAATTAAAAACACTTCAGGATACCACTGACGGGGTGGTGGGTGGTGGTGGTCACTCTCCCTAATTTAAAATGGTACTTTGAAGCTTGTTTTCTAGATTGGCTTCAGGACTGGATTAAACTAGATAATACAAGAGTTTTAGCTCTTGAAGGATTTGATTTGCATTTTGGCTTTCACACCTATTTGTTTTATGATAAAGCTAAGGCTGATAAAAATGTAATAATAATTTCCTTCATAAATCTCTTTTGAGAGTATGGAGAAAATATAGGATTAAATGATGCCCAAAAATTCCTCTTTGGGCATCGCCAGCAGAAGCTCTCTTAAAAAGGGAAGTTTATAGTACTGAAAGATGGATTTGTTATTCAGATATTACTAAGAGTTTTCAAGGCATGATTACTCTAAAAACACAAGATGAATGATTAAGGAATGGGTTTAATTGCAACTGGTTTGCATATAGGCAATTAGTTGAATGATTTAAAATGGATAATAAAATGAGTGGAATTGGTCCTGGTGACGTGGAAATAAAGAAAATTGTGAGAGGCGACTCCAAAGAACAAATATCAAAATTTTATAAATTGATATTGAAATGGGAGCTTGAGGAAGAGACTGTCAAAGAATTTATGGTAAAATGGGTAATTGATTTGAAGCAGAACATTGAGATGCAACAATGTGAAAAAAATTGAAGGTAAGAAATACACAATAAGTGTTGAATTAAGGGAGAATGTATATAAATCAATGTATTTGATCCCATATAGACTCTCCAAAATGTTTAAAGAATGTAAGCCTACCTGTTCGAAATATGGATTGGTATTTGGATTGGTATAGGATTGTACATACCTACATATTTGGTGGAAATGTGAAAAGGCTGTAAGATTTTGGAAAATTATACACTGAGTAATGAAAAAAAATTAATCTGAAAGGTTGTCCGGAGCCCAGGCTGTATCTTTTGAATATGTTAGACAATGGCAAGTTAGAAAAGGAAAAAGGGAAAATAATGTTCTTGGCAATAATCACTGCCAGAATATTATATGCTAAATACTGGAAACAGAATGAGATTCCAACCTTGGAGGAATGGAAATTAAAACTCTATGACTTTTATGAATTGGATAAGTTATCATATTTAATAAAAAAATAAGGCTTTATCAGGTTTTTACAAAGTGGATCTCTTATGTGCAAGCACAAAGTGATGAAAATAGATATATAGCATTATTGGATTAATAATATGTTGTATAGTTTATACTCTGGTTGCAATTACAGTTATATGCCTGTCATACTTTTGTTATAGTTTGAAGTATGGTTGAAGTTTTTTTTCTTTTATAGCTATAATAGAAAGTAACTAGATTGGTGATAATTGTTGCTTAACTCAATTTTCTCTAGCTGTGTTTCTAATATCAAATGTATTTCTTTATTAAGTGTGATATCAGATTCTTCTGTGTGGTATGAGTTGCAAGAGATTAATATTTGATATTCAAAGATCCTAATATTTGATGTCACTTTTTAGTTACCGGTATTTCTAGTTTTATGATGGTTTAAGTAGTCCATGGTTTAAATATAATGATAGTTTATTATTATCCAAAATTCTATAGATTGTGATTTAATAAGTATGAGAAAGGTTAAGAGTTATAATTGTCAGCTATAAAGTAAATACTGATCTTCATATGCACAGTTTGGGAAGTGTAGTAAGTAGGGTTACTACTTGTTTTTGTATATCTGTGATGTATGAGTATGAGTATATCTGTTTGTTTGTCTTTTTGTAATGTTAATAAAAAAATTAATTTTTTTTTTTTTACAAATGGGAAACTGAGGTTGAATTGCTGTGACCTTGAAACAGGTTTTCCAGTTTCTCTCTGTCTCGATGCAGTATATACGTTCAGAGAAGCAGAAGTGTGGCAATACTAAGTTCTGCCTGAGGATAAATCTCTAGTTTAGGATCTCCACCAATAACCTGTTTGTGTCACTGGACACTAAATAGAAAATAGACAGATTAAAGATCTGAAATGCTCCACTGTAATAGCAAAGGCTCAAGGTTTAATGTGGGAAAGGGCAGAGATAATTTTAGTTTACTGAAGAAAAATGCAAAACAAAACAGAAAATAGTGATAACATTTAAAAATAATTACAATGCTGAGGAGAATGAAATACATAATTACAATACATACACTTACATCTGAATGGATAAAATCTCATTTCTGATGAAAAATTGTATTTTTGCTTAGAACAGATGCAGCAAGGCCTTTTTTTTATTCCATCCCCATGCATAAATTACCATATTTGCCTGAGAGCTACTGCAGGCATCATTCTATTTCTGTTTATTTCTTTTTCCCCACACAGTTAAACAATGAGTTTAGAAGTGTGCTACTTATTTTCCTACTCAGTTCTTAATCTGTGAAAAATGTCTGGACTGAAAGCTAAATAATGGTTGCACTCCAGTATTTTCAAAGCAACGTGTGTTCCAAAAACAGTGGAATGGTGCATTTGGACATAGAGGAGAAGTCTGTTGATGGCTTTTAACCATCATGGCAATATATAGCCTACAAGTAAAGGGACTGAATCAGTTATTATGGAGCACCAATGGATGAGGGCTATTGCTATTTTTTGGGGGGAAGGGAGATGGTTGACTTGCTGGTAAACATTTTGTTAGATAATGAAACATTGGATAGCGGAACACACAAAATAATGTAAGAAGAAAATCAACCTGTGCCTTATAGATTACAATAAAGCCTTTGATAGTGTTGACAAGACAACAACATGCCACAACATCTGAGGTGCTTATCCTACCCTTAAATAAACTGGTTTACCTGATCCAGATTAAAAATAAATGTGGGTGGTGTTTGGACCCTTTCACAAGGGTTTTGCTGCCGAAATTGCCACCTGGGACCATCCCGGGGCCATCCCCGCTCCTAGAACTGCTCAGTGCAGCTCTTTTCGAAGCCGGGAGTTTTCTGGTTTGAGAAAATGGTTACCGGAACAGCTTCAGGAGTGGGGATGGCCCCAGGATGGCCCCAGTGGCAATTTCGGCAGCAAAACCCTTGCAATAGGGTCTTGACACTGCCCACATTTATTTTTAAGGTAAACCAGTTTATTTAAGTGTGTGATAATCTTCTGATTGTCTTGACACATAACTTCTACTCTGGACAAGAGACCACTGTTAGAACACCATATGGAGAAACAGAATGGTTTCCCATTAGCAAGGAAATCAGACAGGACTGCATTTTATCATCCTATCTCTTTGTAGAGATAAAAGATAATACAAATAATACTGATATAGAACAGATAATATGGAAAGCAGGATTAGACAGAGGAAGAAGGCATGAAAATGAGAGGAAGGAACAGCAACAATTTAAGATTGCAGAAAATAGCAAAGACATGGAATGGCAATTGAGGAAAGTTAAGGAAGAAAGTGCAAATGCAGGGGTAAAGCAAAACACTAAGATAACAAAAGCAATGACCACAGAAGCTTTGTATAACTTTAAAGCAAGTAATGAAGATGTCAAAATAGTTCAAAATTTTGTATACCTAGGCTTAGTTATTAATCAAAACGGAGACCTCCAGACCTCATTTTGTGTCTGGCTATGGAAGCGTAGCCAAATGCTTCTCCAATCCCCTCTGTTCTCCACTAGCAATGAAATGGAGGTCCACAGAGTGGGGGGGTGGGCTGGAATGTTGCAGAGGGTGGAAGAGAATACCAGCCTTTGCAACAACCAAAAGAAGACAGGAAGAAGATCAAAAGAAGTGAATATAAGCACATAGCCAACATGGTGAACTTTGGCGTTACGATAATTCACACACACCCCAACCGTACATGACATACTGAATGGACAGTGGAACATAACATTTCACCAACCCTGCCTGGAGAGTCCCTTTTCCAGAAGCACCTCACTTTTACTCACAGTTAACATATGTTCACTTGCATGCATGAAAGTGTCACCATAGATCATCCCCAGTAGTTCTTCATATAAAGATAGCTTACACATTCAGTGACCTGTACAAACACAGAATGCATTTCTATTCTATCCTCTCTCCAAATATTTCAGGTTTTCTCTTTTTTCCATCCGATCCTAACAAAACCCACTCTCAGGCTAAGAGATATTGGCTGGCCCAATATGACCCAGTGAGCAATATGGCTGGCTAGAAATTTGAACCTGCACCTCCTCACTTCCCATCAAACAGTGGCACACTAGCTACCTGTCAACATCATGCTCGAAACCTCTAGAACATTCAGTAAAAAGCAAGATATAATTGTGGTAGGAACGTAAATACTCCTTGTTTGGGTGATAGGTAGGGATATATTTTTCAATTTTCATATGAAAAAAGGAGAATGGCAGTAGGTATCCAAAGTAATTATGTTATTATACTGTGAGAGTTGCTTTAGCTTTTCATAATCTCATTTAGTGTTTCTGATGTCAAACTAAATTATTTTTAATTGCTTGTATGAAAAATATCAGCTGCATTAATGGCTTTTTGAACTAGCTCTCAGAGCACAATTTTGTGAGAATTTTTTTTCTTCTATAAAGATTTTAGTTAATGTGCATGTATTGGTAATTGGAATGACTAAGCAAGTAAGTAATCACAGTGTTATTATCATTAAGGAAAGCATGCAGTATCACACACCACAGTAATATCCCTCCTCCTCACCATTTCTTATTGTGTAGGGTGGCAGCGTTAAACATTAATGCCAATTTCCTTATATTGCTTAACTTAAAACACCTTGAACACCATTTATGATCAACCTAACAGTATAGTTGCATGCGATTAACCTCCTACACATTTATGAGCTGGGAAGCACACAGTGAGAGCAAGCATAGCAATAGCAAGTACATTTCTATACCGCTTATCAGTGCACTTAAGCACTCCCTAAGCGGTTTACAATGTATAAGCTAATTGCCCCCAACAAGCTAGGTACTCATTTTAGCGACCATGGAAGGATGCCAGGCATAGTCAACCTTGAGCCCTGGCTGGTATTGAACTCACAACCTTGTGGTCTGTGAGTGAGTGGCTGCAGTTCAGACATTTAACCACTGCACCACCAGGGCTCCCAAGCATGGCTGGCAGATGATACTACATGTTACAAAATCAGAAGTAGAGATAAGCACAGACCTAGCATGGTGAACTCTGGCTATATGATAATTCTTTTTTGTTTTAACACATGACTTTTTTTTACACATGACACACTGAATGAATAGTGGACCATCCCATTTTATTGAAGAGACCCTCCTCCAGAGCAATCTCACTTCTTAGTTGTTCTATGCCTTCAAGTCATTTCTGACTTATAGCAATACTATGGGGCTTTTTTGTCAAGATTTGTTGAGGGGGTTTGCCTTTGCCTTCCTCTGAGGCTGAGAGAGTGCAGCTTGTCCAAGGCCACCCAGTGGCTGTCCCTGGTTGCATGGGGATTTGAACTCTCTCCAGAGTCATAGCCCATCACCCAAACTGCTACACCACAGTGGCTCTCACCTCACTTCTACTGATTGTGAATTATGTACATCATGCCTGTATTAATTTAAACTTGGAGAAGCTAGAAAAGCATGGGGGAAATTCTGGAACTGTGTGGTAAATATTGTACACAGCAGCCACCTATGGGAATGAAAAATGTGTGTGTGTGTGTGTGTGTGTGTGTGTGGTTGACTAATGGATTGATTGATTTATATCCCATCTTTCTCCCAGCAGCAGAGGACCATAGGTGGCTCACATCAAAACAACAACAACCCCCCACCCCAAAGTACAGGTCTTGTGCAAATAGAAAATGGGGCCACTGGATACTCTGTGCCTGCTCAAACCTCCCACTACCAGCACCTTAAATCAAGCCTTTGAAATAACCAGTTTTTCCATGCTTGTTAGTATTTTGCAGGTGCTGATGCACTAGAACTGAGCAGTTACACATTTGCAAAACACCAATAGCCCTGAAACAGTTTTGAAAGAAATATGCACACACATCCCCATGCTACACGCCAAAGGAAAAGAAGTGCAGTCATCAAAGAAGACATTGAAAGGAATATGAAAGGAAACTGAGAAGCATTTTATAGCTGTATAATATTTATTTCTTGGTTTTATATGCTATAGGCTGTTTCTCCAAAGGATTTTTTCCCCTACACCTTTTTATTTTGGCAGTGTGCTATCGGTATAATGAACAGCACATGTGCTTCCAAGAGGCTACAAGCAATTGTTTTCTGAATCTGTGTGTGTATGGAAAGAGAGAGAGAGAAAGGGAAAGGGGAAAGAAAAGGGGAAAAGAAAGAAAGAAAGAAAGAAAGAAAGAAAGAATTCTGTCACAGTGAAATTCTAACGTAAAGGAAAGTTTTGTGTATGAAGCATTTTGTTGTTGCAATGTGTCCTCAAGTTGACTTTGACTTATGGCAACCTTATTGTTATCTATTCAGTATCTGTTCAGAAGAGGCTTGCCATTGCCTTCCTTTAAGGCTAAGAAAGTATGACTTGTCCAGGGGATTTACATGATTGAGCCCTGATCTCCTTGAGTCCTTGTCCAACCCCCAAGCCACCACACCATACTGGCTTAAAGAAAGGGCATAGAAAGAGGTGTTTTTGCCCCCCAGCAGAACAAAGCAATTGTTGTTGGGATCTTTTCCCCGGTAAGATAGCCCAACAATATGTGAGGTTAAAGCAGTTAAGGGAGGGAGAATGAAGACAAGATTCTTGGCAACTTCAGAGAAGAATGTATGAGAAACATCCATTTCTAGTATATGAGTTACACTGACAGCAAGTTAGCAAGGACCCTAAGACTGTACAGAATCTACAAAGGCCACTTTTTGTTTTCTACAAAAATCAGAGCTGGGTAATAACTTTATTGGACCCCAAAATATCATTTAAAAGGCAAGTTTTTGACTGAGGGTCACAAAAATCTGTCTATCTATCTATCTATCTATCTATCTATCCATCCATCCAATCATTTAGCTATCATCTAACAATATCTGGATATCTCTGTAAAGATATTACTCAACCAGCATTTTGATTTTATAAATGGACCACACAGCCAAGTTTCCTTTTTTGATTTCTATAGTGCCCCCTAGAAGTCCATAGCCAGGACTGAAATCAAGTAGTCCATTGCCATTGTTTGTTCCCAGCAAGTGCTGTTCAGAGGTAAACTGCTTGTGAACATCGAAGAGCTACCTACATAGTAGGTAGATGGGTGTCTGTCCCCATTACCTTTTCTACGTTCTCCTTTAAAAGGCATCTAAAGGTCACATATTACTTTTAATATGCAGCATGCAGCTCCGTTTGGGACATTTTTGTTTACTGTTGGTAAATACAGTCCTTCTCAATTTGGATCAGTACCACAGGTTCTGGAGAACAGAGGTTAGGTCCTTCCCTTCCCATTCCCTCATATATTCCGTCCCCACTAAGTATGGTGGTTAGAGAGAGTAAATAATAAAATAAATAAATAAAATTGAGCCCTTACTTCCATTTTTATAAATGGAGGTGTGTGCTTTTTTAAACGACTTCTTCCTAATCATTGCACAGGGGTGGGAGAAGCCTTTGTAATGACTGCAGATGAGGAGAGAGTGAATGATTTAACTCTCTCTTCCTTATGTACTTTGGTTCTGATCTAAATCAAGGCCTACACACTAACATTTGAATAAAATAGCTCACACAGAGCTTACATATTAAGCCTAACACATGTTTTGACTATAAGGCTGTGGCATCACACTGAATCGACATAAATTTAATTATGCTTTGAGTGAACATCTATTTTTTTTCATCTGTCCCAGTTTTGCTTCTAAGCCATTTGTCAGCTCAAATTCTAGCATTTCCTTATCTTTGTTCAATTACCATTCCTAATTCCATTGTTATCTTGATGTTGTAGCACATCAGGACTTTGATGTTCAGACTCTCTAGAACAGTACAGTCAGCCCTCCACATTTGCTGTTTTGACTTTTGCAGCTTTGATTATTCACAGATTTGATTATGTTCTCTCTAGGAATCTCTAGGTCCTCCAGTGTGTTTCTATGGTCAATATCCATCAGCAGTTGCACTGATGGACCTAGAGCCTCCTAGAGAGAACACTTTTCTAGGCATCTGTAGCTCCCCCAGTGCAATTCTATGATCCATGTCCAGCAGATGCTGATCACAGGACTGCACTGGAGGAACTATGGATTCCTAGAGAAGTGTTCTCTCAGATAAAAAAAAAAGAGTGTGCGTTTTTAATTTGTATTTTTCCCACTTTCACAAGGGTCCTGTTCTTCTAACCCAAGCAAATGTGGAGAGCACACCATTCTGCCTGCATTAGCAATAGGTTACATATGACTTTTTAGATGCTGAAGTATGCTTTGAAGTATCCCAGTATGCTTTGCCAATAGCTATGTTGGTTAGATGGGACGTGGTGGCTTAGCAGTTAAAACACTGACTCTGACGATTGCAAGGTCAGCAGGTCAGCAGTTTGAGACCCAAGCACTACATGATGAAGTGAGCTCCTGTCACTAGTCCCAGCTTCTGCCAACCTATCAGTTCAAAAGCATGCAAAAGTGCAAGTAGATAAATAGGTACCATTGTGATGGGAAGGTAACAGCATTCCATGCATTCATACTGGCCACATGGCCACTGAATCATCTTTGACAACACTGGCTCCCTTGGCTTAGTAATGGAGATGAGCACCACCCCCTACAGGCAGGCACAACAATCTTGTCAAAGGGGAAATATTTACCTTTACTATGTTGGCCAAGGCCGATGGGAATTCCAGTCCAACAACATCTGTAAGGTCACAGGTTCCGCACTCCTGGTCTACAGTGACAATGCACTGTATCAGGGGTAGGCAATCTTTCCCCTTTAAGGGTCGAGGGACTTCAGCTCCCAGAAGCCTCAGCCATGTTGGCCAATAGTCCCATGTTGGCTAATAGCTCCTGGGATTCTGGGAATAGTGCAGAGTCACATTGTGTGAGCTGTGAGATAAATACTTATATAAATTAATTGTTCATAGGCCACTGAGGAAGACAGCAGTCGAAATGCGTCTGGCCTTGGTTTATGCATTTTCATTTTACCTTTTTCTGCATTTGCAGATTTTTTAGTGGGGTAAATGTTACCCTTTTAGAAATTTGGCTTGGTTTTGAACCATAAGTTTTTTAAGGGCATGGTTATCCCTTATATATTCAGCCCTTGATTTTTTGTGCCTTTTATTTTATTTTCATTATTGGCACGTGATTTAGTGGGGTAATTTTACCCTTTCAGTAATTATAGAGGCTTTTCTGCTCCAGGGTTTGGTTATTTGTTACATTATTGTTTTTGAAGTTGGGTGGGGCATTGTTGTTTTTACTCCTTCGGCATAACCCCTTCTTTGGGTCTTTTGGTACGTATCTGCCTGCAATAAAATGGTTGGAATTGAGGTATTTCTTAAAAAGAAAAAAAAAAAAGAGGCAGAAATCCTAATTCAGCAATAACATGGCTGAAAACACAGGGAGGCAAACCCAGACTTTAAAAGTTAAGCATTTAGAGGGATGAATTTATCAATTTCAGTATTGTCGACCAGTGATGTATTCAAGCCTTTTAGTTGAAGTCTCAAGTCAAATCTCAAGTCAGGTCTCAAACCCTTGCAAGATACTTTCAAGTCAAATCTCAAGTTGAGTCTCAAGTCTGGAAGCCAATTTTTAATAGAAAAAAAATGAGTTAGGGCACATTTCTCAGAGGGGAACAGCAAATACATTAAGCAATGGGCTTGAGGTGGTGGTGATGGGTTTGAAGTCTGCTTGGCAACCTGTCCCCACTGTGCATCAGAGAAATCTTCTAAAGTTTTAGAAAGATCCTTCCACCTCAAGCCCATTGCCTAACACATTTGCTTTTCCTTTCCAAGAAATGTACCCCATGCTCTGGGGGTAGGCCTTGTCTGCTGTTTGAAGTGAATGGCATCAGCAAGTCAGTCACTAGAAATATACAGCTTTCAAGTTAAGTCAAGTTATCATTTTTGCCAAGTCAAGTCCAAGCCATGTCATTGAAGTGACTTGTCTGACTTGAGTCCAGGTCAATTGATTCTGTCTACATCACTGTTGTCCACAATTAGAATTTTTAAAATTCCAACTTCATTCATCTTGTCTTTTCCGGCAAGTTCTTACAAAAATAAAAACTGAAATGAAATTCTCATTCATTCCTACCAGCAGGACCTCCAAACTGTCATTAAGGTAGTTGGGGTAGGGTGGAGGTGGAAGTCAACATTGGCAGAAGGGGTATTATTAATTTTATCTACCCCCAGGTACCTGAAAGGGAGGCAAATTGGTTTCCCACTCCATTATCTCTAACTATGAAGACTCTTAAAAGTGTTAGAAGTAACCTTCATGTGTTTAGTGTAGCTTATTCCCTATTAAGTATGCATAGGATCAATTGCGTGCAGCCCAGGTATCCCTGGGAAGGCTCAATGATGACAGCTGCCTTAATATTTCTTAGTACCCTTCTGATAGTACCCTTCTCATAGAATCATAGAATCATGGAGTTGGAAGAGACCACAAGGGCCATCCAGTCCAACCCACTGTCATGCAGGAACTCACAATCAAAGCATCCCAGACAGATGGCCATCCAGCCTCTGTTTAAAGACCTCTAAAGAAGGAGACTCCACCACACTCCGAGGGAGTGTGTTCCATTGTCAAACAGCTCTCACTGTCAGGAAGTTCCTTCTAATGTTGAGGTGGAATCTCTTTTCCTGTAGCTTGCATCAGTTGTTCCAGGTCCTGTTCTCTGGAGCAGCAGAAAACAAGCTAGCACCCTCCTCAATATGACATCCCTTCAAATATTTAAACAGGGCTATCATATCACCTCTTAACCATCTCTTCTCAGGCTAAACATACCCAGTTCCCTAAGTTGTTTCTCATAGGGTATGGTTATTCTGATTGACAATTCCTGAGGAGGCTCAACTACATAGGAGTCTTGGTGGCACAATTCTGCCAAATCATTTTAGGAAGGGAGGCTCAGCCTCCCAAGCCCAGTCTTTGGAGGCGTTTGAGCCCACTGCCCCCATTCTGGTTCCCATGCCTAGCTGAGAAATTTACCAACAAATCAACCACTGAAAGTTCAACAATAATAGTAAGAAGCTTCAAACAACTAATTGAATAGATATAAAAGAACTATAAGATACATTCAGGGTTGGGGGTGTCCCAGAGAAATCTGGTGCCTTCTTGTGAATGCCTAGCCCTGAGGATAGGTGGAAACTTCAGCAGGGCCTGATCGGTAGAGATGAACCATTAAGGGAGACAAAATATTCCCTACAAAAATTGCAGACATCCTTAAACTAATAATTTTATATCATCACTTTGAACAGGGACATTCAAATATGGCCTAAATAAATCACTAAACCAGAGGTGGCCAATACATAGCCCATGAGCCACATATAAGCTCCTGACTCTTTATCCTAGCTATTATACATCAATGGTGGAATCTACTTTCCTTCTGACACTCATGACTAGTGTCTCCTCTAAGGTGGCTCTATCTATTGAAATGCCTTCATAATCAACATTCCATGTGTGGTAGTTCAATTATATAAGGATCAGTACAAATTTAATCCAGCTCTTGATAGCTTTATCTATTTACTTTACACAGCTGTTGCGAGGCTGAAGCCTCATCTTTCAACAGCTCCTGAGCTGCAATGTAGGCGGATTGCATATTTTGGAAAATGCAGCCAGCATATGTGATTTCAACATTTGCATTCCTTTGTAGGAAAATTGTTTCATCTAGATGAGCAGAAGGACATGTTTTAATAAATACTTAGAAGTGAAATATAGTGATTCAAAGTTTATATTAATAGGTGGGCTAAGTCATCATTCATGATATGTTGGATCTTCAGCATAGCATTTGGGAGGTAAATCTTGCTTATTTCATTCTTATATGTCTGGATGAAAAGTTTCAATAGCTTTCTTCCCTTTCAGTGAGATTACAGGAGTTTTTGTGAGTTTTTGATAGTGGGTATTATCCCCCAATTTGGGACTTCTGCTGAAAAATTCATGATTTTTGTATTTATGAAGGAAGGAAGGAAGGAAAAGAAAAATGCACAGGTCTTTGTATTTTCATGCAGAGGTGAAAACTTTTAGGGAGCTTGCTAATTTTTATTTTACGGAGACCGTGACCTTTCAGGAAAAGAAAAATTCTGAGTATTCTTTATATTCCAAGTAAGCACTATTAAAAGAATTATATCTAAGGGCTACTTTGCTCTTACTTTTTACTGCACTTCTGTGAATTGTACTCATCTGAAAAAAGAAAGGACAAAGAAGAGAATGCAACAGACTCTAGAACTGGTTCCAGGGATTACAGATCTTCCCCTTAAAATGATAACAATGATAAAATAACAACAATTGCTTGTGTTTGGAATGATTGTATGTTTTAAGGTTTTAACAATAACATTTATTTAAAAAAATGATATGTTAGTTTTCACAACACTCTTTTATACTCTCGGTATAGTATTTTAGTACCCCACCCTACCTTACCCCAAAATGGCAAACCACTTTTTGTCGTTAAAAGGGTCTCTTTCTGGCTTAAAACAGGCCAAGGGGATTCAAAAGTACATATAAATGGCAAATTGCCCCCATTGCTATTTTGTAGCCAATGTGGAGGGGGCAGAGTGTTGGGAAATTGGAGAGGGCCCCTTCATAGTCCCAGGGGAGGCAAAAATGGCCCATATGCTCACGTCACAATGTAGGTGGGATTAACTATCCCATCCTCACGAAGGTACAATTAACCATTATAAAATCCACTATATCTACTGTTCAGTCTGATGCTGATGGCCACAGCTACAGAGAACAGATAGGTCTCTGATATAACTCACTCTCTCAAACACACTCTCATTCTCTCTCTCTGTGTGTGTGCTGTCTATGCTCCAGGACCAGGATAAACCTTAAGTATCTTGCTGCTTGAGGAGAAGGACCAGTAGCACCTTTCTCTTTCTACTTTCAAAAGCCTCACAGCACAATCTTTCTTTAGCACAGGCAGTGGGACAACATCCTCCATCACAAAGAAGGCAGCAGGGTAGCTTAGTGGGGTAGAGGGTTTCTTCTGTCTTCCAATACAATGCTTGCTTCCTCCCATTATATCCCAACTATCTCACTCTGCCTGATTGTAGGGCTGGCCCTATTCCATTCCCACCATGACTCTGCTGACTCCAAATACCCAGAAATGTACTTGGCCAGCCACTTGAAGGCAAAGACTTTCTGCACCTGTGGGGCCACTGAGGGTATTTTGTTGTTGTTAACTGCCCTCAAGCCAATGGCGGCCCTATGGATGAGACGTCTCCAAGACCTTCTGTCCTCCACTGCTCTGCTTAATTCCTGCAACCCCTTCCCATGAATCCTTAATAGAGTCCATCCATCTAGCATGTGGCCCTCCTCTCTTCCTACTTCCCTCTACCTTTCCTAGCATTAGTTCTTCCTTCTCATAATGTGTCCGAAGTGTGACAGCCTCAGTTTGGTCATCTTGGTCTCCAGGGAGGTTTCTGGCTCGATCTGCTCTAGGGCCCATTTGTTTGTCCATGGGATCTTCCACATTCTTCTCCAGCACCATATCTCAAATGAATTGATTTTCTTTCTATCATCTTTCTTAACTGTCCAGCTCTCACATCTATACATGGTAAAAGGGAATACAATGGCTTGTATGAGTCTAACTTTTGTGCTGAGTTGTATATCTTTGCATTTTAGAATCTTTTCTACTTCTTTCATAGCCACCCTCCCCATTCTTAATATTCTTCTTATTTCCTAACTGCAGCCCCCATTTCTATCAATGTTTGATCCCAGGTATGGGAATTCTTTTACTATTTATTTTTCTTCATTGTCTAGGTTGAAAGGTCCTCAGTGGTCATTATTTTTGTTTTCTTTATTTTCAACATTAAGCCTGCCTTTGCCCTTTCTTCTTTGATATTCCTTCGTAGGTGTTTCAGGTCTGTGAGGTTTTCTGCTAGTATTATGGTGTCATCTGCATATCTTAGACTGTTGATATTCCTTCCTCCTATTTTCATTCCTCCTTCTTCTGTGTCCAAGCCTGCTTTTCTTACAATGTGTTCTACATACAAGTTGAACAGATAGCGTGAAAGGATACAGCCTAGTCTGACCCCTTTGCCATTTGGGAACCATTCTGTTTCTCTGTGTTCTATTCTGACAGTAGCCTCTTGTCCTGAGTACAGATTCCTCATCAGGACTATCAGATATGTTGGCACTCCTATTTCTTTAAGGGCATTCTATGACCTTTCATGGTCTGTGCAGTCAAAGGCTTTGCTATAGTCTATAAAGGACATGCTGATTTTCTTTTGGAATTCCCTGGTTCACTCCGCCATCGTATGTTTGCAATGTGGTCCCTAGTGCCTCTTCCTTACCTGAACCCTTCTTGAACCTCTGGGATTTCTCTCTCCATGTATGGTTGGAGTCTATGTTGCAGAATTTTAAGCATGATTTTGCTTGCAAGGGAGATCAGTGCTCTGGTCCTATAGTTGCTGCAGTCTCTCGTGTTTCCCTTTTTGTGGATGGGGATGTATATTGATTGCTTCCAATCTGTTGGCCATTGTTTTGTTTTCCATATCTATTGACATATGTTGGTTAGCACTAGAGTTGACTCTGTCAGTGTGGATTGTAGCAGTTTAATTGGAATATCATCTGTTCTGGTGATTTGTTTTTCGCTATTTCTCTTATTGCAGTTTCCGCCTCCCTTTTTAGAATTTGTGGTTCATCTTCATATGTCTCTTTGTTCCATGTATCCTTTATTTTGTCATCTCTTTTGTATAATTCATCTGTGTATTGCATCCAACATCTTTTTATTCCTTCCTAGTCTTGAATTATGTTATTTTCATTGTCCCAGTCCTTGGTCTGAATTTTCCTTTAATTTCCTGGATCTTGTGAAATAGATCTCTTGTTCTTCCCTTTTTATTGTTGTCTTCTATTTCTCTGCATTGGTCATTGTAGTAATTTTCTTTATCTTTCTGCACAAGCTGCTGTACTGTTACATTCATAATTCTTAGTTTGTTCCTATCTCTCTTTTGTTTTTCTTCTCTTTTCTTTATTGCTTGTAGTGTTTTTTTTGTCATCCATGCTTTTTTCTATTTCTTTTTGTTTATTGAAAGTGTCTGTCTGCATTCTTCTTTTATTATGTCCTGGCTTGAGACCATAGTTCCTCTGGTTCTTCGTCTATTATGCTTAGTAATGCAAATCTGTTTCTTATGTTGTCAGTAAATTCTGTTGAAATAGTATTTTGATCATATTTTGGTATAATCACTGCTTTTGTTTTCTTCTTGAGTCTTACTCTTATTGTTAATATGAGTAATTCATGATCTGTGCCACAGTCGGCGCCTGGTCTAGTCTTGGCCATCAGTATGGAGTTCCACCATTTTTTACTCCCAATTATATATAATCTATTTGCTTTTTGTGTTGACCATCTGGTCATGTCCAGATAGCCTTCTTTCTGGTTGTATGAAAAATGTGTTTGCAATGAATAGGTTGCTGGCTTCACAAAAAACTATCAGATGCTCACCTGCTTCATTTCTTTTCCCTAATCCCAAATCTGCCTACTGTTTTTGATTTTTCTTTGCTTCCATCATTTGTTCTCCTATCTCCAATGATCAGCTTGACATCCTGTGATGGTGTGCTGTCAATTTCTTCCTGTATTCCTTCATAGAATCTATCAATTTCTTCCTGTTCTGCCTCTGTGGTTTGTTACCAATAGTGCATTTTTCTGAATTTTGGTGTGTATGAATTCACATGGCCCCAGATGGACTCTGCAATAGACTCCATGTGCCTAGTCCATGTGCCTCCATGGCATGGCAATGAGGTCATGCCCAGGTCACCTGGAAGACTGGAAAATCCACAAACCCCAGATCCAGGCAGATAGTATGGGAGTTGCAAATGGACTATCATCACCTCTATAATCAGAAGGATGGCCAATAATGGCTGAGATATCTCACCTGATGAGTCGGCCAAACACCTTAATCCTTTCCCAGTTCCCCTTGACTATTGACAGGCCAGACTACCTCACCCAGACAATCAAAACCCTTTGTCCAATGCGTTAGCCAAACAATCTGAGCTATAGCCAAACAATCAAACTCCTTTGTCCAAGCTTTTAGCCGAACAATCAAGCACCTCACCAGGGGATAGATTTTTCCTTTAAAAACCCCTGGATTTCTCCCCTCAGTGTTGCTAGTCTGAGTGCAGGGGGACCTCATGTCACTCTGTTCTCTGATCTGGTTGCCGGCACCTCCATCCAACCCACACTTTCAGGATGTTTGTGTTTCACACCCTTTTGCCCAATTGGACTCCAGAAGAGGCTCTGTCGATAGTAAGTATCGCCGTAGCACTGCCTCGGCACCTAACTCTTGATTTCCTAAAGCCCTGCATGAGTGTGTGTGTGTGCTTTGCTGTGTGGTTTGTCCAATAAATAACCCCTTAATTTGAGGATACTGCCTCTGCATCAATTCTTAAGATCCCCCATCTCTTGGTATACACATGGGAGATGGTCTCACAGGGTCCTTGTAGACGAACCCCTCTCAATTTGAGCTAAATAAAATTCCCCTTAATAGACATTTGGCTACAGGTTGCTGCATATACTTTACCATGGAGCCTTACAGAAATTATTTGGTCTGATTTTGCATTGTATCCTCTGACTGCTTTTGCCACATCTTTTCTTAGTATGAAAGCCACCCCGTTTCTTCTTGTCTTTTCATTCCCTGAGTAGATCACTGTATCATTATCTGATTCAAAGTGGTCAATTCCTGTCCATTTTAACTCTCATCCCCCCCCCCAGTAATGTTCATGCATTCCATTTCCATTTTTACTATGTTGAGCTTCCCTTGGCTCATGCTCTCACATTCCACGTCCCTATTTTATGTGTAATGCTGCTTTAGATGCAATTTGCCTTCCTAAGGGTGTCTGCTATTTGTCTTGGCATCTTTCTTATACCCTTGGCTAATCTTGCCAATGTGATACCCCTTTATTTCTCCTTCCTTCCCTTTCTGTTAATGATCCTGTCTGTGTCTCACTTGGGGTGTCTCATCATAGGGTTTATTAGATGATGGGATTACAGGAGTGCCACCTACACCTACCTGTGTGCAGTGCCAACCAATGTTAGCTATGGTGTCACAATTCCCTCCTGTCAGTTACACCCATCACTACTGCTGCTGCCCAGTAGCTGTTTGTCTCCCTATATTATTATTCCTCCTATTGTTATTTGTTTGCTTTTTTACCCACCCCCTTATGCCTCCCTGGGTTTCCCTCCTTCCCTTTTCTTGTGTTCTCCCTTCTTTAGTTCATCCCCATCCCAACCCCCTCCCTCCTTTAGTTTCTTAACTTCTTTCTTCATGGTTTGGGGAGGTCAGAGATGCCTGGTCTCCCTCCTCCTTCCACCCCTTTGCCTGCCTGGTCCTCTGGCGATGCTGTTTTCCAGCTCAGCTCAGGATGGAGAATGAGTAGAGTTAGTGTTTTGCCCCTTCTCTCCTGCTTTTCTGATGGTCCTCTTTGTTCTTCTGTGCAGCTGGGAGGCAGAGGTATTAACCCTTTATTATTTACTTATTTCCTTTATTTATATCGCCCAGAATTGGGATATGTTAAACAAGATATATTTGTTGTTGTTAACTGTCATCAAGTTTTGCAGACCTGCTCAGGTATTGCAGACCTGGGGCCTTGGCTTCATTGATTGAATCTATCAACCTGGGATGCAGTCTTTCTCTTTTAATACTGCCTTCTACCTCAGCAAGCATTATTGTCTTTTCTAATGAGTCATGCCTTCTCATGATATGGCCAAAGTATGACAGCCTCAGCTTAGTCATTTTGGCCTCTAGGAAAGTCCAGGCTTCATTTGCTCTAGGACCCATTGGGTTTACTTTTTAGCAACCCACAGTATCTGTAGAACTCTTCTCCAGCACCACATTTCAAATGAGTTGATTTTCTTCCTATCAGCACCTTACTCCTCTGAGCTACCACAACTCATTTGTGAATCTTTGTGATTACTTGAATTAAAGGCAGTTTTCATATACTGCCTACTTCAAAGTTAAGTCCACTAAAATATGTAGGACTTCTTTCTGAGAGAACATTTTTAAGATGAAAGCATAAACATAAAACAAACTATTCTGTCTCTTTGTAAAAAACAATCTAATATGTGAGACCAAATTTCCCTTTAATCAAAGTTCACTTTGTCCTTTCTATTCCCCTCCAATATTAATTTTCTGGATGTGTCAAAAGTACTTAATATTAATGTTCATAATATCAGTAATACTGACTTTCTACTAATTCTATACCTTTCCCCCCTCTGGTACAATCCTACACCATTCACAAATGGGTGGTGGCAGCTCAGTGAAGTAAGGTGCATAATATTTATTTGCAGTTGCACTAAACCAGGGGTAGGCAACCTTTCCCCTTTAAGGGCCGAGGGACTTCAGCTCCCAGGATCCCAGGAGCTATTGGCCAACATGGGACTATTGGCCAACATGGCTGAGGCTTCTGGGAGCTGAAGTCCCTCGGCCCTTAAAAGGGAAAGGTTGCCTACCCCTGCACTAAACCCTTCCACTTTAATGCTTTCTGGTGTCATTAAATGATCTTGAGTACACCCTGAGAATGACAAGAACTGCTTAAAACACAGAACCTAATTATCAATTAATATGTACCTTTGGTCTCAAATATTCTAGACTGGCATAACTTAGACAACATGAAACCACGAAAACCTGATTCTGTATGGAAAATGATTTGATGGTTACATTCTGCTGAAGAAATATAACTATTAACTAACTGGAACATACATGCAAACATATCCTTTGGGCTACTTATTGGCAGCTAGTTTATTACCAGGTGTTTACATTATGTTCTATGCCATTTGATTATAAGAGATTGGACTCAATGAGCCAATAATTAGTTTTAGTATAGCAATTTTACTTGCTCTACAAGCTCTGTGGAATCGGTGATTAATTGTAGTTTGCTTTATTACAGAAAGCCACAGCATAGCAATATAGGAACTCAACCACCTTGACTAATATAACGTCTAGAAAATTAGAGTGAAAAGGTTTTAAATATCCAGACAACCAGGTTTTAAATAACCAGACAATTAACCAAAACAATGCTCATATCTTTACTCACAAGAGAACATTCACCCATAGTATATGAACAGCCACAGCAACTGGACTGGATAATGTCCCCTCTTCTGGTTCCATGGCATGGGAATTCCTGTTTCACTGAACAACAAATAGAACCACTTTGCCCAGTCAGGCTGGAAATATTTATCTCTCCGGAAAGCAGGATAAAGCTTTAGCTTTGCAGGATATCTTAAAATAACACTGACAGCTGGACTTGGAGATCTACTGGCATGTCTGTAGACTACTGACTTGACATGGGATATCAGATCTACTTGGATTTAGTGGATTTGCAACAGGTGAGACAAGCTGATGTAAAGAGACAGCAATGGGTGGCACTATAGAATACAGTAATGCTATTACCATGGCTATTTCCTGCTAAATAAGAATAATATACATACTAGATTATTTATCTTATTTTATTGTTATTCTGACTTCCTGCAATATTGGGCTCATGTTGAATAACAATGTAGATTAAAACAAAATATGGCTAAAAACCTATCATAACAGCAAAAAAACAAAACAAAACAAAAAACAAAAACAAAAAAAAAACCCCCAATCAATTAACTATTGTATTAATAACAGCACTAGCATGAAACCATTTAAAAGAATTTAAAACATAACATTGACAATAAAAGTACAGTTTCTTTTGCGGTGATCATGGTACTGGGAAGGTCCTTACCATTTTTTTAAAATAATAACAACAGCAATAATATCAACAACATTCATTTGTACACCGTCTTTTTTCCAGAGTGGGACCCATTGTCTGAAAATCTCAAAACAAGAAGATACAATTTTTCAGATGGTCTGGATTATTTACTGGCAGCTATGTACAATTTATGTGAACCTACTATACTGTACTACTTTGAAAGATACTTGTGGGGAATGCTTCCTGTCAGCATGGATTTTTGACTTCTATCAAACAGTCACTGATGTTGTCAGGAGCACATCATTGCAGCCTGGACAGACATGCTGTCAAGAACCCATAGTCATATATACTCAGAGGAGACTAAGGGGCTGAACAGACCGCCCCTTTGGAGAAGCATCCCATTGCCCCTTTCAGTGCTGGATCAGGGCTGTGGCAACCGCACACCATGGCCCTGATCTGATGCTTTGCCAGCCCAGAAAGGGCCAGCAAAATCCACTCTTTTTAAAACAATGAAAAGCCACTCTTGCTGTGGCAGCAGCTTTTCCACGTTTCTTTGGCACACTGCGTCTAAACGCTGCACCAAAGAAATGGTGTGATGCTGCCTGCTGTTTGGGTGGGTGGTGGCATGACGCTGGCATCGAGGCAGTGTTTGGGCATGCGGCGTGCAGTTGCCATGCCCCCACTCTGCTCCAATGCCAGCATTTAGCCCCTAAGAAAGAAAGAGAAAGATTGAGAGCTTGCTTTTCTGTTATTTATATTAAAAAGAGTTAAACATCTGGTTTAAAATATCATAAAATACCAGGATCAAGATCGATAAAACCACTCAGAAAATCTTACAGTTAAGTTTATAGGGAGTGACTGCAATCCTATGTACAGCTAGCAATGAATAAGTGCTATTGAACCCAGTGGTATTTATTTCTACCTGTTTAGGTTTAACCTTTAAAATGCATCTGAATTTTAACAAAAGACCTTCAGCTAGCAGAAATGCATCTTTAGCTGTTAATTAGAATGCAAATAATCTGAAGAATAATAGTTAATATTCATCTTGTGAATGTAAAAGTATGTCTCTCGATACTTGAGAGACACCCACCAAGGATAAGGTATGAGACTTTAGGATTTGGTTGAGGAAAATTAGTTTGGATAAAAATACGTGTGGTTTGCCCACACAGAAAACACTTTTTCTGGGCATTTTTTGTGTGTGTGCACAAAAGTGCAGAATACACTGAGTGACATCTTTTTCACGGCACATTTGGTGCAAATGAGGCTGTGACAGACACTATTGGGTGTAAGGATGTCCCATGGACTCTCGGGGAGACTCACAAGTGGAGGGCAAAGTAAACCCTGAGCAAAGGGCTACCCACTAGGGTAGCGAAATGGAGGGATAATTGACCCAAGCTCTGGAGAAGGGGGAGGGGGCTAAGAGAGATGAGAGAGGATTTCAGGTGGGGGAATGGTTTCAGGGGAGGAATGGTGTTAAGAAGAGGACGAGGTGGATATGGAAGGGATGGCAGGGTGGAGGCACATGATGGCCAGGAAAAGAGAGAGCCCAAGGAGAAATCAGCAGGAACACTGAGGCTTGATGGCTGCCTATGCCCCGGTTGAGGTCTCCTAAGAGCCAACAGCCTCAGCTGCACCAGAGACATATCCAAAGGAGCCGGAGGGCTAATGGAGCAGACATTTCCTGGAGAAGGAAATTGAACTCTGCATGGACACCAGGTGTTAAGGCCACCCAGGTCAGACAGCTGTGAAATTGATTGGTGGGATGTCAGAGAAACTGTTGGAGCATGGGCTGGAGTCTCACCACCTGGAAAAGGCCAACTGAGAACTGACTGAGAAGGTGGGCATAGGGAGCAACACCAATGGCTGGGGAAATGATGTGAAGATAAGGGTCAGGCGAGTTAAGCTCTGGGTCCAGGAAGGTATACTCCAGTTAGGTTCCAAGGTTGGGACCCAGTGTTGTGTTTGGATGTTTGAGGGTTCACCATTAAAGTTTGTTTTGGAAGCAGTATTCTAGTCTCACAGAAGTATTTGTTCTGAAGATGCAGCAAACCCAGCAGGCCACACTCAGTCCTGCCTCAGATGGGATGGGGCCACAGAGGCTTACATGTGTGTATTTTCTTTTTGGATGTGTTGTTCAAACCCTTCAAGCGCCAGGAGAGGGAAGACAATTCAGAAGATGAAGATGTGGATTTTTTGGGCTCCTAGGGGAAGGAAAAGGAGGGTGCACTCCATTTGTGGGCACATCCTCATTTCTTCTTCCCCAGCTGAGACAGCCACTTTTTTCTACTTGTAATTGCTTCTCCTTCTCTTTCTTTCCACTGTAAACAGCAACTGTGGTCTCTCCTGGGGCTCGATGGGGACTGTAGGGTAAAGAATTGCATTGTTGTGAGGAACTTGATGTTGGATCTTGGTCACTTTCTATCATGCAAAATATTGCTTTTGGCACTGAATGACTGTTCTTCATGTGGGAACAAAGTGAAGATTTATATATCTAATTACAGTGGGCCCTTGGTATCTGCTGGGGTTTGGTTTGGGTTTAGTACCAGAATCCATGGATGCTCATGTTATATACAATAGTAAAATGGTGTCCCTTATATAAAATGGCTTTTTGAAGTTTATATTTTTAAAAAATATTTTCAAAAATATTCATATTTGAATCCATGGATAAAAAGTCTGTGGATACAGAGGGCCAACTGTACCATTTAAACTGCCACCATGGAATAAGAATGTCATCAAGGAAAAAGAGAGAATCACCCAGCCTTTCTGGATTATATTTCTCATTGGAATGAAGCTTCCCCCCCCCCCCCCACTTTTATGCACCACAGATTTGATCAGATTACCCTTTTGCCTGACAAAAAAGAATGAATTCATTTCTAGCTGGCCTTCAAGAACAGCTGTATTTCATGTTTGTTTGTTTAATTTATATTCAGCCTTTCTCCCAATGTGGGACCCAATGGGCAGATTTCAGGAAAGGTCAGAACCGAATACCTCTAAAATAATTTATAATGAAAAAGCTAAAATGCAGTTAAATCAGCAGTCCTATTAAAATGTGCATTTGAAGTGGTTGTGTTTCATGTTGAGGCTTCATGTGGAAAAGTGTGAGTTTATCAGAAGAGTTGCTTAGCATGTGCAGAGTGTATGTCCTGCATCATTAAGCAAATGCAATTTCCCCCTAGATGTCAGAACATCTTGGGTCCTGTCTACACTGGAGTGGGGCAAACTGGAGTATGCTGGCTCCAGAGTTGCCCCAACCCTCCCCTGTTGCAAAGTCCCGCCATTCCGATGCCAGGTGTCTGATCACACATGTGTCCCACTCAGCCGCCTGGCACATCCACTGTTGCCATGGGTCACTTTGTTCTGAGGTCAGAATGAGGCACCCAGCCTTGATTGCATGGCTCCTGTTCTGGCATCAGAGTGACCAATTGGCAACAGTAGTGGATGAACTGGGAAGCTGAATGAGACACATTTTAAACAGGCACCCAGTGTCAGAATGGAAGGCTCTGGATCTTCCTGGGAGATCTGGTGCAACTGGTGAGTTATTTTAATTACTATTAAGGGTATTATATGCTGGTGCTGGTGCTGAATGGGTTGGCTTTCATCTGGTCTGTTCACACCAACCAGAGTTTGGTTCATGCATGCTTCATCCAGGTGGCTTCATGGTGGGTGGGGTGGGGTGGGAATGCTTTATTTGGCCCATGCAGACAGGGCCTCAATATGGCATGCAAACCAGGCTAAAGGTTATGACTCTAATATAAAATCATCTCTATCAGCTCTCTTTTTTTTTTTTTTATAAAAAATGAAACATTGCATAATACATAAATATAAATCAGGCATGGCTAGTACCTTATAACTGGGGGGGGGGGGGGGGAGCATTACATGCCCAGAAAGCAAAGAAAGAAAGAATAAAAAAAAAAATACTTTCCAGAATTTGGGAAAACACACACACGATAAAACACATCTTTAGACAAGGTAGGGGCAAAAAGTTTTGAGTTATAGCTATGCTGGGATAATATATCAACATTTAATAGATGCTTCATCAGCATGATTTTATTTAATAGCATTAGTTGGAATAGAATAAAAAGCAATTCACCCCAGGGATATAATCTTATCTGAAGCGTAGAGATTTACGGGTGTTAACTTGAGCACACCCAGATGAGTTTATATCCCTTGGGCTTTTGTGAAACTGTATCAGGAATACATCAGAAAACTGCTTTATCATTCGCTGAGATAATTACTAAACCCAAACCACATACATGCCAGTGCTACTCATCAGCCTTCCTTAAATGCTTTCAACAGTTTGTTAGTGTGCATGAAAATCTACTCTCAAGCTGATATGATTCAGCAAAGGATATATTTACTGTTCTTTCTGAGGGGAGGATTTAAACCCAGCTTTAAGAAAAAACAAACAAACAACTGCACCAGGATGAGATCTGGAACAGGAAGGCAGAGGATGTGTCAACCCTCTTCCATTCACCCTTTTCTCATTCATATTTGTTCCAGCTGTCCCTCCCTGCTGTGGGGTTTCAGATGCATGATTGTAGGGGGTCAAAATACTGTATCACAACTGGGTAATAAACTTTGGGCAGCATGGAATTGGAAAAAGGACAGGGGAAGTGCTAAGTTTCCCTCCTTGCACTGTTTTTATTCTTAAAACCACAGCCTCCCTAAAGTACTGTCTTTTGTTAAGATTAATAATGGATCTCTAATCATCATCATCATCATCATCATCATCAAGAATAACACATTGCCCATTCTGATGTCTTTCAGATGCAGTGGAATTACCCATGTGCTGAGCCTGTGTAAGCATTAGCCATATCACATGAGAGCCAGCATTGGTGAAGTGGTGTGATTTTTGGACTGTGCCCCTGAAGACCAGGGTTCACTTCCACACTCAGCCATGGAAACCCACTGGGTGACTTTAGCTGAGTCACAAACTCAGCCCTAGAAAACCCAATGATAGAGTTGGTTTAGGGTCACCGTAAGTTGGAAATGACTTGAAGGCACACAATAATAAATGTCATTGTGGTGCAGTGGTATGAGTGTTGGACTAGGAATTTGGGAGACCAGGGTTCAAATCCCTGCTCTGCCATGGAAACTCACTGAGTGACTGGCAAGTCACACTCTTTCAGCCTCAGAGGAAAGCAATGACAAATTTCCTCTGAATAAATCTTGCCAAGAAAATCTCATGATAGGTTTGCCATAGGGTCAACATAAGTCAGAAAATATTTTAAGGCACACAACAACAGCAACAACATGCCAGATGGGGATGATGCTTGGTGTAGTCAACACATCTTGAAAGTGCCAGGTTGTATAGGAAGGAGGCTTAATAAACTAAAAGGTTTTAATAATGATCCTTCATAGTTGCAATGTATTTTTCAGCAATGACTGTAGTAGCAACAACAAGAATTCTAGATAAACCAAGTAGCCACAGTTGGAAATGATCAAAGGAAGGGTTTATTCAAGCTCCACACCATATATGCCTGGTAGGAGGAGAAGGTCCAGGAGCAATACAAATTGGTAGCTCCAATGTCAGTGGGATGGCAAATATGCCCAGCTTTTGTGAGGCATCCACCATGCTGAACCCTATCCCCAAAGTAGATTCAGCACTTTGAATAGCCCCCTTTAAAGTCTGAGTTAAAACCTGGCATGGATTCACAGTGGATTACTATCCTACCAACTATGGACTGTAAGAGTGTGTTTTCTGCTTCTGAAGATCTACAAGAATTCATCTTAGAGAATAAGAAAATTGAAATAGTCAGAGTTCCTATACTTTGGTTCAGATATTGTTCTGAATGGAGACTGCAGTCAAGAAATTAGAAAAAGACTAGGACTGGGAAGGCAGGTATGAAAGAACTGGACAAGATCTTAAAATGTAAAGACATAACTCTGAACACTAAAGTGAGGATCATCCAAGGCATTCTATTCACCATCACTATGTAAGGATGTGAGAACTGGACAGTGAAGAAAGTTGACAGGAAGAAAATTAACTTATGTGAGATGTGGTGCTGGAGAAAAGTACTGTGGATACCATGGATGTCCAAGAAGACAAACAAATGAGTTCTAGAACCAATCAAGACTGAACTCTCTCTGGAAGCCAAGATGACAAAATTGGGACTGTTGTACTTTGGCCACATCATGAGGAAAAATGAATCATTAGAAAAGATAATGTTGCTAGGAAAGGTAGAGGGTAGCAGAAAGAGAGGAAGACTACATGCAAGATGGATAGACTAAATCAGGGAGGACATGGGCCTGGGCCTGCAGGACCTGAGCAAAGCAGTGGAGGATATGGAATCTTGGAGATGTCTTATCCACAGGGTCACCATGAGTCACACAGTTAGAACAGACCAGCATAAAAAGCTGGCTTCCTGGCGGCTTGCGGGACATGTTGTTTAGATGACGCATGCCCCTAAGCTAGCAGGAAGCCGCCGTGAACCCAACTAGCCATTGGTGACAGTTTTGAGGCACTCCAACACCATGGCATTTAGACACCCCATGCCGCAGGAGCACCACAAAGCCACGGCGATGGCAGAAAAGCTGGCTTTTTGTCAGCTCAAAAAGGAGCAGCTTTCTGCCACTTCTTTTTACGCTGGCAAATAGCTGGATTGGGGCTACAGTGTGCTGTTGCCATGACATGTGGCTCCGCAGCAGCCCCAATCCACTGTTTTTTGGCAGTCTGTTTGGCCTCACAGTCAACTTGAGGGTTGTTGACAACAACAAATATGTTCCACTAGCTATGCTCCATCCCCACTGGGTTGTGTCTGTAGGGCTTCTCCATGTAAATAGAAACCTTGGCCAGAGTTCTCATAAATATAGAGATGTCCTTCACATGTCTATCTGTATACAGTTCTAGGTTCCCTTCATGCTTAAATTCAACATGCAGCAGTTAGGAACATGTCAATCATATATGCATGCATAGAAGGAGCATGGCTGCTGGAAGTGATCACACTAAACTCTCTAAACAGGTACAGTGAATGTTTGTTTGTGTATGTGTGTAGTCTGGGAATAGTGTGAATGCCCACCCAAGGTCTTAACTTCACGAGCATGTGGAAACGTGGTACAATGTGCAGAAGAGGGCTCATATACTGAAAAGATGAGTTACTGAACACCATATCCTATTAGCCATGGGAATGTCTCTTGCCTTAGCATTGATAAAGTTTGCAATTATTGAAGTGGTTAAATGGGCTAAGGAAAAATGGATCAAGGGTTAGGCTAGGCAGGCCAACATAAATGAACAAAAAATTAAAATTACAAAATGGAGGGTTATAGTAGGTTTTTTGGTGTGTGTTTGGGAGAAGCATCCATACTGTCCAACATTTATTGGATGAAAACTGAGACATGTGGCCAAGCAGCTTCACAGTGTGCTCAAGACTGCGAACATTATAAATGAGAAAGAACACATAAGCCAAGAGAGGCTGCAGCAGGTTGTATTTGCCTTGTCCTACTGGGAAGGGCAAGAATCAGCTGCCTCCTTTCTTCTCCCCTCTGCTAAGCTAATTGAATGCAAACTACATCTGCACATTAAACTCTGTTTGCAGCAATTGTAGCAAGCTGAGGACAAAGGGGGAAATTGGGAAAAGGAGTAAGAATCTGGGATGTTTTAAAAGCAGCTGAAAAAGGGGGACAACAGAGGATTAATCAGGTCTGTCCCTTCTAAACTGGGACAGTTAGAGGATAAAGACATACAGATCCATTATCAGAACAATGGAATGGCTCATTCCCACAGTCCAGAAATACCATTGCCAGACCATGACTTGTGGTATGTAAGGCAAAGTGATAAATATTTAGGAAAGGGTAATTTCCTCACTACGGAATTGTCCAGTTGTGATCCCCAACATATGTGGCTATGCTGCTAGGGTATTCTGGTTGTTATAGTCCAAAATGTAACTTTTCCAAGCTGCATTTGAATTGTCACATAATGTCCCCACACTACCAGATGGGCCAAATGGAATGTGTAGCTTACTTGGTATGTTTGTTCAATAATTAGCACATCTTGCTACACAAAAGCACTCATGCAAATGTTATCTTTGCATACAATGAAATAAAGATTATCCTTCAAGCAAGATTGCAGAATGAGGAGTGCTGTTTAGCGTTAGTCAGTGAGGGTTGCAGAGAAATCTCAGATGGCAGGGGTGTTTTCCCCCCTCCAACACTTTACACACAGAGAAGCATTCAAATGCATCAAATATTCTATACAATACATTGTTTCTTTGATTTCCCTAGATCATATTAAGAAGAACTGAGATGCAGACTGACAATGATAGCTGCCTACAGATCCAATTAGAAAAGGCCACTTTAAAAGTCTGTTTCCTTTTCATTCCTGGTTCATTTGATAATGTCTCCAGACATCAGTCTGTATCATTGTGCCTGCTCATGACAATAAAAAGAAAGTAAAATTAAAATCATCAATGCATTTTTTAAAAAGGAGAACAAGGCAAATTACTGATAGTGCTTGTTTTTCACAGAGTTTGGAAAAAAGTTCCTTTCCCGGACTATAATGGTGTCCATGCTGATGATGGGGATTGTAGAAGTTACAATTTTAAAAGTAAATGTCTCCAAGCTCTGGCTTTCTCATAGTTTGCTCTGATGAGACAGAAACAATTGCAGTTTGCTTCTTGGATATGAAGAAAAAACTAGAGAACAAGTTTAAATGCTGGTCTGGAACTGTGTAGGCCTTCAGTCAGCTTATATAGGTGCTAACATTTGGAAAAAGACATGCATGCAAAAGCTGTTCTAACTTCCCTGTCTCCAACCTATCAGCCCCCACATTAATAGGGAAGTTCTTAAGGGAACTTCTGTTTACATATGCTTGCACAGAAGTTCACACAGCTGCCCATTTGGGAACCCTGATAAAGCATGACTCCTGATCACACGGGCTATATCCACACTGCAGAAAAAATGCAGTTTGACACTACTTTAACTGCCAGTGCTCAATGCTAGAATTCTAGGTTTGTAGTATTTAGCCTTCTTTGTCAGAGACCTATGGTGCCACAACAAACTACAAATCCCAGGATTCCATAGCATTGAGTCATAGAAATTAAAGTGGTGTCAAACTGCATTATTTGTCCAGTGAAGATGCAGCCATGAAGGCTTCTACATGCATTCAAAGAAAGATTAGTAGAAGTCCCCTTCAGGCCTCAGAGGAGCATGTATGTGCACCCTTGTATTGTGCCTTCAACGTGTTTCCAAGCATGTTATCACACAGGGGAAATCTGCTGGTTAATCCACACAAATCCCAAACAGAAACTGGATTTGTGCCTCACGATTTCACACGACGTCTCACAGAAACTGGACAGAAACTGGTGTTATCCGAGATCTTTTGAAATTCGGTAGTTTTGAGGAAATGCAATTGCGAAATTAAGTTAATTTCGCATTTACTGTAATGTGAAAAGCAAATGCGCATTTGGGAGCATTTCCCTGCTTTTCCCATGGTTCCACGGCGAGCATTCCTCTATCTGCGCATGTGCAAGAAGATCATTTCTAGTACATTTACGGGCTTTTCTCACTTGTGTGTGAACGTTAAATGTGCTTACTGTAATTTTGCAATTAAGGTAATTACGTGTGAAAGCCATTTGCGGAATCAAGGTTTATTTTCGGTATGCCTCATTTCCACTTTATTATCGCTTTCTGGTCCACGTGTGATAACATCCCAACTTACGGCAACTCTAAAGCAAACTGATCATAGGGTTGGCAAGATTTCATCAGAGCAGGTTTTTCCTTGCCTTCTTTTGAGTCTGAGAAAGTGTGACTTGCTCAAGATCACCCAGTGGGTTTTCATGGCCAAACAGGGATTTGAACCCTGATCTCCAGAATTCTGGTCCAACATCCAAATCATTACACAATACTGGGTCTCTGTATGTGTCCTTGCTCCATCCCAATTTAGCCTTCACACAGGCAGGCTGAATGGCTAAATGAGGAATAAGAAATGTGGAGCCCTGCAAATATTGTTGGACATATAACCCCCATCAGTCTTTGTCAGCATAGGCCATACCCTCAAACTGTTTTGATTGAGCAGGGATAGTCCTCAATCCTCTGTCAACCCACTTTTTCAGCTGCTTTTAAAATACCCTAGTTGCTTGGCCCTCCTCAGACCTTCTTCCTTCATCCTCAGTTTACTTCAGTTGGTGCAAAATGCAAAAGTAGTTTGCACTCACTTAATTTGGGGGGGGGCAGAGGTGGGGGCAGAGTCTTGCCCTTCTGTGTAGGATCAAGCATAAGCAAACTGCTGGATCCTATCCTTATATGATTTCCTCAGCGTTTGCCTTTTGAACACATTCTGATGTTGCTTAGCCACATGTGTCCCAGCTTTCATCTGTGAAATGCTGGAAAGTATAATTTGCAATGGCAAGGTATGCTGGCATTTGCAATTCACCAATGGCTGAATGACAGAAGTCATGAAACCTAGTCCATTGACTAGGCTGAAACCTGCCCAGGGTTCTAGTCATTGGTGAATTTAATGCCTATCTGCACATGTTCTACTGTCATGTGCCAGCCTTTGGTTTTAATGTAAAACCAGTGATTACCTGAAGATAGGAAGAGTCTTCCTTAAACAAACCTATATCCAGTTTAACACTAGGAGAGTGGAAATCCTTGTTAGAACAGTTGTCCTGGATTACACCTTTGCACAACCAGTTGTTCAGAATGATTCCACCACTCAACCACACGCATAAGAAAATTCTGTATTGAATACCACCCCTGTACTAACAGTGAAAATCTATAAACACAGGTGCAATGAGCCTTGCACTAGCACAATAAAAATGTTGTAGGGACAACCCATTCTGGACAATGATGCTGCTCTCTGAAGGACTCTTGGTGGCAGGACTTTATTTGCCAGCTAGACAGCCTCTCAATCGTATGCTCCCCAAATATTTCCAGCACCATGGAGAGAAATTGTAAATCTTTGCAAATCCTTATCCTGGATGGATTTCTTTTTAAAAACATTTTATCCCACCTTTTTATCATGAGATCTCATGGCAGCAAACTGACACAACAATATAGACAATTCAGAGACACAGCCATGTTAGCATTGAATATCAATATGCAAGAGCATCTTGTAACTCCCTTGAGATGAATTGTATGAATTGTATGAATGTTGTTGTGTGGGCCTTCAAGTCATTTCTGACTTATGGCGACCCTATCATGGGGTTTTCTTGGCAAGATTTATTCAGAGGAGGGTTGCCATTGCCTTCCTCTCAGGTTGAGAGCATGTGAATTGCCCAAGTTCACCCCCAGTGGGGATTCGAACCAAGGTCTCCAGAGTCATAGCATGAAGCTCAAACTGCTGCACCACACTGGCTCTTTTATTTTGAACTGTTTTAAATTAGTGCTGGTTTCAACAGGAGAGTTTGTTTATCTACAGGAGGACACACACTTTGGATGGGGAGACAGGTCCAAGATCTTGCAACAAACCCAGGTGCCAACTTTGCCCTCACATCAACTCAGGAAATGTCATCACAGGAATTAATCACATCACCCACTTGCTTATCCTCTAATATGATATATATGCCATCCTCTGCCTTTCAGCTCTCTACACTGGGCAAATAGGCCTGTATCTGTGCCAGAGAATAAATGGGCATCAATCAGATTTTAGGAATGGGAATACACAAAAACCAGTGGCAGAACACTCTAGTCTTCTTGGCCATTCCATCGTGGACCTTAGAACAGCAGTTCTTGAACAAAACAAACAAACAAACAAACAAACCTACAAAGGAAGATTGGAAAGAGAAACAACAAAATTGGAATATATCCACAAACTATGGTCCATCAAAAGTGGGTTGAACAGAGACAATGGTTTCCTGGCACACTACATATATTATAACACTAGTTAATGCCCCAGCCTCATGAGGACTCTCTTGGCCAGTTTATTTCATCTCTTTTCTTCAGCCAGCATCAAACTACATTCCAATAAATTCCTCCATCATTCATATTGTTATCTACTCACTTTAGCTTTATGCAACATCTTTCATCCTGCCTTTGTCCCCCAATGCATTAAAAACTGAACTTGTTACCTTATCACCACACCCACAAGTTTTGAATTTCTATTGCTATTCACACATGCAACATGGTCATTCATATCTATAAAGATCTGTTAGAATCATAGAGATGGAAGAGACCTCAAGGGCCATCCAGTCCACTCCCTGCCATGCAGGAACTTGCAATCAAAGCACCTCCAACAGATTGCCATCCAGGCTTTGTTTAAAAACATCCAAAGAAGGAGACTCCACCACATTCTGAGGGAGTGTGTTCCACTCTCAAACAGATTTTACTGTCAGGAAATTCCTCCTAACATTTAGGTGAAATCTCTTTTCTTGTAGCTTGCATCCATTGTTCCGTGTCCTAGTCTCTGGAGCAGCAGAAAACAAGCTTGCTCCATCCATATTTAAGTAGGACTATTATATAATCTCTTAACCTTCTCTTCTCCAAGATGAACATACTCAGCTCTCAAAGGGGCTATGCAGATGAGCGGCTCTGGGCCGGCCCTGCTAGCCACAGATCGGGGCCATGGCAACTGCATGCCATGGCCCTGATCCTCTCTTTTAGGGGCAGCAAAAGGCCACCCTAAGAGCTGGTGCTGTGGCTCTTCTGTGCCTTTTGGTGTAGCATGTCTGCACGCTACGCCAGGAGGGCATCCTGATGCCATGCGCTGTGCGTACAGCCATGCAGCATCAGGACGGCATTGGGCTGGGGTTGGGGGGCTGGCGTGCGGCTGCTCCACCCCCAGGCCGGCCCTTTGGGCCAGTCTGCAATGCCCCTAAGGGGGGTTGCAGACTGCCAGAAATAGTGCAAATTGAGTCCACTTTTAGGGTTAGGGTTAGTGCTAGGGAATCATGGGAATTGTTTTTTTTCTGAGACATTGAGCCTTCTCTGTCAGAGCTCTGTTGCCACAATAAACTACAGTTCCCATGATTCCCTAACCCTAACCCTAAAAGTGGACTCAATTTGCACTATTTCTGGCAGTCTGCAACCCCCCAATGTCTTTCTTCATAAGACATGATTTCCAGACCTTTCACCATTTTGGTTGCCCTCTTCTCGAAATGCTCCATTTGGCTTTGTCAACATCCTTTTTGAATTGTGGTGCCCACAACTGAACACAGTATAGCAGATGAGACCTGACCAAAATGGAATAGAGTGGTACTATTACTTTCCTCAATCTAGACACTATATTTCTATTGATTCAGCCTAAAATTGCATTGGCCTTTTTAGCTGCCACATCATACTGTTGACTCATGTTCAACTTTTGATCTAGTAGGACTCCTAGATCCCTTTTACATACACTTTTGTCAAGCCAGGTGTCTCCCATCCTATATCTGTGCATTTCATTTTTTCACCCTAAGTGTAGTACTTTACATTTCTCCCTGTTGAAATTTGTTTTATTAGTTTTGGCCCAGCTTTCTAATCTATTAAGGTCATTTTGAATTTTCATCCTGTCCTCTGGGGTATTAGCTATTCCTCCTAATTTGGTGTCATCTGCAAATTTGAGAAGCATGCCTTCTATTCCTTCATCCACGTCATTGATAAAGATGTTGAATAGCACTGGGCCCAGGACATAACCCTGTGGCAACCCACTGGTCACTTCTTTCCAGGATGAAAAGGAGTCATTGCTGAGCACCCTTTGGCTTTGATCTTTCCTGAGTACTTTACTCCATGCATCTAATGAAATAGACTTAAGTCTATGAAAACTTACGTTATTAACATCTTTCTCTCAGTCTCAAAGGTGCTACACATAGCTGTGTCTTTGAATTGTCAAGTACAGGCCAAGTATCTTGTTTTGGACATATCCTGTTTTGAACATGTCATGTTTTGGACATAGCTAGATTCTTCTGGGAAGCTCAAAAGAAATGCATTAAAACAATACCCCTCCACGTTTCTTGCCCCATTACCCAATACCTAGGAGTGAGTTGCCTTTGAATTTTGATAATCAAACTATTATGGTGATGGATAATGATTAACAAGATGGGTAGGCTGTCCGTCTTCTAGCCTTCTCTTCTTGGTTCCACATTGCTTCTCTGGCAAAATCCTCTGCTATCCCTGTGTGTCCCATGATGGTCTGCACTCTGCCAGATAAAAGGTCTGTTGTTTTTTCACTGGGCTTTCCAAACAAGGATGCTCTCTGGGGTTCCCTAGTTCTTGGGGACCCACTTGATGGGTGAGGGTCATGTTTAACCCCCCCCCCCCAAAAAAAACCCTGCTCAGGAAGAATTTGGAGAGCTGAAGCTCTGCTATAATCTGTGTTTGCCTGCTCTGACCCAAACCAGAAATGGGACATTTTATTCACAGAAAGGGAAAGGGTTAAGACATTGCTGCCATCACTTATGTCCCCCCACCCCCACCCCCAGCAAGATTCTTCCCACTATCTTTGTTGTTTTTAATTATTGTTTCTATCCATAAAAAGAAGACGTAAGGGGAAGGGGGAAAAAGAAATGTGGCAGCACCTTTAAGACTGGTTTTTATTTTCTCATGGGATATAAACCCACTTCTTCAGACCCAGTACCAAGCTCAAGCCCACATGCAGAAGTCAGACTGCATTACCATTTTTAACAGTAGATTTGTGTCCACTTACTCTCTTACATAGTGAATGTCTGCACTTTGACAGTTTGCATTGGCCCTCAGCTGGTAAAAGAATGAATGAGTATTTGCATATTCCCTCTGGTTGTCCTGTGCCATTTATATTGTTTTCATATTATCCCAAATGAAAAAGGGTTTCTACAGTACTTATTGTGATAAATGGAGGTGCCAAGGCTGTGATATACACAAAGGCATGCTACATATGGGAAAATATTTATAGGTAGTTTTTTTAAAACAATTAATGTATAATTCACCCAGTAATTGTGTCAAATCAATTCTAATATGATATGACCAGTTGCTCCTGGAACCAGTGAAGCTTTAAGTTACAGATTTGGGGTTCAAGTCACTCTGATGAGTGGACATATTAGACATGCATGAGACTATAATACAAGTCTGTTGCTGTGTTTGATTACAAAAATGAAGTGGCACTGTAGAGTAAAAGTTAAGTATGTCTCAATTCCATGGATTCAAGTACAGTTTTAACACTTTCCTACTGAAATCAATGAATGCTTAAATTTGCTTGGACTATGCCCCCCAGTGTTTTGCATTTACAGCATTACCATACAAGTCCCATTCTCACAGCAATTGTGTCAGGGTTTTGTTTTGTTTTTTTGATGGAAACATACCGGTTTCAGAGCAGCCATTATTGAACATTTTACAATCATGCAATTGGGGCTGCTGCCACCATCATGCTCTCTTTCTAACTCTTCCTTTATCCCACCTCCCTGCACTATGCCCTATCCACCCTGTCTTTTTAATATATATATTCACTTTTTCAAAACAATCCCAGAGCTCTGCTGCTGTGATTTAAGTTTTAAAAAAGAAAGAAAAGAAATAGAATTTTTTTTTAGGGGGAATCAGGATGCTTGGGGACAGCGAGGGGGGGGTGAGACAGAGGAAGCAAAGGAGATACTGAGACTGCATGACTGCCAATCAAGGAACTGCCCCAGCAGCAATGTTTTGCACCCAGGGACTAGCACAATTGAGACATCATAGATGGGTTTCTCTCATCAATGAAAAAGGATGCCCTCACTGTGCTTAGGGGACACAGCAAGTAGGGGTCAGAGATGTCGTGTGTGATAAGAATTGCCAAAACCTCTTTCCCTCTGGTTCTAATCATGTTTAAATGCCAACCTATCTCCAGGACCGCCTCCTTCCATACGATCCTCCCCATGCACTTCGGTCCTCTGGGAGGAACCTGTTACAGCCTATAAGAACCAGGTTGTTGGTGACTTCCCAGGGGACTTTCTCTGCCTCCGCTCCCAGATTATGGAATGGCCTGCCGGATGAGATCCGTCTTATCTCCACTCTTGACTACTTAAAAAAAGCAGTAAAGACGATCTTTTCTGGCAGGCCTTCCCTGAATAATGTCCTGGCCAAGAAGACAAAGACAAAGACTTTGGCTATTCGCTCCTCCAACCGTCATTGTTTAGTCAAGCTGCTATTTTAAAGAATTGTATGTTTTTACTTATTTGGTATCTTAATTCTGCATTAGTTTAATATATTTTTAAGGGGAGGGGGGGTTAGGGAATGGATAGTTGGATCTTGTTTTAACTTGTTGAGATGTTTTTAACGTGTTGTATGCGCTGCAGAGGGGTGGGATAAAATTATTATTATTATTATTAGTATTAGTATTATATGCCATGTGTAATAATCTCCTTACAATAGGTCCTCCACATTCACTGGGGATAGGGATGCAAGACCCTCATGAAAGTGGAAAAACATCAAAAGCTCCCCCCATCACACACACACTATTTTTTACCTGAGAGAACACCTCTCTAGGAACCTTTAGGTCCTCCAGCATGTCTCTATGGTCAACCTCTGGCAGAGTTGCACTGGAGGACCTAGAGACTCCTAGAAAGAATAAATTAATGAAATTCATGGATAATAAAATCTGCAAAAGTTAAAGCTGCAAATGTGGAGGGCTGACTGCAGTTTGTTTTAAGGAGCCAAGCTTACCTCAAGTGATTTTTGTATTAAATTCACTCCATAGCATTGCCAAATTTTTGTACACAGCAATCACTAACTCTTCCTCTTTTAAAAGATGGTACTACTCTACTACATTTCTCCATACTTTTGCCATCATATGAATCAATGGTGTACTGGGATGAAGATGCTAGCTTTAGTGAAGGTGAATAGTTTGGTGTAAATGCGTGCCCATGAAACATAAAAAATTATGGTATAAAATGACACCTTCCTTGATATTTGTAGTACAGACATTTGAGGAACTTAATGATGTTGTTGTTGACTACTCTCAGGTTGGCCTCAACCACCCATGGTGATTCTGTGAATGAGATATCTCCAAGCCCCCTTGTCCTTAACTGCTCTCCTTAGGTCCTGCAGGCTCATGGCCATGGTCTCCTTAATTAAGTCTATCCATCTGGCATGCGGTCTTCCTCTCTTTCTACAGTCCTCTACCTTCCCTAGCATTATTGTTTTTTTCTAGTGAGACATCTCTTCTCATGATGTGGCTGAAGTATGACAACCTCAGTTTAGTCATCTTGGCTTCCAGGGAGAGTTCCAGTTTGATAGTTCATACATCAGCTGGTATTATGGGGAATGATATATGGAAAGCCCTCTTTGCAAATTCCTCTCAACAAGTACCGGCAATGTATAGAAGTGGAGTGTGACCACATCCCTTTATGCTCCATCCCTGACTGTACATGTTCCACATCCAACATCACACATTCAATGTGGATGCCGGGGGTGGGGGTGGGGGAGTGCTGGGTGTATTGACTTCCTGTGTTCATAGACTTCATCTGCAAAATAAGACTTCCAACTCTGTGGAAACCTATGTGCACACAGCTATATGAGGGTGATAAACTCTTTTTTTCAGATGTCTGCACACGAAATGATATCAAGGATGTGACTCAGAGTTAGGTCAAGAGATATGGTCTAGCTCTTTTTGTGAAGAAGGGTCTTATTTATATCGAGATGAGGAGATAAATGAGTGAGAAAGAAGATATGAAGTACACATGCAAATAGACAGAGAAAATGAATTTTCCTACCAAGAGAAATAGAAAAACCAGCTCTATCAGAACCATCATTTACAAGAGATCATCATACTACAGGATGATGGCCATGCTCCCCATCCACTACATAGACTTGATTGGTAAAAACAAACATTGTCTGCACAATTTATAACATAAAACTATCCATACACTGGTTCAATGCATGGGCCATAAGATGAGAAGTCTTCAGTTCAGATCTTCTCTTTCCCCTAAACTACACAGCCTTAGGTAAGCCTCCTTTCTCTGGAGTGAAGCCTATTGTGTTCAGTGGGGAGACAATAATACAGATGATTGTTAATTTTTGAGGAGTGTGGACACTGACTTTTTTGGTTCATGTAATCACTGACAACACATTGTAAGCAGAACATAAACAGACAGCACAGAGAAATTAAGATTTACTTTCCATTGGCACCTGGCAAACTGGCAAACATCTTTTTCATGTTAATGTTTTGTTCATAGTTACAAGCTGTAGAGTAGAAAGGCTTTTTTTTCTTTTTAAAAGTGTGGTTAATCCATATTTTCACCTGCACCCAATGGAAACTGAGCTAATGGGAACATAGAAGATATTACTGTTTTATTGGATGAAAAAAGCAAACAAACCCACATATCCAAAGAGCATTATTTCAAGTCAATACACTCAAGCTGATGTATTAGTAGTTTTCCTCTATTAAACTATGGAGATAATGGTTCACATGATGCACACCAACCTCATTTCTGCATATAACTAACACACTGTGGTGAATCGGTGATCTTTTTGGTTGAGACGGGTGAACTGCTAAAGTTGCTGTCTTTAGAACAAATTAGATCCATTTTAAAATGAACTACTCAGAATGACTTCCACTTCCATAATATTTGGATCATGAAACAGCTGATTAACAGTCTGAAAAGGAAAACCTTAGGAGTCTTCTTCAATATTCAATATTTAGAAACAGCATGATTAGTAGTTCAGATCAATTCAGCTGATAAAGCACATTGAAAAGCAGTTCTGATCTACTCCAAATGCATCTTGCATAAATCCTGTTTGTTCACACTGTGCCTAATTTTTAAATTTTCCCCTTTCAAACACAATTTTTCCATATGTAATTAGCAATTGCCCTTCTAAATACTCATAGCTGCAGGCTTGTGCTTTCCTCCCTGTCAAAGTTGCAAAGCCTGCATAATTGATTACGAGCAGCACTAAATCGTAATTTTGCTGTTTACTTCTTACCTTTCAAAGTAACTGAAAAGCAAGTGTATATATTTTTGTGCAGGGCTGCTTTATCCATTTGAATATTTCTAAAAATAAAAGTGCTCTCTGGCACATTACGTTCCACTGAGATGCAATTAAAGAGTGCTGAAATCTGCAATGCATTCATCAGGCTATGGAAGTTATTTGTTCCCATGTTTTCCATTCCATTCTAACCATGAGCTGGAATATCTGTAGATGTACTAGGTTAAAACAAAGCCAAACAAAAAGTTCCATTCTAAAAAGCTCTGGAATAGCCTGCACACTGTTGAAACGGTTTGCTCTCTGCAATAACTATTGTCATCCATTGCAAGAGAAATCAAATGACCCTTATTAAAACCAGCAATGCTCTGGAAGCTCTACCTTACCCCACCCCCTTGCTTTAGCAATACTCACATTCATCTTCTACAAACAGACTTTTTCTTTCAAGCCATTCTGTAAGGCATTCCAGTTATTTCCATGGCATAAATAAAGTGGGGTCGTGTTCTCCGCACTTGGCTGCCTGGGGTATTGTTCATCATTTCCCTTTGATAATCATTCCTTTAGGAGGACGTGGAAGTTGAGTTCAAAATAGACTCCAATTCACTTGGCATCAAACAAGCAGGCTCCAACCTTTCCCAGCAGCTGTCAGGCTCCCACTGAACACAACCTGGTGCCAATGGATTTCAATATAATCTTTTCTTGGAGAGATGAGCTGGTGCCTTGCGTCGCATGAACTTGCCTTAACCCTCCAGATCTCTTGACAACACTGAAAGAATATGAGCTGATCTGTCCTAAAGCCTTGCCTTTTTCATTCATCGACCTTGCAAGACAAATCCTGCCTCTCCTTTGAATTATTCATGCCTCCTCCCTTTTCACCACTCCCAGTATACACTTCAAATCATTTAATGCAGCATGACTTTTCCATGCCATTTTTCTTCACATTTTTTTAAAATAAAAGTCTATGATATATCTTCAAGCTAGTAGCAGCAGTACCAGCTACTATAAAGCAACAGTAGTAACATCATTTTGTGAGTCTCTGTGTGTTTTAAAGCAATGTTAATAAATATAAGCTGCTGTAAAGTGCACCTCAGGCAGGAATCCAATGCCCATATATGAAGTAAATGGGTGAATGTGCATAGGAGACTGCCAGGATATCAAATCCTATTGTAACACTGGTAGTCATTAGGAAAAAGAAAAGAAAAGAGAGAAGTGGTTAAAATAATGTGAAAATAAAGTCATAATGTGTTTGGAAAAGGGACCCCTCCCCCTTTCTCTTTCTTTCTTTGCAATTAAAGCTTAGATACCCTTTTATAAAAAATTTAAATATGGGACAGATTCACCCAAAGAATAAACTCCATATTGTCAGTTGTGTTTCACTTAGCTAGATATTGATGTGCTTCTAATATGCTTCTAAAATGAAGTCACATTTGAGTATCAAAAAGGCTATTCACATGCTGGTCTATCTTGCGTATACTGCATGTGTGGAGTATAACTATGTCTCCTGGTCCCACTTTTAGTGACCAAGCATAAAGCAGAACATTGTGGAGGAGAACCTATGTGAGTACAAGTTTATGTAGGAAATATCCTACATCCTGCTCACCAGCATGGGGAATGGGAGGGAATGAGGGATGCCAGAAGGACATTGAGATATTAGAGCAGATCCAGCAGATGTGCTTCTGCTCCATGCACCACAAACTAGTTGTATTCATCGAGGAGTTTCATGAACACCCCTGGGATCGAAATTTTTTCAAGCTACAAGGCATGTAGAACTAGAAAACTGCTAGGAGATATATGGGAGGAATGCAATCAGAGCTTGGAAACATAGGGCCTTTACAGACTGATGCCCTGGCTCAGTGCTAGGAAATCATAGGAACTGTAGTTTATTGTGGCACCTGAGCTCTCTGACAGAGAAGGCTCAATGTCTCAGAAAAAAATACAGTTCCCATGATTCCTTAGCATTGAGCCAGGATAGTTAAAGCAGTCTCAACCTGCATTATTTCTGGCAGTCTGTAAAGGCTTATAGTTATTGTGTCAAATGAAAATTCCCAGCTTGACTGGGGAATTCTAGGGGTTGTAATGCAACAAGTAACGTTCCCAAGCTCTGATGATGAATGTAGGACAACGTTCTTCAGAGCCTATATAATATTTAAAAAGGGCAATGGTGGAATTAAAGTCCCATCTGGATCCATGCACCGACTGCTTTTCACAACATGGGATTAGGCCAGGAAGACAAAACAGCTCTGTATAGATCTGCACACCACTTCATTCTTTATACAGCAACCTCAACTGAAAGCAGATGACAGCAGGTGACAAAGATAAGAAAGTGTGTGCATAGCAAGGGCAATAACACCAATTATTAAACTAATCCCAGCTTATTTTGTTGTTGTTAATTGCCCTCAAGTTGATTTTGACCTATGACAACCATATGGATGAGACATCTCCAAGGCTCCCTGTCCTCCACTGCCCTGCTTAAATCTTGCAAATCCGTACCCATGACCTCCTTAATAGAGTCCATCCACCTGGCATGTAGCCTTCCTCTCTTCCTACTTCCCTCCATCTTTCCCAGCATCATTGTCTTTTCTAATGTGTCTTCTCTTCTCACGATGTGTCCAAATTACAACAGGCTCAGTTTGGTCATCTTGGCTTCCAGGGAGGTTTCTGGCTTGATCTACTCTAGGGCCCATTTGTTTGCCTTTTTGGCTGTCCACAGGATCCTCAACACTCTTCTCCAGCATCACATCTCAAAGGAGTTGATTATTCTTCCTATCATCTTTCTTAACTGCCCAGCTCTCACATTCATACATGGTAATAGGGAATACAATGGTTCGTGTGATTCTAACTTTTGTGCTTTGCATATTAGAATATTTTCTAGTTCTTCCATAGCCACCCTCCCCATTCTTAATCTTCTCCTGATTTTCTGGCTGCAGTCCCCATTCTGATCAATGTTTGATTCCAGATATGAGAACTCTTTTACTATTTTATTTTCTCATTGTCTAGTTTGAATGTGTGTAAGTTCTCTGTGATAATTACTTTTGTTTTCTTTATGTTCAACAGTAAGCCTGCCTTTGCACTTTTTTCTTTGATCTTCCTCAGTAGTTGTTCCAGGTTTATGAGGTTTTCTGCTAGTATTATGGTGTCATCTGCATATTTTAGATTGTTGATATTCCTTCCTCCTATTTTCAGTCCTCCTTCTTGTGTCCAAGCCTGCATTTCTTATATTATGTTCTGAATACAAGTTAAACAGATAGGGTGAAAGGATGCAAGCTTGTCTGACTTCTTTGCTAACTGGGAATCATTCTATTTCTCCGTGTCCTTTTCTGACAATAGCAATTACTCTTCTTTAACCTGGATTAGGCATACCAGTTCCTATCTAAAAAGCTCTGTGTACTGAAATCTGAAGGGGAGATTTTTGTTGTGAAATACCTGGGGATATGCACTGGGAAATTATGATTAGCAACTACTGCTTGGCATGCACCCATCTGCTGTATCTTTGGAGATGCAATATGATTCCTCATGTTTCATTCTTTACATAGAAAATCTAAGGTACATAGCTGTTGTAACATATATGATGCGACTCTTAAGTCCAAAACACACTGCAGAAATAATCCAGTTTGAGACTGCTTTAACTGCCCTGGCTCAGTGGCTCAATGCTAGGGAATTCTAGCAACTGTAGTTTTGTGAGATATTTAGCCTTCTCTGACAGAGAGCTCTGGTGCCACAATAAACTACAATTCCCAGAATTCCCTAGCATTGAGCCAGGGCAGTTAGGGGGCATTCACACTTACATTTTTGTCCAAGGAGATCTGGATGTTTGCACTGATGCAATCCCAGATTAGTATTCTCACTACATTTTATGTTATTGAATCTCTCCATGGCATTTAAACCCTGTTGCCATTACTCACACTACCGAAGAAGCAGATTGTTGCAGCTCTTTAAAAAAAGACATGGGGAAAAACCTGGTATTGAATATACCGGGTTAAATGGGTTTTCCATTAGCCCCCCCCCCCTCCCCGCCCTGCAAACTGCACCAAGTGCAGTCAGGGCAAGTGTAAATGCCACAAAAATAATCCATTTCACACCAGGTTATTTTTGTAGTGTGAATAGGGCCTTGAAGCAGTCTCAAACTGGATTATTTCTGCAGTGTGTTTTGAATCTTAGTGTCACATGTCATGGAGTTCTCATATGTGAATGTTCTTTCTGGTCAGAAATTTCCTACAATGCACTAGGCACAGTTTGAAGGTACTAGATATAACACTCTTGCTGTTGCTCACCAAGGAGCCCCAGGTCTACTCATGGCTTTCATGTTTCATGTGGAAATAAAGGTGATATCCAGAATTCAGAGTACAGTCATTTTGGCACATTGGGTAGCATGCTGACATGTGCTTCTCTTTCCCACAACTCTTTATCTTCTTCATTGTTTGCATCCATCCCTGCAAGTGATATCTACTACTTTTTGAACAAAAGGAAACAACAGGGGACCCTTGTGATTGCCCAGCAACCATACACATTATCCTATCTAGTTTCCATTGTTCTGTCATCTTATCCTTCTGCCCAGCTAGCATAAAGCCACAGGAGAGTGGCCACTGGAAAGTGATGGCACCATCTCTTGCTTTAAAGTGCTGGCGGGGCTGGAAGGAACAATTCCTCCTGTACTCTTTGGATGCTTTTAGCAATATGGGGAATCAGTATAACATGCAGTATGTATGAGAGCTCCAGGACTAGACTGGGACTTTAGCCAAGCCCACTTGAGGTGATTTCACATATTGAAAGGGGCCAATATGGCTATATCATTCTTTTGTGATTCAAGTGGGTGGCTATGACTGTATTATTTCATTATCCTTAAAACCAGGGGTGTCTGATCTGCTTTACTATTCATAGTTTAAAACTATTCTAAATAATAATAATAATAATAATAATAAAGTCTGTTTTTAAATAATCCCTTCATCAGTTTCATCTATTTGTATTGAATGTTTTAAACAATGTTTTAAACAATGGTTTTATCCATGGCATCTTGTCTCAGAAGCTCTGGCAGGCTGAGGCAACAAATAAATGGGATAACCCCACTACCCTCTCTCTATCTTTCTAGAGAGAGACAGCGTGATGCAGTGGTTTAGGTGTTGGACTACAACTCTGGAGACTAGGGTTCAGATCTCCACTCATTCATGGAAAGCCACTGGGTGATCTTGGGCAATTCATGCTCTATCAGCTTCAGTAGAAAGCAAAGGAAAACCCCCTCAGAACAAATATCAACAAGAAAGCCCTATGATAGGTTTGTCTTAGGGTCACCATATGTCAGAAATGACTTGAATGCATGCAACTCTCTCTCTCTCTCTCTCCCCCATCTATCCACACATCTAATGGTTTCCAGAAACATCAGAGGACCTCCTCCATTTTGATCCATCTGCAAAATGGAAGAACTACATCTTTAGCATGCACAATTCTCCTCTGAAACATGGTTTTTAAAAATCTCTTTTTTAAAAAGTAAAATGGAAGCTTAAAAACAAAGAAACTAGTATGCCACCCCCTCCACACACACACCAAGGGTGCCAGAAATATAGCCCTCGGGTCCTCCAGAATCTTATATTGGATGAGAGGTCTAGGGCAATGCTTCTAAAGCTACCTGATGTAAAAGACCAGCAATTTCTCCCCTAATGTGTCAGGTACCATATTTCTATCCATTAGTTAAAACTATTCCTTCCTTCCAGCAGCCAGCTTTTCATACTCTTAATGATATATATTTATTAGTGATATAATCAATTACAAATATGATATAAACATTTAAAAACATCAATTTCTTGACTGCTGCTTACAATTTTGGTTTCAAAAACAAGGAAATGATACTATCTCTGCTTTGAAGGAAAAGCAGTGTAACATTTTTGGAAGGTTGTGGAGAAGGGATATTTTGAGACAATATTCATGGGGTGTGGGAATTTGGGATCAGTCACTACAAACGAGGCTTCTGCAGAAAATGTTTTCACAAGTAATGAAAAAACACCCAAGAAATACATTTTAATTAGAAAGTATGTTGTGAAAGAGAGCCAGGGGACGTTTTCACACTACCTGGCTTAAGCCGCCTGGAGCCTTTCCGGAACGGCTCGTGCCGCTCATTCCGGAATGGCTCCGGTGGCGGCAACCCTAATTCCTTTTAAAACCCAGAATTACCTTTAAGCTGCTGAAGCCAGAGTTAGCGTTGGTTCGACCGGAGTGAGGCCGGACTTACTGCTCCGTGCGTTTGAACACACGGAGCAAGGAGCTGGACGGACGCAGGGATGGCACCGGAAGGGGCGGGGTTTGCTGCGGCGTGCGTGTGAACAAGCTGGAAATGGAGCCGGAGTGGGGCCGGACGGAGGTAGGATTGCGTCCTCCTAAAGCCCCGTGTGAAAACGCCCAGGGTTGCGTAGTGGTTTGAGTGTTATTTTATGATTCTGCAGAGCAGGGTTTGATTGTCCACTTGGCCATGGAAACCCACTAGGTGACCATGGGCAAGTCACACACTCGCAGCCCCAGAAAACCCCATGCATTGGTAAGTGAATAGCATACAATCTGATACACCTTAGGTTTGCCAAATGTTGTGGTACTTCCCCCAAAAAAGCAAATCTATTTGAAATACAGTCTTTTCCACATGCAAAACTGTTGTGTAAATTAAGCAATAGTGATTAGGAATTAAATTTGCATTGTGCAAGTCATTTTACTATAATTATTTGAAATCTGACTAAATCTAACTGTTGATAGTCTGTCTAATGTACCATGATTTCTCTACAAACTTCCCAAGAATCTGTCCATTTAAAATTCCATCAGATATATTACTTATCAAGATTACAAATCTGTTTTTTTCTGATAAAGCATTTATCACCTGGTGACACCTTATCAATTGGTAAGCTACCCCAGAGGGATAGAGTGAACCTAACGCTAGGTTAGTAATACATAACTGCAGTACTGAATATCTGCCAATATTTTCAAGTCGCTTTTAAAATGCATTTTAACACAATTTTATAAATATTTTGACATGAATTTTTCAGATTGTATGCTATTTATCTACCAATACTGGGTGTTTTTTAGCATCCAGTTACAGACATACACTTGTGTAAGTCATGCTATATGTAAGGGCCCAAAAAGTCACCATTGTGCAATGGACGTATTCTGCTGATAGTGGCAGAAGTGAAGTTGTGTAGACAGCACAATCCTTTATGCCATGTCTTTGTACATTGTGACTTGTTTGCTGTTATGCACTGTGCACTGCAGTTGTGCATTATGCATTAAGATTTTGCATTATGTATTTTGTATTAAACATTGTGCAATGGCACCTAGTCATTGACATGTGTTGTGAAATGTTGCTATTCTGTAACAAGCAGATATTTATGATATGTTGAGGGGAAGTTGGATTGCAGTTATACTCCAGAGTTGGAAAGACAACTATTTCCCATTTAGTGTTCAATAGGCAATAAATCTTACTGGTCGGTCTCTGTAACAATGCCTGTTTTACAGATAGCAACAGACTCTCTCTTGAGCTTACATTCATGTACAGGTTGAGTATCCCTTATCCAAATTTCTGAAATCCAAAATACTGCAAAATTCAAAATTGTCCACATGGATGGCTGAGATAGTGATCCCTTTGCTTTCTGATGGTTCAGTGTACACAAACTTTGTTTTATGCACAATTTTTTAAAAATTATATATAAATTACCCTTAAGGGGTGTACGAAATATAAATGAATTTAATGTTTATATTTGGGTACCATCTCCAAGATATCTAATTATGTGTATGTAAATATTCCAAAATCTGCAAAAATCCAAAATCCAAAATACTTCTGGTCCCAAGCATTTCTGACAAGGGAGACTCATCCTGTACTTGTGTAAAAAATAAAACCTGTATTTTAGGACTGGATCCTAAAATCTTGTGCATTCTCCTTGCTCTTTTCTCCACTTTTCTTTTCATTCCTATCTTCAGTAATTAGCTATCATGCCTTGTTATAATGTTGAAAAGGCACTTTTTGTTCTTTTTTTAGGTTATTGATTTTTATTATAAATCTAATAATTTTTTTAAAAAAGAACAAAAAATACATTTTCTATAGTATAACATACAATGGTACCTAAGTATTCTTAAATGCTGTAAAAAGTAATGTGAACAGATTACATCTGAAAAGTAACTTTCCAAACTCTGATCTGCACACATGAATCTATGCCAAGGGTAATTTCAATCTAAACTTCAGTATCTGAGAAGTCACTTGTCTAGCAGGTAATGGAGAGGATGTTTTTCTCCCTAGATAGATATAAATGACTCATGGAGATCAAACTGCATAGGCTTTCTGATGAACGACATGGTGCTATATCCATATTTGTTATTTGCAATGACTGGCACAATCCTAAACTCAAGCAGAATTAACTCACCAGAGGTATATCCTGAAACCACTCACACTAGTATCTTCTTAACCTGCATCTCCTAGAGAAAAGAAACAATCACCATAGCAACTGTATCCTAATAGCAAGGCTTAATTTATCTTTGAAGGCCTGTAAGTTTCTTCTCATATAGGGATGGCACTTATTAATTTAAAATAAGATCTTACAATTAGCTCAACTACAGGAGGCTAACGTCTCATCCAGTCCCTGCTGTTGAGCTTATGACTAGACAGTTTGAAATCTTGGCCATGTTTTCTGAATTGCTAAATGACATTTCACCAGCAGGGAATGCCTTTGAATAAAATCAGCACACACTCAGTGCTTTCTTTATTGTCAATTATACTACATTTCTATACTTGATGTGGATTTATTGCAAAGTTTTGGACTATTACATCAGCAAAAATTCTGATTCAGTTCTAGTCTACTCTGACTTCATTAGGAGAAGTTTACAAGATATATTTGTCTATCATGTCACATTTAAGAACCATTTAAAGTACCAAACACATTCATTTAGGACATAAAATAAATGAAGCACAGACGGCAAATGGAAATTATGCTTGGGGAGTTTTTTTGTGCTGGCAAAATATGACCCAAAAGTCTGATTTACAAACTTGTGTTTCACATCAGTTTCAAAGACTAGATATTTGTCTGTACTGACTGAAGATTATTAACAAGATGAGCATGGATAACTATCTGATATCTAATAATGAAGTGAAAGAAAGCATGCACTTAAGAATCTTTAAACATAAATTGAAACAAAACAAGTTTTGAGCTTTAAGACAAGTCTTTTTGAAGATCAAAGAAATACAACCAGCTATGTCCAACAGACAAGAAGTTATTTTTGTTTTGCTTTTAAAATTTTATCAAGTTATAAACATCACAGTTCATTATTTTCAGTGCAAGGACTTCTAGTTTGATCTTTCTTCTAAGATATAGTTCTGCATGTACAGTACATGACATAAAGAATTTTAAAAAGCATTCTTTTCTATTCAGAAATACTGTTTTATTAATGGATTCACAGTGCAATCCTACACATATTCAACTTGATTTGAATGGAGGCTAACCCATTGGTAACTATATATATATATATATATATATATATATATATATGATTGCAACCATACTTGATCAATTAATAAAACCCATATAACTAACAAATTCAACTTTTATTCAATTGTTGCTATTGCCATTTTTGTTGTTTTTATTATTGTTTCGCATTGCTGGGTTTTCCCCCCTATAAGCCATGTTCAATATATTTTAGAAAAGCAGATATACGTGTTGCTGTTGTTGTATGCCTTCAACTCATTCTGAAATATGCTTAACTCCAATAAACTAAGGGGGGCAGGGGGAAGAATCCTTAGCTATTCTTCTGGTACAGAACAAGGCAAGTACAAGTTTGTTGTTGTGTGCCTTCAGGTCATTTCCAACTTATGGCAGCCCTAAGGTGTACCTATCATGGGTTTTTCTTGACAAGTTTCCCCAGAGGGGGTTTGGCATTGCCATCCACTGAGGTTGAGAAAGTGTGACTTGCCCAAGGTCACCCTCTGGGTTTCCATGCCTGAGCCAGAATTCAGACCCTGGTCTCCAGAGTAATAGTCCAATGATCAAGCCACTACACCACACTGGTTCCTGCAAGTACAAGGACACCTCAGTTAACGAAGGAGATGTGTTGCTGGGTATGATTTATCTAACAGAAAATTTGGTACCAGAGGTACAAATAACTATGGATGAAATAGAGATAGGTTCCTTTGTGTATGTCTCTCCCTTCAAGTTGTCTGTCAACTTAAGACGACCCCATGAATTTCATAGGATTTTCTTAGGCAAGGAATACTCAGAGATAGCTTTGCCATTTCTTTCCTCTGAAATATAGCTTGCAGCACCTGATATCCGTTGACAGTTTTCCATTAAAGCATGAACTAGGGCTGGCCCTGCTTGGCTTACAAGATCGGATGGGATCTGGTGCCTTTGGGGTATTTTGGCATACACCCCCAAATGAAAAGCAACTCAGTATGTTTCAAAAAACTTTTTCTTCAAAACTAATAACATGCACATGTGAAATGATAGCACCAGTTCAGCTAAATATAACTAAACAAAAAACATTTCTTCTCTTCTCAAGAACTTCCAAAATGCACCCAGATATGATTTCTTTTTCTTTTACCAGCCTCCACTTTTCTTATGGTTTCAATTTTGGTGGCCAGACTTCAAGATCTATCTTTTTTTAACATGCAGGAGGTAGCTGTAGAGGCAAGTTGCTTTCCATTTTTCTCTCTGTTCTGCTGTTCATGCATGCTTATTAAGGAATTTTGGAAGCTTTACTTTTTCTTGCATTCATGTTTTCAGACTTTAACTTCTTTCCAGCCTGAGTATGAAGAAAGCTCCAAACATCAGTCTTCCCATTGGTCTGTCTTAGCCAGTATATCTAATACTGGTCTAGGGTTTTCCATCTTTTAACTGGAGACATTTTATTCACAAAGCATGGATAGTAATGGGTTATGTGTTCTCGCAGAGGTGTTTCTCAGCCCAAATAACTGTATAGAATTGTTGCTCAGAGAGATTCCCTGTATAACTTCTTCCTCCTTTTCAGCAAACTTTTACCACAAAGTTTACTGATTCAATTCCTTAGTCTACTATTGCCTCTTCTTCTTGATGCAATGTTTTGACCCTACAGCATATTTCTCGGTTCTCTCTTCCTTCCACTTTTTCTGCCCCCTCTACTCTCCTCACCTGTGTCATCTATACTGTGTCATCTCAGATGATGTCTCATCCCAACCCTGCAAAGAAGTAGTACCTTGCAGGGAATTGACTCCCCCCCCCCCCTTTTCTTATACCACTCTCACTGTCTCTGCTTTCTAAACAATTAAAGAAATGAGAACCAAAAACAGAGATTATTCAAACCACAGTGTCAAATGATGGACCTTTTGGCATTTTCATTGCTAGCTGAAATCTCTGGTGTTGTCTAGGTCTATATCTAACATCCCCAAAGGCATCAGCTGAACTCACTTTTTTCAGCCCCTTTTTCATTCCACAGAAATCTCAGACAGTTCTCTCCTATTTTCCTACCCTTCTTCCTGACTGAAGAATCTTAGCAGCAGTACAGAGCCCTGGTGGTGCAGTGGTTAAATGCCTGTACTGCAGCCACTCACTCACAAACCACAAGATTGTGAGTTCAATACCAGCCAGGGGCTCAGTCTCAGCTCAGGCTTGCATCCTTCTGAGGTCACTAAAATGAGTACCCAGCTTGTTGGGGGCAATTAGCTTACAGTTGTAAACCATTTAGGGGGGTTGCATACTGCCAGAAATAGTGCAAATTGAGTCCACTTTTAGGGTTAGGGAATCATGGGAACTATATTTTATTGTGGCACCAGAGCTCTCTGACAGAGAAGGCTCAATGTCTCAGAAAAAAAACCAATTCCCATGATTCCCTAGCACTAACCCTAACCCTAAAAGTGGACTCAATTTGCACTATTTCTGGCAGTCTGCAACCCCCTTTAGAGACTGCATAGTGCAGTATGAAGTGGTATATAAATGAAGCTGCTATTGATATTGCTACTCCAGACAGCCCTCACCTGTTTTCTAGCTCTTAAAGTCCTGGATAGGTTATAGAAGCTCTTCTTTTTGTTTATAGAAACATCCCTTTTGGAATTTCAATGTGAAACTGGCACTGCAACTTGGATAAAACCCAACACACTTTTGTCAATTTTTGAGGCATCTTCTATGGTTTTCTGATGAGTCCCCCCCACTTCCTTCTAGTGAGCATTCTCATTTGGAATTTTGACTTTTCAGCTTGAAACTAGGCATCACAAATGGAATAATGGCCAAAACTACTATATCAGCTTTTCCAAATCTGTCCTATTTTCTTGTTGAGCTATGGCTGCCACCACTTTTTGTTTTAATGATCCAAGGGGAGGAGCATTTGGAACTTTAACCTTGGCACTACAAGTTGACAACATCAAAAATTTATGGTGCTGGGTGTTATCAGTACGCTGATGACACTAAAATCTATTTCTCTGTGTCTCGTTCGTCGGCCTCGAATTCCAATGGTATCTCCTCTCTCAATGAATGTCTTTGAGTGGTAATGGGCTGGATGAGGAAAAACAGATTGAAACTGAATCCAGACAAGACGGAGGTGCTCACGGTAGCAGCCCCGAAACCAAGAATTGGGTTGCAACCTCCTGTCCTGGATGGGGTCACACTCTCCTCCAGTGACTGTGTTTGCAGCCTGGGGGTGCTTCTTGACTCGTCGCTCCTGATGACGAATCAGGTTAATGCGATGGTCAAGAGTGCCTGTTATCAGCTTCGGCTGATACGCCAGCTGCGCCCTTTTCTGGAAGTAAGGGATCTTGAGACCATTGTGCACGCACTGGTAACCTCACGCCTTGACTTCTGTAATGCGCTCTACATGGGGCTACCCCTGTACTTGGTTCGGAAGCTTCAGTTAGTCCAAAACATGGCAGCCAGACTTATCTCTGGAATATCTAGGAGGGACCACATTACTCCTGTTTTGAGGTCCCTCCACTGGCTGCCTATCAGCTTCCGGGCCCAGTACAAGGTGTTGGTTATTACCTTTAAAGCCCTAAATGGCTTGGGTCCAAGCTATCTCAGGGAACGCCTCCTTCCATATAATCCTCCCTGCGCTCTCCGGTCTTCAAGAAAGCTGTCAAGACGGATCTCTTCCGGCAGGCCTTTCCAGATTAATTCTCCTGGCCTTGGGCTCTTTGATCCCTGCGCTTCCCCCGTGGCCCCATCAATTGCTGATGGATGGGGAGCGCAGTTGAGTCTAATCAGGGCATTTTTATAATTTTATATTTTTATGTTTGTTTTATCTGTATTGGAATGTTTATATTCCTCTTTTAATTATCTTGTTATTTAATACTGTTTTAAGGGGGGTGGGTTGGGGTATGAATTTTGTTTTATGGGGTTTTAACTGATGTAAGCCGCTTAGATTGTTTTCATTTAAGCAGGATATAAATAAAATTTTATTATTATTTATTATTATAAAAAAATATTCTGTCAAATTTGGAGACATCTACCACAGTGTTCCAGTTTATTATTGCTACCACAGACATGCAGGCATTCTCTTTTATTACAGATACCACATCATATCATCATATTATTATTAATAATATATTTGCTGGAATTCAGTTGGACAATTACGAATGTGTAAACACTGTAGTTATGTAGTTGTGTAATGACTTCCCAGCCCAATTTCCCCAATCCTCAATTACTGGGCAGCAGCCACTGCGATCAAAGGGTGTCTGTTCCCCTGTCACTTGCGAAGCAGCTGACTGATGTTCCCGTCTTCTGTGAGTTACCTCCATTGTGACAGGCAGAAGCAAGGTCCCTGTGTCATTTTCCCTTTGCACCAGAGATCACTTGTTTGAAGAGAGGTGGAAATGTCAGTTTTCTGTTTCCCAAGCACAGTGGCTGCTGCCCAGTAAGTGGTGACTTTCATGGACCCTACACATCCCCTAATCTTGGGTGTCTCTTAAAACTAGGAATCATAACTACAAAACAGTCACGAAAGTGTAACTTTAGCGTACACATTTGCAACTGCCACAATCAATTCTGGTCCATATAATTAATGTAATATAATAAAACAGCCTTTGGGACTACTACAGTAGTTTCTATTCTTGGCTAATAGGCTCTGCCAATAACTTAACTTGAGTACCTAGAGCTGGTACTTAGGAAATAATAATAATAATAATAATAATAATAATAATAATAATAATAATAATTTTTATTTATATCCCGCCCCTCTGCTAGGCAATCGGGGCGGCGTACAGCATTTCAAAACATCAAAACAAACATTAAAGCAGATACATTCAAATCTCATCCCTCTTTCCTATTCTAGGCTGGGTGGTGCTTGCCATCTAGTGTCTCTCCCCCAGATGACATCAGATGGTAATGGAGGGAGGGCTATTCTTCTTATTCCAGGCCCGATGGTGCTGGGCCTAGTGTCTCTCCCTCAGATGACACTGGATGGAATGGAGGGAGGGCTCTTCTTCTTATTCCAGGCCGGATGGTGCTGGGCCTAGTGTCTCTCTCCCAGATGACATCAGATGGTAATGGAGGGAGGGCTATTCTTCTTATTCCAGGCCCGATGGTGCTGGGCCTAGTGTCTCTCCCTCAGATGACACTGGATGGAATGGAGGGAGGGCTCTTCTTCTTACACTAGCCCCGATGGTGCTGGGCCTAGTGTCCTCTCCCCCAGATGACACTGGATGGAATGGAGGGAGGGCTCTTCTTCTTATTCCAGGCCCGATGGTGCTGGGCCTAGTGTCTCTCCCTCAGATGACACTGGATGGAATGGAGGGAGGGCTCTTCTTCTTATTCCAGGCCCGATGGTGCTGGGCCTAGTGTCTCTCCCTCAGATGACACTGGATGGAATGGAGGGAGGGCTCTTCTTCTTATTCCAGGCCCGATGGTGCTGGGCCTAGTGTCTCTCCCCCAGATGACACTGGATAGAATGGAGGGAGGGCTCTTCTTCTTACACTAGCCCCGATGGTAAAAAGAGCACAGTCATACTGCAAAGTAAGAAATATTATTGACAGCTCCCCGATGATTAGAAGAAAGTACCAGGACAGGGTGTTGCCTCTAATGCTAGTACTGAGGTTTGTCCTACTAGCTTCTTTAAGGCTCCATCAGGCCTTGCCACAAGCACATAAATCAGATATTTATTGTCTCTTGGAATCCATGATATCAGCTTTTTTTTACAGATCTATTTCTCCTCTGAGCTACTCCGTCTACTTCCCTCTTTAGAAATCTGTATTTTTCTTGTGCCACATTAACTCCCTACTTTCCAACAGCATATGCCAGCACTACTGTTCAAAGATGCCCAGAAACTGAAAATATAACAAACCAATACAACTGCATAATTTTGTTACTGCTGATTTTCGAGAGTGGCTAGTTTTAACCATTTGCCGATAATCTAGGCCTGCAAATAATGTCTCATGGAGGTTATTACAGAGTTAATTTGCATGGTGGATGTCCTGTCACATGGCAAAATACCATGTTGCCAGTTTTAAAAGAGAAAGGGAAAGGTCCTTTCTATTCCAAAGGATATCATAGAGCTGAAAGGAACACTGCCTGATCAATGCAGAATGTACAACACACCCTTGACAGATGACCATCAACCTCAGTTTAACATGGCATCTGTCAAGGGTGCCCATGGTATCTGTTTCACTGCTAAGGAGCACATACTATGAGGAAATTGTTTTCAGGAGTTCACTAAAATCTACTACCTTAAATATCTAACTTTAGCCAGCCATCTGAAGTGTGATGGCTAAGCATTTTGCACTATGGTTCATGCTTGAAAGGTGGGATGAGCTGCCATTGTGGTTGTGTGCCTTCAAGTCATTTACGACTTCTGGCAACCCAAACGCAAACCTATTGTGGGGGTTTAAAGGTCTGTTTAAAGGATGAGAGAATGTGACTTATCCAAGGTCACCCTTGGATAAGTTTCCATGGCTAACAAGTCAAATTCTCTCAATTTAAATGCTCTCAGCAAACCTCTCCAGAATAAATCTTGCCAAGAAAACCCTAGAATAGGGTTGCCACAAATTGGAGTCATGTAAGCAATAATAAAGCATTTTTTGGCTGAAAATAGGTTCCACCAAATTTTTAAAAATACATGATGGCTTGGGAGGAGTCAGGGAGGTGGGGGGCATGGGTCCCATTATTCCCACCATGATTTAGATGAGTGAGGAAGAAGACCTAAGTTTATGGAATATACCTGGAATTTTCAGCACTTTCATAGTTTTTGTTTTTTGTTTTGCTTTACTTGGACCCTCAGATCCATTGCCCAGAGCCTGGTGCAAAATACATACATTTGGAGTTGAATAATTCTGGATTGCAAAAATTTGCTCTTAAATTGCTAAATCGAATGGAGGTTACAGTCCTGTCCCACTGAAAAACAAACAATCAAAAACCTTGGTTATCCCCAGGCTTTCTTTAAGCCAGAAGTGTCATTTAAACGAAAGGAAATGTCATGTTGTAGTTGGTTTGATTAAATAATTGGGACTCAAAAATCTAATCTTGTCTGATCTACTGCAAATCACCTCAGCCAGAGATCTACTGAAAGCCTGGTTTGAAAGAAGTTGGAAAATAATATTCTTTTTTCTGCTTTATTTCCCATTTTTGAAGATCTTTTACTTCTGTCTCAGACATAACCCACTGGTTTTAATGGCCAAACTCCTTTGTTTGTAGATTCTACAGGGGTACCGTAGTTGACTTTCAGCTAGAAATATTGTTGAAGCCTCAACTTTGATGTTCCTGAGTATTCTATAAATAGAAAAAGTATACTTCTCCCTAGCCCTCTTGCTCTTTGTTTAACTTGTTCAAATCCCTTAGATTAGGGGAAATGTGCTCCCCTCCCTTGCCAACTGGCAAGAGTATCCAACTGAACTGTTATCCAGCCTGTAAGGAATTGTGAAGTACTGGATGCTGGTGTGGGCTAGCCTGCTGGGCAATAGCACTTGTAAATGTTATAACATTAAGCATAATAGCTTCCTAGGCAACATTCTGATGACTTTGGTGGCACACAATTAACATTAATATTTAGTGTAAGAGTGTTAATGCTGGCCAACACATAATACACTCCCCATGTAACCATAAAAATCCCATTTTGGCTTTTTAAAAAACAATTCATAACCATTCCTTAATTTCACATGAGAAACCAATGTGTTGGTTTATCATAATTCACCATTAGCAAGGCTAATGAATTCATTATGTCTTATGACTCTAAAGCAAGGTTCAAAGAATATCAATCAAAGCCATGCTAGTAGTCCATATCCAGGGGTAGGCAAACTGTCCCCTTTAAGGGCCAAGGGACTTCAGCTCCCAGAAGCCTCAGCCATGTTGGCCAATAGTCTGGGATGTTGGCCAATAGTCTGGGATTCTGGGAGCTGAAGTCCCTCGGCCCTTAAAGGGGACAGTTTGCCTTCCCCTGATATATGCCATGGATGTAATTTAGCAGCAATTGGTTAATCTGCTCTGTTATCACAGTGTGGAAACCATGGTTTTAGAGGGGTCCTGGTTTAGCTGCCTTTATGTTAAAGAGAGGCAATGAAAATTCAGCTAGGCTATTTAGCAGAATTACCCTAATATCAGCCAGATTCTAATATTAGCCAGATTAACCTATCTTCGAGACCGCCTCCTCCCATATAATCCTCCCTGCACACTCCGGTCCTCTGGGAGGAATTTGTTGCAGTCAATAAAAGCTAGGCTGTCGACGACGTCCCAGAGGACTTTTTTGGCGACCGCTCCCTGATTATGGAATGGCCTGCAGGACGAGATCCGTCAGATTACCAACCTAAACAGCTTTAAAACAGCTGTGAAGATGGATCTTTTCCGGCAGGCCTTTCCTGATTAGAACCCCCGGCCTCAGGTGTCCCATTATCCCTATTTTGCCTGCAATCTCTATTCAGACTCCTACTGCCAGTTAGGTTTTTATATAATTTAATCTGTTTTAAGGAGTGGGAGGGTCTGTAGACTTGGATTGTATTTTATCATTGTATGGTGTTTTAATGCTGTGAGCTGCCTCGATTGCTTGGCAGAGAGGCGGGACACAAATAAAATGTATTATTGTTGTTGTTGTTATTATTATTATTATCATTATTATTATTAGATATCTGGTCCTGTTATTAACCAGCCTGTTCAGGTCTTGAAAACTGGGGGCATGATTGTTTTTATTGATTGAGTCAATCCACCTGTAATACTTTAGGATTGCCATAAATTGGCAATGATTACAGTTGCATCTACACTACAGAATTAATGAATTTGGACACCACTTTAACAGCCATGGCTCAATGGTATGGAATTCTATAATTCTAGTTTTGTGAGATATTTAGCCTTCTCTGTCAGAGAGCTCTGGTGCCACAAAAAACTGCAAATCCCAGGGTTCCATAGGATGGAGCCATGATAGTTAAAGTGATGTCAAAATGCATTAATTCTGGTGTGGTAGTAGCCTAGAAAGTACACAACAACAACAGAGGTTTTCTAAGGGGTACCCTTTAGATCAGGTAAAGAGCAAGAATAAGCAAGAGGTAAATTTTTTAGTACCACTGTACTACTCAAACTCTTCACTTTCATGATTATTTTAAGCAAAGTAAAAGATATCATGAGATGTGATTACAACCATCTAATGTCATGTTTAGTTTGGCCCTAAATAGCTGTATTTGCTTGTTTATTGATCTGTTGCAAGAAGAGAGGCACTTGTTTGGTTATCTCAACTAAAGTGCAGTGAATAAATTGGAATTAATAATTTATTGCACATGTTTAGCCTCTTCTTCCATTGGGAGTGGAATATCTGGGAGCAAATTGCAATTTCCTCCCACACAAACAGCATTCATTCATTTGGAGGAATGATTTAAAGCAGAGCTTCCTGGGTTTTATTACTCTGCTGCATGATTGCCAATACTTAAAGATTTGAGGAGCATTGCTTGTTTGTGATAGCTATCAATATCTATTGATTTGTTTCTCTGATTTGGAGGGAATGAGAGTATCTGGAAATATTTGCCAGGACTGTACAACTTGTCCATGATAAAATCTTAATAAAAGAAAAATAAATAACTCTCTTTACACAAATTGAAGAATAATGATTACTTCTAATTTCTATAACACTGTTTATACTTTTCATTTCATCTCACAGCAGCCCTGGGAGGTAAAATAGGCTTGCATATGATTGGCACATGGTTAACTAGCAAGCACCATAGTTAAATGGGGCACTTGAACCATCCAGAATGTTGATAAAGTTTGATTGCCTTTTGCTCATCTCTCCCAATAGAGAGCAGGACTTGAAAGACAGCAAAGACATTTGCAGGCATATAATGATGCATTGTGGTTTGAGCTATAATTCTGCAAACCAGGGTTCAATTGTACACTTGGCCATAGAAACCTACTGGGTGACCTTGGACAAGTCACATATTCTCAGCTCCAGAAAACCTATGATAGGTCACTTTAGGGCAGGGGTAGGCAACCTAAGGCCCGGGGGCCGGATGCGCCCCCCCCCGAGGCCTTTGGACCGGCCCTAGCCCGGCCCTGCTGCCCGCCGCTGCCGCCGCCGCCATCGCCCGCCATGATGATATTGATTATTGTTGTTATTACTTGTTCTTGGGGTTTTCTTGGCAAAATCTCCACAGGGGGTTTGCCATGGCTTTTCTGGGGCTGAGAGAGTGTGCATGCATTTTTTTAAATTTTATTTTTTTAATTTTTAATTTTAATTTTAATTTTAATTTTAATTTTAATTTTAATTTTAATTTATTTATTTATTTATTTTTGGTGCTTCGGCCCCCCAATTGTCTGAGGGACAGCAACCCAGCCCCCGGCTCAAAAAGGTTGCCTACCCCTGCTTTAGGGTCACCATAAGTCAGAAACAACAACATCATCTAATAATAAAGAAGCACTAGTCTGACTGGCAGGGATATGAAGTTCTCTGACTTGATTTCATTGCATTTCACACATTCCACCAGTATTCTTGTCCCATCCTTGCTTCCTATCAGGTTATGAGACTTTATTTTCCTTCTTGCAAGGGGATTCCTCTGTAGTGTTTTCTTTTGGCATTTTAAAGAATTCCACCTATTTTTGTAAGCATTTTAATGTGCACATTTTAATGCATTTCCCCATTGGCAAAAGTGTGTTCCTGCACTATTTTTCTGCAATGCCTATTTTTAGCCTATTTTAAGCCATTCACATTTTAATATATATACATGGTTTAGTATCTATTTTATTTCTCCAACACACAGTGCAAATTTGTAAATGTGTAGGTTTTGGAGAACAGGTATGTTTTGCTTTTGCAGAGGATTTTGCAAAGCAAAATGGATGCTTTCATCAAGAAATGCAATTCCAACAACTTTCCCATCCCCAGCTCTTATTAATTGTCAGGTTATTCCTGGTACACCCCATGCACACACTGCAAAGATTTTGTGAGTGACAGCAAATCTCTTTATTTTGCTAACGTTTACCTATAAGATTGTCATAACAGAACCTGTACTCATTCATCCAGGTGTGTAGCTACATGACAGTGACAGTAAAAAGAAGGGTGTATTGGGAGTGGAGGACAGAATGCTTTACAACTGCTATGCTAGACATAAAACCAACCAGCCAAGAAGAACTGATGGATGAACTGGAAGTGTCAGGAATCTGGAGAAAAGTGATGATGTCATTGTAGAGATAGTGAAGATGCCATATTGGAATTTCTGCAAGGGATGCATAAACTGAGTATAGTCAGACATGTATCCTGATATGTGCCCACAAAGCACTATTGTAGCAGTTTCATACCATACTACAAGTTCATAACTGCCATGGGTTCATCAGATTCTGGAACTTGTGGTATGGTGAGGTACTTGGAATTCTCTACTAAAATGTTTTAATGCTGAAATTCAAGGGAGTACACCAGAGCAATCTAGCAGAGAATTCTTAGTACCTTACCAACCTACAAATCCTAAGATTCTGTAGGATGGAGATCTGGCAGTTAAAATGGTACCAAATTGTTAGAATTGTACAGTGTGTATACAACCTGCACATTTCAAGAAAGCTGCTTTCAGAAAGGTCAAAGAAAAACTAGAAACGAATAGATCTTCTGGAGACATTTAAGAGGGGTGGAAAATTAGAAAAGTGAAACAATGAAGACACAAACCTAAGCAATTTGGATAAAATTGATAAATAAGATACATCTAAATAAAATAGTGTAGCTCATAAGGAACATTCATTCTAAGAAGCAAAGACTTCTCATATATAAGAGATGGAAGGAGGGATGTATAACCTAGAGTGGGTGAAATCAAGTAATACAAACCTGTAAAAACAGTGTGAAGAAGGCTAAAGCCCAGAATGAGTGGAGGCTTGCAAGAGATGCTAAAACAACTAAAAAGGCTTCTTTGGCTATATTCTGGACAAGAAGAAGAAGAACTAGGAAATGATTGGTCTAATGCATGGGAAAGTTGGTGAAGAATCAGTAGATGAATGAGAGGAAGTAGAATAACTCCATTGTTATTTGCCAATTGCTGCAGGAAAATACAGGTGCCAGAATTAACAAGGTTGCAATTAAAAATTAACAAAGCTACTGTCTTCTGTGTACTTACCTGGCAACCAGTCCCTCTGGACACAGTATGACTCACTTCCAAGAAAAACATGGATTAGATTGCACTGTAATTAAAGATTTATTTTATGAGGTCACTTTTATAAACTGACTCAGCTCCAACCTTAATTATTTATCAAGAACACTTTATTAGTTTTATTTTTAGATCCTGACTTTCCTCCAGTGAGCTCAAAGTAGCATACTTGGCTCTCTTCCTCCTCACTTGTTCTTCACAACAGCCTTATGAGGTAGGTCACTGAAAGACAGTGAGTGCCTCAGGGTCACTCATCATTTAGGGGGACTTCACCAAACAACAGATGGACAGATAGTGCTAGCCACATCCACAAAATTCTAAGCAGCACACACTATAGCATATGACAAGATACATATACAAACATAGGAGTACAGCATTATGAAATGAAAAGGGCAGTTGCTGAAATATGACACACACTGCAAGAAACTACAGTGATTTGTGTGTTGGACTATGACTCTGGAAACCAGGGTTTGATCCCCAGATTGGCCATGAAACACATTGGGTGACCTTGAGCAAGTCACACTCTCAGGGGAAGGCAATGGCAAACCCCCTCTCAACAAATCTTGCCAAGAAATCCCCATAATAGGTTCACCTTAGAGTCATCGTAAGTCAGAAACTACTTGAAGGCACACAACAACAACAACAACAACAACGGCACCAAAAGATTTATGAAGACTTCACAGGAAAAAAGTTACTTTCTGGATGCCTGTTGTACATGCTTCTATTGCACTTCCATTGCATAGAACTTGTACTGTATTTCAACTATTGTAGTATTCATTATATAATACTGTCTGTTCTGTTTGTATATATATGATATCACATGGTCTACTGAGATACATGGATTTTATATTATGATGCATATTGGTTAGTATTTTTCAGGAATAATTTGAATCTGGATTTCCCAAGTCCCTATCCAATTGTATAGCTACAATACCACATTGGCTCTCTTTCCCATTGAGCCTTGACATTCAAGAATCAATCATTTTTTAAAATCAAATTGCCATCCCTTTAAATGTTGGGTTATTGGTTCCTACTGCATTCATTTAACACAAATGAGGGCTCTCCTTCCCTCATAAGCATTTTTACATAGATTAATTTATTATTTCTCTACAGCTTCCCAACTCACCAGGACCCCAGCAGCAATGGACAATGAGTAAAATATTAAATACATGAATGAAAACTTTTAAAACAGGTTATATCCACATCCCAATATTAATTTAAAACCACAGGGCAGCCACTCCTAATTTTTGAGTCCAAAGGCCAGGTGAAATAAGAAAGTCTAAGCTGTCTTAGAAACTGAAGGGATGAAGCTTGCCAGACTTTCCTTCGGAAAGAGTCCCACAGTTGGGTTGGTGCTATAGAGAAAGTCTTGACATGTGTCCCCACCGAGCAAGCCACCAGGGCCATATGGGAAGGAACATAAGTATTGCTTTCTCTCCATGGTTGCATCTGCTCTGCAGAAATAATCCAGTCTAACACCACTTTAACTGCCATGGCTCAATACTACAGAATCCTAGGATTTGTGGTTTGTTGTGGCACCAGAGCTCTGTAACAGAGAAGGAGTACATATCTCACAAAACTACAATTCCTAGAATTCCATAGCACTGAGCCATGTCAATTAAAATGGTATCAGACTGGATTATTTCTGCAGCCCATGATGGCTATTAACAATTGTGTGAATTTGCTGAAAACAAGGCCTCCCTTCCAGTTATGTCTGTATCTCTATTTTTTTAATCTTTTCTTAAAAGTGTGCAAACCAACCACACAGTTTTTAAATGGATACTATGAGAATTCATTGATTAAATATTTCTAAAGCACAGCATTCCCAAACCAAGAGGAAAATGCTGCAAAAGTGTGAGATGCTGCAATATATATATATATATATATATATATGGTACTACTGTGCATTACCTCTCCTTGAGGCCATAAATTACAAAGGTTTGCTGAGCATCAAACATTACATACAAACACAAACAACCAGACAAGTTCTCTCAACCACGATGTTTTAAACATGACTCACCCTACTGAAATTCAAAAGGAATGCCTAATGATTATGCTGACATTTGTAACCCACACCCCTTGGAAAGTGCCACTTCTTTCTTACTGCCTGGAAGAGGTTTTTTTTTTTTTTTTTTTAAAGAATGATTCTACAATACATTTTGTTTTTTTTATGTGAGCAGTTCTAACTTTTCCTGAGTAGATGAGATGCCTGCATCAACAGACATGATGTGTTGAATATAACAGGGAACAGTATTCCACTTAGTGGCAGCCATAATATTAAATGCCCTGTTCCAAAGAAACTGCAAATGAGAACAATCCTCAGAAGCATCTGGTACCATTAGAAGAAGCCCTCCAGATGACCGCAGTGACTACATGGGTTTATGTGGTGGAAAGTGGTTTCTTAGGCAACCAGATCTCCATTTCTGATATTCTCAAACTATCCTCATGTAGCCTCTATCTTCTTACTTTTTCAGCTGCTTTTAAAATGTCTCAATTTCTCTCTCCTCCTCCATTGTCTTTACCTTACTTCAGTAGCTGCAAACTGAATTAACTCTGCAGAGGGAGCAGAAATAAGGGGACTCAAGCAAAAGCAAGCTGCCACAGCCTTTCCTCACTTGTGTGTCCTTCATGAGTAACTTTTGTCATTTTGTTTCTGCACTGATGTGGCTTGGGTACACTATTCCATCTATGAAATGTGGGAGGGTATGATTTTCCAGGTCTTTATAAATTAACAACAAAACTTTAAACCAGGAATGTTAGCAAAGAGGCAGTCCATCAGTTTGTTTGTTTGATTTCTACCATGCCTTTCTCCCAATATGGCTCCAAAATATGAGTTGAAACAGGCAAAATAGCCAAAACAGTTCATTTAGGGGAGCTGCTGTCATTTATTGTCCCATTCAACTTAGCAGAAAAATTCTGCATTGGCTGCAGATGCTGGAGCAGCCTTAGCCTGTATCCCTACTGCAGAAATAATTCAGTTTGACACCACTTTAACTGCCATAGCTCAATGCTATGGAATTCTGTGAATTGTAGGTTTGTGAGACATTTATCCTTCTATGTCAGAGAACTCTAGTGTCACAGCAAACTACAATTCCCAGGATTCCCAGCATTGAGTCATGGCAGTTAAAGTGGTGTCAACCTGGATTATTTCTGCAGTGTAAACACAGACCAAAATACCCCATCTCTTTTCCTTTGTGATTGTTTTCTTGCCCAAATGTCCTCCTTGACTATTTTTTCCTTCTTAATTTCTTTGTTATAATATGCTGGCCCTTTCCTTTCAGGTATCATGAATGAAAGTGATCACATCACAAAGTTATGTACACAGATTTGTCTATGTGTGATTACATCAGGAGGGTAAATAAGGAAAAGAAGCACAGAGCTTTGTAAGGAGAGTGGAAAAATGTGAGAAAAGCAGCATTTCCTCATTCCCTCTGAACTGAACATCATCATCATCATCATTATTGTTGTTGTAATTTCTTACCAGGCTGTCCCCATGGATCAAGATGGAGAACAACAACAATGAAAAAATAAACAATATGTGTGTGTGTATGAGAGTGTGTGTCCATGTGCGGTGAGTTTTGTGTATATGGCAAACACTGTTAGTCACTTTCTCAGAGATCAGCAGTAAGAATTCCCCCGGGGGGAGAGACTGTGTGAAAGTGTTCCTCTGAATGCTAAAGCTTCTTAACATAGTCCTATAATGTACAGTAATTTCTTCCTGGGTTGTGTTGAAACACAAATTATGTTCATGGTTCTGCTAATGAAAAACCCATCAAGGAAAGTCACGGGTGCTGTCATCAAGTAGATTAGCTATAGTAATTCACCTCCATGTGGTTACGCAGGATAAACCAGCCTGTGGTTTATGAAGATGTACAGTGACAGCAGTGACCAGATATTAGGTCATTATAAATCTTTCCCCATCTACCTTCTCTTTAAGAGACTGGAACAATTATTTTAATTTGCTGTGCATTTGATAATCTGCAGCAGCAACATGCAGTAGTCTGAAAGGGCAACATCCTTTACTTTGCCCAAAACTTGGCTTGCAAATCAGTTTATTATGGTGGGTTTCCATAACCTTCCAGAAATATTAGCTGTTTAAGAGCAAGTGTTGGTTTCACATACCAGAAGGACTCTCTTTTTTGTGTGTGCTAAGAAAGAGAATAGAGTTTATTTGTGCAGCAAAAGCCTTCAATGCATGTTGATATCCATTGCCTTTCTGAAATGTCACTTGACTGAAAGAGCTTTTTTGTTTATGTTTGTCACTTATTGTTAAATTCACAAGAGGATCCATATTGACATTGGTATAGCATTGGCAGAGGCAAGATACAGCTAGAGCACCCAAATATTAAAAGAGATGAGAAGGAAAGATCTGCACAATAACACAGGGTTAAATACCTAAATAAACAAGGCAGAGAAAAGGTTCTACAAATTCTTATTAAAATGATTGATACTGTTTTAATTCAGGCTTAACCAAGGAATAAAGTATCTTTGTAGAATATATGCAAAGGAATTTGTGACAGACATAGAATCTATACTGGAGTCTTTATTGATTGTTCCATAAAACACCAACTTTATGAACGGTGAATTGGGGCTGAGATTGAGACAGATTTATGCTGCATCTGCACTGCAGAAATAATGCACTTTGACCCCGCTTTACTGTCATGGATCCATCCTATGGAAGCCTGAGATTTTTTACTTTGTTCTGGCACCAGAACTCTCTGACAGAGAAGGCTAAATGTTTTTAAAAACTACAAACAGCATGTCTCAAACAGCATTAATTCTGTAGTGTAGATGCGAGCTGAAATGCATACGAACTGACCTCCCAGACATGAATCAGGCTCCTTCTGACAAATTATACATTGCAGGCTGTTGTGTTGCTCATTATGTTTCTATAACTTGTGTTACTTTGTACAGAAGAAAGAAATCACATAGATTCATAAAAGAAGAACATATAAAATGAACAATTCCTGTTCTTAAAATGCCCTTTAAAAGTAACATCTGAAATCCTTCTGGCAGGATTTCCAGGGTGGGGGGCACACAGGAGCACCCGCACAGGCCAGAGGGGAACTTGTGAGGACTGAGGCAGTGCCCCCGTGGCCCTGAGCAGCACCTCACAGCCCTGAGAAACACCCACATGGGGCCAAGAAGCACCTGTGGAGTCCTGAGGAATACCTGCACAGGGCCAAGGAGCACCCATGCAACCCTAAGAAGTGCCTGCACAGCCCTGAGAAGCTCCCACGAGGGGTAGTGCAGGCCGAAGCAGTGCCTGTGGAGAATGGGGAACAGGGAGCCGACCTGGTGTCACCTCTCTTCTCAGGTGTCACCCCCCCTTCTGGGGTGTCACCCAGTGTGGTCTGCAACCCCCCACCCCCAGTGATGCTACTGCTGGTAAGGAGGGGAAATCAGGGCAAGAATACTCTGGGGGCAGCCTGGAGCATTATGGTAAGTGTAGACCCACCTCTAGACATAATATATATATAAACCCTGATGGTATTGTTGAACAAATCTGAAAGCATACGTAGCTTAGATACAATGCAGCCAAAGATGAAGTAGATTTGTTATTTGTTGCCAAGGCTAGAGGTATAAGTAGAAATTGCAGAAAAACATATTGCTAATAAGTATTAGAAGAAATTTCCTACTGATATGACTTGTGTAATATTTGGAAGGTCTGCCTTGGAAAATAGTGGACTATGTTTCACTAGCATGTAGCATCACTCCTTGAGTTGGTTGGTCAATTCAGCCATAGCTGTATCCTGCATTAGAAAGGATGTTGGTTGGCTGACATCCAAGACCTCTTCCAAATCTGTGATTAAATATTTTAAGGACCTGATACACATGCACATAGTTGGAATAACTCCCACTGAACTTCTTGAAGCATAGAACCAAACTCTAAATCCTATTGATTTCAACAGGATAGTGACTGAACATAAACCCAAATTATTCTAGTTTCCTTCATGAAAGATGTCAGGATGTACAGAGAAAAGCATTTCAGAGAATAATAATCCACAATTAAACAGTCCACTAAGCATGCAGAATATCACTGTATATCACTCAAACACCTGCAAATTTGAATATAAGTGCAAGAAAAGAGGACAGCAACCAAGTCAGAAACAAACACAGAAGCAATAAATTGGGTCAAAAGAAAACATTAGCAAACTGGCTTCTGCACGTCTCTGGCAAAGATCATGGCAGCTGCCACATCTCTGGCAGCTCTGTGTAGAGAGATCTGACATCTGATGGATAGAGGTCCCTGATCTTTCCTGACCCAAGCTAGAGAATGCAACAGGAATGATCATACAACTCCATTTAAAAAGGTTTATTGAGTAACATGTCTTTGCCATCTTTTAGATCAGACAAAATGCAGGACAATTTACTCTTGACATAACCCCAGTGTTCTGGGAAATTACCTCTGCTGTGCCATTATCGTGAAGAGTTAAGAGGAAATATATGGTGGATGAAAACAGTTCGCTAGAAGCTTCAGACAAGGAGTAAATGATGGGAGCAATAATCCCCAAGGTATTTTATTACAGATTTCATGAATAAGGCGGTATCTTCTTGCTCTACATTAATGGTGGAAATATACCTTCTCCCTCCTAGAGAGCATTCAGGTTTGCATAACTTTAAAAAATGGAAAGCAGTGGTGGTACTGACTGGAGTGGCACCTGGTGCAGGAGGTGGGGCCAAAAAGGGCACACCCCCTCACTACTGCACGCTGGTCTACTCATGAGTAAAACGGTATGCAGCAGGGAGGGATGCTCTGGGCATTCTCCCTTCCTGCCACACAACTCTACTCATGAATAAAATGGAGTGCAGCAAGGAGAGGGGTGCACTCAGCCGGGTGTCATCCCTCTTGTGGGGTATCACCTGGTCCAGTCCATCACTACCACTGTGACACCACTGCCTGAAAGCCCAGCTGAACCAGACCAAAAATCCTCACTATCGGGGCTATACAAACTCCTCTGATCTAATTCAGAGCCACATTCAGAGATTCAGATCCGGGCCTTGTTTGGTCTGGACTCAAAGTCCAATCCAGTCTAGACCCTGAACTGAAATTTGGAAATCCAACTAATCAGTTGGGGCCATTGGGGCCATGGTGGTATATGCCTTAGTTTCATCCCATATGGACTACTGTAGTGCACTTTACCTGGGGCTGCCTTTGAAGAATGTTCATAAATTTCATTTGGTCCAAAGAGCTGCAGCCAAGTTGTTAACTGGAGCAGGTTACAGACACCATACTATGCCTCTATTGAAACAGCTTCATTGACTGCCTGCTTGTTTCCAGGCACATTTCACAGTGCTGGGTATGACCTATAAAGTCCTATATGTTTCACATCCAGGTTATCTGGCAGACCATATCTCCCTGTATGAGCTTGCCTGGGCTCTGAGATCATCAGGAGAGGCCCTTTTCTCAGTCCCATGACCTTTACAAGCATGCTTGGACGGGCTGTGAGAGATGGCCTTCTCAGTGGCTGCCCCTAGACTCTGAATGGTCCCCTCCTTGTTGTCATTCCATCAGCAGGCGAAAACCTTTTAATTCAGATAGGCTTTTTAAAATAGAATGTTTTTAAAGAGTGGGCTGGGGTGCTGCATTGTTTTAACTGAACTGTTTTAGTAACTTTTTAATCTTTTAAATTGTATTTCATTCTTCTACTGAATGTGAATTGTTTGAATACTGTAAATAGTTTATTACAGTATGTAATGCTTTTAATGCTTTATTTAATGCTTTCTTTAAAAATGGTTTTAATAGTATTATTCTTTTAAATTGTGAATCACTTTGAGTCCCAATTTTTGAGAAAAGTGGGATACAAATAAATACCACCAGCACCAGCACCACCAGCACCACCTTCATCTTATTGTTGCTCTCCAGAAGATGGAATCGAGAGGTGTGTTTACAGATTCACAGACTAAAAGCAAATGACTGCCACACAAAATAGGTTTCTTATTTCTAAAGTAATCATAAGCAACATCGTATCTACCTATCTACCTTCATCAAAAAGCTATAACCAAATTGCATTGCCTCCTAAATTAAAATATAAAGGTCTCCCCTTTCCTTAGCCATAGCTTCTGTGATATCTGAACATCACAGATAATGGTAGCAAGAAAGGTTGTTTTTGTTCTCAGAGGGCCATGGTGACACCATAACAGATTCCTTTACTTGGATTGCATTCTGCCAGTAATATAACTATGCTGATCACGGTGAAGGTAGCAGTGGGCAGTAAAGGAGAGGAAAGGTGGCTATTAACAGTGAGAGGAGAAATCTGTGGATTCTGTACTGCCTGTTTTCTAAATGCAGGTCCATAGAACCAAGGCAGTATGGGAGAATTAGTAGTCTGTGCCATGGGGTATGTGATCATCCAAGCCAGCCCACTCATAGTGCCTTGGTTTGGTGGATGTCTCAGAAGCTAGGAAACAGGTGGTAAAGTGGTGACAGTCTTCTCCTCCCTCTGCCACCTCCCTTTGTGAGGACAATGAAAGTCACAAGGCTAGTGTAACAAACTGTTATGGTAACAGAGTGCTGTAGCAGGATGTTAGACCTTGAATTGGAGCCAGTCTAGTAATAAATATGTGTGGAGAAGCTGAAAGAAGTAAATTTCTCAAGTGACAAGTGTCAAAACAAGAGGAGTTGTTGCCAGGGATTTATTTCTACAGAGGTTGTGTTGAAAATATTATTCATATAAAAAGTCCAGCTGTGTAAAAAGATTGCAACTCTCTTCTAATGCAGACATGGATATGTCAAAGAGCAATATATTCTACATAACAATGAAATGATAAGATCCATTTGTTTTGAAAAACATTCACTGATGATATAAACAATCTCAAATTTTGTGAAGCTCAGGCTAAGGTAACTTGCATTTGGCATGTGTAGATAATGTTTCTAGCTGCCATTGGAAATCCTTAGTTTTCACTTCTGTCACAAGTGGGTTTTGCTGTGTTTTCATACTGCAGTTCTTGACTGCATCTGTAAATCCTGTCTCCAGTCTTATCTTGTCTAGGGAAAGACAAAGTCCACAACTCTCTGTTTCAGTGGGTGGATGGCTTGCTCATCTTATTCTTTCCTGGATTTCTCATTTGAGTTAAGTAGATCTCTCATTCAATTATGCCAATTCCCATCCCTAACAGGTTTTTTTAAAACAACAACAACCCAAAAGTATCTTCAGGAAGTTGTGAATTTAGGTTGGAGGAAAGGAGAAAGGTCATATTCCAATCTCAATCATAGATGCTACATAATTGTAGTCCCATAACAGACAGAAAGCTGAAGTTTCATACAAATTTACTCAAAGTCCCCTTGATTGCCAAATAGGTACAAAGAGAAAAGGCAGTTTCAGGGGAAAGGATTTCAAGCTGAAATGTAGCCAAGGGGAAAACATCTATTGCACATCCCTACATCCTTCCTACACACATATTTGTATACTTCCAATCCTTCTTTGGATTTATAAAATTGTCAGCTACATATCCTTGCATGTCACATCTTTTTATTACCATACTTTAGTACTAAAATCTGATTTATTCCTGTTTCCAGACTTATTTGGCAGTCAAGGGGGTGAGTGAATTAAGCTTTCTGTCTGTTGTGGGACTACAATTATGTAACATCTATGATATTTACCCATGAAGCAGTATTCTCCTAGCATCTTTATATACTGAACTGATCCTTGAACTAAAGTGTGTGCATGCACCTGCACATCCATCCAGCCTTCAAGTCACCTGTTGATTTATAGAGGCACCAGGTATTTCAGAGCTTCTTCTTATATAAGGAATACTCTGAGTTGGATTGCCATTTTTCTCCTCTGAAATATAGCTTGCAGCACCTGGTATTTTTTGGTTGCCACTCTTCCAAGTACTAATCAGACCTAACCCTCCTTAACTTCCAAGATCAGATGGAATCTGGTACCTTGGATTGTACACTATAGATAAAATTACAGCATCAGTTATAAGGGTATCTCTCAATGGAGAAAGAGAAAAATAAATATATAAATCACTTACAGTCAATGTCCATGTTGATTAAGCATGTAAAATCAAAGAAAGGGGGGGGGGGAAGAAAACAGTCTGTGCTACTGAGCTATATACATACCAAACAAGGACTGATTAGACAAACCATATACACTCAGAATCCTTTCCCAACATGGTGCCAACCAGGAGTTTTGGATTATAAATTCCATCAATCCAGCCAGCATGACCAGTGGTCAGTGATAGTAGAAACTGTGGTCTAGAACAATACGATTCAAAATTGGTGGTATCTGGACTCATGCTGGCCCATAAGCCATTGGCTGCTGATCCACATCAAGTTTTCAGAAAGAAGAAACAGTGTAGCCAATGGGCACAAATATGCTGCTGGTCTCTGGCACATTGAAGAAAAAAGTGTGCTGGGTCTTGGCATCAAATAGTTCAAATGGATCAGATGTGTGGAAGTGGCCTACTCATGATGAAAAATGGATGTAACTAATCAGCTTATCGCACAGCACTTACAAGAATGGAAATGGAACGGAACGGAAGGGAATGGAACGGAGCAAAAACACATTTTACTGCACAGGAGAACGCCACCGATGCCACCAGGAGTCCCCAAGGCATTCCCCAGCCGTTCCTGGCAGCCGATTTTGAAGAATGAACCGTCCTTCAAAAATCGGCTGCCAGGAACAGCTGGGGAACCCCTTGGGGACTACCAGCGGCATTGGTGGCATTCTCCAGTGGAGTAAAATGCGTTTTGCTCCCTTCCCTTCCCTTCCCTTCCCGTCTCGTTCTTTAAGTGCCATGTGATAAGCTTATATTTTTCATAGTAAAAGTTAACAGCTGTACCTAAATAAGCCAAATCAAAAATTTATAATGTTTATCTTTAGGAAGCTGGGGGCAGGGAGACCCCAAATGACTTCACCTTCTTCCCTTGTGCACCTATTATTGAAAGGCTCTCAGATGCAGGATTAGTAAGACTGATCTAAAGAAAGAAAGAAAGAGGGAAGGAGTAAGGGAAGGAAAAAAGGACTGACATTATGTTTTATTAAGCAGTGTTTTAAGAGGATGGTGAAGAGTATACAGGAGCTTGCCAGGGACAAATGAAAATGGGAATAGATTCTGCCTGGGTCTTACTTAACTTCACACAGGGAAGTTGTTTGTGTGAATGATGCCCCACTAAGAGCTCTCCATTTCAGACTCTCTCTCTCTCTCTTTTTTTATTCAGATCCAGTAAGCATGCTGACAGAGACTTGTGCTCTGAGAGCATACTTATGCTGTATTTGGGTGCAGGAGATAAAATCAAACCAGAGACAAAGATGCATCAGGAGTTGGATATTTGCAGATTCTTCTATGAACAGGATCCTTTTCATACAATTATAGCACTGTATCCCACTTTTACTGCCATGGCAATAGCCTATGGGATCCTGGACTTTGTAACTTGGTGAGGCACCACACCTCTCTGGGAGAAAATTCTAAACACCCCTCCCTAAAGTACAGATCCCAGGATTCCATAGCAGTTAAAGTGGAATCATAGCACTATATCTGTACAATGTGAAAATGTCCTGTTCCATACCATTCAGACTAATGTATAATTTAGAACTTACCCACTGACTTTTGCCAAAGTAGTTTCCAGCTCAAAATAAAATAAAATATGATAAAAAAAAAATGGTACCAACATATATTTCAAAATGTGGATTTGAAAAGAAAATATATCTGACTATTCATGTTGAGATAAAATAATTCTTAAAAGTGTAGTTAAAAAGGTATTTAAATGACACATTGTACAGTTGGCCCTCTATATCTACTGTTTCTTTATCCATGGATTCAACCATCCACAGCTTTAAAATATTCCAAAAAGATATACATTCTGAAAAGCAAACATTGAGTTTGCTATTTTATACTATTTTACTACATCATTGGATTTAATTGGACTTGAGCATCCACAAATTTTGTTATCCATGAGGGTCCTGGAACCAAACTCTAGTGCAGTGATGGCAAACCTTTTAGAGATCGAGTGCCCAAACTCAGTGGCATTCCTGTACCAGGTGCACTGGTCTTTTCATGGCATCCTTCCTTATTCACTACCCTGCCTGATCCACAGCCTGAGATGGTGGGCTAATTCTGGAGCATGAAAGGGCTGGCCCATAACTGCGAAGCTCTTTTCCATTTGGCCAATGTCCCTGGGCTTTTGCCTTTTCAGAAGAGACTAAGGGCCTTTGCAGACGAAAAAGTTGTCATGCAGGATCCCCCTTCCTTTCCTTCCCCCTCCTTTCATCCATATATATGCTGAAGATTAGTGGCATCTATCTGGTATGACTAGCACTCCTCAGAATAGATTTTTGCCTGCTAAGATCTCTCCTGTGTTTTAATCAGATATGAGTTAGGAGGTGAGCTAGCTACTTGCACTAAATCCATGTTCCTTGTCACTGAGGCATCAACCATAAAACCTGCCATGCAACAACAAAGAGTGCTGGTCTTCTGTAAAAGATCGTATTAACAATGAGGAGTTGCTGTTCTTCTCACCTTTCAGAGATTAACCTCTATGGATTTACAGTGCCTCTTCTACAATAACAACACTCACACAGCCTCAGAGGTGAACTCTATTCTACAATTCGACAAGATGCCAGCACAATGGGTATGTATGAATTGTACTCATTTCTGGGTATTCCATAGTGACCTTTGTTCTCTGAGTGGAGAACCCAACGAGCCCCAAGATGATACACTCTCGCTTCTCTGAAGTTACAATTGCTGTGTAATGGATATTGTGGGAAATTTCATGGCCTCTGAACAGGCACAGTACGCAACACTCAAAGGATTAAGAGATCCCCCTCCTACTCCTCCCTATTTCTTTAATCTCCTTTCTGCATTTGTTTCATTCACATTTTTAGATAACAGTGGGTTACCTGATCATCTTAGATATACGTCTATTACATGCAGAGCTCAGAGAGGCCTTGTCAATTTGAATGTCCACAAAGGGCTCCCATTATTTTTGTTTAGTTTTGTTTTAAACCCTTCATGTGGTATTTAGTTTCCATGTTGATTAAAATAATGCTGTTTGAGTCAGATTACCATGTTGTGAAATGACTTTGCTATATACCAGCATTGTGTTTTAAGTCTACAATATGCTGTGGTATATAAGCTTTTGGTCAAAAAGATATTTCTGACTGAAATCCTATTGTTCACTTACATATGTATAAGTTCCCCCATAAAGTGGCTGGACATTTTTGTCCAATGTGGCATTGTGCATGTAGAGATGCATTTTGCATAGATGTGATTGTGTATGGGTATGCATGGCACCTGTATTATGCATTTGGTTGCACATTTGATTTCTTGGTTCAGTTGCACAACACTGCCATTCAATCCAAGGGTTTTAGAGTGTGGAGAGGGCTTTCTTGGAGAGGGCTTTCTTCTTCTTTGCATTTCTTATACTTACTTCCCAGCTCCATGCATTTCTGGACAAAATGGATTATCTAGATCGGGGTAGGCAACCTTTTTAAGCTCTGGGCCAGTCCCCCGAAGTCCTCCTTTCCACTGGGTTGGGGGGGAATGGCCATGCGCGCATGCCCCCCCGCCGCGCGTGAACCTCCTGCACGTGCTGCCACCTCCACCGCAGCGTGCACAGCCGCCATTTTGATTTTCAAAATGGCAGCTGCGACGCGTTTGCGCATGCGCAGGAGTACTGCGCATGCGCAAATGCATCGCAGCCAGACGGAGGCGAAAACGCGCTGAGGTGGCGGCGCGCGGCAGCGGCAGTCTGCCTGGGCTGGTAAGTCCACCGACCTGGGCCAGAACCGGCCCGGGGGCTGTAGGTTGCCTGCCCCTGATCTAGATCAATTTCAATCTGGTTTCAAGCCTGGCTATGGAACAGAGACAGCCTTGGTCACCTTGGCAGATGACCTACACAGGGGGACAGGGGGAGTTCTGCTGGATCTCCCAGTGGCTTTCGATACCATTGACCATGGTATCCTTCTGGGATGCCTCACTGGTATGGGACTTGGAGGTAATGTTTACAATGGCTCTATTCCTTCCTGGAGGGGTGCACCCAGAAGGTGATGTTAAGGGACTCCTGTTCAACCCCCTGGCCATTGGACTGTGGGGTCCCTCAGGGTTCTGTTTTGTCCCCAATGCTATTCAACATATACATGAAACTGCTGGGAGAGGTCATCCAGAGTTTTGGAGTCCGGTGCCATCAATATGCAAATGACACTTAACTCTATTACTCCTTTGCACTACAAGGAGGCTGTTCTGGTCCTAAACCATATCTGACATCAGTAATGGACTGGATGAGGGCAAACAAATTGAAACTTAATCCAAACACGACAGAGGTTCTCCTGGTCAGTTGGAAGGCATAGGAAATTAGGTAATAGGGATACAGCCTCTGTTAGATGGGGTTACACTCCCCCTGAAGATGTGGGTTCACAGTTGGGGTTACTCCTGGACTCACTTCTAAGCCTGGAGGCCCAGGTCTCTGCAGTGGCCAGGAGTGTTTTTGAACATTTAAAACTTGTGTGCCCACTGTGCCCATTCCTTGAGATGCTGGATAAGGCCATGGTGGTACATGCCTTAGTTACATCCCATTTGGACTATTGTAACACACTCTAATTGTGACTGCCTTTGGAGGGTTTTTGGAAACTGCAACTGATACAAAGAGCTTCAGACAGGCTGTTAACTGGAGTAGGTTACAGAGACCACACAATGCCCCTGTTGAAACAGCTCCACACATGGAAAATCAACATAAATTTCACAAGGGCAACCATCTATATCATCCTATCAAGTGGTAAGGGGTATTTCCCCATATATTTGATACAGATGTGTTGTGAAATGTACATGAGAATATGCAGTAAAATGGTTGAAAAGATTCTTTACTTCCATTTTTGTGCAAACCTCTGGATTTAAGGTTTTTAGCTCTGTCAGCCCAGCTTCTGGCTCTTTATGTGCCTTATCAGAAGATAATTTGTGGTCTCTGTTACTTCTTCAGACACACTGGCCTTTGAAGGATAATGCTAAGGAGCACTAAAAGTTTGTTTTGGGAATATTTCAAACTGCTGATTATGACCTAGAAAGCCCTATATGGCTCAGGTTCAAGCTATTTGGCAGACCATATCTCCCTGTATGAACTGGTCCAGGCTCTGAGGTCTTCAGGAGAAGTCCTTCTCTCAGTCTCACCCTCATCACAAACATGGTTGGTGGGGACATGAGAGAAGGCCTTCTTGGTGGCTGCCCTAGACTCTGAAATTTCCTTCCCAGGGAGATCAGAATGGTCACCTCTTTGTTGTCTTTCCGCCTGAAGGCTAAGACTGTTCAGACAGGCATTTAAAACAGAAACTTATAAAAGAATGTCCTGGGAGTGTTGCATTATTTTAAAGTGTATGGTTTTTAAGTGCTTTTATCTTTTTTCAATTGTACTCTATTTTTAATGTTGTAATAGTTTAATTCCATTTTAATTGTCACTTTTGTAAGTTTTTAATTGTACTGTGTTTTTAGACTGTAAACCACTTTGAGTCCCAATTCTGGGGGAAAAACAGGATACAAATAAATATAATAATATTAACAACAGTAACAACAACAACTCCACCATTGCTTATTTTTTCATATTACTTCTATAATCTGACAGATACTAATTTAGGATACAATCTAGTGTTGAGAGTAAAAGGCATTAGGACAGAAGGTTCAGTTACCATATATCTAACAATAAAACACTAAAACCCATAGAGTATCTTCAGTCTTTGTTCACCAGAGGTCAAAGATTATGCATATGTGAAAGACAGAATTATACTTTCTCTCCAGAAAAGATGGGTTTCTGAAGGTTAGTGTGAAGGACATTTGGACAAGTGTGAGAAAATGAGTTGCACAGACTGTCAGCTAAGCCAAGCATTTCAGTCTCTTCAGAGCTGTCAATCCCTCCCTTTTCATAAGCAGCAAGGAAAAAATGGCAGAGTTCCAATCTGCAGCAGAAAGGTTAAGACTGTCAAGCATGTACCACTGCAGTTAAAAAAAACCAAAAACAACACCACAGAATACCAGTCAGGAACAATATCTGCTGCTTTTAAACCTCAGAGATAGGATTTTCTCTTAGTGTGCAACACCTTCTTAACATAGTGCATTCCATGCATTCCACTTAGATAAAACATACAGAAGTCAAAATCAGAAATGCATTCCATGGTAAGTATCATAGACTCCAGTGCCAGCTATAAGGCAGTTTTTTAATTGAAGGTCTTTTCAGAACTGACCTGTCATAAATTGATAACCCAGACTGCTTTCCCTGAAGTAATCTGCATATATATTTCATCAAGTCACCTTTAAAATTGCTGAAACAGCCCTGTTTACTTTATGTTGCTAGGAATATATGGTGCTGGGATGAAAGTCTGGAAGAGTGTTAAATACTGCAAGATTAGATCCTGTTCTATCAGTGTTTTGCTTCTTCCATCAAATCTTTGCTGACATTTGTTCAAAAGTGAAAAAATAAAATGGCACCTCTAATGCCTATAAAACCTCAACAGAGGGAGCAATAGCAGGAAAAAAGATGTTCTTGAAAGACTTACAGACACATTAAAGAAATGGACTAATATCTTGAGTCCCATGTTGAGTCCCATACTGAACATTGATGAAAATGTTCTTCAAGTCCCTCTGTTTCTACTGTCAGAGGCTCAGCTTACTCTTTCCTTCAATTGTCCATGCCTGATCCCTGGATGACTGGGAGGTTAGATGGCCACTTCTCAAGAGTACTTTAGCTATCTATTCCTGCACTGGCAGAAGGTTAGATTAGATGACCACTTAGAATCCTTTCCAACTCTATAAGCCTATTATAAATGGCTGGTGGATGATATTATTGTTGGTGCATAATAATTTTGTAGGGCTCTTGAAGTTTCATAATGTTATGGATATATCTAAAACATATACAGACTAAGCATTTCAATAAAATACTCCATATTTGTTAATAAGAAATATTAATATAAAATCATAGAACTGGGCATGGTCTTGGCAGTCATCTAGTCCTTTCCCATTTCCAATGCAAGATCTGAAATGCAGATGTGACAACATCCTTCTTGACAGATCATCTCTGCTGGGCACCTACCTTCTGCTTAAATAATTCAAGTGAAGGACAATCCACAAACTTCTGAGACAATTTGTTCCACCATCAAATTCTTCTTGTTAGAATATTTCTCCTAATATTCACTTGAAATCTGCTGTCCTGCCATTTTGATCAATTGGCTCTAATTCTTGTCCCCTTCTTATAATAGAAAACAAGTTGTTCCACATCTTACGAGGTGGTGCTTCAAGGACTTGAAGATTGCTATAATATTTCCTCTTAATTTTATTTTCTCCAAACTAAATATTTTCTCAGTCTTATAGGACTACAGCTACTGCCCTATGTTATGGGTGAAGCATATGAACTTCATCCTATCATTATCACAAAACATGGGTGAGGGGAAATAAGAGCTATAGGTTATACTTTAAAATAATCCACAGCTGAGTGGATTGGTATGATACCTGGCAGTACTGGAGAGGCAGTGTTAAGGATGGGTTGTCTTCATTTTGAGGTAGAAAGGGTATGAAATTGCTTATTTGTGGAAGTTCAAGTTTGACAAGTAACATCCAGCAGTTTGACAAGTATTGTCAGTTCATCTCCCACATAGATGTGTCCAGGTTAGATTCTTGTTCACTCTTTTCTCCCTGTGAGTTTGGGAAAACTGTTGAGCTAAGTCATGAGGAACACTGATCACACACTTTACTCTAGTAGTAGTGTAACATGCACACATATTTTAAAAAAGTTTTTAAAGATTCAACAGATGGTATGCATTGAACTGGGGGAAAATTGCATGACACACCAGGCCTATAGTTGCAGAGCAAGAGGGATCATGTTTACAAGACTATGGGAAATGAAACACAGAAGATTCATTTATTGTTATAGTAGAGTTGTTCATCAGATGATGTTCCTTACCTTTTAAACATTTTGTAGTACCTCTTATTTGTTCACTTCTTACTTAATGAGATTAGCTGTAGCATAGACTTGACAAATGAGAATGAATGACTTGGCTTTCTCCTGTGATGAATGTTTTGCTCCCAAATTAGAATTGAGAATCAAATGACTGATCCCCCATCTGTGATCTTTGCCCTAAGCTAAAGAAGAGTTTAAAAAAAAAACTTAGAGGACACAATGTGCTTCCTTTTGTGTGAGAAATTAAAAATTAGTACTTTCAAAAGAACATTGGAAACTTTGAACAAAGAAAAATAGCAGATATAGGGGACAGAATCACTAAGATCTGAAATCACAAGATCTGAAATGCAGAAATTATCATTGTGATAATTTTTGAAAAAAGAATAAATGTCACTGATATTTATGTGTATTTTTATGCGCAAAATTTCTCCAGCATAAACTTTTTGTATATGTCTGTCCCTAATATGCATATTTTCAAATGCAACTTTTTATGACCTATACATGATTGAACTCAATGTTTTGAATTGAGAACTGCATTGAAAAATTCAGAGGAGTGCAGAATCTAAATGTTTTGATCACAACCCACAAAAGAACATTTGTTTGGTTTGCTAAAACAGAAATACCAGAATAAATTCTCCAGGTCTGCTGAGACCAAATCTGGTCTGCAAGGTTGGTTGTTGCTCAGCCCATGCAATGAAATGTCAAAAATGTAATGACATTCAATGAAGTCATAGTGTTACAGTTGATTTGCTTCTATTGTGCTGGTCTCTTCTGCTGTGAAAGTGGTAAACTGGAGAGGAAATGTCAGACCTTGTTTCCAAGGAAAAGACATGCACATTCCAAGGAAACAGAGCCATTTTGTTGCCCAGATTCTGGGTTGAAGAACATGTTAGGAAAAGGATATTTTAATCTTTTTAATTCACAAGAGAATACATAGACACATAGCTCCATGTCCTGCTTATGACAGAACTATATGGGGGAGGAGAAGCGTGATTACAAGTTCTTTTTCCCACCAGCGTACAAGGTCAGCATTAATTTTCATGCAATAATAGTTGAAGTCATTTATTCTAATAGGAGGTCAGCAGTTTGATGGGCAGTTGTTATCTCTGAAATATGAGGATTATTCCTTCACTTTCCTGTAAAGCCTTCTATCCCTAAAGGGCAAAGATAGGATCCATCTGCTAACTCAAAGGTACAATATATTAAGGATTAAGTGCAAAAACCTGACAAGTCAGGGATCAGATTAGTCAGGAACTTGGTTTTTTAAAGGTCTTATCTGAGAGACATTCAATCATTGGAAACAAACGGTTATTTGATTAACAAGGGGGAAAAAAAGGCTTGAAGGGGCTGGGGAGGGGGTGGATGATAGTTTACAAACATACTGTAATGAGCTTAGCTGTGTGTTTTGAACTTGACATTTCAGCTATCAAGGGGTTCAGAGCTCAGGAAATTCTGATCACAAAGCTGGAAAGATCTTATGGATTTTCAAGCTATGGCTAGGATGACATCTGTCAGAAATGCTTTAAGTGTAGCATGCCCCACTTAGAACAGCAGGTTGGAATAAGCAACACACTGGGTCTCCTTCCAACCCATCAGCCATGAATATTATGGACTTATTAGCGTTTTAATCATATCATTGTACATGCAGAGATGTGTGGGTACCAGATGACTCACAGAACTATAAAAACCTGGCAACTTCCTACAAGCAAGAAACCAGAAAATCTGGCAGACACTAATATTCCAAGACTGCCTGATAAATACCAGTAAAATTGAGCATTTATTTATTCCTCTAATATAGTTGTATATAAAATTCCCTTGCACTTGTATAAAAATATACTCAATCTAGCAAACAAATATAAATATTAAAAGCGTGCAATAATAATTATTTTGAGATGTGGTGCAATGAATTCCTGAAGAAGCCTGCATGTTTTTGCATCAGGAATATTTTGGTGGAAGTAGAAGTAAAACATGCAAATTCAATCCAAAATTAAGAATAAAAAAATTGTTTCACTCGGTTGAAGTTCCCATTCCACAGGCTATTCTTCCTAGTTCCCCTGTTGCAGATACAATACAGTATCTCACAATACAGAAAACATTTGGGGATAGCTGTGTTGGCCATTTAGCAAATTCAAACAAAACAAACAAACAAAAAAGTCAGTGATACCTTTATTGGCCATGTCCCACTACAGTCACAGGTAGCTCTGGTGGGAACTCAGGTGAGGCTTTCTTAAGTGGTTGCCCTAAGGCTCTGGAACTCTCTTCCCAGAGGTTAGAATGATACCCTTCCTACTTTCTTTTTTATGATTTTTACGTTTCAACCAGCTTTTGATGAGTGATAATATACAGCCTGCCTCACTTAAAAAATGTGCTGGATCCTACCAATTGTTGTGCAGGTGCATGTATGTGTCCTTGTGTCTAATGATTTATGTTTTAACCTTGTTTTAAAGTTTTTGAATGTTTAATCTGTTTTTTTAACTTGATATAAGCTGCTTTGAGTCCCGAATTGGGAAAAAAGTGGGGGGTAAAAACTACTGCTACAACAACAACTTTTTTTACCCACCTCTCCCAATGGATCAAGGTGGGGAACCACAGCAGACCCACAAATACACAACAGCAGGTAATAACAATAACAAGAACAATAATAATAATAGCCAGGTTTGTGGGATTTGGGGAGCTGTAATAAAAAAAGGCTACTTTTCTAAGCTTGGCATAAATGTTGCTGAAATGAATGAAAATAAAATCAATAGAGACAAATGCAGTTCAGTACCTTTGATGATCCACATATTCTACATCTCTATAATGGAAAACAAAGAGGATATTCACCCATGTCTACATACAAACACTACATTCTGCATTTAAGCACAGATATTAGATGCAAGACTACTTGGCTAACAATATTATATGTGAAAAGGACCTTAGCATTATTGTTGATCATAAATTGATCATAAGCCAGCAGTGTGATTCTGCAGCAAAGAAATGCAAATGCTATCTTAGTTTGCATTAATAGAAGCATAGTTTCCAAATTTAGGGAAGCAATAGTGCCTCTGTATAGTGTACTTGTGAGGCCTTATCTGGAGTACTGTGTTTAGTTCTGGGTGCCTCATCCTAAGAATGATGTAAAGTTGGAGTGAACTCAGAGAAGGGCAATAAGGTTGAAAAGAAGTATGGAGAACAAAGCATATGAAGAGAGGTTGAAGCAGCTAGGCATGCTCAGCTTGGTGCAGAGAAGATCGGGGAGTGATGTGATCAAACTGTTTAAATTCCTGAATGGCTGCCACACACAGGAGGGTGGGGTCTTTTTCTCTGCTGCCTCAGAGGGTTGAATTAGGTCCAATGGCACCCCAGCCTAGAGTATCACCCATGCAGAGGGGTTTGAGGGGGCAGTGGCATCCCAGCCCAGGGTGTCACCAAGTGTAGGGGGGCTTCAGGGGACAGGGTCAAAATGGTGCTCCCTCACCTTTCTATTGTGAGTAAAATGGCATGGGGCAGGGAGGTGGAGGTGTGCTGGGCCCTCTCCCTCCCTACCTCACACTGCTTTACTCATGAGTAAAGCAGGGCAGGGCAGTGAGGAGGGAGTGCACTGGGCCCTCTCCTTCCCTGCCATGTGCCAGCAGGGAGGTGGGGGGTGCTTGGCCTGGTGTCTCCCCTCTTCTGGAATGTCTCCTGGGCTGCACCCCTGCACCCCCTAGTGATACCACTGACTAGGTCCATTGGTTCTAAGTTACAGGAGGGTAGACTTCAATTGAACATTAGAAGGAACTTCTTCACAGTATGGTTCAGCAATGGGACCAATTGCCCAGAGAGGTGGTGGAGTCTACTTCTCTGGATGCCTTCAAAACGAGGTTGGATAGCTACCTCCTGGAGATTCTCCAGCTAGAGATCCTGCATTGAACTGAGGGCTGGACCTGATGGATGGCCTTCCAACTCTGTGATTTAATTATTGTACCACTGTCTCAGCATGGATCACCATAATGCTAACCAGGGTGTGTTTAAGGACATATATGGATCATGTCTATGACAGTAATATCAACAGGAAAAACATGATTTATTCCTAGCTACTTGAGTATTTTTTTCACTCCAGGGTAAAGCATTGAATGGCCAATAAAGGAAGTTCTGTGTCAGAAACAACTAGAATCATAAGCTTCTCTAAAAGAAAGCAGTGCAGGTGATAAAGTGGAACAACTCTCTCAATCTTACTGTCTGCACACATGGAAAACCAACATAAATTTCACAAGGGCAACCATCTATATTATCCTATCAAGTGATAAGGAGTATTTCCCCATATATTTGGTACAGACGTGTTGTGAAATGTACATGAGAATATGCTATAAAATGGTTGAAAAGATTCTTTACTTCTATTTTTGTGCAAACCTCTGGATTTAAGGTTTTTAGCTCTGTCAGCCCAGCTTCTGGCTCTTTATGTGCCTTATCAGAAGATAATTTGTGGTCTCTGTTACTTCTTCAGACACCCTGGCCTTTGAAGGATAATGCTAAGGAGCACTAAAAGCCTTTCTATGGAGTAGGTAATTGGGTAGACTTATTACTCTAAAGAAAGCAGGCAGATCTGTTCATGTCTCTAGAGGGAGAGATTAAAAACCTAAAGAACTATAAACTATCCTCATCAAAGAGGATGTGTTAAAGAAAGGAAGGGAGAAGAAATATTCTCAAGACATCTGTATAATATAGAATCAGCTTTTTTTCCTCCCTGGGGGTGGGGGGGGGAAACATTAATTGTTAGCACAAAACAAGTATTTGTCTTACAGAGGGAGCAAAGACACAATGGAAAGCAAAGCCCATGTAACTTTATATAGTCAATAATGGCTAATACAAACTACTTTGATGTATTCCTGAATTTTTTACAGTGTCTTTGTATTCCTCTGCTATTTGGCAGTGCACAACCATAATGAAATGCTAGGTATGGTGAAGTCAAAAGCAAACCTCAAAGACAAAAAAGTCAAATGCAAAATTGGAAAATGGAAGTTGTGCACAATTAATGGATGAAGAAGTCTGCTTAACCCTGAAAGCAAAGGAATAGCAATAGCAATAGCAAGTACATTTCTATACTGCTTATCAGTGCATTTAAGCACTCCCTAAGCAGTTTACAATGTGTAAGCCAATTGCCTCCAACAAGCTAGGTATTCACTGTAGTGACCTCGAAAGGATGCAAGGCTGAGTCTACCTGAGCCACTGGCTGGTATTGAACTCACAACCTTGTGGTTTGTGAGTGGGTGGCTGCAGTAGAGGCATTTAACCACTGTGCCACTAGGGCACAGTGTGTTTCCATACTTTCCCTTATTATGACACCTTCATGTGCCAGGGACAGCATGCTGTTGTGTTACCTAGCCTCACAACCTTCAACATTTCCACAGAGAAGGTCTGTGGCAAGGAGCTTCCATAAGCATACCAGACTCCCTTGCTGTACACTTTCTCCATCACTGAAAACCATGGTGGAATTCATTCATAGGGACACAACAGAGAATGTGGGACCAATCAGTGTGTTTCCATACTTTCCCTTATTATGTTGAGAAGACCTTGAATAGGAGTTTCCAAAACTCAAGGTTCTAGTGCTCAAAAAGGTTTTACACAGGTATAAAGGGATCTTGTAGCACCTTTGAGACTAACTGAAAGAAAAAAACTGGTAGCATGAGCTTTTTAGACTACTTCCTACTCATCTGAGAAAGTAGACTGAAGTATATGAAAGCTTATGATGCCAGCTTTGTTCTTTCAGTTAGTCTCAAAGGTGATACAAGATCCCTTTGCACACTGATTTTCCAGACTAACATGGCTATGACTTTGGGCCTTACACAGGAGCAATTAAATGTGTCATCATCTTCACATGTTCTTTCAGGGCATTTGTCATTTTATTAAACATGAAAAGCTCTAGAATACTACTGGGTACATGATACTGGTAATATTGCCTGAGCTCTGGGTAGGATGTATGTGCATACCACATCTCAACAGTTTAGACGTACAATACTGGTATTGCATTGGAATAGTCTTGGATATTTGTTGTTATTGTTTACCACTTTCGAGTTAATCTTCACTCATGGTGACCCTGTGGATGGGACATTTCCAAGACTCCTTATCTTCCACTGTTCTGATTAGTTCCTTCAAATTCATACCCATGACCTCCTTAATGAATCCATCCCTCTAGCATGTTGTCTTCCTCTCTTTCTACATCTCTCCACCTTTCCTAGCATTATTGTCTTTTTCAATGAATTGTGCCTTCTCATGATGTGTTCAAAGTATGGCAGCCTCAACTTAATCATCTTGGTTTCCAGGGAACGTTCAGGCTTGATCTGTTCTAGAACCCATCTGTTTGTCTTTTTGGCTATGCACCATATCCTCAGCTCTCTTCTCCAGCACCACATCTCAAAAGAATTATTACACAATAATTTTAGTATTACACAATAATATTATATTACACAGATCTATTATTGTGTTACTTAGAAGGCTACATGGCAGATATAAACTAAATGTTATGCTCAGTATGCAGAAGGAGGTTCAGAGTGATATGTGAGGAAAATAGTTAAACATCTCTAAAAAGATATTCTTTTTCACTTATCCTTACTACAGTTTGTAGGACTGAAGGGAATGATAAAGAAGAGTGTAAAAATGCTTTTAGTATTACTCATGCTCCTCTACTTTCTTCATGTGAGCATGAAATTGTGTCAGTAAACAGGACAGACTTAAATATCTACATACTCTCCAACATTTCAGATGAAAACCAGAAGAGCACACACACCCTATAAAAGACTGCAGCAGTTTGCTTTTCCCTGAACCTTCTGGAAAAGGTAACTCTCCATGTCCTCTCCTTCTCTCCTCCATGCTGAGTTAACTGACTGTGAAATACTTCTGCACTTTGAACTCACTTTGCATCAAGTGAAGTAAGGGCCTCTGCAGACCGGCCCAAAGGGCCGGCATGGAGGCAGAGATGGGGTGGGGCAGCCGCACGCCGGCCGCCCCAACCCAACGTTGACACCGCCCTGATGCCGCGCGCTGTTATGCATGGTGCACAGTGTCAGGATGCCCTTCTGGCACAGCGTTTTGATGCGCTGCGCTGGAAAGGGTGAAGAAGAGCTATTCACCAGACCTTTTGCCACTCTTTTCGGGGCAGCAAAAGGGAAGATTGGGGCCACAGCATGCGGTAGCCATGGCCCCTATCAGCAGCTAGCAGTGGCGGCCCAGAGCCGCCCATCTGCATAGCCTGTTAGCTGAGGATAAAGGTGCAAAGTGGGAGGAGAAGAGAGAAAAGCTACTAGGACATTAAAAACAGATGAAAAATGGAATGATAGAGGATTAATTGGGATTGTCCATGCCAAATCAAGTCAGTGGAAGAGTATGTGGCTGGTTTCAGTGCTGAGTCATTGGTCATCTTGGCATACCTCTAACATTTCAGAAATGAAAATTGGGACACATGTGGCTGAAGAACACCAGATGTAGTTAAAAGGGTGTGGCCAAACAAAAAGAGGGTAAAAGTGATGAGGAAGAATATATTAGGCAGAGATGCCCTGGACTTTATTTACTGAGTTTAGGAAAGCCTGAAAAAATAAACAAATCAGTAGGTACAGTACACTTTGTTTGTGTGTACAGCATAGACTTGGGATAATTGACTGATAAAAACTGGGACAAGTTTGGCTGCCTAGGTAGAGGAGGGAAGAGAGGGAATAAGAAACAGGAAAGGAATGGCTGGAAAACCAAAGTGAGAAATGGAAATGGGATGGGATGGGTTAGACAAAAGGAAAACTTCAGAGGGAGGGAAGCAGAGGGAGAGAGAGAAATAAGAACAAGGAAAAGAGAAAGGGAGGAAAGAGGTGAATTTCACTGGGAGTGAAAAACAGCCACTGCTCATTCCTCATTGCACAATGGAACAATAAGAAGGAACATTGGCTGATGCATAGTCAATTGCACAATGTCAGTATTCAGCAGCAGGGTATTGTAGCACAATCACAACCTACCTGTGAATGTAGATTTACACCATGGAAACACAATGTAGGTTTTCTGCCCTGGTGGTGCAGTGGTTAAATGCCTGTACTGCAGCCACTCACTCATAAACCACAAGATTTCGAGTTCAATACTAGCCAGGGCTCAGGCTTGACTCAGGCCTGCATCCTTCTGAGGTCGCTAAAATGAGTACCCAGCTTGTTGGGGGGCAATCAGCTCACAGTTGTAAACCGCTTAGACACCCCATAGCGTGGTATGAAGCGGTATATAAATGAAGCTGCTTTGCTTTGCTTCTCACTCAAAATGTTTTCAAGCTCTGCTAGAGTCCTACCACAAAGAAGACTCTCTCTCTTGGGCCTAGCTGGCCAAAAATTAGGACCTCCTAAGATTATCTCAAAACATGGGCAAGTTCATGAATCATACTTCTAACTAGAAGCATGGGACAGCACACATGATGGTAGCAAGTTTGGGGACAACAGAACAGACATGTGGCACATAAAACTTGATCCACTTATACCTTGTGACTGCTTTTCACTCCTAACTCCCACTCCAGCTTCTGCTGTCTCAGGTGATTGCCTGAGTTTGTCTAATATTAGTCCTGTATTCAATGATCCTGAATACATGGAAAACATGTATTTGGCAACATTTCTTCAGCAAGCTAAGGTCATTGCAGAGGTAGGTCATTCCAAGCTGATTAATTCATCTTATCAAAGAAATGAAAACATCATCTATGATTTGCAATTCACTGTTATTAATTATCACTGTAATTCATTGTTCATTATTCACTGTTATTCATCACCACTGCAAAATTTACTGTTATTCACAAAAACTTCTTCTCCTTTGAGAAATAATTCACACTAACAAAACTATGGACATTTTTTCCCATAATAACTTTTCTACTTATTATGGACAGAGCTTACTAAATGTGAATGATTCATGATATAATGAGTTTGCTATTTTTGCTTAGAGGATTACAGAGGACTAGAGAATTCTGGGATTTGTAGTACAAAAAGGAACTTTCCTGTCGAAACAGCACTTTCCAGCTGGTATACTTGTTGCATAACAATATTCTGAGATCTGTCAACTAAACAGCAAATCCTGGCTGCCAGTTCTTCATGATTCCCTGTTTCTGGGGAATATGATAGCCACTTGTTTGCAATACTTCTGCATGTTCCTTTGCAAGGCAGTGGTGAGCCGGCATGGCATAGTGTTTTCAGTGTTGGACTACAACTCTGGAGACCACGGTTTAATTCCCAGCTCTGCCATGAAATCCAATGGGTAACCTTGGACAAGTTATATGCTCTCAGTCTCTGGGGAAGGAAATGGCAAACTTCCCCTGACCAAATCCTGCCAAGACGACTCCATGATACATTCACTTTAGGGTTGCCAGTATTTGGAAATGACTTGAAGGTATGACGATGATGAGCAGGCAGGCGGTGGTTCTGGTTCCTCTCTGAAGAGGGTGAGTGGCAAGCAAGCAGGCAGCCTAAAGGGGTGGTCTGGGCAGAACTGCTAGCAAGGAGAAGGAGCTGTGTGTGTGTGTGTGTGTGTGTGTGTATTTTCATTCCATGCTGAAAGGCCTACTTATGCTCTGTTTGCCACTGCTGTTCATGCTGCTTCAGCCCAACCCCAGAGAAATGTTGCATGGGCTCCAGCATTGATTCGCTGCCAAGGCAACCATGGAAAAGGTAGGTAGGTATGTAGGGTGGCAAGGAGGTGAGATGGGGGGCATTCTGTACAGGTTCAAAGGCACCTTCTAGTCATTTTACGCTCCAAGGCCTAAGCCTTGGGGACAAGGTTGGTTCCTAGGTCTGTGAAAGGGGGCTGTCTGGTTTTTGTTGTTGTTGTTAACTGCCTTCACATTGGTCTTGACCTATGGTGACCCTATGGATGAGACATCTCCAGCCCCCCCCCCCCACCATCCTCTACTGCTCTGCTCTGCTCAGCTCCCGCAAACTCTTATTCGTGGTCTCTTTAATAAAGACCATCCATCTAGCATGTGTCCTTCCTCTCTTTCTACTTCCCTCCACCTTTCCTAACATTATTGTTATTGCTGTCTGGTCCACACCCCAAAAGAAAAAGGCTCCCTATGAGGGGAGGGGGACAGGAACTCACCAGGTCATCTGAACCCCAGTCTGCCTCTCCTGCCATGTGCTCTTTTCTCATTGGGTTGACCTATGGATAAACTGACCCAGTTTTGGGGGATTGATTTTTTGACTAACATTTCTCAACTTAACTTTATGTTAGGATATAACCGCCCCCCCCAAAAAACCCCCCAGATTCCTAAAGATGACAACAGTTAATATGTTAACTGCAAAAGAACCAGTGTGCTGCCATAGTCTGATTATTGGACTAGACTTTGGGAGATTATGATTCAAATCCCCACTCAGCCATCCAAAACCACTTTATGAACTTCAGCAAGTCACACTCTTTCAGCCTAAGAGAAAAGCAATGGTAAAACTCCTCCAAATAAATCTTGCCAAAAACCTTCTGACCATGAGTCAGAAATGACATGGAAGCACAGCAATAACAAATATGTTAACTGCAGTCTGTATTAGGCTGGCAAGTTCCACACAGATCATCAGTGGAGCAATAGAAACAAGACGTCCAAATGTATATGTTATAAACAAAATATCTTGCTATAAGGCATTGTAGGATGGCCATCAGGATTCTGCCAGATTTATGAAAACAAATGGAATTTTCTTATTTATTGTAATGCATATTTGATTGAGTAAAGATGTGGCTTTGGATATATGATCTCTGATATCACTTTTTATTTTATTTTATTTATCAGCATATCTGTATATAAAAAAGGGAAAGAATGCATTACAATGCAGAGGATTCACCACAGGGAAGCCTCTCTTTTTGTTAGCAATTTTGTGACTGCCTTCCCAGGCGACCTGGGCCTCTCATTTAAGGAATTAAAGAAATTTAAGGAACTTTGCACACTGTTATTTTTGTATTTATTGTGACACAGTCTGCATGCAAATATAAGTTGCCAAATACATCTTTTCCAGATACAAACATTTCTGTAGCAATACAGATAAAGGGAATACACTGAAATTGATATAATCCTTTAACAGAGAAGCAGTGCATACTTATCTGAAGGAGGTGGAATGCTAGTAGCATACATAGATTTGGGATGCAAATTTTGGGAGGTTAAACATTTCAGCCCTTGGGAAATTTGAATTATAATGCCATGTTTTATTTTCTTTAAGCTATTCTCAAGCTATTTTCAAAATGTATGTGCCTCTCTTAATTATCCCTTCTTTGTACTGCTTTGGGCTTGGAGAGATCACCTTCTTGGGCTGAAGTGGAGCTTACTGTAAATGCTCAGTTTAGCTGAATTCACTTCAAGAATTAATGTCAAAGACTACTTTGCTAATGTTGCCTTCATCAAAAGAGAGCATTGCCAAATGATCATAATAATTTTTATTCCTTTCTAGCTGTATTAGGATATAAAAGTATTAAACAGCAATTACACTAGTATGTAGATTGCTTCATTGGATTCATGAATAAGGGATGTTTTAATAGAGCAAATAGAAGCGCAGCTCTTTTTTTTTTTTTAATTAAGTAGGTGCTATGAAATGCTTGGAATTACATGGTTTTTAAATTTCATCACCAAAGATTTAAATATTTAGAAGGAAATTAGATTAAAAGTGGCAAATTCTCAGAATCATAAATCCTAGCAGTTACTGGCTGCAAAACAGTGGGATGCAAACATACTGTTTTTTGCACCAAGCTGTTCAGATTAAATATGGCAGTTCTGGAGGTGCAGCAGCTCTGTGCAAAGTATTCTGGTCATTTTGCACTGCAGACTTGTGTAGGCCAGCAGAACTTTTTCATAGACTAGGACTGCATCTGCACTACAGAAATAAAGCAGTTTTATGCTACTTTAACTGCCACGTCTCGCTGCTATGGAATTCTGGGATTTGTAGTTTGTTGTAACACCAGAGCTCTGATAGAGGCAGCTAAATACCTCACAAAACTATACATCCCAGAATTCCATAATTTTGAGCCATTGCTGTTAAAGTGGTATTAGATTCCATTATTTCTGCAGTGCAGATGCAAGCTTGGCTCAGGTAGTTTGGACAGGGTAGCCAAGTATATTTAGCCAACTGTTTCCGGACTCAATTCAAGGGCTGTTTTTTTTTAAAATGTCCTGCTGTGTTTGGGATCTGGTGCTTGAAGGATTGCCTTTTCCCACATGCATCTAACAGGACTTTGAAATCTTCTGATTCTCTGCTTTGAGTGTCACTGTTGGGTGACATTTAGGACCCTTTCAAACCACACAATTATAGCACTACGATTTCACTTTAACTGTCATAGTTCCATCTTCTGGAATCCCGGGGTTTGTGGTTTGGTAAGGTACTAGTGCTTTCTGAGAATTCTAACCATCCCTCTCTAAACTGCAAATCCCAGCTTCCATTGGATAAAACCATGACTGTTAAAATGAAGTCATAGCACTGCAATTGTATAGTGCAAAAAGACCCTTTGCCACTAGTTAATAGGGGGAAAGGCCCTCAAGTGATAGCACCCCTGCTTTGAGAGACTTGCCCAGTGGCATCTACTGTGATGACATTTCCATAGCAAGTAAAGACCTTTTTAAAAAGCACAGTTTTTATTTTTTCTAATTTATTTCTACACTAAAATGTATTGTTAACTTTTTTTAAATGGTGTATAGCCAAGATACTACATTGTGTTTGCATAACATAAATCTATATTCAATATAGTTAAGTGGTGGGTACACTACACCACCCTTCCATCTTTGGACTGTTTTGAATATTTTATTGTCCCATTGTACAGCAAATCAAATGGTACACTGAAAGCACTGACAAATTGTTAAACACTACTGAAGTATGTGTAACCATATATACATCAGTTATACTCGTGGAAATCCACTGACACAACTGTGATCTGAATATGTGCATTGTTCAGTGACCAAAAAAGTACAAGCATGTGCATAAGGAAACTTGTGTGTGCCTAAAGCATCAACAGGGTTGCAGCCTATGTATTTCAAATGTTCCTCTACCATTTTTGTAAGCGATTTTATGCTATCTGGCTATAGAAAAGCCTGTCAATACCTAAAACAAACTCATAAACAAATGCTGGCCTGCATGAATGAATGGATTCAATATTAAACATAAATCCAGAGACCCAGTGTGCATAGTGGTTATAATATTTTCCTGGAACTAGTATTTTTATTTACCGTCAAGTCCACAGAACTGATCTGCCCCTTTTAAAATCAGCCCAGGGTTGCTTTTGAAAAAGGGGTAGAAATATTTTTAACACATAGAACTCCTGGGTACTGGCTTGATAAAATATTTCATAAAGAATCTATTCTATGAAGCTGCTTTTTTAAAAAGTCAGACTCTGCCTAGAAAACAGAAAGCCACCCAAGCTGGACCATGGATCCATCTAAGTAAATATTGTTATGTGAAATCACAAGAAGGTAAAGGGCATAGCAATTAGTCCCTTCAGAAGAACTTCACTGGATGCTTATTGGCATGGCATTTTGTGATATTTACAATTATTAATAAACATTCAGGCCAAAATTAGGTAGAGGAGAAACATCCTGGTATCCTGCTAGTGACATATGCATGTTTAAATATCCCTTATGTCTTTTTGGGGATGACAAATCTGAAAAGTCCTGTGAGATTTTGCCATATGTTTCCAAGTCAGAAGTATCATACAATCTGTTTCAATATAGATATTTTGGGGGCTTGGCTGAATTGCAAATCAAGACAAATCCATAAACCAGTAAATCCAACAGGTTGGTACTGTTGGGGTATGCAGACAGTGGGATCTAGCATACACACATGCAGAGTAGATGCATGTAGGCTGGAACGCCCAGAAGTTGGTCTTCTGTGAAGAGTCTGCTCCAGACGGCACAGGAAAAAAACCTCCCACACACAGCTGCTGCTTTCAGCTTGGAGAAGAGAATAGCTTCACAGCAAGGCTTCTCTCAGAGAGAGCTTTAATCTTTGTTGCAAATATTTACAAAGATATACACAGAGTATCAGACGTTCATCTTGAATACTCACAGCTATACAGAGTAACAAAGTGCTTCGCCAACCACAACTAACCAACAACAGAGATTCTGACTCTCTCTCATATATAGGTGGTCCTTTTGAGAACAGGTGACAGCCATGCACTAATGAAACTTTGTTGGTTTCATCCCTAGTGCCTGTTGCATCAAACCTCCCATGATGCACACCTGGCTTCTCCCATACACTGTGCATGTTGCATCAGGTCTCCCATGATGCACAGCTTGCCAAATGCTGACTCATGCTCCTGCCACTTGAACTGTAGTAACCCTGATACGGCCGTAGTATAAATACTGAATTATAAGTCAAATCTATTAAGAAAAGGTTAACCTGCCATTGTGACAGAGAACTTGATTGCACTATGTATGAGATATAGCTGTTGTATTGATATCACAAATGCTTAAACGTAGACCAACTTATCCGTTTTTCATTTGTTTAAGTGCTAAATTTATTGGATAGTTATAAGGGACTTTTTTTTTTTAATGCTATAATCTAGTTTAATTTATGATTTTATTTAGGTAATTATTATTTTATTGGTATTATGGCCGTTACCATGTTTTAATAAGGAGCTACATGTTATTTAGATGTATTATTGTATTGTATTGTGTTTTATTGTGTTTTTATATATGTGTTTTTATACTGGCCTAATGGCTGTAATAAATAAAATGAATGTAACCCTGTTACAATCGCTCCAGTTCCTTTCAGTGGCCACATCCATGTCATTTTTCCAGACCAGGGTGCCACATCTTGACAATTACTCCCTTCCTTCCTTCATAATTCCCAAAGGCTCCTTGAAATTACTGTACAACCTCTGATGCCTCTCTTCCCATAGCCATTCTGTGCCTCACAGTGTGTGTGTGTGTGTGTGTGAGAGAGAGAACAAAGCATCTGACTATGTCCCTGTAGCCAGAAGCAAAATGATTACAGCAGTGCTACAACGTCTACATGACCTTGGTATAACTCAGAGCTGCTTTAAGCATTTTGTGATGCTTCTCTGATCCTCCCTGCTCTCCATGAGGCACAGATTGGCTGTGTGAAGGGCTTCAGAGGGTGCATAGTAAATCCCCAGGGGTATTATATGGCTTAATATAGTGTAGGTCCACATATGGAACTGCAGTAGCCCCTCCTAATTCATAGGGGATCCGTTCTGGACCCCCCCCTCCATGAAAATGGTGGCTTGCAAATATTTGAGCCCCATTGAAAATAATGGGGCCAGGGGTGGGCACGCAATGCCATTTTATGCCATTTTATCCCTCCTCACTTGTCCCTCCTGCAAAGAGCGAGACCAGTAGTGTCAAACTGGATTATTTCTTCAGTGCAGATGCATCCCAAGAGTATCAGTTTACTTCACAGAGGGAGCAGGGTAGGTAGAGACGTAGGCTCACTTTGAGTCACTCAGATTTTCTAACCATATTGCTACTGCCCACTGGACTCTTCAGTGCAGAGCATTGTTGCACATCCAACAAGTGTATCCTCTTTCAATGCTCTACAACAGGGGTAGGCAACCTTTTTGAGCCGGGGGCCGGGTTGCTGTCCCTCAGACAATTGGGGGGCCGAAGCACCAATATATATATATATATATATATATATATATATATATATATTAAAAAAAATAAAAATTAAAAAAATATGCATGCACACTCTCTTAGCCCCAGAAAAGCCATGGCAAAACCCCTGTGGAGATTTTGCGAAGAAAACCCCAAGAACAAGTAATAACAACAATAATCAATATCATCATGGGGGGCGGCAGTGGCGGCGGCGGCGGCAGCAGGACCAGCCTGGGGCCGGTCCAAAGGCCTCAGGGGGCCGCATCCGGCCCCTGGGCCTTAGGTTGCCTACCCCTGCTCTACAACATAGGACGTTATCACACGTGTGCCGCAATTCAAAAATAAAGTGGAAATGACAAATTCTGAAAATAAACCGAAAATAAACCTTGATTCCGCAAATGGCTTTCACACGTAATTACCATAATTGCGCATTTAAGCTAAGCCCCCACTGAAACCGCATTTAACGTTCACACACAAGTGAGAAAATCCCGTACATGTACTAGAAATGATCTTCTAGCACATGCGCACTATGCTCGCAGCGGCTGTCACTCGCCGCGGCTGTCACTCGCCACGGCTTTCACCCCTTCCCCAGGTCGTCCGCGGAGCAGCCGGCCCTCTGTATGGCTGGCGCTTCGAGGAGGACCTCCTCGCACATGCTGCGGTGGAAGAGTCGCCGAAGGTGCGCCGCAGCCTTTTGCGGTGCACCTTTGGCGACTTGTGAAAGGAGTGCCAATTTAGTGCTCCTTTCAGGGGCGGCGAAGCTGCGCCGCGGTGCCGAGGTGTGGGGATACCTCAGCCCCGCAGCACAGCTTCCCGGGGCGGCCCACGTCCGCCTGTCGTTCAAGCTGCCGAAGGTGCGCCGCAAAAGGCTGCGGCGTACCTTCGCCGACTCCACTGCCGCAGCATGTGCAAATGCTGCGGCGGGAGGTCCTCGACGGAGCGCCAGAGCACTGGCCGTGTGGAGGGCCGGCTGCTCTGAGGATGACCTGGGGAAGGGGTTGGAGCGCCGATCGTGCGGCTGCCCCTCCCCTTCCCTGCCCCCAAGACGGCTCAATTAGCCGTCTGCTGAGGGGGAAGGAGACCCCGCGGAACCATGGGAAAATGCGGGGAAATGCTTCCAAATGCGCATTTGGCTATCACATTACGGTAAATGCAAATTTACCTTAATTGCACATTTGCATTTCCTCCAAACAACCGAATTTCAAAAGATCTTGGATAACACCAGTTTCTGTCCACTTTCTGTCCAGTTTCTGTGCACCGCCGTGTGAAAACACAGGGCACTAATCCAGTTTCTGTTTGGGTTTTGTGTGGATTAACCAGCAGATTTGCCCCCATGTGATAACGTCCATGAAATCTTTTAGTTCCCAGGCTCTAGAACTCCTTACTTAAAATGGAAAGAATAGTCAGTAAAAATGAAAACATGAATCAAGAAAGGGGGTCTTTGCTGACAAAGAAAAACATGAAAGACCTAGGTCTGACTTGTCAGATTCACTAGAAAGCTAGTTTTACAGGCGGTTGGAGCATGACAGAGTGGCAGGGGCCGACCATCTTTCCTTGCATGCCAGTCTCTTTCCTAGGGTTTGAGGGAAGGCAGTTAGCTGATGCATGGATGAGGCATGTCCTTCTCCTGGGTGGAACAAAGCACTTTGCATTGGAAAATCTACTTTACAGTAGAGGATCATGGGGAAAGAAGCAGTGAGGATTGGTGTGGGCAGCAGACAGCTGAAGGGTGTATGTGTGTGTGTGTTCTTCAAGTGCAATGTTGAAGTGTTCCCTCTCTTTCAGTTATCAATTTTGAACTGTGAGAATATTTTTGAAAAATCCAAAGTTTTCAATGACATTCTCTCAGTGGGGAGAACACTGAATAAATTATATGTAGTCTCTGCTGAGAATGAAGTTAACAAAAAAAAATAAAAATAAAAAAAATTACATCTCTAGCCCTGACCAAAGGTAACTAATCTTCTTGCTGTCCCCCCCCCCCCCCCCCCAGCAGGCAAATACCTTTTATTCGGACAAGTCTTTGGCTAGAGACTTCTCTTGCTGTGGAATGGGTTTTTAACAGGGTTGCTAATGTGTTTTCCTTTAATGATATGTTTATAAATTATGCGGATTTTTTGCCTTTATTAATTTTACATTTTAACTGTTTTTCCCCCATTCAGTTGGAAGCTGGTTTGAATCTTATTCATGGGAGAAAAGTTGACTATAAATCAGAGAAATGAATAATAAGTAAAATAAAACTGGTGACACTGGGAACTGAATCTGGTACTTCATTCCTGCAAAACATGTTCTTTACTATTGAGCAATGGATCTCTCAGCATTCTAAGGTTTTACTGTTCTTTTTCCAGATTCCCATAGACTTTGGCATTTATGTGTGCATCCATTGACTTCAGAAATTTACTCCAATTTTATACAGTCAAGAATTACACTGCATGGAGCCAGCACTTCATGTTGTCTGACTTACAAAATTTTGACATCAGCTCAGGAGAGCAATGCTTTTCTGGGCTCCTGCTGGCTGCCTTAAAGGCAAAATAGTAAACAAGATTTTTTTCTTTAAAATGGTCTCTCTGATACAGGAGGTGATTGGTAGTCATTCTCATGAAATGAGAAGAAAGACTCTCTCCCCTTTCCCCCACACAATGATAAAGATTATCCATATAAAGACAGATTTAATGAAGAAATGAAAAATATTATATGATGACATTTTCTGGAGATGGCAGATTTATAACTTCAAATTGATGAACAGGCTAAATATACAAAGGGGAAGGGTTTGAAAAGCCATAATAGACCCCGTCTTGGTCACAAGTGTTGAAAATCAAGCCTAGCACCCACATGTATAGATTTGCCTGAGGATGGAGTTGTCTGTCATACAGCTCAAACAACTGTGTAACCAAGGGAAAGGAAAAAGAGAGCAGATAACAGATATATAGCAAAATGTTGCCTGCTCTGACAGACTCCTAAACCTTTTTTCCCACATTTCCAGACTGGAATGACAAATCTGAAAAGTCCTGTGAGATTTTGCCATATGTTTCCAAGTCAGAAGTATCATACAATCTGTTTCAATACAGATATTTTGGGGGCTTGGCTGAATTGCAACTCAAGACAAATCCATAAACCACTAAATCCTTAGCACTTTGATATAGACTGACTGGCACCCTCAGTCTTTTATAGATATACATAGACAGAATGGCTTAGCTAAACTTCATGAAAATGGCACCCTGCACAAGGCTCACTGGGTAGGTTCATTGCAGAGTTCTGTATTCCATAGCTGTGTTTCAAATGAAAGTATTGATGTAAGTCTGGGGGAAAGTGTACAAAAGAGGAGTAAAATTTGGCTGTGCTCAATCTATATCACCCTTCCCCATCTGTTGCCCTCCAGATGCTTCAGACTACAGCACCCAGTATTCCTGATCTGTGGCCATACTAGCAAAAGCTTATGAAATCTGAAGCCCCAAACATCTAGAGAGCAACAAACACAGAGGGGAAAGCTAATTGAACCAGTCAGCTGCTTCTTGATACATGATAATTTGAAGGTAATATTCTGAATAGGAAAAGATGATAAAGAAAAGAGACAGATCTTTTTTTCATTCTAAATACAGAATAAAATAATCCAGGTACCTTGACCAAAATCTTCTTGCTTAGTTTCAATTATAGTAAGCCCATTGAATCAATTGCTGAATGGTGAGACAATACATTGGTAAATCCTGTGGCCTGAATGGGTCTACTCTGATCAAGATAAACAACAGGATTTAGATCTCTGGGGCTCATTCCCACTTACATTTAACCCGGTTTGCGATTCGCTTTTTCTCCAGGTTGGTGAATTGATTCCAGTCAATGCATCGTTTCCACTATGGAAGCTGGTCTTTTTTTAAATTCACTTCTTTTTTGGCACGATTGTCATTCCCACTAGTTCGTGCCCCTTCAAAATGCCTGTCGATCATCTATGTGTCATCGGTGATGCAACCAGCAACACATTCAAGAAAACACAGGAGGGAGTCATGGGTGCCATGGCCAGAATCCCATCCCTCCTTTCCCAGGACCCTTCCTACATTCCAACCTTCTGTCCAGGAGGAATTCCAAAATGCCCACCATTCTGACCTTGATGACCATGGGTGCCATATAGAGGACTCTCCCCTGGGATGCATCAGCCATGGGTATCATATGGAGGACTCTCCCCTGGGTAAAGTGCTGCCCTTCCAGCCTTGCAAGACTTGGAGGACATGGGGAGTTGAGGTGGTGCCCCCCCAGCCTTGCAGGACTTGGAGGACATGGGGAGTTGAAGTGGTGCCCTCCCAGCCTTGCAGACTTGGAAGACATGCTTCCTAGTCAAGCTTAGAATGGAGGGCATTTAGGAATTCCTTCTGGATAGAAGGTTAGAATGTAGAATGGGTCCTGGGAAAGGAGAGGGGGAAAATGGTGGATTTCCCCCAAAACTGGTGAGGAATGTGCCAACCCTCTGTCACAGTTATCCCTCCCCTTAAGTTTGATGTGATTCAGGTCATTTGTTCCCACTTGCTGAACATACTTGCTTATCGCTTCTTTTCAAATGAACCACCAAAACAACTAGTGTTAGGAAAGAGCAGTTCTTTTGCATTTGCCTCGCTTCATCATGACTGCAAATGAGTGCAGTCAGTTTGGAACTGGTTTCATGTGGGAACAACAGACATATAACCTGATCAGCAATTCATTTTAAATCATAGTGGGAACGAGGCCTCTGTATGAAAAGGACAAGAACTTGCAGTATTGAGATAGTTGACTTTTGATACACTGTCAACTAGTCCCCAAGATGTGTGTGTTTCACTGGACATATGTGCTGGAACTCTGGCCAATATGTTGAGGTTGGTTAAGATGTGATTTCACTTGTATTCATTTTGCATATAACCATACACATATTTTTTCAATGTTTGAAAATATCCAAGCATTTAAAATATTAATAAATACAGTGATATTCTTTTGAAGGGAATGAAACCTGGTTAAATTCTCTATTCCTAGAAAGTCTCATCAGTATTGCTTGGGGTGATGTAGACATCATCATCATCATCATCATCATCATCATCATCAATTTTAGTTTCTTATATTCCACCTTTCGCCCAATATAGAGACTCAATTTTGCTTTTGACTTGAAATAAAAGTTTGATGGCAGCTTCCATAATCTGTAATATTCATTTCACTGAAAGTTGTATGCAAAATAGACTAAGCCTAGCCATTAGAGGGGGAAGGAGAAGCTACCATTAACTGATTGGTTCTGAACTTGCATGAAAGTATTGAAACTTTAATCTAAGTCAAAATATCATGTCTGGCTAGAATTGGTTCTTAAATGTTTATTCTGGAAGGAAAGGAAAGGACAGAAATCAACTATTTGGGGGAGGAGGTACACAAAGTACCTGACTACAGTTGCCAACAGATTCTTTATCCACAGATTCAACCATCTATGGTTTGAAAATAGTCTCTCTCTCTCTCTCTCTCTTTCATCTATCTATCCATCTATCTATCTTCCAAACAGCAATACTTGATTTTGCTATTCTATATATGGGACACCATTTTACTATGCTATTGTATTTAATGGCAGTTCAGCATCCACAGATATTGGTATCTACAGAGGATCCTGGAACTAAACCATAGCAGATACCAAGGGCCCACTGTACTTTGTTTTGTTTTGGTCTTATTAGGACAAGCTTGAGGCAGCTGTTACAATGGCTAACTCTACCATGGGCCCAAACAGATGGGCTGAAAAAGTCAGCTTCTGCACAGCTTGGGGGTGTAGCCATTTGAGGATGCATGCTTCCAAGATGCACAGAAGCTGCTCTGAAGCTGCTTCTGGGGTGCCCAATCCCACCCCCAAAAGGAGATGATCTCTTCCACAACAATTTGGGCCTGCAACGGAGGGCGCCTTCAGGACCACAGCATGCGGTTGCCAAAGTTCCATGGTATCTTGGTCATTTGTGGCTGTCCGTTTCAAGCCTCATATCAATAAACACAGTTGGCACACAGTCCTAAGCTGTTTAAATACCACCAAATGTTTATTCAGTTGATATCCAGAGTAGTTGATGGGACAGGCCCACAACTTTATGATGCTTTAGTATTATTAGAAAACACAGAGTCTGGAGATTGTGAAAAAGTGTGCAGATTTGTATAGTCTAACTGATGTGTACTTCAAATTGTAGTATAGATTTTAGTAAAATGTGCCTAAGTCTGGGTGAGCTTTTCAATTTTGTATGAGACTTTACCATAATTCACATTTTTCTTCATATCTAGTGTGGAAACCTGAGATTAAAACAATTTGAATGTGGGATAGGAACTGAAGGAATTCCATCTAAGGAGCAACACCAGTTAAGCTAGGTTCTAATAGGATAAGTGCATCCTAGCAATAAATGAGAAGAAATTCCAGTGGTTATTGACCCTTTGGCTCTCCAGATGTTTTGGGCATCAGTGTCCAGAATCTTTGCATAATGCTTTTGGAACCTGGATTCCAAAATATCTGGAGGTCCAAAATCTGAGAACCACTGTAGGTACCAACTTTTTGCTTTGCACTGGGAGTACATTTGCCAGATTTTCCCACATAGACTGCTGACCAGCCCAGCAGCACTCACAACATCAGTTTTAGATTTAAATTATTACTAGGCCTGTCCTACTTCAGAAATAACCTTTGTGCTTTAGGTTTCCTCTTCATGTAGCTTTGAGAGATTTAATGCTGACACAGAAATGTACAAGGGAAGTGAACACTCTCACAATATTCTAAATAGAACAGAATGCATTTTGCATTTTATCGTTATTGTCTCCAAATATTAGAACAGAATGTTCAAGAAGAGATGAGTTATGAAAGACAATGATCCTCTTATATTCATTCATCTCTGTTAATTAGCCACTTAGCAATATTACATTTACTTTATTTTGAGTCAAATGTTTCTAAAGTCTGACTGACTACAAATGTTCATTGTTAAAATTGTCACCTCTATAATTCTCTACAGTTGCAAGAATAAAATAGCAAGTGTTCAGAAAAAGAGTTTATGCACAGAAAATACAGTGGATAGACAATGAACTAGTCTTGGACAAGTATATTGCTGAAATCCAGCATTAGTGATAGTACTGAAGGAGGTCAGAAAAAGTTTTGTCCTGGCTCATCGAGTGCTTTCACAAAACTTGCTGTGAGTGACATCTTAGAATACTTTAATTGACTATATACAATTGTCTATTAGTAGCTGCATGTATTTTACAATAGAATAAAGGGTTAAATGTAGGAAAGATGTGATAAGCAAGACTGGTGATTGCAGTCAAGTCATAAGAAATGCTGGATCACTCTGTAGCTGCTATAAAAAGAGTGTATCTCACACTAAGATGGTAGCAGTGTGGGAGGTGAAGGAATGCTGGAGATTCTATTTGTTCATGTTGCTGTGAAAATTTTGAGGGAATTATACAGAAGGGAATGCTTCATGTCTGACCTCTCGAAGACTATGGTTTTCTGAACTGCAACTATGAGTCCATGGAGTTAAAGGACTAATGTTCTCTTTGGACACATGTGAGAGGCAAAGGATACATATGCATTGTGTATGCACCTAATAATTCATGTTGCTCTGTCATAACAACTTGCTGAGTAAACATGACTCATCTTCAAATCTGGTGTCAGAACTCTGTTTCTACACATGGGTTTGAGGGTGAATCCACTGAACAAATCTTAACCTTGTCCAGTTATATTGTTATACAAATCATATTCTTAGTTTGAACAATTAGCAGAACATGCTATTTTTCTATCTTAGCTACTATAGTGTAAGACAGGGGTAGGCAACCTTTCCCCTTTAAGGGCCGAGGGACTTCAGCTCCCAGAATCCCAGGAGCTATTGGCCAACATGGACTATTGGCCAACATGGCTGAGGCTTCTGGGAACTGAAGTCCCTCGGCCCTTAAAGGGGAAAGGTTGCCTACCCCTGGTGTAAGATTTTTGTCCTAAATTCCAAGCCCATTCATCCACCCTACCTTCCCCCTTAAAAAAAAACACTAATTTGAAGATAAGCCAAGCATGTCTACTAATCCATCAAACTGTTGAGCACTACAGTTCTTTAGAGGCTGACAACAAACAAATTAGAATTGCCACTGCCTGATATAAAACCCTGTAAAAATAACCCAAATAAAATGGAAACGGGCAATCACAGTGTATGTAATTCAGGCTTGGAAACAATCTCATTTTATTTTCATTAACTTCCTTCAGTGAGCAGGCCCTAAGGTGATATCAACATTTAATCTGGCATCCACCATTAAAATAATCCATAGGTTAGGAGGTTTTATTTGAAAAAGAAAGTTGTTAAGATGACTGCTATGCTTCCAAATTACTTTTTTTTTTTAGAAGCATTTCCAAGCTAGGTAGCTAAGTATAATCTACAAAAGATACAACAAGGTAATGGTGATTGGCACTGGATACAAAAAGGAGAGAAGAGGAGGAAGATGTGGTGGGGATTGTTGCTTCCAGATGGCTTCTGGTCTTACAAATCAACTATTTCATATTTCCTTCATTAATGGATTTTTAGTGGTTTTAAGAAAGAGATGGAAGACTTGGTGGGAAAATCTAGGAAAGTTACAGTTGTAAGATCATATCACCACATCTACCAAGATAAAAATCATTGAAAGAGTCAAATAGGCAATATAGTGAATGCTTTGACTGAAAGTACCCATAATATGAGCAGCTTATTCCTTTCCTACTTCCCAGATCATGTTTTGGCACTGATAATAACTTATTTCAAATTTTCATAGAGAAAAGATATGCAGCTGAACATACACCAGGTGTTTACTTTGATGGAAAAGTAGTCATCATTAAAGTCAAGCGATACCTTTATGATTATTAGTTATTGTTTAATAAATGTTTTAAGGGACTGGTTTCTCTTAATCATTGTTATGCGGACTTGATACATCAAGTTTTGTTCTACCTCCAAAATAACCTGTTTGTGAGGGGAAATAATCACAATTGTTACTAACTCTAAAATTTAATCCTGACACTTATAGGGATATCAAATATATGATCAAATGCAAGACATAAAGCTACAAATCCCTGTTGTTAGAGAAAAAGATTATTATACTACATTTAAGATATCTATTATTCCTTAATAGCCATGAAAACTGATAAAGCACTGTGAAATAAAATTAAAGTATGAGTGCTCTTGTCAGGCAGTAATAGGAGAAAAGCTTTAACCAAAATAAAATAAAATAAATAGATATAGTATAATAGTTATAGAAAGAATTTTGCTCATTTATCTCTAGGCTTATACCTATACAAGTAAAGATATGCCGGTTATATTCTTAAGGCTGAGAATTTAAATTTTTCTCACTGCTGGACTCCTGGCTTAAGAGCAATTAATCACAAATTTTACTGTAGAGCAAACTATACATTATATTGCATGTTTTTTTCCTCCCGCCTGATTTTTTTCAAAACTGAAAAGCAGCTTCATGGGCTGACAGAAAGAGTGGAAGTGCAGAGCTTGGGTGGGTGGCAGAATTGTTTATCTCTTTCCGTTGCTGATCTCTGTCATTCTCAGAATTGCACTCTCTCCCTTGTTTCCTTCAAACATTTTAGAAATAAAAACAGGAATGTGGTTGCAATGCCTATTTTCTTATATCAAGGAGTGATTCATCCTGAGCCTTCATCTTTGCCAAGATGGAAGTTCCTGTCTCAACCTGTCCCAATCTGATACCCTCCAAATGGTAACACTATACTTCCCATCGTTCCAGCCACTGGCCATACTACTAGGGCTAATCAAAATAGTAGTCCAAAACACATAGGAAGCCTGGCTGGAAAAGGCTGTTCTAGTCCATCTGTTCATTTGCTTGTGGAAGCATGTCCTGCAGCATTATAAAAACTCTTTCACTGTCATTCTCAATTTCTCATTTTCATTGTATTCCTATTCCCAAATTGGTTTTATATGGACTTTTTTCAGGGATGGGTGGGTCTATGTTGGCATGCCAATATATATATATATATATATATATATATATATATATATATATTAAAAAGGGATACAAGTGTATGTGCATTTTTCTTATATATACAGATTGATATGTGTGTACCTATTGCACAGACTAAAGCATATTTCTGAGCACATTTTCCAAATGTGTACTCAGTGATTAAGATGCTGACTCTGTCAATCGCAAGGTCAGCAGGTTGGCAGTTTGAGACCCAAACGTCATGTGGTGGAGTGAGCTCCCATCATTAGTCCCAGCTTCTGCCAACCTAGCAGTTCAAAAACATTTAAAAGTGCAAGTAAATAAGTAGGTACCACTTCAGTAGGAAGGTAACAGCACTCCATGCAGTCATGCTGACCACATGACCACTGGAGTTGCCTTTAATGGAGCCTAGCCCCCTACAGTTGGAAATGTCTTGACAATCTTATCAAAGGGCAAAACTTTACCTTTTTACATTCTTTAGCCATGCACCTTTTTGAAATGTATGCATGGTTTTGTGTGTATTTCTATCCCTACTCCCACTGAAACACACGGCATCTCCTGTAAATGTATAGATTTCTGAAGCAAGATGTATTCCATTCCACTGGCAGTCTGAGGAGATGCAAAACAGGCATTTCTGCATAGAAATTGAGTGGAACAAATTCCTTCTCCGTCCCTAGCTGGAACCTATGCTTTTTCACCTGCAAGTCAGAATATAGCATGCAATTTAGTGTACCTACCTCCATCCGATGTCATCTGGGGGAGAGACAACAGGCCCAGCACCATCGGGCCTAGACTAAGAAGAAGAGCCTTACCTTTTAAGGGGCGGGTGGGTTTAGGGATTTTTAGGTTCTCTTTACATTGTATTGACACATCTTTATGTAAATTTTAATGTTGTAAGCCACCCTGATTGCTCTGCAGAGGGGCGGGATATAAATCATCATCATCATCACCATCATCATCATCATCATCCTCATAATCTAACCAGCCAATAATGCCACTTCATTCTGAGCAGAAAAGCTTGCACAGCAAGCAACAAAACCTAGTGTGGAGAGAAGGCAAAGTTGGGCAAGGCAATAGAAACCCTGGCAACATCCAATAGGGATGGGGCAGGTGCCAGCCAATCAGATTGATGTTAGGAGGGGATAAATAGGACAGTTGGAGTCAGTTAGTGACAGAGTTAGGGTCTGTTAGTGAGGGACTCAGTAAAGAGCAGAACTCCAAGAAGGAGTTACTATTATAAAGTATCCTGAGGGATATAAAGAGCCTTGGTGGCTGATTTAGAAATGTTATACAAAGTATCCAAAGGAGGACTGAGAGGGTCCTGGGGTAATTAAGAGCTCATTCTCACTTACATTTAAACTGGTTTGTGATTCCCCTTCGCTCCATGTTGGTGAATCGATTCCAAAAGGTCTGTTGTTCCCACCATGAAAGTGGATCATTTCATTATTCCCTTGTAATGGCTTCTTTTTTGGTACAATTGTTGTTTCCATTAGTTTGCACTAGTTCGAGCTGCTTTAAAATGCATGTCAATCATCTGTGCATCATTGGTGACACAAGCAGCAACACGGTGAGGATGGGGCCATTCCAGGAGCTGAGTGGGGTGACTTTAGCAACTGACTCTTCTTTTGAAAAGAATCAGAATTGATTCTTTTGAAAAGAACTTCCAAAAAACTAGTGTCAGGGAACAGCAGGTTTTTTGCATTTGCCTTGCTTCATCATGATTGAAACTGAGCTCAATAGGATCGGAACCAGTTTCAAGCGGGAATGACAGTCATATAACCCAATCAGCAATTTGCTTTAAATCATAGTGGGAACAAGGCCTAAGGAGTGTTCTCTGAAGAGAAGTGTTTAAAGTAAAAAGTGAAGCACAAACAATAAGCAAGTGTATGAAACCATATTATCTCAAAGAGTTTGTGGAGTTAATGTAACTACCAAGTATAAATATAAGAAGTTATAACTGTAACAATGTGTAACAAGTAAAGCAAAACCATGACGTATCAACCATCTCTTACTAGTGATACATTATGCAAGTTAACCTTCAGATAAACTTCTAACATTATTTTAATAAAGGCTTGTCTGGAATTCTAATAAAGAAACATGCTACCAACATTTAAAAAGATAGTTTGGGGTTAAGTCCCTTGAGAAAGTTAAAGAAGTGAGTACCTGTAGATGGCATTTGGGAAGGAAAAACCCTTTGAGTTGCCATTGTGGGGAAATAAGTAAGGTGATTGAGGGTGTCACCATTACAGATTGGTGGCAGAGCTGGGATTGAAAGGCCCATGGTGCTGACATCCAAGAAAAATAGTTTTCAAACATGACATGGCTGTGACAAATTGGTGAGCAGTGTTGGGATATGAAAAATCTAGTGGGTGGTAGTGTGCTTGAAAAACCAATTGTGAGAGGATTCTGGGTTTGAGTTATGGGATCCAGAAATCCAGAATTGTATCTGAACTGGAAAGTATAAAGTTCAGAGATTTAAATTTGAATGTGTGTCAATCAGAGTAATCTCTGAGGTAATTGCTGAGGATAATTGGTAAGAGATTATTTGGAAACTGACAATGCTGGAAAGGAGTGTGAATTAAGGCTTAAAATAAGGCTGAAGGAGTCTTAATAGCAATCCCTGAGGTGATTTGTTTGGGTAATTGTAGGGAACTGAAGGGACACCTTAAAATAAGGAGGAAAAAAGATAGAGAGTGAGAGTGGATGAATATATATCCTCTGAAAAAGTACCAAAGAAAGAGCACACAGAGGGAAAATATATTGAAAAAGTGATTTCTGAAGTAAAGATTTTGTGTGAAGTAAGAAATCACTGGTTTGCCATCAAGGAACAAGTACTACCTTATTAAACACCTGAGTAGAAAGCGCATCAGAGTATTTCCCGAGGTAAAAGTTTTGGGTATTAGTAAGGATATACTAATAAAATGCCTCTAAAGAAGTTAAAACCCTTGTAGAAGAACCAGAGTGGTTGGGGAAGAAATGGTAGCTAGTCTGGCCACTTCAATATCTGAATCTCATGAGAGTGTGGAGATTTGGAAAATTAAGAGGGAAATTGAATTAGCCAGACTTGAAAAATGAAAGGCTTTTAAGAGAAAAAGAACTAGGAAGAGAAAAAGAACTTGAAAAGGAAAGAATGAGATTAAGACAAGCCAAACTGGAAAAGGAAAAAGAAGAAAGAACATGCATTAAGATGAACAGAGATTGAAAATGAGAGAAGAGAAAAGGAAAAAGAAAGGAAACAAAAATTAAGACAAGCAGAAATTGAAAATGAAAAAAAATTAAGATAAACAGAGATGGATTTTCAGTTAAAAATGAGACAGTTAGAAAGGGAACCTCTTCAAATACAAAGTATTGCTGAGATAAATAGGATGCCCCAGATAGACATGAAAAGATTCCCAAAATATTATAAAGGAGATATTGACTCATTCTTCACAAATTTTGAGAGCACATATGAAAAGTTAAAAATAAAGTCTGAAGAAAAAATGAGTTATTTAAGATCTCAAATTTGTGGAGGATTATTGGAGATATATGCTGAAATGAGGGCAGAAGAATCCCAAAATTATGATCTGTTTAAGGAAATGGTTAAACAAAGATTTGGATTGACCCCTGAACACCACAGAAAGGAATTTAGGAATTTAAGAAAAAGAGGGGATGAGATGTATGCTCAATCAGGATGTTGGTTGGACTATTTATTGAAGAGTTGGATTAATGGTTCCAAAGTGAGTTCAAAGGAAGATTTGCATAATTTAATAGGCTTGGAACAATTTTATAATATTATTCCTCAAGAATTTAAATGGTTGTTACAAAACAGAAGACCACAAAAAGTCGCTGAAGCAGCCCAGATAATAGATAATTTAATTTCAATAAGAGAAGAAGGGGGCAAAAAAGTGTCAAAACCTGAGGTAAAACCTCATTATAGGGATAAGAAACTGTATAAGAACTGGCAAGCTTCAAAAGAGAGACCTGGTGAGGGAATTTTTTTTTTAAATCCTGGCACCATGACTGAAATAAAGAGGCTGAGTGGAAAAATAAATGGGCCAGAGAGTGTCACCCAGGCACAGAAAACGTAGATAACAGGAGTTGTTGCAGATGTGGGTGGAAATGACACTTTCAGATTGATTGTACTGAACAAAATGTCAAGAAAAAGAAAGCCATTTTAAAGCCAGTATTATGTGGAAAAACTTTTACCACAAGAGATAAACTCAGCCCATATCCAGAGGCAGGAAGCACAGGTTGCCAAAGAAACAAAAGACATTGCAAGAAAGCAAGAGGAACAAATGAAACAGTTAACTTGCCCAGGGTTCCCAATTAGTTTCCATAGCCGAAAGATTTGGACCCTGGTTTTTCTGGAGTCTTGGTCCAATAATCAAACCATAATGCCACACATTGGCTCTCCTTCCATTATTTCTTGCCCAAATCATCATCATCATCATCATCATCTCCTTCACCTGCACTCTATATCTAACACTACAACTCAGCTTGACATACTTTGTAAAGACACTTCTGCTGTCAATCTGCCATGGTCTGAAGACCACGTTTTTTGGTTTCTCCATATCACCACTTTTTATTCTATTCTTTCTGGATGCATTTGTTCCTTGGCTTCTTTTATGTCTTTCAAAATTGTCATGTTAAAGGTTCAGTGAGAGGAAAAGAGGGCTTCTATCTGTAAATGTGGGACTGAAGAAATCTAAGGTGATCCCCATGCTGTTGGCTGTTAGGCTGTCTAGGCTATATAAAAAACACTAAGCGGTCCAGAGAGCCTATTTGCTTGAAGTATTTTGTGTCATAACAAAATACATTCAAACTAATTATTGTCATATTTTTGCTTTTGCATTTTTTAAAGAAATTCTTTGATTATGCCCTACAAATTCTCTGTAGATAGATGGCAAAATCTCTCTCTTCAACAACCATGGATTCAGCCTTTTGGAATGGTGTTTGTATGCCAAGAATAATGGAAGTCCATCGACTCAGTGGCAGCTTCCAGCCAATTGTTATGGTCACTGGCATGTTTTCCATCGCTTAAGCTACATTGGGGACCTGTTTGAAAACCTTCCCACTACTGCTGCTGCTACAGGTTCTTCCAGATCCACATTTGCACTATAAAATGCTTAATGCAGATTGAATGCCAGCTGCCACTGGCATTATTTTTAGCTTTGTGTTGTTCAGCTTTGCAGAAAATAAGTCCAAATGGCACAGTGCTTTCTCTAATGTTGCCAGTCAACCGTCTGTCTGTTCTTCTGACATTATGAACAGAATAGTGTCAGTCACCTGTTGGGGTGTTTGCATATATGTTCTGCATAAATGAAAACTATTTGTTTGGCAGTGCAGATGCACCGGAGGACTACCACACATCTGTCTCTCTCCTACGTTGTGAGCTGCTGTGGGTCCAATTCAGGAGAAAGGCACTATATAGCTCCATCACCTCTCATCACTGGATAGGGTTGCTGGGAATTCCAGTCCAATAACATCTCGGTGGGGCTAGGTGGGGCCCAGAATAAAACTGGAAACACCCTCCCTAAACATGTCTTCTACTGGGAAGTCACTGGAGAATGGAGGAGGACCTCCTCTGATTAAATATTGTCATTTTTGCAATGAGAACTGCTTTTTAAGACAAAACCATACATTCTCAAAACACGGAGATGTGCATGTAAAGCAGCTTTACAGGACTAGAGAACAATAGTTCCTGTGCATCTCTTGTGTGCCTTTAAGTCATTTCTGACTTATGGCAACCCCTGGGGTTTCCTTGATAAGATTTGTTCAGGGGAAGTTTGCCATTTTCTTCATCTGAAGCTGAGAGCATGTGATTCACCCAAGGTCACCCAGTGGGCTTGCATGACCAAGCAGGGATTCAAACGCTGGTCTCCAGAGTCATAGTCCACCACTCCAAACACTATGCCATGCTGGCTTTCTGTGCATACAGTAGACATTAACACAATCAGATCTAAGATTCGTTCCTGTACCTAGTGGGTGATACCAATTCACACAAAACACAAGTTCTCTCGAGTATAAAAATGTAGGCCCAGGTTCAGAAATTAATTTTTAGAAGTGGATTTTCATTAGACTTGTGATGACAGTATTTTCAAGGATATGCTTATTATTTAAATGTAAGATGTATTGTACATTCAATATGCAATATGTTATACATGTCCATGGGTAGCTAAAAGTGAAACAACCTGCAGCTCACTCTTTAGCATATTGACAATTTTGCTTGTAGAAACCTAAGGCTTTATAGTATTTAAATTTCATAAATATGACAAACAGTGCAATCTAGGCTATGAGAACACTGTCAAAACACAAAAAAACCTGTGTAATATTACTCAAATGTTACTGAAGCAAAAAATGGTTAGGTTACACATGAAAATAAATATTCTATAATTTTAGTTTTGCTCCAGACTTCCATGGGAGGGAAGAATAACAGCAGCCCCCCCCCCCCCCCCCCCCGGGCATGGCTCCAGATTTCTGAAAATATCACATCTCTAGTAGATAGCCACATTTCCATACCCTACAAGTGTGCAGTTTGGAGCAAATATATTGTTGCTTTTGCACAAAGAATAATCACTTGATAAAATATAACTCATATTGAATTCTTTAGGGTCAAGAAAGCTGGAATGCAACTTGAATAAAGGAGAGCAACTACACCAACATATAATAGGTCATATGCTCTCTGTTAGGCTCCATGTTGGTTTGAAAAAAATACCATGATTGCCATGGTTGCTTGCCATTATTTAGAATAGAATAGAAGCTTGTTTCTGCTGCTCCAGAGACTAGGATACAGAACACTGGAAGCAAACTACAGGAAAAGAGATTCCACCTCAACATTAGGAAGAACTACCTGACAGCGAGAGCTGTTCAACAGTAGAACACACTCCTTTGGAGAGTGGTGGGCTCTCCTTCTTTGGAGGTTTTTAAACAGAGGCTGGATGTCCATCTATCAGGGGGTGCTTTGATTATGTATTCCTGCATGGCAGGGGGTTAGACTGGATGGCCCTTGAGAACAGAATAGAATAGAATTGCATGCAGAATAGAATAGAATAGAATAGCATGCTTTAGCTTATGGCCTCCCTTCCCTTTGTCCAAAACTATATCAAGCTACTAATAACAGTTCTAATTCATGTGCTGAACCATAAAGCAAGGGGACATAGTACATTAAAACTACAAAAAGGAGCAGTTATCATCCATCATGCCATGAGCACACAATCTAATAAGTCCCTAGAGAATCTGTGACATCAGGGTAATTTTTCTTGCCAGTTAAGTTGAGTTTCCCAAGACTTTAGTGCCAAACCAGATAAATGGGTTTGATCCTCCCTTCCAGCAGCTGATGATTGGAATCACAACCGTGATGTTGCTGTCACTCCCACTGCATATGAATGCTGGCTGGCTAACCTGCCTCAATTATATGCATGACTGAAAAAAACAATAATACAAAGGGAGTGTTGACATTTCAGTTTCCTATGTATTTGAAAATGCTCTTGAGTAAATAATATTGCCAGATCCTGAAAATCTTGAAAGATCTCAGAAATCTTTCATGCTCATATTCATGCTCAGCTGCAAAGAGAAAGTCACTGGAGTAGAATATCACTTGTCAAAAAAGCTATATTTTAGAGTGCTAAAAGTTTCCTGTTGCATAAAATGGTATTCCATTCAGTATTAGGATAATCAGAATTTGGAATATTTTTTTCAGAAGGAACTAGTTAGGCTACTCACTACTATGATCACTAACTGTTGCAGGCCTGAAAGTAATTCACTGGATTTTCAAAGATATAACTGTGTTAGTCTGTAAAATCAGTATTTGAAGAGATCTTGTAGCACCTTTGAGACAAACTGAAAGAAAGAAATTGGCAGCATGAGCTTTCATAGACTTAAGTCTACTTCCTCAGATGCATTTGGAGGAAGTATCATCTGAGGAAGTAGACTTAAATCTGCAAAAGCTCATGCTGCCAATTTCTATCTTTCAGTTAGTTTCACTGGATTTTGTTGTTGTGTGACTTCAAGTCATTTCCAACTTATAGTGACCCCAAGGTGAACCTATCATTGGATGTTGATTTTTTTTTTTTTTTTTTTTTAGCAAGACTCATTCAGAGGAGATTTGCCACTGCCTTCCCCCCTAGGCTGAGAGGATGTGTCTTGTTCAAGGTCACCCTGGGAATTTCATGGCCGACCAGGAAATCAAATACTAGTCTCCACAGTTGCAGTCTAACACTCAAACCACTATGCCATCCTGACTCATTGGATTAGTTATTACTAATACATTTTCATTATTATTGCATCACTGGCCAATACAGTCTCTGGTTCCCTTCATCTCTGATTATCGTAGTTCCAAATGCACTAGCCTGTTTAGATTTGCCATTCCAACTCCATACACCTGCTAGGTGCACATCACATATTCATTGTGCACTTCTTCCCTCTCTCTTTCATTGTTGGCTTTTCTTCTCCTCACTAGCTGTGCAAAGTCTGGGGTTATTCTTTGTTTCTGTTAAGTTTTGGATCAAACCTATCCCATTCAACAAACTGGATATTTCAGTTTGGATGTCTAGCTGTTGCACTTATTCAAGTTATTTATCTATTTGAGTTACATCCTGCATTTTTTCCAGCATAGGACCCCATGCAGCATATAAGAAATCAAAACTAAGTACAACATTATACACTGAACCATCATGGTTGAGCATTCAACTACAACTCTGGAGATCAGGGTTTGATTCCTAACTTGGCCATGGAACCCACTGGATGACCTTGGGTGAGTCACACACTCTCAGCCCCCAAAAACTTTATGATACATTCATTTCAGGGTCACCATAAATCAAAAGTGAAGGCACACTAAAACAACAACAACCAGCAATATGCTAAAGGTTTGTTTTTTTAAATTAAATAAATTCTATTAAAACCACAAAGTCAAAAACAGTTTAAAACATTTAAGGATAAAAGCATGGCATACATCCATTAGAAGCCCCCTTTGCCTAATGGATTAAGAGCCAAAGTCCTGCCAAAATAAAATGGTCTTTTCCTGTCATCAGAAGGAAAGGAGAAAGGAATCTGCCCCATGGGAGCCAGCTACAGTTCTATCATGCCTTAGCCCCAGAAACTGGAGAGATACCCTCCCTTCACTCAAACTGCCATTGCTTTGACCTCATGGGAGAAAAGAATAGCCAGGCCCAGCTCCATCATGTCTTGGCCCCAGAGCCTCATGAGAGGCCATCCCTTCATTTCAACTGCTATTCTTCTGGCCTAAGAAAGGGAGAAGGGCATCCTGGCACAGCTCCATCATGCATTGTACCTTTCTAACTACCATTTCTCTGGCCGCTGAGGAAAAGTAGCTATTATCTCCTTGACTTAATCCTTTTATCCACTGCCACTCCTTTTTTCCTTCTTATGTGCCATATCTAATTTAGATGCTAAGCCTAAAGGCAAAGGACTGTCAAATTAATGATTTATAATGATACCTAAGTCTACAGGAAGAAAGAAAGAAAGAAAGAAAGAAAGAAAGAAAGAAAGAAAGAAGGGATTCTACAACATGACAACAAAAGATCACAAATATAGAAAACTACAAAAATATTTCTTAGGCTTCATCCTCACTGCAGAAATAATCCAGGTTGACACCATTTCATCTGCCATGGCTGAATGCTATGGAATTCTGGGAATTGTAGTTTTGTGAGAAATTTAGCCTCCTCTGTCAGACAGCACTGCTGCCACAACAAACTACAGTCCCCATAATGCCATAGCATTCAGCCTTGGCAGCTAAAGTGGTGTCAACCTGGATTATTTCTGCAGTGTGGATGCAGCCCGCAGCCTGATGATTTCCACCCAATTCCTCAATCTAATTGCACCAAAGGAAGCATTTGTCATTTCTTTTTATTCACAGTCACTCCAGGGATACATATAGAGTCCCATGCTTAGGTCCAAAAGCATTGTAGTTTGAGAGAATTGCTGTAGATCCAGTGGCAATTGGGATGTGTTGCAATAAACATTCCAAGCAACAGATGGCAGCAGGAGGGCTAGATTAAGGATTTAATCCAGGGACCGGCAACCTACAGCCCGGGGGCCGGTTAAGGCCCCGGGCCCCGGACTTATCAGCCCAGGCCGTAAGTTGCCGCCACCGCCGCACGTTGCTGCCGTTCGCCGCCGTCGGGGTGCGTTTTCGGCCGCACTTGCTGCGGCTGCCATTTTGAAAGTTAAAATGGCAGTCGTGATGCGTTTGCGCATGCGCAGTACTCTTGCGCATGCGCAAACGTGTCGCGGCCGCGATTTGGACTTCCAAAATGGTGGCTGCGACATGCGTCGTGGTGGTTGCAGCCGCAAGCTATGGCCACGTGCGTGGGGGGACACGTGCGGTGGAGGAGGGTGCGCGCGCGCGCATGAGTGTGCACGCCGCCATTCCCCCCCCCCTCGGCCCAGCCGAGACCTGGGCGATGGGAGACTGGCCCAGGTCTCAAAAAGGTTGCCTGTCCCTGATTTAATCCTTAATCTGTCTTCATCAACTCTAAAAGCCTATTTATACTTTGGGACCTAATAATATTTCTACACTCTTTCCTGAAAAGAAAATGTTTTTTTTCCTGCACAAAAACTGCATATTTTGTGCAGAAATAACCCCAAACTGTGAAAATTCCTCTTGTTAGGGTTTCGCAATACTCAATAAATATATGTTTACCTGTTTTAATTGTTTTTTATTTATTCATCACCTTGGGAAGCCTCATGGGCTGGGAAGTGATACAAAAACATCTTAGATAAATAAATAAAATTAAAAATTGACAGTTTTTGAATGTTTTTGAATATTTTTTCCATCCCTAGCATGTGTGCATATTCTTAAAATCCATTTTGAATGGTTAAAACAGATTATCTGTCCTGCTGGCATTTTCAGGGAGAAATTTACACCATCCAATAGTTTCCGAAGCTGGGAAAACTGTAATTGGTGTTCTTGAGTGTGATCAGCCTCTAGTGAAGCATCCCCTTCAGGGTTACTCATTTATTTTCATGTCCATCATGCTACTAGAAAGGTTGGGCAATTAGCAATAACAATATGCCTCTTAAATATGCAATGCATGCTCTTCAGAATAGCTCCAGAAATCTAAAGGAGACAGAATGTGTTAGCCTGGGACAGCTTGCCTTTATGACCTGGTATCCTGGATACTGCTGGATGCAGTTTCCTATCATTTTATGTCCAGAGAAAGCTACAGTTGTGATAAACAGACCAAAAGGAAGATGGCAGATTGTTAGGGAGACAATGCCCAATTGGTTTCCCAATTGGTTTTTGTCTGTTCCACAGGACTAAGAACATACAGAATATATATATATATATATATATATATATATACATACACACACACATACATACATATATACACATATACATATATATATGTAAAGGTACATGTATTCCCCGTTGACAAGGTTGTCAAGTCGTGCCCGACCATTTCTAAGATGAAGAGCCAGCATTGTCAGAGACTTCTCTGTGATCATGTGACCAGCATGATCGCACTGAACGGGTGCCTATTTATCTACTTGCATTTGTATGCTTTCAAACTGCTAGGTTGGCAGAAGCTGGGACTAGTGACAGGAGCTCATCCCATCAGGCAGCACCCGGGCCTCAAACTGCCAACCTGCCAATCTTGCAGTCAAAAGGGTCAGCGTCTTAACCACTTGAGCCACTGCATCTATCTATCTATCTATCTATCTATCTATCTATCTATCTAATCATCTATCTCTAGTGCCTCTTTTGGTTACATCAGAGTTGTGCTTATAGGGGAACGTTCAGTTTGAACAGAATCCATCAGATTATGTGAGACACACACACACAAAAAGACTTCTGGTCTGCAAGTCTATTTGAACAGACTGGTTATGAACTTTCCCAGCCTTTAGTAGCAGAGTTTACCTTAACACACACACCCAGGGGCCCTGGGCCCATTTCCTTTCTTCCATATCATGACACTATTATGGCTGTAGTGTCATGGAAACCACAAAATGCCCTATTCCTGGCAGTGTCAGGTGGACCTCCACTAACAGTGGTCTTCTAGGGTGGACACAGCAGGGAGGTGGGTAGGTAATGGAAGGTAGGGCAAAATAAAGGCATTGCACCTCCCAAATAAGAATTCTCCCCCAATGAAAATTTCCTTCAGCTTCCCAACTTCAGTTAAGCATTTAGAAATACAGTTTAGACATCCAAAGAAAAGGAACTGACAGTTACCAAGGGAATATGAACATAGCAAATAGAAGAATTTTAGATGCCAACAATTTTCATTGCCTTATTCTGCAATGCTAGAATTTTTGGGACTGAAGGAAAATTTCAGAGCAGAGGGCAGGATTCTAATTTGAATGGACATTTAGTTCCAACTACAGTAGACTCAATGAAATGACTTGAATTAAGACTTGTTGGCCATCACTAATGTAAATCCCATCAGATTCAAGGGTCCTATTCTAGTTAGAACGAAGATTGGATTTGGTCCAAGGATCACAACAAACAAATGAAGGATGAATAAGGGCCTGGTCACTTAATCTACAATATAATGTATGTCCTTTGCTTCCACTGTAAGTATTCAGTAAGTTGTGTGCCGTAGTGGTTTGTGTTTGGACTAGGACTCGGGGACACTAGGGTTCAAATTTCTGCTTGGCCATGAAAACCCACTAGGTCACCTTGGGCAATTCACACTTTCTCAGCCTCAGAGGAAGGCAATGGCAAACCTGCTCAAAAGAAATCTTATCAAGAAGACCTCATGATAGGTTTGCTTTCAGGTTGCCATAAGTTGGGAATGACTTGAAGGCACACAACAAGTTATTTACTTTTTAAAATTATGATAGTTTGTTGGAAAGTCTTTGTTTATGTGCTCAGTATTCTGTAGTGCAATGTCAAACAGGTTGGTTAAATATTTTTCTTGAAAGTTTTCATCAAAATGCAGAGTGTTTGTTTGTGATTTGGGATCCATAATTTATACAGAGCTGTCATTTAAAAGAGCACCAACAGATCCATTTACAGAATGAATCTTCTGTTGCAAAACCTCATTGCTGAACATCCCAGGTCTGATGCCTAGGTCTGGGTACTCCGCTATACAGCCTGTTAACATTAATGAGTTCCAAGGCAGTGTTTTATCAAAGTAAGGTGTCAAAAGCTCTTTGTTAGTGCCTCTTGTTTTGATGTGGTAGTGTGAGTTATTAAAGAGGAACATACATTTTTTCCCTCTTGACAGGGTGTGCAGAGGGCTATCAGCAATGTAAAACTAAAATATGAACAGCTGGCATACCCTTAATGATGCATTGTTGCATTGTTAACATAAAGCTGTTACATGCTTTGGTAAACACATAATGGGTCTCAAGAAATTAAGAGAAAATTAAAATGTAAATGTTTATGCAAGTCATATTATTGTCGCACCTGCAACCCAAGTGTAAATAAAATGCCAGGTTTTCATGAGGAGCTTAATAAATCCCAATTATAATTGCTTATGAGCAAATAACAGACTTTGGGCACACCTGAATATGCCAGGACAAATGGACAGGGGAAAAGGAAGAAAATAATAGAAAATGATCAAATCTGCCTTGGAACTGGTAAAAGAATGATAGAATCCAACTCAATGATTTGATAAGATTGATAGATAAAACACAGAAGACTGGTGGATACTGAGGGAGGGCTGAATATCCTTCCTGTGCCATGTGTGCACTGAAAAAGGAGGCATTTTGGTGACTTTTGTATTGGCTACTCAGTGCAGGCACCCCTCCTGCTTACACAATGCCCTATGAATAAAAGTAAGCACGATGCCATTCCCATCGGGAGATTCTGCAACAAATGGAGAAACACCTAGTGCTTTGATTGCATTTCAAATGCAGAGGAAAAACATTTTTATATTGTGTAGGAAGTGGGAAGAAAAATCTTCCACAAAAGACATTTAAAGACCTAAATATCTTTGGACTTTGATACCTGAGGGAGTGTCTCTACCTATGTATCCCTACCCAAGGATTGAGATCTGCTGTTGTTCCACCACTGAGGTCAATACACTGGATAAGGACATGGGGGAGGATCTTGTCATCTGTGGTACCCCACTATGGCATGCCTTCCCTGCAAAGGCCCAAGTGGTGCCAATACCGGCTTCATTCGGGGACCAGTAAAATCATGACCATTCACTGAAACCCTTTGGGCCTAAATGAAGGTGCATCAACATTGTAGAATTAATGCCATTTGATACCACTTTAAATGATATAGCTCCATCTTATGGAATCCTGGGATTTGTAGTTTTACAAGGTCTTTAGCCTTCCCTGTCAAAGAGTGCTGGAGCCTAACAAAACTACTAACCTCTAGACTCTGTAGGATAGAGCCATGGCAGTTAAAATGGCATCATACTGCATTATTTCTACAGTGTAGATGCACTCTGAATTACTTGAAAATGCTTATGACACATGCTTTTAAACTGTTTTAACCTCTTAATCCTATTTTAACTTGTTAACATGTTTACCTTATTTAAATTATTTTTATTGCTTTGAATTATTTTCACTCATTTATACTGATTGACCTTGCATGGTGCCCATGATATAAATATTTTAATAAATAAAAAAATACATATTACATTAAATCAGGCTGGAGTTACTACAGTGCAGTAGAGTGGGGTAAACTTTTACTCCCAACTACTCTAGAAGCCTCTGCTTGCCTGAAATCAACTGAAAGTCAGCTCAATCACTGTTAGGTTTTAGGGTCTTTGGGGGACATTTTCAGGAGTTTGGGGTGAAATAAATCTGTTGCCACATATGTTGGTCTGCAGAACCAGATATGTAGATTTGGGAATGATTTTTCAACCCAAAAAAGTATTTGAACTTCTGAGGAGAGGTCTTGGGAGATCAGGAAGCACTTTTAATAATTTTAATGTTGACTGCATTTTTTTACGTTGTATTTTTAAACTTTGGTGTATTTGTTTGAATGTATAAACTGCCTTGAGTCCCAGTTTTAGGGGAAAGGGGGAAAGGGCAAAGATGATGGTAATGATATGATGATAACAATAATAACAACAATGGTATTTTATAGGGAGGTTACATAAGCATGCACTGACTTATCACATCACTGCACAATGATCCTATTCTCAGAAGAGGAGCAAAGAGGTTGCTGTGCTGTTGAGGCCATTGTGCAAGCATGGCCATTCAGCAATGGTATAAATATAAATAGAATTACCAAAAAAAGGATGGAGGCTATATGTGTATCAGGGGCTGCACTTTGCCCACCTAACTAAAACTCACAGATTGGAAATAATTTTATGCTAATGTTCTTTGGGTATTTCATACAGAGAGAACAAACCATATGAGGAAAGTGTTAGTCTGTAGAATCAGTATATAGACAGATCTTGCAGCACCTTTGAGACTGAGGGAGGAAGCAGACGGGCAGCCATGGGCCGCCCCGGGAAGCTGCGCTGCGGGGCCGAGGTATCCGCACACTTTGGCCCCACGGCGCAGCTTTGCCGCCCCTGAAAGGAGCGCTAAATTGGTGCTTCTTTCACAAGTCACCGAAGGTGCACCTCCCCTTCCCTGCCCCCAAAACGGCTCAATTAGCCATCTGCTTCCCCCCTAACTGAAAGGAAGAAGTTGGCAGCAAGAGCTTTCTTATACTTCAGTCTAGTTCCTCAGATGCTTTTGCTAAAAGTAGACTGAAGTCTACGAAAGCCCATGCTGCCAATTTCTTTCTTTCAGTTAATCTCAAAGGTGTTACAAGACCTCTCTACATATGAGGAAAGGTTGAAGGAGTTGGGCATGTTCTGTCTCATGAAGAGAAGACAGGTTTGTTTTCTGCTGCCCTAGAGGTTAGGAACACGTCTAATGGTTTTAAGTTACAGGAGAGTGGATTTCGATGGAGCATTAGAAGGACTTCTTGACAATATGAGCAGTTTGGCAGTGAAAGCAATTACCTCCAGAGATGATGAGGTCTCTTTCTCTGGGCATCTTCAAAAAGAATCTGGACAGCTATCTGCTGGGGATCCTTCATGGACCAGGGTGTGTATATGGTAGACTCTATGGCCCATGAAGCCATGAAGCTCTAAGATTCAATGAAAGGGGAAACTGGGTCAAATCCTACAAGATTATTATAATCTAAGGGGGGAGGCCCAAATACTTTGGCTTAGATTGAGGTCATTCACTTTGGAGGCCTAAGCTCCTTATATGATGGAACTGTGGACACGTGGCTCTCTCTTCATTTATGTACATAATATGATGTATTAAATGGATGCTCTGCAGAGAGACTTGTACACATGTAAAGAATTCAGGTCTTGAGTTATGTGACAAAGCCTGAATGCACATAATCAGAGATCCAATGACAGTTTGAGAGAAGACTTAGTTGTTCCAGAAGGCACATTTCTCTCAGATACCAGTTATAAACGTGTAAGGGAAACAACCATTATTTGTTTATCTGATACTTCCAAGGCTGTATCCACATTGTAGAAATAAAGCAGTTTGACACCACTTTAATTGCCATGCATATCCTGTGGAATCTTGGGATATGTAGTTTGGTGAGACACCAGAACTCTCTGATGGACCAAGTTGAATATCTCACCAAACTACAAATCTAAGGATTCCACAGGATGGAGCCATGACAGTTACAGAGGTATCAACTACTTTATTTCTGCAGTGTGGAAGAGCTGCAACATTCATAAGCTGATTTTTCGGGCAAATGTTCCTCCTTAAGGCAATTTCCATCACAGAATTAAAATACAATTAAACACCTAAATTAAACGAAACAGATCATCACAACATTATTAGGGCCATGGATATAACTATGACAACCAGCATAAAATAAATTTAAACCAGCATAACCATAAGCAGTAAATGATGGCTGTGCCTCTCCTGTACTTGCTTCATTTGATAAAGGCAAGGCATAAATTATTGAAGCCCCAGGGCTGATAGAATGACAATACAGGCACAGGTTTTCTTAATGGGATTACACAATTAACATATCACACACAGAGAAGCGCAGATGCCATTAGTTTAAGAACTTTCCTAGCATTGTAGACTTTTGCTAGGTGAGATGTAATTCCTCCCAAGATAATGAATACCATATGATTAAGTAGGCATTGGCACAAAATGATTTAATTTAGCCACATGGAGAGAGAACCCCTCCTTTGCTCTTAAAGATATGACCAATATGATTTATTCTGGGGTTTGGCCTAATCTAGTCTCATAAGATCATGTGGTAAAAATTGTATGCCTTTGTTAATTAGTAGCTATTGTGTTTCATGTCACAAGGAATCTCTGCTGTATGATACAATCCCATATTACCCTGTGTGGGAGGTTAATGTTTTGCTTTTACATAAAGGATAGCCAAGCCTGAAAGACTATCAAAACATTGGCAAGAGAAGAGAAAAGTTAAAACCGCATATTCCAGATCACAGTGGGCTTTATTTAAATTACTGTATGATGAGAGCCAGCATGGTATAGTGGTCTGTGCGTTGGAGTATGACTCTGAGGATCAGGGTTCAAATCCACACTCGACCATGGAAACCTACTGGGTGTCCTTGGTCAAGTCACACTCCCTCAGCCTCAGAGGAAGGCAAAGACAAAACTCCTCTGAACAATTCTTGCTAAGAAACCCCACAATAGGTTCACCTTATTATGGCCATAAGTCAGAAACAAGTGAAAGGCATACAACAGCTATAACTGTATAATAAATACATAGCAGTTGGTGTCTTGCTTATGAATTACAGTGTCATAAGTCTGACTCAAGCTATCAACATTCATGCAATTCATCATGCAATGACCACAGGTCTTCCAAAAACCTTCCTATTGAGCAGCTCTTCCAAGAGCTATTTCTATATCATTGGAGAGGAGGGGACATGTCCAGCTTTTTTCCTGTAGCTGGAGGTATTCCCACTCCTCCCCTGTTCTCCAACAACATAGAAATAGATGTATTGTGAAAACAGCACTGCTTAAATAAGGATTTTACAATAAGGATTTTTTTCAGTTTGAGATAACTGTGATATTATTTTTGCTGTTGTATTTCTTGAAGTCGTTTCTTATGTATGGTGAGCCCATGTTGAACCTATCATGTGATTTTCTTGGCAGGGTTTGTTCAGTGGACATTTCAGTAGGGATTCAAACCCTGGTCTCCCAGAGTCCTAATCTGCACTGGAGAAATAATGCAGTTTGACACCACGTTAACTGCCACGCCACACTCAAGATTTCTTATTTCTTTGACACACCCAAGAATGGCATTCTGGGGTTTGTAGTTTTGTAAGATATTTTGCCTTCTCTGTCACAGAGTTATTGTGCCACAACAAACTACAAATCCCAGGATTCCATCATATGGAACTATGACAGTTAAAGCAATGTCAAACTGCATTATTTCTACAGTGCGCATTATATCCTAGTCCAACCCTCAAGCTACAACACCACACTAGCTCTTGCTGATATTATTTGAAATTATGTGGGTTACATTTGTTTCTTCAGAAAAGACAGTCTGTCAGCTACTCAAAACAGATGTGCTTCCTCAAGTGACCATATGTTTTCTGGCTCTGGATATTTGTGTATTGTGGAATGCCCTTCATTCTACACCCTCCTGCTGATACATGGGGTATTTTTATCCCCTGAAATACACTGGAATTCTCATGGAGTCAGGAAATACTTCAAAAGTCAGAGCAAAAATCCATGCAGAAGAAAATTAAGCAGGGGCACCACATCAGCTAGTCCTTGTTAAAAGCTCCCACTTCAGAAACGGCACACTTCTCTCCCTGACACAGACACACACCCCCCTTTTAAATTGAAAAGAGCTTTTGCTTGTAATACTGGTAATTACATGTAAATTATGTGCCATGCTTTCATAAATGTTCTCCTTAACAAGAATGCTTAATTCATTTTCAGAGCAACATGGATAATCTCTCTTGAGCCATGAAAGCATGTGGATTAGGTCACAAAAATGATAATATTTAATAATTTGTGTCAAGAGGTAAATGAGTTTGTGCCTGTTGGCTTTTCTCCTCTGCCTCATTTTAATTTAATGCACTGTGAATAGCTTTAGTGTAGTATGCAGATTCGCTTCCATCATTGTGAACTCACTTAAGCTTTGATACTTGAAACTGATAGTTGCTAATTCCTTCATAATCCCTTGCAAATGGTTCTCTAGCACCAATAGGAAATTTCATATTGTAGAGCTAAAACTCAGGATTTTGGCAGAAGTGACATTTAGCATGTCCTTTTCTTACTAAATGTGGCTAATGGAGCAATATGACAAAGATAATTGTCATTGTAAAAGAAAAATTGAATCATGATCTCTAGAGAAGAAATGGCTGTTAAATTGGAATGATCTAGTGCAGGAGTGAACAAGAGGCAGGTGGGGGTGTTCTTGTGGCGCTCCACCTGCTCAGAGTCTCTCAGAGCACCCATTTTCCTTGTCCAAAAGCATCCAAGGATGATAATTCACCTTTCAAATAGGTTCAGGAGCCCTGGATCTATTGAACATACATATTCCAGGTTTTCAAAGTCAGAAGTAAACTCCCTGAAGTGAACTCCCAAATTCCTGTCCTACCCCTGCCCCCACCCCCTAGTTTTGGGAAGACATTTTTAGTAGACTGTGCTTAGTATAGAAAGACTAATCATCTCTCTTTTTTTTTTTCCCAGGTTGAAAAAAACAGGTTTCCTGACAGTCTTCCAATTCCTTCCAATAGGAGGAATAATTGAACATTAAGAATTCTGCAGTTTTCTCCTGCTGTTTGAACTCCTGAAGTGTTGTGGAGCAATTGTTCTGTGGAGAAAAACACATGATGATGATGATGATGATGATGATGATGATGATGATGATGACTTTGCACAAAATCCCATAACTGTTTTCTGTACAGGAAATGGGTTTTACGAGCAGAACACATTGTTTCCTGTGTAGAAAACCCAGCTGAAGTCCTACAACAACCCATCTATGACAACATAACTTTGGTCTCCCACAAAAAAACCCTACTTTTGAAATCATGCAAGCCCTCCAACAGAGGAAGTTTTGAGGAGCTGGAGAGTGGGGAGGTGAGCAATGACATGTCAGGCTCTCTCTGAGTAGTGGGGCATGATGTGACAGGGAACTACAGGGACTTTCTATGGACTGGGTCCACCATGAGTGCCTAGCTTCATTTTCAGGATATCAAATAATACCACAGTGGGCCCTTGGTATCTGCTGGGGTTTGATTCCAGGACCCCCTCTGGATACCAAAATCCATGGATACTCATGTTTCATTATATACAATGAGGTAGTAGAATGGTGTCTCTTATATAAAATGGCAAAATCAAGATTTGCTTTTTGGAATTTATATATATTTTAAAGCTATGGATGGCTGAATCTGTGAATAAAAAAAAATCTGTGGATAAGGAGGTCCAACTGTAATAAAGAGTCCTGCTGCATTCTTCTTCACCTTGTTTTAGTGTGTCGCTAGGATGCAACCACAGTGTGTGGTGTGTGCACGCACACACAAATGCACACAAGTTTACTTTGCCATTATACTTTTGTCTGCCTGACTGTTATCTCTGGCAGCAAGAAATAAAAAGGTTTACTTGTAGCTTTCAGCAGGGCTTTCTTTCTTGTACATTCTGGTTAGGATTGCTGCCTCAAGCAAACAGAGCTCCCCATAAAGCTTACTGTACCAGCATTCAAATAATGATAATGTATTGTATCTATTATTTATTGCTGCAATAGATTATGCTGTATTACTTTGATGCAATCAATATGTTGTTCAGATTTATATTTACTTGGAAAAAAATCCATTCCAGCTACAGAGAAATGACATAGAAGCATTTTGCACAGTAGCATTCAATAACAAGACTTTATAGTCCTTTAATGCCAGGGATCCCAAACGTCCACATCTGCACTTCCAAATATATCACTTTGCCACTAGGTAAAAGGCTTTGGCCTCTGTAGGAAAATTGTTCAGCAGAATGAAAAAAAGAAAAGAAAAACTAGCATTGTCACAGTACTGTGGTATGGACAATGAGAAGCACGGAAAGGCTGGGTTTTGGAAAGTTCTGGTTCCCAGGAAGATTTTCAGAACAGGGCTTAAGTGGATCTAGAAAAAATGACTTAGGAAGCACAGGAATGCAGGAGGCTGCTTTACCTTGACTTTACTATCAGTTCAGCTAGCTTATTATTGTTTATATCTGGATGGGCATCTGTGGTCTTCCAGAAGTTTTTGGACTTCCATAGCCTATGTTAGGTAGGATGCTGGGTACTGTAGCACAAAAACACTGAGGAACTACAGTTGCCCAAGTCTGGTTTGTGTTGACTGGCACGTAACTCTCCAGTGATTCAGGAAGGAATGTTTCACAGCCTTGCCTAGACATGCAGAAGGTCATTGCTGGAACTTTCTGTAAATCATGTCACCTGGCACTGAACTATAGCCCTCCGTGGAGTGGTAAAGGTAAAGGAGTGGTACACCTTACCAAAAAAGAGGAAACCTATTGCTAAAGATGAGGATGCAGAGTTACATGAATTTGCACAGACCAGTTAAAATTAGATTCCTACATTCAGAAATATGGGATCTTTTAACACCTTTGAGACTAACTGAAATAAAGATGCTGGTAGCATGAGCTTTTGTAGACTTGAGTCTACTTCCCTCCACTCCATCTCATACATCTGAGGAGGTAGACTTAGATCTGTGATGCTCATGCTACCAACTTCTTTTTTTCAGTTAGTCTCAAAGGTGCTACAAGACCCCTTTCCAGACTAACATGGCTATATCTTTAAATTCAGAAACAATAACTGTTTAAAAAGAAATACAATACATTTCACTACAATGGGGAAGACCAAGACCATAGAATCATAGAGTTGGAAGAGATCACAAGGGCCATCCAGCCTCTGTTTAAAGACCTCCAAGGAAGGAGACTCCACCACACTCCAGGGGAGCGTGTTCCACTGTCAAACAGTTCTTACTCTCAGGAAGTTCTTCCTAATGTTGAAGTGGAATCTCTTTTCCTGTAGCTTGCATCCATTGTTCCATGTTCTAGTCTCTGGAGCAGCAGCAAACTAGCTTGCTCCATCCTCAGTGTGACACCTCTTCAAGTACTTAAACAGGACTATCATATCACCTCTTAACTGTCTCTTCTCCAGGCTAAAAATACACAGCTCCCTAAGGGCCGTTGCAGACTGGCCCAAAGGGCCGGCCTGGGGTGGAGTTTGGGCAGGATGCCCTTCCGGTGCAGTGTGCAGACACACTGTGCCAAAAGGGCATGGAAGAGCTGCAGCACCAGCTCTTAGGGTGGCCTTTTGCTGCTCCTAAAAGGAGCAGCATTTTGCTGCTATTTTAGGGATGGCAAAAGGAAGGATTGGGGCCACAGCATGGGGTTGCCTCAGCCCCAATCCGCTGCTCCCTGGGGCGGCTCTCTGCCACCCCAAACGGGTCGTCTGCATCAGCCCTATGTCTTTCTACAAAAGGCATAGTGACATCAGTCTGCTGTTGATGGGCTTCAAACAGAGAACATTTGGTTTAAAGATTAAGAATGATAAGAAAAGGCAGTGGGAACCCTGAAGTCACCCATCATAAATTAGCATCTGGAAATTGGTTTAACAAATGAAGGATTGTCTTCTACCAGCCCTGATTTGTGACTTTTTTCTCTAGAGTAGGACACATGACCAACCAGCTCTTCACTCACAAAGTGAAAAACAAAGTGAGAATGATCAATACAGCTAAGAGACAGAGACTTGGAAAATACCTAAAGAGATGTGTAAAAATCATCAACATCTTGTTCTCCAGGCAAAGGACAAGGGGCCTTTTCACCCTATACACCCTATAGCACTATGATTTCACTTGAACTGCCATAGCTGTAAGCTAGGGAAACCTGAGGTTTGAAATTTGATGAGACACTAGAACTATCTGGCCAATAATTCTATGTACTTCCCCTTAATGGCAAATGTCAGGATTCCATAGGATAGAACCTAGTTAAAGTGGCATAATAGTAATTGTGAAGAGTTGAAGGAACCTGGAAGCAGAAGTATTAAGCTGAACCAGGCCAGTAGAAGCAACATGCTTCTTTGTTAAACAAAGCTATGTAGGAATCTCGAAGAATAATGCAATTGTTTAGCTTTCTTGCATTCTTGAGTTGTTGTCTACAGATCAGAATACAGTACAAATTAGCCCCACTCATTTAAGTCTAGACAAAGAATATTGTGAAAAGATGAAAATGTAAGCACAATTTATAGAGACTGAGTATGCAGTAATTATCCACCCTTGAATCTGAGGATGGTGCTTAAATTGTACAGGCTTTGCAAAAGGTGACAAAAAGATTAATGCAGGCTAAAGAAATAAAGTAGTCCTCATTTTAATGAGCCCAACTCTCCTTCCACCATTAAGTGCAAATTGCATCTATTTGAACTTTGCTGCTCTGGGTTTTTGTTGTTTTTCCCCCTCCTTTTTTCTTTTATATGGTCAAGCTTAAAACACCTTTAACATAGTTAAATAAAAATGAATTTTCAATGCTGAATGCAGCTAAGAGATAAAATCTTAAGGAGCCACAGAAGATTCATCTTTTTTCCATTTGCCAAGTTTACATGAACTAGCAAACATTTTTCTTGGCCCCTGCTCAGTAATGGATAAAATAAATCAAGCCCTGAATACCTATTACCCTCCTGAGATTACATTAGAATGAAATCTAACAGGAAAATGCCTAAAAGGAGCTCTCTTCACACCTGTACAAAGAAGCACTGAGTTGAAAAGTATTTAGCAAACAATGATATATTTAAAGCAATGCAAAATGCAGAAATTGTTTGTGAATAGGAGGGGAGTACATGTACTGTACATGAAAGTATAGATAAAAGTGTTGTGAATACATTTTGCAATATCATATAGGAATTTAATTTCCAGTTAATATACTGAATAATTGGATTTCATATTTTCAGTTACTTTATATTTTTGCTGTCAGTTTAATGCCCCCTTCAATTATTCCCAAATTTTCCATATTAACTCTTTTCCTTGATCTTACCAGATAACTTTATTTGGTGGCCTATAAATATTGTACAATCAATCAGTGAAAAAGCAGAGTCGCTGTAAGTGTTTTGATGAATAGCTGGTTTATTTGTTTAACACTACATTGTATATCAGACCTCTGTTATAATCTGGAGGACTATAACTGTTCCTGCAATGCTTAGTTACATATATGATACACATTTTATGTAAATGAATGATGCAGGTGCTGAATTATAGCTAGTGGACATGATGTGCTTTCATGCATAATTATCGCTAGTTTGAAATTGCTACCTTTCAGACAAGAAAAATCCAAATGTGCCTTTGCAATTGGAATGGCTATACAATTATTCATGCTCAAAAACTTAAATGGGATAAATTTTAGCAATGTCTGCATTATGACATTAAAAAAAACATTTCATGATAGCTCAGGGATTTGCTAGTTGATTGCAAGTACCATGAATATTCTGGAACTTTGTTTTCATAAACACTGTTCTGTTGGGTAAAGGCTGAACAAAGTTTAAGTAGTTGTGTTGATGGGGGATTCTGGGAGTTATAGTCTAAAAAGAAGTTTCAGAATAAGGGGGCCTAGGCAGAATTTTTATTTTTTTTTCATGGTTAGAGTTGGACTGGAATATAGAGTGGGGAATCATTGGTCTTCTAGATGTTTTAACTGCATGAAGCCACTGCAAGAATGGGCAATGATGGGAGTTGTAAGCTACAGAATCAAGGATATCAAAGGTCCTCCAGTCCTCATTTAGAGTGAAGGATGAAGGTAGCAGAGAGTCAGAAGCTTCAGCTTTCCATTTTTTTTAAAAAAAATTGGAATTATATACAGTTGCATGAAGCAAGTCAGTGAAATACATGTGGACTTGCATGGAAATAGGCAAAATGTTGGGATATATGTAACCTCTGGATTTGTGGCCTTGGGACTTGCAGTTTCTATCATTCACAAGACCAAAGCTGCGGCTCCCTCCCCCCTCCCTCCCTTATTGGTATCTCGCCCCCGATGCTAAGGACTTTAATCAGAGCCCGGGCTGCTGGGGCTTGTAATCGGCCCAGGACTCTCTTTCCCAGCAGTGCTTGGGGCCAGCATGCACACGCCCCAGCTCCTCTGCCACAGCCAATTTATGTATCATGTGCCCATTGGCTGTGGTGGAGAGGGCAGGGCATGTGCATACTGGGCCCTGAGTACTTCTGGGAAAAGAAATTACAAGCCCTGGTGGCCTGGGCTCTGATTAAAGTCCCCAGCACCAGGGGGAAGATGCCAGTAAGGGAGGGAGGAAGGGAGGGAATTTCACAAATAGTCAAGTCCCATTGTCCCCATTGACACCATCCGGGACAATGAGACTTGAATATTTGCAAAATTTCAGATTCATGCTCTCACCGGAACATATCCCCCATGAATCCGGAGTGACCACTATACATACCTTTGATAATGCTGCTAATTGAAAGACAGCTCAATTTCCAACCCATCTGCCAAAAGAGTACCCCTTGTAGCATTTGCTACAACCATAGACAATTGCATTCTTCTTTTCACTAACAGCAAAAGTCAGAGAAAATGTCATGCAGAAAGTTCAGACCATCTTCAACAAGGGTTGAACTTAAAATCAATCTTTTCTGCTGTTTTTAATGCCATCTTCAACAAGGGTTGAACTTAAAATCAATCTTTTCTGCTGTTTTTAATGCCATTAACAACTCTGTAAGAAACGTTAATCAAGCATTAACTGCTAGCCACAGTTAACAAGGCAGGATATGTGGTGGGGAAATCATGTAATAGTTTACAGTAATGGAAATAGTAAAAACATTTGTATTAAAATTGGTATGGTGCAACTCAAACATTTGTCCACTTCAGATAAAAACTGGAATATTGAACTTGGGCAATTTAATTATTTAATGCAGGGATGGAAATCCTGGACCTCTCCAGATGTTGCTGGATTGTAATTCCTAGCAGCCTGGAGCAACGCAACCAGTTGTGAGGAATGCTAGGAGTTGCAACCCAGCAGTATCTGTAGTATAATTCCCACCCCTGATTTACAATAATAACTTTAGTTATTTATTTAATTTATTACTAAATAAATTAATATTTACTGAACAGTAAAATAGTACAGTTGGTCCTGCAACTATCGATTCAACCATGCACAGCTTGAAACTAGAATAATAGAATCCTAGAGTTGGAAGTAACTACAAGGGCCATCCAGTCCAACTCCCCTGCCATGAGGGAATACACAATCAAAGCACTCTGACAGATGGCCATCCAGCCCATGTTTAAAAACCTCCAAAGAAGGAGATTCCACCACACTCCAAGGTACTGTGTTCCACTCTCAAACAGCTCTTACTGTCAGGACATTCTTCCTAATGTTTAGGCAGAATCTCTTTTCCTGTAGTAAATAAATAAATAACAATAAAAAAGCTAACCTTAATTTGACCATTTTATATAAGGGACATAATTTTATACATGCAATGCCAATGCTGTTAAAACATTGCTAGCCACAATTGTACATGATAGGACTTGAGCATCTACAGATTTTGTTATCCATAGGGGTTCTGGTGATGTAGTTCCTTTTTACGAAGGCTTTTTAATCTTGCTCAGTTCCCCTTTCTCCTTACCTTCTGCCTAGCTGGAAACTATTTAACAGCATTGGCATTGCAAGGATGGTGAAAGAGGTATGGAAGCAGACTTTGGATGTTAAGTTGCTGCAGTGTGACTGAAGTAAACAATGCAATAAACAAAGGTCAAGATGGGAAAGAATGAAATTCAACATATATATATATATATATTTATATGCCCATTTGTATATTCAAAGAATGTTTAAAATCTTTTAAATATTTAAGGTGTAGACTCAGGAATGTGACTTTGGTGGTGGATGAAGTACTTCACAGCCTGGATCTAGCCCCATGAAAATACAGGCTACCTGAAAGAAACTCTAGAATGCAACTAATGGCCCACCAAATCATCTCTCTCTGTCACTGAATCTACCTCTCTATATATCCCATGAACACTTCTTCTTAGTTTGGCATCCTCTCTTAATCTGCATTTTTCAAGTCAATCACAAGATTTCCTGCTGAGCACCTTCTGCTTGATGTTTAAGATGGGCTCCTTTCCCATCTTCACTATGAACAAATGATGTCTGGAAAGGCTCCTGTGGAAGTCTAACATACTATGCAAAAACCACAACATAATGCAAAACTACAACAAAACTCCTGATTAAAATCCCTCTTTGGTTATGTATGTGCATATTTCGTGCAGATGGATAATGGTTTCAGAGAGAGAAGAATGCCAAGCACAATCTGTTGCTTGCAATGTTTAGCCCAAAATTGGAATCCTTACCTCCCCACGGTGTTCTTTTTAGTGTTACCTTCTAGTCTGCTCCCACTCCCATTCCTCATTATTGCAGTTTTAAGAAAAGCTACATGTTACATTACTTGATAGTAACATTTCTTATTGGTGGTGTATGTATCAGACAACAAGAGGGTGCTTCTCTTTCTCTTTCACTCTTTCTATTTGGAAACTTGTAAACCAGGGGTAGGCAACCTTTTTGAGCCAGGGGCCAGGTTGCTGTCCCTCAGACAATGGGGGCCGAAGCACCAATAAATAAATAAATAAATAAATAAATAAATAAAAATTTAAAAAATATGCATGCACACTCTCTCAGCCCCAGAAAAGCCATGGCAAAACCCCTGTGGAGATTTTGCCAAGAAAACCCCAAGAACAAGTAATAACAACAATAATCAATATCATCATGGCGGGCGGCAGCGGTGGTGGCAGGACCGGCCTGGGGCCGACCCAAAGGCCTCGGGGGGGGCGCATCCAGCCCCCGGGCCTTAGGTTGCCTACCCCTGTTGTAAACAAAGCTCCTGTGCTCAAAAGCAGCTCTCCTCCACTTCCTCTGACACACAGCTTTATAAAATAGGCCAGAAGACTATAACATTGAGGGCTTTTAAAAAAGAGAAAGAGAGAAAAATGAAATAGTAAATATTTTAGTTACTGCTGAGAAGTAGGAAAATAACGGTTTCACTTTAAAAAATGCAACTTGTGTAATGGTTTGGACTTTGAATCTGGAGACCAGGGTTCAAATTTTCTACTCAGTCATGGAACTCCTCTGGGTAACCTTGGACAAGTCACACACTCTCAGCCCCAGAAAAACCCATGATCGGTTTGCTTTAGGGTTTCTATAAGTTGAAAATAACATGAAGGCACACAACAACTATAATTACTTTGTTGGCCTAGGAATTATAATGGTAATCAATTGTTCTTTAAAAGTAACTTCTAGGCTCTTGCCAAAGTGACACCACACACACACACACATACACACACATACAACTGAGGGCAATGCCCCTTTCTTGGGAGAACCCCAAGATTAGCAGTAGCACCAAAAACTTTAGGGGGAAAAACAAGGGTTGGGGAGCTTGCAAAGTGACCAATGAATTCTGACATTGCCCAGTAGATACAGTATGCTGAGTCTACAAGAATGTAAAATGAGGAAGAGTAGGGAATAGCTTGGCTGGATGGAATACATCTGTGAAAAATGTGGTGGAGGCAACCCCAAAGTTAATGCTGGCGCTAGGATAATCTGGGAGAGGAGTGCTTTCAGTTTCCTTCATGGCCTATTTTGCAAAACCATCCAGAAGTTTGTGGGGCCTAAGGTCATGTTAGGTCCTGTATTAATAAATATAAATAAAATCTTCAACATATTTTACAAGAATAGTAATCATTTTGTCACAGTCAGGAAGTGTCTCTCAGTCACCAAGAAAAACAACCAGGAATTGGTGGGACTGTGTAATATAAGCTTTCATAAGCTAAAGCTCACTTCATTCTCATACATAATTTTTAGAGCTTTGAAAATAATAGTATATATATATATATATATATATATATAGAAACAAATAAACTATTAGAAGGTTGACTGTTTTTTTAAAAAAAATCTAAGTGGAGATAAGTGTCACCTTATGATTGTTTGAAATTAGCTCTTGTGTTCCTTAGCATAATGACTTTAAGATCTGTACCTGAATGGTTAGGAAGTTAAATATATCTACCCTGATTTCCTTCACTTATATAAATGTAGGCACTGGCTTATGAAAGCCTATGCCTTTTTATGTAAACACGGTTTCTTTTGCTTTGTTCTGATACTATGGACTCACATAGCTACTTCCCCTCTATTATTTTATATCATTGTGGGGTCTACCCACTGAACCTTAGTACAGTGACAGTCAGTGTGGTGTAGGGGTTTGAGCATTTGATTATGACTAGATACCAGCTATTGAAACCCTCTGGGTGATCTTGGGCAAGTTACATTCTTTCAGACTCAAAGGAAGTCAAAAGTAAACTTTCTCTGAACCAATCTTGCCAAGAAAATCCCATGATACCTTGGGGTCACCATGAGTCAAAAACAATGTGAAGACATACAACAACAACAACAACAAACAGAGAGAATGCAAAGCGCTATAGCCATCTGAAAAATCTAATTAGCAGGATATTTCAAATAAATAAATGTTAGTTTATAGTTAATACACAAAACATCTGCCCTCATTCTTTTTTTAAAATAAATTTTATTAATATTTTAAAAAACACACACAAACATCATTATTATTTCCATGTACATACATTCACAGCTCTCATATATATTTTCCTTCTTATTTCCTCTTTTCAAGGACAAGCAAATACTTCTAATAATTCTAGTTCATTACTATTTCTAGTTCATTACATTCTTCCATATTATTACTTTTACACATTTTGTAGATATTTCCTACAATAGTTCCTCTTATTTTTTTTCTTCCCCCTCCTCTTTTTCCCTACCCCTTTTCCCCCAATACAAACTAATACTTCTAATCTTTCTGCTGCGACATATAATAAACCAAACCATATATAATATATAATAAACCAAACATATACATTTAGGGGGTAGATAATTTAAACTTACACCAACACCATAACAGAATTTTTTTAAAAAAAATATCTTACTTATACAAAATCTATTAAAATCCTTTCCCATTTCTTTTCATACTGCTGTGATGATTTGCCAGATGCATGCATTGATAACTTATCCATAGTTGCTAGTTCTCTTAATTTGTTATACCACTCTGCTAGGCTTGGTAAGGATTCCAATTTCCAAGACTGAGCATACACTATTCTTGCCGCTGTCACCATATAGAGTATCAAGCTTTTTTCCTCATGACTTAGCTTAGTCTTAATTACAGAGAGCATATTAAGCAAATATAATTCTGGTCATAAAGGTAAGGCTCTCTGTAGGATTTTCCTCATTCTATTATTAATTTCCCCCCAATACTTTTTAGCTTTCGTACATTGCCACCACATGTGGAACAATGTTCCTACTTTGGTCTTACATTTCCAACACAGATTCCCTCCTTTATTTTTCATTTTAGCAAGTCTAGTCGGCGATAAATACTATCTGTAAAAAACCTTATAATAGTTTTCTTTCAGTATGTTACACTTTGTAAATTTCAAGGTGTCCTTCCATGAGTTTTCCCAATTCTGTAAAGAAATAGAATTTCCTATATTTTGACTCCATTTAACCATATTTGTTTTTACCATTTCTTCATATAATTATTGGTCTAGTAAACAGCCTATACATTTTCCCTATCCATTTTTCTGTATAACAGCATAGCAGTTTATCAAAATTGTTGGATTCCAACTCTATTCCTTTTTGTTCTATATCTTTCTTAAAATCTTCCTTAAGTTGTAAATAGTTCAACCAATTTATCTTTATTCCTCCTTCCTCAAGAGTTTCTTTTGATTTTAATTTTAATCCTTCCTCTGTCTTCACCAAGATTTTTTCATATATTAACCAATTCTCATTTTGAATATTTTCCCCTTTATGGAAGGCCTCCTGCGAAGAAACCCACAAAGGTATCTGTGTCCATAGTTTTTTCCTATATTTTCTCCAAATCATAAATAATGATTTCCTTATACAATGCTTATTAAACTCTTTCGCCGTTTTAGTTTCTCCATATCCTATGTATTTATGCCAGCCCATTCTTAATCTGGACCCTTCCAACTGTAAGAGTTTCCTGTTTTTCAATATAATCCACTCTTTGATCCAAGAAAGGGCACCAGCATCATAGTACAATTCTAAATTGGGTAATCCCATTCTTCCCTTTTCCTTCCTGTCTTGCATTACTGTTGCTTTGATCCTAGGTTTTTCCCCTGCCAAATAAAGTATGTTATATCCTGTTTCCATCTTTTGAATGGTGTCTTAGAAGTTAGTATGGGGATTGTTTGGAATAAAAAAAGCATACAAGGAAGTACATTCATTTGTATTGTGGCTACTCTGCCTAATAAGGATAGTTGTTGTTTGTCCCAAGAATTCAAATCCAATTTAACAACATCTGCCCTCATTCTTGTTTTAATCCATACCACCATCCTGCAAAGGAAATCGTCATTTTTGTTGTGTGCCTTCAAGCCATTTCTAACTTATGGTGACCCTATGGCGAACCTAACATAATGTTTTCTTGGCAAAATGTGTTCAGAGGGGGTATTTGCAGAGAAGGATGGGGACTTTGCAGATGCCACCCTTCTACCTGAAGAACTGCTCAGTCCAAGTCTGAATTCAACTGAAATATCCACAAGATGGGCTTTGAACTAGTCCAGCAACAGTGAGCAGCTGGGCAGATATGCAGGTTGCCTTGCTTTTAGTCCTTTCCACTATGGTAAGATTACTGTATTTCTATAGAAATTCCACTACAGAGCTGGCATTCCACTTGAGACATACCTCTTTGTAGCTGCCTTTACATGTGCAGGTATGCATTGCACAAGAGGTGAGTGACTGATGTCATGGGCACTGATGCAGATGGGATTCCAAATGTACATGCAAACACTGGCTAGGAAGTGCCAGAACACAACAGAAGCCCCTGATGGCTTTAGAAGTGCCCAGTGCACAACAGAAGTGCACGATATGAATCAGAAGTGCCTGAAGTGCATTGGAACACTAGCCTGGATGCTCATCTTCAAAATTCAATAACAAGATTTTGTTTCATTTTTACCATGTAGTTATGGATCTGTAATGTTATAAAATTTATGTGGTATAGGACCTCAGCCCAGATTTCTAAATTTGTATAGCCCAGATTTCTAAATTTGTATATGCTAATTTTATGCGTCACCCATTTTCCTTCTTTTGGTAATGCTCTTCTTGTATTTTGATAACGAGGAAGCAATTATACTAAGAAATCAGAAGATGACTATGGCTCGGAAGGGCAGCTATCTAGGAACTAGACAAGATCCTGAATGTCAAGATAAATAACTGAATACTAAGGATTGTCCATACCATTGTATTTCCTATTTCTGTTTATGGTTGTGAAAGCTGAAATGTGGTACTGAAGAAGAGTTTTATGGATTCTGTGGGCTGCTAAAAGACAAATTAATGGGTGCTAGAGCAAATGAAGCCTAAATTCTCCCTGGAAGCCAAGATGACTAAATTGAGACTGCCTTACTTTGGCCATATCACGAGCAGACATGGCTCAGTGGAAAAGATAAAATTGCTTGATAAGGAAGAAAGCAGTAGGAAAAGAGGAAAATTGCATTCCAATGGACAGAGCCAATCAAGGAAGCTACGGCCCTGAGTCTGCAAGAGCTAAGCAGGGCTGTTAATAATAGTGGGACTTGGAGGTCCTTCATTCATAGGGTCACCATGTCAAAGTCAAACTGAAGGCACTTAAGAAAAACACTAGCCATTCTATGGCTAGCCCAGAATGCATCTACCTCACACAACATAGTTTAACTTTTTTGATACCACTTTAACATCCATGGGTCCATTAGTTCTATAGAATCCTGGCATGTTTAGTTCAATGAGATGCTTAGTATTTTCTGCTAGGCAACTCTAATCCACCCCCCTGAACTACCAAGGAATTGGCTAGCTGAGGATTTCAAGTATCTCACCAAAGGACAGTTCCTAGTATTGTACAAGATCATCCATGACCATGAAACTAGTATCACACTGCTACAACTGTGTGATAAACAGTCCTATATAACTGGGAACAGCAATTTGCAATCCATATTAACAGGCTTGATGTGTGCTGGGTAAGATGTTTGGTGCATATTCAGTTCTCCTTTCCAGATGCTAATGCAGTTTTTGTGGGTATTGAGAAGGAACAGTAAGACCAGCGAATCAACAGCAACCTGGCTGGATGGCTGGCATAGGCAGAGATTGAGAACAAGAGAAGGCTTCACTCCCCACTGTTTCGAGCCCATATAATTGGTTCACCAATGTACTGACAGGCAGTCAGCTTTGATCATTGTCCCTATCCACCCACACTTCCTATGCCACAGATACTGTATTTATGACTGTTTTGTTACATCATAACTTTGTGTGTTTTTTTTTATGGGCACTAGATCCAGCTGGGGGAGGATAGATGGCTTGTGCCCTTAAGAAATCTTAGGGACAGGCAACCAGGGTCATGCTAGGTTGGGGGCAATAACTCAGATTCAATACCAGGTAGCAGGGGAACCACATATTTGCTTTGCATGAACAGAATCCTGTGTCTGCTGTTCCAGATCTACCCAGCAGGTAGGCTGACTGGTGCCTGGATCTGGACCCATGATGAGCCAAGCCTCTTCACCCTTTTCCATTCCAACAAAGGTTGTAAGTATCACTTTTGCCCACAGTCACCACTGGTCCTGAAAGTAGATGCACTTAGAATCAACATTTCCAAGGATGTAAGGTAATTTGCAGTCTCTTACAGGGCAAGCCTAATGATGTGTTGGAATGCTTTTTGTTCAGAATGTTCTAACATTGCAAGCAGGAGTGGTATTAACTATTACTTTTCTCCTAGAATTTCTTTAATGTTGTTTACATCCCATTACAACTGGGAGAAAATACTTAGACCAACTCTCAGGTTGGTCCAAATCTGCTCCTGTGTTGGGGGGTATAGTGGAAGATGGTCTATCCAGAACCTCTTGTATCTTACCCACCACACATACTTGACCTGTCCACTTCTACCTTAAGAGAGGGAAATATCTATATCTCTTCTTTTGAAGTCTGAGTTCTATTTCTGGTCTCAAAGGAAGAGATCTGAACTTTCCTATGGCACATAGGATTCATACCAGATTATGAACCCCAGAAGAATCCTTCCCACTGGATTCTGTTGTTAGCTACTGCCCCTTTTCAGGAACTGCACAGGTTCCTTAAATCCTTCCAGCAGTAGCAAAGTCTCATTTCAGCAGGGTAATAGATCACAATGAATAAAGGGAGTCATGGCAAGTACAGCTGTCTTGTTTGATAAATTAATGACTTTATCACACCAGGATGCTAAGTTGCCACAATCGTGTGAGTCCAGGAAACACAAACAAACTGGTTTGGGGACAATCATTTTTTCACAGCTCTTCAAAAGTCCCATGGTGCTGCTATAATACTGGGCTCTGTCTTCTGCATGCCAGTCTTCATAACCTCATCTTCCTTCCCTGTGCCCTCCCCAGCACAAAAATTCAATTGCATAGGCACAGAAATTGATTAAGTAAAAAAGAAATGAAAAGAAAATGAGTTGAAAGAAAAGAAAAACAATGTGCCTCGGAATAATGAAGGGGAGGGTGAGATGGAGAGGGGGAAGGGGAGAGAAGCATAATCACACCTGCTCACACCACATGACATTGCCTTCTCCAGAGGCCGAGACAGTGTGACTTGCCCAGTGGGTTTTACACTCAAGCAGGAATTGAATCATGATCTCCAGACTCATAGTCCAACTCTGATGACATGTGAATCAATAGTGGAAAAACAATGTGATTGAGAGGTATTGATGGGGTTTGCCTGTCTATGAAAAAGAGCGCTTGAGGAATGAATGGAAGACAAAACAGCTACATGACAGATATAGTGTCATGTGATAAGGTACAGCCAGAGATGTTACCATGCTGCTGTAATTCTGATTGAGCAGCCTCATCTGATAAATTCATTAGACTCTCTAAGAAGGGCAAGAATATGGCACAGCAAGAGCAATCATTCAGGACCCTGGACAGAGTTCAGCAAGAGCTGGCTGGTTGGAGTACTTCCTCTTGGAAGGATCTGTTATCCCAGCAAGAGGTCTACAGTGATTGGTGCTTAAAATATGCTATTTTTAATGGTCTTCAAAAACTCTATCCCCCCAACTCCTGATTATATTTACATCTCTTCAAGGAACAACACATGGTCTCAAGCTCCTTTATGGTTGATATGGCTAGAAGGATTTGGAAGGAACATGCATACCTTGGAAAATCCTCTATGGAATCATGCCACATGTCAGAGCTCAAGAACATGACTGTGCTACACTAATTTTGTTTGAGAAAACCACAAACATGTTTTAAAAAGAGAAAAAGAGAGCTGAGCTCAGAAGATTTTTTTAAAGGTGAGAATATATTGGTCTTCATATTATTTATTACCTCCAGCTATTATTTAGCACAAGGCTATTTCCTAGAGGTGAAAAGCACAAATGAAAACCTTCAATTTTCCTTCAATTTCTAGTTGAAGAAGAGCTAAACCTTTCTCTGTGGATTTGACCTTTTTTTTTTTTTTTTTAGCTCATCTCATTTTCTCTCAGAATGGTTAACTGTAGTGCACTGTAGTGATAAAGTCATGGCAGCAGCCAGCCAGCCAGGCAGTTCTCCTATACATTTTCTTGGTTAAAAAGGACAGGTAAGTTCTATTAAGACAAATCAGTCACTGTGGCACAGGACTTAACATAGTTCTTTGCCATATACTTATTTTGTTCTTCTTGTTATTGTGTGCCTTCAAGTCATTTCTGACTTATAGTGACCCTAAAGCAAATTTATCACAGGGTTTTCAGAGCCTGCTCCTTTAGAAATTAATCTAAAAGAAAAAGCAAGCTGAAAAGTTGGAAAGTCAATTAAAAATTGCCATGTGTGAACCAAAGCAGATGTATATAGAAAGTATGGATAGATGTGTGAAGAGTTGTACACATCTTTCAAACTTGTGATTTCTTGCACCAGATGAAATTATGATTTAAGTTGCTCTCTGTTTTGCTACACTGGCTAACTCATTGACCAGGGTTACATGTATGGGTAAGCAAGGGATCCACAGCAATCCTGGCTAAGAGTGCTGCTAGATTGCTCCTGATAAACCAGTCATAGATCTTCAGTCCATGCTTTGTTTGCATGTGTGAATCCAGCAGTATGTGACACTTTGGCTTCTTATTTTGCTAGGAAAAACAAACTCTAGAACAAATTTTGATTCTTTTGCTGGCCTGTTGAGGAGGAAGAAGCTAGAATGCAGGCTGCTGCTGGGTCCTCACATCACATTAAACAGACTGAAGTGGTTTAGTTAGCTCCAAATAGACAAGTGTTGGGGGTTAGAGGGCCACATTGGCCCCCAAGAGTCTTTGGAGGACTGCAGCCCTCCTCAATAAAAATGTTTTCAGAACTACATGCTCCTGAACATCCTCTAGGAGTGTGGGGGGCATTTTCATTATGTTATTGCCCCCTCCATTATTAAATATACAGGAGGGGCCTTTTTATTTTTTAACAAGAGGGCATGACTCAGAAGTCATTCCTGGTTCATGTCCTGTTTTTCAGAAAGGCTTCTCCTGGACCTAAAATGGCTCTGAGGGGCAAACATGTAGCAAAATTGCCCTTTGTGACCCTAGGGGGTGTTTGGAGGCATTTGGAAGCAAACTAAACAGAAAAATAAATAAATACTAAACAGAAAAATAATAAATTAACCTTTAAAAATTTCTTGAACTCTGGGGGAACCTCATGTGTTCACAAAATGATCTTGTTGCAAGCAGGACCAATGAAGCACTGGAAACCAGCACACTGACTCATCCTCAATAAGGCAAGATCCTTGTGGAATACTGGTTTGTTGTGATACATGGATGCACACATTGTTTATCTGTGTGTCTCACTGTGCCTCCCTTTAAGCCAGTGGTTCCCAAGCCTCCAGGTGAGGGGTAGGCAACCTTTTTGAGCCGGGGGCCGATCCCCCGAAGTCGCCCTTCCAGCGGGCCGGGTGGGGAATGGCACCACTGTGCACGCCCCCTCCGTGCATGGTGCCGCTGCCGCTGCCACTGCCGCTACACGCGCCGCCACCGTGTATGTCGCAGCCACCATTTTTTTTCAAAATGGTGGCTGCGACGTGTTTGCACATGCGCAGTACTTCTGCGCATGCGCAAATGAATTGTGGCTGCCATTTTGGAAAAAATGGCGGTCGCAGCGCGTGCAGCCTCATGGCGACCAAAACACGCGGCAGCGGTGGCGGCAGGTGCCGGCGGCAGCAGCAGGGGTCCGCCTGGACCAGTAAGTGTGGGGGCCTGGGTTGGAACCGGCCCGTGGGCCGTAGGTTGCCGGCCCCTGCTCCAGGTGTTTTGAACTTCAACTCCCAGAAGCCCCAGCCAGCTTGGCCAACAGTCAGGAATTCTGGGAGCTGAAGTCCAAAGATTCTGGAAAACCAAACCAACTCCCTTTAAACGGCAACTCTGACAGTGTTTTAACATGCTGATGCACACTGAGCTAGGAATGAGTATTTCACAAAATTTCAATATGTAAGTAAATAAGCACCCTTAGGAAATTCCATCTTCAGGTTTTGATAACTACCCATTTAACCTCCAGCCCCTCGCTTTATGGTGAGGCTAGGAGCTATTAATGGAATTAAAATCGCATGTAATGTGCCTGCTTATCTTGCAGGCTGCAGTCTATTTAAAGGAATTTGTGAGTTTTAAATTAAATTGAAAAAAATTACTCAGGCAAAGCAATACATCTAGTTGGGAAATAATAGATAATTAAGCTTCAAATCTCTCCCTCTCAGTCTTCCCATGGATAGATGAATGTGCAGTTTGTGAGGAGAACAAAGCCATTTAGAGTAACAAGAGAGCCAACACTTGAGGTATAAAACTATCTCAGGGTGGCCTAAGGTTTATCATTTCAATGGTGCCATAAAAAGAATCATGCAGAGTAGACACTGCCATGGAAATATCATTTTGGAGCCATGAAAAATAAGGCCTTCAAGAAGGGTAAATAAGTAAGGAGTATTGGATTTTTGATTTTTTATTTTTGATGCTCAGAGGATAAAAGGGGAAGTTTTAAAACAAAAGTGAAGGACACCAAATAGCAAAGAAATCATAGCTAGCTGCTTTCAACTGATTTTAAGCTCCTGGGTACATCCTTGCTACTTCTAATGTCTGTGTAATTTCTATTAGTTTTATGAGTAACATTAATAAACTACAATGTCAGCAATTTGCCCAGATCTTTTGTTTTGGCAGAACTGGACTACTAGGATAAGCCTCTTTACTATAGAAATCTCCAGACTTTAGCCACCTAGCTAAACATGCTATTCCTCCCACTAAAGTTGAGCTTGGAGAAAATATCTCCAATACTAGATGGGGAAATAATTCCTGAGCATCTCTGCATCTTTGACCCTTTCCCCTCAAAGCACAGATATACCCTTAGACACTGTTTCTGAAAACTCCAACACCATGAACTTAAGAGCATCTAAAACCATTTGTCTCCATGTCTTGCCTTGCTTGCCCATCACAGCCTATATATTTTTTATTCCTACATTCCCAATAGGTTTAGAGATTTCTGTTGTCACATTGCCTTAAAAACAAAGTTGTGCATGTCTGAGACGATACCTCAGTCCTTGGGGAAATTTATGATACTGTATATTTGCTGTCTACTGTTGATTTTATTCTATATTATTTTAATTTAATGTTTTAATTAGTGCTAGTTTAATACTTTTTTAAGGGGGGGTGGGTATGGTGTGTGTGTTTTTAGATTATACTGTATGTATTTTTAAATGTTGTTAGCTGCCCCGATTGAGTTCAGAGGGGTGGGATACAAATTATTATTATTATTATTATTATTATTATTATTATTATTATTATTATTATACCATCTATAAGTAATGCAATAGAAGGAATGGAACAGATTCCCCAGAAAAAAAGGATATGAATATAACAGAATATAGGTTAGGTTCCATATAAGAGTTACTGCTCTCAGAGAACTCACCATGGCACTACTTTCTAGTGGTGGTGGGATTACATGCTCCTGTGATGCAAGAGGCTATGCTGATGGTAACAGTGCTACTGGCAGTGTCTCCCATGTCAGACATGATTTTGCTAAGGTGCCACACTAAATATACTGAAAAGCTAATGGCCAGCAGCAGTAGTAGAAGGTGACAGTATGGGAGGATTTCTGTTGGAGGCAACAACAACAGTATCACTTAGATAATTCTGGGCAGTAGCCCACAAAAGAAAGCAGCAAAGCACTTCTACATGTCTTTTCACCATGAAAACCCTATGATGAGACAATCTGAAATGAAGCAATGATGTGCACAAGAGAAGAATGTCTTCTGTACTACAGGGCAAGTGGCTCATAGTGCTCAGCTTTTTTTTAAAAAAAAATAACTAAAATTTACTGTTCAGAAAGGAGAAGTTAATATTGTGACTGCAATGGTGACTAACTATTGGGCAGCCTTGGAAAGTGTAACCACAACTAATTACTTTTTTTAAAAGGTAACTTTCCAGACCCTATATTTTGCTCATGCACACATATATCGATGCACTTTTGATCATATGAATGTGGGACGAGGAAGCAAAGAACCTGCCACAGCCCATCATTTGTGTATACAGTGAGAATCCTGGCAGAAGCCCTAATGTATGAAAAGGGCAAAAGAAATGCACTGAACCTTGTCTGCCATTGAGTACCTTGCTGCTTGCCTGACTGCCATAGAAACTTAAATTAGAGTTCAAGCTGGGATAGCTGATTGTTCCCCAGTGGCAAAGGAAAGTTCAGCTTGCCCAGATAAATACCATTTTTCTATTTCTCTGTCAGATAGGCCCAGTTGCATTCATCTGTCCTGGAAGGAGGTAATTAGTTCCGGTTGCTGACCTTCCTGCTGAGGACTAGATACTGAGAGAAGAAGGGATCCAAATCTCCAAAACCTTGAGAAACTGGACTGTGGCAATACAGGCCACAATGCTAAGAATAATCATAGGATTGATGTAGTGTTTTTTTCTTAGTGCTCAAAGTGTTTCACATACATTATCTTAGTAATCCTTTCAGTGATCCTGAAAGACATGCCAATATGATACAGTATTAGTGCTGGAAGTTCAAGAGTGATGGGGAAAACATATGAAGGGAATGTTCCTGTTGGTTGCTCTATCTGTTGCTATAGTTTTTTTGTTTTTTTAGACAACAATATGATGTACCTGCTTCACAGAACATACAGAGGCAATCCCCATAACAAACAGATATATTTTATTCTTACTTAGAATACCTAGCTGGGTTCTTTTTATTCAACTCTGTCGTTGTGTGCCATCAAGTTCTTTCTGACTCATGAAGACTCTATTGTGGGGTTTTCTTGGCAGATTTGTTCAGATGTCATTTGCTTTTTCTTCATTTGAGACTGAGAGAGTATGACTTTCCTTCCTCTGAGACAGGAGTAATTTATAATCCCATCTTTCTCCCAGTATGAGGCCCAAGGCAGTTCATAACATAAATTAAAACAAAATAAAGCTAGTATTCTACTGAAACCAGGCTTAATTTAAAACAGCTTAAAAGCAATTAAAACCTAACAATGAGAATCAATAAAAGAGCAGTACCCATAAACACATTAAAAGACCCTTCAGTAGATGTTGGTTGTGTGTGTGCATGCACATATGCCTTTAAGTTGTCTGTTGATATATGATGACCCCATGAATTTCATAGGATTTTCATAGAGGAAGGAACCGGTAGAACCACCTCTGAGGTTTTCCCACTCAGAAGTGGTTTTGCCAGTTCCTTCCACTGAAATATAGCCTACAGTACCAAATATTTTTTTACAGTCTCCTATCTAACTACTAACCAGGTCCAACTCTGTTTAACTTCCAAGATCAGATGGGTTCTGGTTAACAGCCCTCACATGCTGGATAAATAAAAAGGTCTTTGACTCGCAGTAGAAGGAGGATAGAGAGAGGACCAAACTAGAATCCTGCGGGAGGGGTTTCCACAGCCCAGAAGCAGCCACCAAGAGGGCTCTGTTTTAAGGATCTTAAAACTCAGGAACCCACATAAGGAGATATACAGTGTTTCAGACAATCCAAGATAGATAGGGCTTAATAAGGCTTAATTAGCAACTGAATCAGAATTGTGACTGGTAGCCACTGAAATTGTTGCAACAGGCTATTAGCTATATATATATATATATATATATATATATATATATATATATATCTCCTGCCTCCACTCATGGGTTCAAAAATGACTCGAAAATTCCATTGTCTTGCATGTCAATGGTGGGAGAATTTTTGGATCAAAGCAAATTGGGAAGGGAAGATTTAAATCTCCCCCTACCTGCACACATCAGTTTGAGTCTGGATTTAGGCCATGGTCATTTACTTTTGAGTAAAAGGGAAAAACATTTGCATGCTGTGTGTTTAATGTGACCTATCATCTGGCCATAAGATATTGGTAGTTAAAAGGTTAAAAGATTTTGGGTGGAAACTTCTAAATCCTCCCTGCTCTACTCCCAAACTCAGCCAAGGAGAATCTGATTGAGAATTTTTCTTCTTCACCATGCCTAAACTTCATTTAAGCTCTATCCAAGGCTCAGATGTCTTGTGAAATGTCACAGGTGGACAATGCAAGTATTTAATAATGTTGGTTGTGTGGATGAGGATTTTGGGAAATGAAAAATGCTCTGTAAACCCGTAATAACAGGTTCTCAGAGTCTCTAAAGTCTTTTGTATGCAACAAGTAAAACTACCAAATTTTGTTCTCATCTTTGCTTGTATATGAGCCAAGTGTTTTATGATGCATGAAACTGTGGTACAAGTAATTTATAATGCTTTCACAAATGGCATGCAACTAGTGTTTCTGTCTGACTGTCATCTGCAATTTATAAAGATAATCTTACAAGACAAATAAGGTGCTGATCTGTAGCTTGTTTAATATGGTCTACAAGGCATTGTCAGTGTTGTGTTACTAAAACTGATTAAAAGGCTAGATTAAAATCACTGATAGCAATATAAAATAAGAGCTTTAGTAATAGATGTGACAGATAGAGGGATGTTGTGATTAAAATACTGGACTGAGACTGTGAGATCCAGATTCAGCCACAAAACTCTGGGTGACCTTGGGCTTATTCTCTCTCATGCTAATTCCTCTCACAAGGTTTGTCTTTGGAGATCCATGATTTTGTGAATGCACAGATGTAGATCACAACCAAGATGAGATTATCCATGCATCATAATCCATATAAGCTTTAAAACACCTATATCTGTGTGTGTGCCTTCAAGATACTTGTCAACCTTCTTAGGCAAGGACTACTCAGAGGTGGTTTTTGTCATTTCTTTCCTTGAAATATGATCTACAGCAGCTGATATTCATTAGTGGTCACCCATCCAAATACTAAATAGAGCCGAACCTGCTTAGCTTCCAAGATCAGATGGGATATGGTCCCTTACATATCAATAAATCATATTAAATATAAAACTGTCACGTGGTCTTATGAAAAGCTCTCAAGGATGGGAAACCAAGACAAAGACTTCCAGATACAGTTCTCTTTATATTATTTGTCATCTAAGCAATAGCAGCATACTAGTGCAGAAAGTCTTCCTCAAACTGCTGTAGTTTGACTACTGATTCTTGAACATGTAGCTACAAACACTGTTAACTGTATTGCTGTGACATTTGACTGGCACCTTCTGATGTTGTGACATTTGACTGGCACTTGCTAAGAAGCATTTAAAATTATTTTGCACACACTAAATTAATAGGGCTAGAGGTAGGACCTGATTATGACTTTCAAAGTAACAATCTCAAACTTGCGTATATAAAGCTTGCATCTGTAATGAGTACATCAAAAACCCATTTGAGCCCTGCAAAGGGCTATTTATATGAAGAATTTGTATGTTTCCCTACTGAGCAAGGTCTGGCAACTGCAGTACAAACATACAACTCTGCAGGAGACACGCTCTTTATGGACTTTAAGGCTGGATTGAAAAACCATTTGAAAAAGAAAGTGGTTGATTTCCAAGAGGCACCAAACTGTGTGGCTTCATTGATGTCTGGCATCATGTGACTAAATCCCTTCATGTCTTTTTGAAGATATAATTCACCTTTCACTGAACAAAGCATCCAGAAAATATTATACGTTAAAAGTTTTCAGCTTTCACATTTAAAAATGTTAACTAGTTTTACAACCTCCCAAACATTTTGAAGTGCTCTATTGAAGCTTTTGTGGTGCACAGCTGAATGCGTTCAGTTTCCTGAGCAATCTGGAATCTATTCTACAAATGGAATCTATACTGCAATTGCCTTGGGGCAGAACCCGAACAATTTTTTTTTTTAAATACCTTCAGCAGATTTACAGCAGTCTGTAATCATATTATTATATTTTATTTTTAAAAATCATAACAGCAAAATAAACAACCATAAACACACAAAAGACAAGCAAACAAAAGGTTTCGGGTGGAAATTAGCAAACCTTGATGGGTAATTACAGTTTAAATATGTGTAAATTGAGCAAAAGAGTATACTCAATTCTGGTAAAGGGAGAAGTCCTTGGGAAATCTATGAGGTGTTATTCAAAATGCAAAGAATTAAGATCCAGCATATTATATTAGTTGACATGTAAAGATTCTACCCTGTCATTCCATCTTCAGTCAACATGGAAAAGTGAGTGATAATTTCAGAAATGTTTGATATGCAAGCATTAAACTGTACTTTGGCTAAGTCTAGAATTCAGAGACATAGCTGTCTTAGTCTGGAATATACTGCAAAGGAATCTTGTAGCACCTTTGAGGCAAATTGTGAAAAAGACATTGTAGCATAAGCTTTCATAGACGGGATATATCCACACTGTAGAAATAAAACAATTTGACACCACTTTAGCTGTCATGACTCCATCCTGTGGAATCCTGAGATTTGTAGTTTGGTGAGATATACAACCTGATCTATAAGAGAGCTCTGGTGCCTCATTGTTGTTGTTGTTGTTGTTAGCTGCCCACGAATTGACCTCAACTCATGGCAACCCTATGAATGAGACATCTCCAAGTCTCCCTGTCCTCCAGTGCTCTGCTCATTGGAGAAATAGAGTTGAGCATCATTGATGTACCAGTGATACTAAAGCCTAAAACTCTTTACAGCATCTCTCAGTGGTTTCATGTATATATTAAACAGCAGGGATGGGGTGGGGAGGAACAAAACTGAACCCCAAGGAGCATGACAGGCCAATCTCTCAATGCCACCATCAGAGCACATCCTTCCAGGAAGGACTGCAGCCACTCTAGAATAGTACCCACAAATCCTATGGCAGAAAGACGGGTCAGAAAAATACCATGATTTGTCCAGCAGAACATTCCCAGCATAGGCCATCCATCAAGGTGACTCTAACTATTTCTGTCCCATAGTCAGACCTTAAAATGTTTCCTAAGGTTTATGGGCATGTGCTGTGCACTGTTGTTATTTGTTGTGTTCCTCCAAGTCATTTCCAATTTATGGTGACCCTAAGGCTATCAAGGGGTTTTCTTGGCAAGATTTGTTTGGAAGTTTGCCATTGCCTTCCTCTGAGGCTGAGAGAGTGTGATATGCCCAAGGTCACCCAGTGGGTTTCATGGCTGAGCAAGGAATCAAACTCTGGTCTCCAGACTCATAGTTTGACACTCAAACCACTATCCCACACTGTTATACACATGTGTAAATTCCTCTACACATGCAGTTGAACTTTTTTGCCATTGCACATCAGACTTATTCAGATCATATTTGTATAAGCAGAGCTCCTCAAGTGCAACCATTTTACATGGGCCTCCTCCCATTGTCCATCCCAGCTAGAATCAACTGGATTTATCTACATGCTGACTCACTGTCCAACGATTCTTAGTGGCTGTTCCCACATTATGGAATTTCTTCCTATGGGAGACTTGGTTCGCCCTCTATCTTCTTTCTTTCTGCTGGTATGAAAAGACTTGTTTTACAATATTTAGGCAGGCCTTTGACATTTACGTTGCTGTGGCACAATGATATTTTTAATGAGGTACATTATGAAAACAAATATGGTACCCTCTATCCCTTTAGAATGGGGGACTGGGAGTTCTTTGCTATCTGACAGCTACTCTGTATCTGGAGCTCCTTCTTGTTACCTTCAAGTCATGTGGGAACCCAAATCATGATCATGTACATGGAATCTCAGAGTTTTTTCATATGGAGAATGAGCAGGCCTTCTTTTAGGTTATTTTCTTATATGCAGTCATATACATACATATACAGAGAGAGAGAGAGAGAGAGACTCTTTGTTTCTCTCCTCAGGGAGAAACATAGGAGATTATTGCACTGGCTTTTATTCTTGCATTAGGCATGGGATGTAAATGCACAGGAATGGATTCTATTGCACAGCTCTGTCCCCAGGCAGTACTCATCCTGTACCTGATCCAGGCTTCTCCTGGACCATTTAAAGAATGGGACTATCACATTCTTTAAATGTTCCAGGAGAAGCCTGGATTGGGTATGGGATGAGTACTGCCCAGGGATGGAGTTGTGCAATAGACTCCGTCCCTGTGCATTTACATCCTATGCCTAGCGCAGGAATAAAAAACGGTGTGATAATCTCAGAAGATTATTCAGTGTCTAAGCCAGAGGTAGGCAACCTAAGGCCCGGGGGCCGGATGTGGCCCCCTGAGGCCTTTGGATCGGCCCCAGGCTGGTCCTGCCGCCCCCCCGCCCCCCGCCATGATGATATTGATTATTGTTTTTATTACTTGTTCTTGGGGTTTTCTTGGCAAAATCTCCACAGGGGTTTTGTCATGGCTTTTCTGGGGCTGAGAGAGTGTGCATGCATATTTTTTTAAAAAAAAATTTAAAAAATATTTTTATATTTATTTATTTATTTATGGTGCTTCAGGCCCCCAATTGTCTGAGGGACAGCAACCCAGCCCCGGGCTCAAAAAGGTTGCCTACCCTTGGTCTAAGCACATTAAATTTATTACACTGTAGGCAGGATGTCGTACTTTCATAAGGAATGAACTCTTATATTTTTCTTGGCAGGCAAACAAAACTTTCAGGAGCAGGTGTCTTGGTACATTGGAAACCAACTCCTGTCTTCTGTCTCTCCAGAGCTGGTTTTGTATCCTTCCCAGCTTCCAACCATCCAATCGGAGACAGATCTCTGTCACCCTCTGCTTATGTAAATAATGTTAATTTGTTTATATAAACATTTGTTCACCTCCAATCAGACCAAAGATCTTTACTGATCTTTCCTCTGTGATGTGACACTTGGAGGGTGGTGATTCTTGGTTGTAACCCACTGGATTGCATCAGGCAGTAACTCATTAATGCAGTACTAACAAAACTTTCTTGGGTTCATTATAAGTCAGCCATTTGTTTATGGTCTCTCTCAGGCTTATCATTTTGTTTTTGCTAGGTTGGCTTCATGCCTGGAACTAGACAATGCCTATGCTCATAATATTATACTAACAATTCTGCTTTATACTTTATGTCACATACACACTGTTCAGGCTTCAGGGGCTTAAATTTTGCAAAATATAAATCAAATTCAGCCTATAATGTTATCTTCTTCTCTTTTTACTATGTTTGTAATATGTATTGTAATTTAATGATAGTTGTGCTTATGGGGATTCATTTGGGCTCTCTGAAGGTACATTTGGAACTACCAAGAAAATGCACAAAATTGGTTTGACCAGTCATATAAAATTAATGTTATGTGGGCAAGATCAGCTATGTAACAGTGTCTCAGGGCCTCCGACAAGCCATCATCTTTACTCAGCTTAGCTCTGAACTGGACACAATGCACTTCAGTGGATGAGAGGTGCTGAACTGTTTCAAAAGGAGTCTTCTGTAACCTTTCACAAGACAGAGGAACATCATACTTAAGAGGATTTTACAGAACCTTTCTTCAACTTCCTTTCAGATTCAAAGATAGTGTCACTGCCCTTTGAGTAACACACATATCCACCAAAAGCCAAAAATTGCTTTACATTTAACCCTTAACATTTTCTTTAACCCTCAGCCTGGCACACAGGACACTTTAGTACCTGTTGTTTTGTTGCACAATTCACATATAGTGAGACCTGCAACGTAGGCGTTTTTTGAAACTGTCAACTGAAGAGCTGTAAACAACGTTGCTGAGTTTCAGCCACCTTCAGAATAAAGGTTGTTGTTGTTTTGCACCCCAACTTGTATTTTAAAGAAACAAATTGACAACTTTTTTTCTAAAGCAAGAAAAAAAAATGCTGACAGCCATTCAAAACAAGCATTCCACCTCATGTTAACATGAATTGTCTGGTACTGGGTGTTTTGGCCTTCATTGTGCATTTACAAACAGTCCTATGAACAGGGGAGGGGGTATTTTTATATACCACAATGTACTCAAATGTTTATTAGGGTCAGAACCTACCCCAGATTAAAACTCTCAACGGAATCTTTTAAAATCTGCGTGGATATGGTTATGCTTCCTACCAAGGCACAATGACACAGAGAATGCTAAGAAATGCTAAGAAAGAAGATGCAGATCAAATTCTACATTACTTTCAGTTGCTAGTTTTTGCGGGCTTTGATTTGCTGCAGCAAATCTCTGTATGAGCTTTATATCCAAAGAACTATTCATTTGCCAGTGCTGGATGTATGCACTTGAGTTTCTAACCAGACCTTAAAAGTGCTGATGAAAGCAAAAATGAATGGATTGAAAGGTGTAGAAAGTGTCTTCTGCAAGCTGCTAAACCAGACCCAAAGGATTAGGAATTGAAGGAAAATCACTGTTATTCTGCCAATAGTTGTACACTTGTCCCTCTACATTTGCAGCTTTGACTTTTGAGGCTTTGATTATTCACAGATTTTATTAAGATGTTCTCTCTAGGAATATCTAGGTCCTCCAGCACAACTCTATGGCCAACTTTAACCAAAAGTCACACTGAAGGATCTAGAGATTCCTAGAGAGAACACTCCATTAGGCATTTGTAGCACTATTCTATGGTTAACTTCTGGTGAATGTTGACCACAGAGTTGCACTGGAGGATCTAGAGATTCCCAGAGAGGTGTTTTCTCAGGTAAAAACATAGTGTTTTTTATTATTTCCAAATTTTCCACATTAATGGGGGTCCTGTGCCCCTAAACCCAGTGAATGTGGAGGGATGAATATAGTGCAATAAAGCATGTGCTTTAATTAGCACACTTAGCAATTACAAATGTGTAAGAGCAATTTCATTTTCACATATGAGACTCTAATGTGGCCTAAGCCAAACTGCTGTGCCATCCTGGGTATGTGGGGCTCCCACCTCCTTCATGGAAATATTGAAAGTTGTAATCTAACATCTCTGGAGGGCACTACAGTGGGGATTTATGTTGTTGTTGCTTCTGTTTTCCACCTTTTTCCCAGTTCAGGACTCATGGTGGCTTAAGTTAAACATAACTAAAAATGCACAGCATACAAAAGTTAGAGCATAATTAAATTATCAAAAGCATATTAAAAGAAAAATCAGTATTAAACAAAATCCAACAAGAGCAACAAATAAAAGTCCAGCACATTATACAAGGCTGGTTTCTCTTAAACAAAATTAAAAATCCATTCATAAAGGCCATCTGGAATAAAAAAAAAAAAGATCTTCACCTGGGTACAGAATGATAGTCAGAAGGGTGACAGCAGGAATAGCTAGTGGTTACTGATCCAAACTAGAATGAAGGGCACGTCTACATGTGCTGTTTACATTGGTCTCCCTCCACCCTTGTCACAACTTTTCCAGACAACACAGGGACAAAGGCCTGATATAGACTGTCTTCACATGGGAAGGCTCGTTCCACACCAGGTTCCAGGCCATCCCTGTATTAAAGCAAATGTAAAAACACATACTTGTTTGCTCCAGATCTTCCAGGAAAATCTGGAGCATTCTGGGCAGCTGTTCACACAGCATTCCATTGTGCCACACAACCCCACCACTTCTAGTGTGAGTCACTCCCTCTGAGGTCAAAATGAAGTGCCCAGGCATGTGATTAATGGTGAGTGCCTCATTTTCAGCCTCAAATGAAGTGAATTATACCACCAGCAGCTGCATCATGTGGCACAAAAGGATGCTGTGTGAACAGGAGCCTGGCATCACTCCAGAATACCTAGGTAACAGAAGGAATTCAGGGTAGCTTTGGGGCCAGAATACTCCAGGAGCAGCCTAGAGTATTCTGGCTAGTATACACCAGCCCAAAGACAAGGGTGAACTATCTTAACCATTCACACTTCAAATCCATTTTAGACAAAAGACAGGATATAAACAAATAATCTACCAGTCAGTATTTTGTCAGTTTGCTCACATGCATAGTCCTGCTAGATTAGAACAAAGATCCATCTAATCCAGCATCCTCTTTGCACCATGACCATACAGATGCCTCCAAGAAGCCCATAAATATAACATGATGACTATGCATTTCTCCCTTTGTTGTTTCCCAATAACTAGTATTTAGACACATAATACTGCCAAGCCAGAACTTGGAAAATTATTTTTGAACAGGCATTTACTATGCAACTCATTATAACCCACAGTCCCAGTAATCTATCATGATTACAGAGGGAATTTCTTAAATAGTTTATTCATTATCTTACCTAATGCTTTTGGGTTCCTTTTAGAAAAAATATCCACCTGAAAAAAAGAAACTGGCTTAGGATTTGGGGAGGAAACCCCACAATGTCCCCAAAACATTTGTGCCATGCAGAAAGTAACAAGAAAAGTACCATGTAAATGGTATGTATTACATGGGGGGAAGGGGAGAACAATGTTATTTGAATGTCCAGAGGAGAGCAACCAAAATGGTGAAAGGTCTGGAAACCATGCTCTATGAGAAGCGGCTTAGGGAGCTGGGTATGTTTTGTTTAGAGAAGAGAAGGTTAAGTGGTGATATGATAGCCATGTTTAAATATTTGAAGGGATGTTTTACTGAGAGCTGGACAGTTAAGAAAATGGACAGAAGGAAAATAAATTCTGATGTGGTGTTGGAGAAGAGTGCTGAGAGTACCATGGACAGCAATAAATAAATAAATAAATAAATAAATAAAAAATAGGTGGGTCCTAGAGCAGATCAAGCCTGAAATTTCCCTGGAGGCAAAGATGACTAAACTGAGGCTGTCATAGAACGTTATCACACGTGGGCCAGAAAGCGAAAATAAAAGTGGAAATGAGGCATTACGAAAATAAACCGAAAATAAACTTGTTTCCTCAAACGTCATTACCTTAATTGCGAATTTACAGCAATTGCAAAGAACGTCCACACACAAGTGAAAATATCCCGTAAATGTAGTAAAAATGAGCCTCTTGCACATGCGCATATAGGGGATTAAGCCTCTTGCACATGCACAGATAGAGGAATGCTCGCGGGAACCATGGGTAATGACGGGGAAATGCTCCCCAATACGTATTTGGCGATCACATTTGTGGTAAATGCGGAATCACCCTCATTGCGCAATTGCATTTCCTGAAGAAACCGAAATTCAAAAGATCTCGGATCTTTCCACTTTCTGTCGGGGTTCTGTCGGGGTTCTGTGCGACATCATGTGAAAACACAGGCCAATAATCTGGTATCGTTCAGGATTTCGTGTGGATTTTGTTTGGATTGGGCCCCGTGTGATAACGTCCATACTTTGGTCACCTCATGATAATGCATGACTCATTAGAAAAGGCAATAATGTTGGGGAAAATGGAAGGAACTAGGAAGAGAGGAAGGCCCTATGTTAGATGGATAGACTCAATTAAGAAGGTCATGGGTATGAATCTGCAGAAACTGGGAAGAGTAGTGGAGGATAGGGGGTCTTGGAGATGTTTCATCCACAGGGTCGCCATGAGTAGAGATCGACTTGAGGGTGGTTAAGAACAACAACAGTTATTGAGGATGGAGCAAGCTTGTTTTCCGCTACTCCAGAGACTAGGGCATGGAGCAATGGTTGCAAACTACAGGAAAATAGATTCTACCTCAACATTAGAAAGAACTTCCTGATAGTAAGAGCTGTTTGATAATGGAACCCACTCCCTTGGGGTGTGGTGGAGTGTCCTTCTTTAGAAGTTATTAAACAGAGGCTGGATGGCCATCTGTTGGGAGTGCTTTGATTGTGTATTGATGTATGGCTAGGAGTTGGGATCTCTTCCAGCTATATAATTCTTTTATTGTACCATTATGTAATTTTGCAAAATCATTATTATTGTTGGAATATGGATGGGATATACAGTCAAAGTAGAAATATAGAGATATGTGTGTGAAAAATCTCTTATGGGAGCAGTGTCTAAGGAAAACAAAAGAGAAGTCGGCCAGCAGGTGGTTTAAAACCAAAACAATTTCACACAGTACAGAATAACAAAAACACTTTGGTCCTGGGAATAGGATGCTAAAAAGCAAACACATGAGCTAATTTGTTTCTCATGAGAACCATGAGAATGGGGAATGATGCACAGCTAGAGGCTGGTTTAGAGGCTGGGATACAGCAGATCATCCAATCATCATATAGGTTAACACCCAGGAGGTGGAGTATGGGATGGGCCAAGAGTTTCTTTGTTCACCTTTGTTAAATACTTGCTATATATCTTTTCAACTGAACTGGATAACTACAACAACATCTACAAGATGTGATCCTATGGTCTTTGCCATCGGCAAGATGGATTGTATATATTTCTTTTCTGTTTTCATTATGCAACAATAAAGCTTAACTTTGGATTTACAAATGTGTTTTCATGGAAACAGCATATCCAGGATGGCTGGTGATGGAAGCAGGCCTCTGAACTCTGCTGCATTTCACAAATCAACATTATGTCCTTATACTCTTATGCTTATAACACATTATAGAGAAGCATATTATTTGTAACACTGTTCTGAGGTTGTAGTCACTGAACAAAGATAACTGAATGAAGATTTTTTTTAATCTATAGATTTTCTTTCTTTCTTTTTAAAAAAAGCTCATCTGTCTCTTTTAGGAAGGTGCTCTGATTTTATTGTGCATGTCAAAAATATATGCATGTATTTTCCTGATGTACATACAGAAAAATAAATGTCTTATGGGTATTCTCTAACATTTCATTTAGAATGTTAATGTTTTTAGGGCCATGTGATTATGGATAAAATGCATACATTTTCAGATAGCTTCAGAACATCAAGGAGGGAGCACATAACACCAATGCTTAAATCCCTCCACTGGCTGCCAATTAGTTTCCGGGCACAGTACAAGGTGTTGGTTTTAACCTTTAAAGCCCTACATGGCTTGGGTCCATCTTATCTCAGGGACCGCCTCTTCCCGTACGACCCCCCCCCCCCCGCACACTTCGGTCCTCTGGGAGGAATCTGTTGAAGCCCATGAAGACTGGGCTGGCACAGACCTCCCAGAGGGCCTTCTCTGCGACTGCTCCCAGACTATGGAATGGCCTGCCGGATGAGATCCATCTTATTACTACCCTTGCTGCTTTCAAGAAAGCAGTAAAGACGGATCTCTTCCGGCAGGCTTTCTCGGAATAATCCCTGGCTTTAGCGGAGGTTACCTTACGCCCCTTAACCCTCCATAGTACATGGACATGCCCAAATTGTTTATTTGGTTTTTATTTGTTTTTGTTTTTGTTATTATTATGTTTTTAAGAATCGTTTTAATTCTGCTATTATAGTTTAATTTAGTTTTAAGGGGTGGGAGGATTAGGGTGTGGGATATAGGAATTTTACACTGTCTTTTGTTTTTAAACTATGCTGTATGCCACCCCGATTGCCGAGCAGAGGGGCGGCTTAGAAATAAAACTTATTATTATTATGAAATTAATCAAAGTGTAAAACTCATCAGTGGTATGGCTTGCTTTGCATACAGAGCAGCAAGGCAAGTACAATTAAAACATTGCATTACTTCAACAGTTATGAATTTGGGCAATAAGCATGTAGAAAAAAGGGCCCTTGAGATACATAGTTGTATCCAGAATTGTTTTTTTATTCAAGATGCGCTTTATTACCATGGGACCTGTATGAACAGCAGCAACGCTATCACACTCAGGTTAATTATTATAACAAGGTCTGCCATATTTAAAATTAAATTTAAAATGGGTGCTGGAATCTAGCCATATAGCAGTGTTTATCCTTTATATGATATCTCTTTCCATGAATGGTTTTGTAAGGAATAGTTAATTTTGTACATTCTGGGTTTGAAAAACCAAAAGGAAAGATCCCATTGACAGGAGAGTGAAATGTATCCCAATAGCACTGTGGGAAATAAAATCCTATGTGCTAGTTTCCTACCATGCCATAGTTTTCATACATAGTTTTCTACCATGAGAATGGGTGAGTTGTCACATGCTATTACTACTTCAACTCTCCCCCCCCAAAAAAAAAGGGGGGGAAGAGAAAGGAAAGAAGAAGAAAAATCTAATGTTTCTTTAACCTTACATTTCCCCTGTATTCAATAGTTCCTTTTTGGAATTACTGAAAAACTCAACAGACATACTTAGAAAATACTATGAGTAAAAGTACCATCATAAAATGTTGTTGTTGTTGTTGTTGTTGTTGTTGTTGTGTGCTTTCAATTCACTTCTGACTTTTGGTGACCCTAAGACAGGGTGTGTTGTGGGTTTTTTTGGTAGGATTTGTTCAGACAGGGTTTGCCTTTGCCTTCCTGTGAGGCTGAGAGAGTGTGACTTTCCCAAGATCACCCTATGGGTTTCCATGACTAAGTGGGGATTTAAACCCTGGTATCCCAGAGTTTTAGTTCAACACGCAAACTACTACTACCTTGCTTTATTAGGTACTCCTTATGTGTAGAGTGATATAGTTAGAACTGGTTCTATTTTTTGTTTGTGTTTGTAAAAAAGAAGCAGAAAGGGAGGAAAAAACTCAATGCTTCTATAGTAGACAAATTGCCTACTTTCCTTAATATTCCTTAATATTAAATAGCATTAAGTCACTTGTACCCTACAGGTTTCCATCTCCCCTTTAGTGAACCTTCAGGCTATGGCTCATTATAAAAATATCCACTATTCAAATATATAACAAGAAACAATGTACAATTTTTGTCTCCCACAAAAACAGCTAATAACCTAGAACAGGGGTAGGCAACCTTTTTGAGCCGGGGGATGGGTTGCTGTCCCTCAGACAATTGGGGGGCCGAAGCACCAAAAATAAATAAATAAATAAAAATAAAAATATTTTTTTTTAAAAAAAATTAAAAATGTGCATGCATACTCTCTCAGCCCCAGAAAAGCCATGGCAAACTCCCTGTGGAGATTTTGCCAAGAAAATCCCGAGAACAAGTAATAACAACAATACTCAATATCATTATGGTGGGCAGCGGCAGCAGCGAGGGGCGGCGGCAGCGGCGGCGGCAGGACCAGCCTGGGGCTGGTCCAAAGGCCTCAGGGGGCCGCATCCAGTCCCCGGGCCTTAGGTTGCCTACCCCTGACCTAGAAGATTTCTTCATTCTGAACCAATTGACTATTAGTATTGAAATATATGGAAACTATGTAACGGGGAATCTGGAAATAAATTCCTCTCTAGAAGATGATCCGTGTGTGCTGAAACATAATTTCTGAAAAATGGATGGTTGCTTGCCATGTAATCTATACTTATCATTCTCAAGATTTAGCATTAAATTCACAATATTCAGCAGGGAACCTGAATGGTGCAGCTGTCAAAAGGCAATAGTTACAATAAAGTAAACATATAGCCAAATATAGTATAATCTGCTTTGAAGTATTAATAAGACCTCCCAAAGGATACATTTTCCTGTCACTGAAAATCACTATGATCACCACTCATACCTTATAGTGATTGTAGGATTATTTTTACTCTGTTTTCATTCTCTGCTTCCTGCAGTGTAACATATTGTGTGAGTCATAGGCTTCTCCATAAATCATCAGCATGTCCTATATTTAAAGCACCAGAAAACAATAAAGGGGCTTGTGTTTTTCCCCATGAATCTTATGTATGTACTTCACTTTCTACTGTTACAGTATATAAAGTTTTTTTTAAAAAAAAATCCCTAAAGCTAAGGCCTTCTAAATGCCCAGTTTGCTTTTTTTAAAACTGTTGAAAAGTACCATTGATATACAGTATAAGAAACAATGTCAGTGATTGTACTAAAAGTGATACATTTGCTGTGCATTCAGACTAACCAAGGGCCTCTGCAGACTGGCCCAAAGGGCCGGCCTGGGGTAGAGTTGGGGTGGGGCAGCCACATGCCTGCTGTCCTAACCCCACCCGACGCTGTCCTGATGTCGTGCGCCATTATGCATGGCGTGCGGTGTCAGGACGCCCTCCCGGTGCAGCATTTAAACACACTGCGCCAAAGGGGCAAGGAAGAGCTGTGGCACCATCTCTTAGGGCAGCCTTTTGTCGCCCCTAAAAGGAGCAGCATTTTGCCGCTTTTTGGGGGGCCAAAAAAGAGAGAATTGGGGTCGTGGCGTGGGGTTGCTGTGGCCCCGATCCACCACTTCCTGGGGAGGCTCTGTGCCACCCATCTGCAGAAGCCCCTAGCTTCAAACTTTTGCCTCTCTAGTTAAACAAAATATTCTGGGTAGCGGGGCTATGAAAGCAAAGGCTGTACCATAGGCAGAGTGAGTTGTTCCCCTTCAGGAGGCAGATGCTTAGGGACCTCAAATGGATAGAACTATACAGGCCACATGATCTGCTTTCTGCTGCCTAAGCTAACCTGCTAACTCAGGGGCAGTGAAGGGTATTATCTTGTCTCCAGCATTACAATAAGATCCATCTGCTAGTATAGTAGTGTAGCAATGGCTGAGAGTACTCTGTTGGAGTACTTTATTGTTGTTAACTGCCCTCGAGTTGATCTTGACTCATGGTGACCCTATGGATGAGATATCTCCAAGCCCCCTATCCTCCACCGCTCTGCTTGAGTCTTGTAGATTCACAGACCTCTCTAATTGTACATTTGTTGTTGATAGCTGCCCTTGGGTCAACCTCAACTTATGGCAATCTGTGGATGAGATATCTCTAAACCTCCATCCTCCTCTGCTCTGCTTAGATCTTGTAGTTTCAGGCCTAATTGAGTATAGCCATCTGGTGTGTGGTCTTCCTCTCTTTCTACTACTCTCAACCTTTCCTAGCATTATTGTCTTTCTGAGTGAGTTATGCCTTCTCAGGTTGTGGCTCAAGTACAACAGTCTTTAGTTCTGTCATTTTGGTTTACAGGGAGAGATCTGGTTTGATCTGATATAGGATCCATTTATTTGTCTTTTTGGCTATCCATGGTATCTTCAGCAGTCTTCTACAGCACCACATCTCAAATGACTTGATTTTTTTCTTGTCTGCTTTTTCCATTGTTCACCTCTCACATCCATACATGTAATGGGGAATACTATGGTTTGGACAATTCTAACTTTAGTGTTCAGTTGTATGTCTTTGCTGTAGGATCTTTTCTAGTTTTTTTTAATCACTGCCCTTCCCATTCTTAGTCTTTAGTCACAGTTGGAGTACTATGTTGGTGTAACTACAGAGGGGCAAGAGGAAAAAAGGATACAAGAAAAGCCATAGTGAAGGCAGGAAGACATGGGGAAAATAGGCTGCTCTGAGCTCATTCATATTGACCAAGAGCCTACATCTGTGCAAAGCTCAAAATAGGTAACTCTGCATCCTCCCACTATCCAGCAACCATAAAGTAGTAGGAGAGGCTTCTGCTGATGTCACCGATCAGAGTGGGGGGGGGGGAGGCAATTCTGACCATGGAGAAACAACTAGTATTCACTTTGTTTGGCAGGGGTGAAATGAGAATATACTCGTAAATGGGTTGCACCTATCTTTTCCTTCCCACAGGAGCAAAGAGCAGCTGAATCTTTATGGTCTGAATTGCCTCACTGTCCCTTTCATCCCTTCCAGCAAGTGACATTAACCAGGGCTGCTCCAAGGACTTGACCTGTGCAGAGTATGGGAGGTTTCTGAGTGAGCGAAAGAGCAAAAGAACATTCCTTTGTGCTCCACCACAACAGGGACTTAACACATTCATAAGCTACGTTTGAATCACTGCTCAGTCATGGAAACTGACTGCATGATCTTAGGCAAATCATACCCTTTCAGCTTCAGTGGAAAGCAATGGCAAATCCATTCTCAACAACGAATCTTGCCAAGAAAACCTTGTGGTATGTCTCTATAGGCCAGAAATGACTTGAAAGCACACAACATTAAGTTACACTTTGTATGTTAAGTTAGTAACAGGATGCATACCCTCCAACATTTCACAGATGAACACCAGGACATGTGAGGCAAGCAACATCAGAGCATGGGTAAGGGCAAGATTCTGCCCCTTCCTTTCTTCTCCTTCCCTGTTGGGTTAATTGTGTGAATTAAATTTACACTTTGAACTCAGTTTGGAGCAATTGAAGTAGGCCGAGGATGAAGTGGAAAAATGGAAGGAGGTGAGAGAGACTGGAACATTTTAAACACAGCTGGAAAAGTGGGAAAGCTGAGGCTTAATCAGGACTGTCCCTGAGAAATTGGGACAGTTGGAGGGTATGACAAATGCACATACGCACACATTTCTCTTAGCCTGACAAAGCCTGTCCAGTTCAAGAAAGTTCTGTGAATCTCGGTTTCAGTACAAATGAGATTTTGAAAGTGGGGTAGCCTTGTGAGCTGCCATATGGCCCAGACCCCTCTTTTTGCAGCCTCTCCAAGTTCCGCTCAAAGCCCCTCAGAGCTCCTAGACATCCCAAATGTATTTATTTTTCTAGCAGCAATATGTCCCCAAATTACAAGAGAATGCCACCTAGGGCAGTGATTTTCGTCTTAGCCCACAGCCCCCCCCCCCAAATATTTAGCCACCCCTCCCATGAAAGTGAAAATTTCCAAGACTAATTTTCAGTTTAAAACCTTGAGCTGCATCCTGCCACAGGGACGCTGGGGTGAAAATTGGCCACCCCTGTTTTAGGACATGGTTCAGCATATATCTTTCAAAGCATGTGTCTAATTCCAGTAAGCATGCTTAATGTTATGTTCAGTTTCCTACTCAAAAGCTAGCTTTTAAGTTCAGCCAACTGTTCAGAGGCACAGAGTTTGTAATTGCTAGTCCAATTAGACCTGCAATTACCACTTTCATATCCAAATGTGTGAGATTTTACACTCAAGCTCTTTTTCTGAAAGCCCTTCTCAAAGGTTGTCAGTGGATGCAGTAGAAATCATCCGTTTACTTTTAGCCTACAACATACTTGACAGCTTACATACTGAAATGAAATTAGTGGAATGCTGTTCAGTCTTAAATGATATTTACATAACTGACCTCTTCAGAAAATGTTCAGATCATAGACCCTTTTACACTAAACCGTTGTCGTACTGATTCCACTTTGGCTTCCTTGGCAACATTCTAGATTCTTGGGATTTGTAGTTTAGGGAGGGGTGGTTAGAATTTTCAGCCAGAAAGTTCTCATGCCTCACCAGACTACAAACCCCAGGATGCCATGGGATGCTGCCACAACAATTAAAGTGGAATCACAGTGCTATAATTGTTTTTAGTGTGATTATATAATTTTGCTCACCTTAAGTCACCAGCCATTGAGGGGAGGGGGGAGATTTTACCATGTTGCGCTTGATTCTGTTGTTTTCTTTTTAATTCCTTCATTGTTTTTTTAAAAAAGAGCAAGGGCTTGATGGTGACGAACATACCCAGCAAAAGAATCAGATCATTTAAAATGTGGTGCTGGAAGAGAGTTCTGTTTCTATCCTGGACTGCTAAAATAACAAATAATGGGTCTTAGATCAAATCAAATATGAACTCTTTCTAGAAGCCAAGATGACTAAATCAAGACTGTCACACTTTGGACATATCATGATAAGACTCACTAGAACAGACACAATGCTTATTAAGGTGGTAGGCAGTAGGAAACGATGAAGACCACATCCCAGAGGGACAGACTCAATCAAGGAAGCCATGGCCATAAGTCTGCAAGACATGAGAATGGCTGTTGATGATAAGATGACTTGGGAAGGCTTTAGTCACCATAAGCTAAAGTCAACTTGAAGACAGTTAACAACAACAACAGTGGCTGTAACATGTCCAGTTCACTTTGATATAAAGCCATCTGGTCTCCATCTTGAAGTGCAGTTGCTTTCCATATTCCTATTTTTTCACTTAGGGGACAGGCGGTAGCACAGTAATAGAGCATTGCTTTGTATGCAGAAGCATGCAATACTTGATATCTCCAATTACGGCAGGGAAAAATACCTTAATGATTCCATGGTTGATCTACATCCCATTGATTTCTATGGGTCTTCTCTACCTAAGTTATAACAATAGTTTGTTGATGAACCTGGGAAATAGGTACAAACAAGGTGGCATGTTTTTCTATAAGAGAAACAAAAGCAATTATGAGCTAGAATTCACATTTTCAAACCTCTTGACGATTTGATCTCCTATAGAGATTCAGTATGCCACCTTTCTCTGTGGCTATATATGCATTCTAATCAAATCACCACGAGATGCAAGGAAACAAGCATAGGTTTCTTACCAGTACTGTCTATATTAAAAACAACTGTTGTTGTGTGCCTCCAAGTAATTTCTGGCTTAAAAAGTAATGTGAGGTTAAAGGTTTTCACAGCCGGCATCCATAGTTTTTTGTGGGCTTTTTGGGCTATGTAGCCATGTTCTGGAAGAATTTATTCCTGATGTTTCACTTGCATCTGTGGCTGGCATCTTCAAAGAAAGATGCCAGCCACAGATGCAGGCAAAATGTCAGAAATAAATTCTTCCAGAACACAGACACTTAGCCTGAAAAATTCACACAAAACTATTAAAATGTAATGTTCAAAAGATCTGAGTGGGAATACTCTATTACAGTTATGGATTCATAGCCTAAAGTTATGGATTTATAAGTGTTCCAAATTCAGTAAGACTATGTAGTCTTATTGTAAGAGGGTTTTTTTGCCAGCCATAGATGCAGGCAAATCATCAGGAATAAATTCTTCCCGAACAGGTCCACATAGCCCGAAAAACCCATAAGAAAACTATGGATGTTAGTTTCTTCAACTTCTTAATGTAAGACTGTAAATCCGCCCAGACCCCCTTTAGAGTCAGCAGCCACATTAGGCAAAGGAGGACTATTCAGCTGACAACAGTGGAGCAAGAGGCAGAAATTTTCATCCCCCTCCCACAGGAAGCAAGACTGTGGCAATCAGAAGCAAGACTCTGTTGCAAGTCCTTGCTGCAGCCTTGCTTTTTGGTAGAAAGTGTTGGGAATTCAATCCTCCTTGCTCTCCAAATACCAGCTAAACAGACCTTCTTCACCCAATGCAGATGCTGCCTGTTAAAGGAAGCTGAGGTGTGTGGTGGTGGGGTGAGTGGAATCAGACCAGGCAACATTACTTAGCTACACATGTGCAATTAAGTAGCCAATGTAGAATGACCATTTTCAATTCAAGGTTATGGAAGTGGATTTGTGCACCTGGTCTCATTGCACAAAGTTGCATATTGTGTATGGATATTCACATGTATTATGCATGCTTGGATGTTCACTGTGCAGGTGCACTAGATTGCACATTGAGTCATGCAATGACTCCATTCATTAATGATGCAATGTTGCACCATCACAGCATAACTCCATAAACATAAAGTCACATTCTGCATCTTCAGTGGATTCACAAATGATCAGAGAATGAGTGTCGAGATCCTACAGAGAGAATATAACGTGACTTTATGTTCACGGAGTTATTATTTTTAATTTTGTGTTGGATGGTTTTAATTTGTCCTATGATTATGTGTTTTAACTTAATGTGTTAAAATGATTTTATGTGTTTTAATGGATCTGTATGTTGTACCCTGCCTTGGGGAGAGGAGAGTAGGAAAGAAAATTTATTATTATATATTATTATTATTATTATGCCCAAATAAAACCTCTTATGTTTTCTCCCTTCTGATAAAGTCCACATATACACAGTTAGAACACAGGCTAAATATTCTTAACTGATTAGACATGTATTATACATGTAATTTAAAGTAAAATACAGAGGGAAACCAGTTCTTTTTTTCACATATATATGTACATATAGATAGCAATAAGAAAAAACACTACAATACATTGGGGACTAAATACCTAGGACAGCTACATTCCTATGCAGCTGGAATTTTTAAGATGTTGTAAAGCATGTCACGAAACAATAAACATGATAGAGAGGCTTGCTTGCAGGAACTGTTCAAATGTTCTCACTCTACTGTGAACAACAAAAAGAAAAACTGTCTTAATTGGCTGCATTATGACTATCAAAGAAACTAGCTGATAAATTAAAAAAATAAAAACAAAACTGCACAGTATGTCGTTTTTTAAATTACAGTGAAGTTCAGGGTGAGGAGCCCTTCTTTAATTACCAATTGTTATTTTCATGCTAATTGGCTTCAGGTGCTTCAAAGAAGCATATATACCTGTCTACAAAGAGCTTCCTAAATCATTGTCTCCAGACAGGAACAAACTGCAGGCACAGTTTCTATCTATCAGCTTTCTATCAGCAACAACTTTTATCTCCCTCTTTTTCTGTCTTTTTCATCCTTTCACACTGAATTGAAGTACATTACAGTTGACCCTGCACATTTGTAGCTTTGACTTTCACAGATTAGATTATCTGTGAATTTGATTAATATGTTTTCTCTAGGAATCTCTAGGTCCTCCAGTGCATCTCTATGGCCAAATTTGCACTGAAGAACATACAAATTCCTAGAGAGAACACTTCTCTGGGCATTTCTAGATCCTCCAGCACAATTCTATGGTCAACTTCTGGTGAATGTTGACCACAGAGTTGCATTAGGGGATCTAGAGATTCCTAGAGAAGTGTTTGCTCAGAGAAAAAAAAATATTTGTGGTTTTTCCACTGTCATTGGTGTTCTACATCCCTAACCTCAATGATTGTGGGGGGCCCCACTGTAATGTTTAATGCAAAACTAGTTTCTTTGCAGTTCTCTTCCAATTTAACTTGATCTAATAAAGGTAGCATTATACTGTTCCTGTTTGGTGGTGAGCCCACTGGTGTATGTTCAGAAGCTGTTGTTGTTAACTGCCCTCAAGTCAACCTTGACTCATGGCAACCTTGTAGATGAGACTTCTCCAAGACACCCTGTCCTCAACCTCTGTGCTGAGGTCCTTCAGGAACAGGCCTCTGACCTCTCTGATTGAAGCCATCCATCTACCATGTGGTCTTCCTCTCTTTCTACTGCCCTCTACCTTTCCTAGCATCATTTTCTTTTCCAGTGATTCATGCGTTCTCATGATATGGCCAAAGTACAACAGCCTCAGTTTAGTGATCCTGACTTTCATGAAGTGTTCGGGCTTCATTTGCTCTAACACTCATTTATTTGTCTTCCTGGCCACAGTATTCTTCTCCAACACCACATCTCAAATGAGTTGATTTTCCTTCTATGAGCTTTTTTCACTGTCCAACTCTCACATTTATATATGATGATGGGGAATACAATGGCTTGAATGATCCTCACTTTAGTGTTCAGAGTTATATCTTTACACTTTAGGATTTTGACTAGTTCTTTCACAGCTGTCCTTCCCAATTCTAGTCTTCTTCTAATTTCTTGATGGCAATTACTGTTTTGGTCAATATTAGATCCAAGGTATGGGAACTCTTTGACTATTTCAATTTTCTCATTATCTATGGTGAATTCTTGTAGATTTTCCATGGTCATTACTTTTGTTTTCTTACTGTTCAATGTTAAGCCTACTTTGGCACTTCCCTCCTTGATCTTCTTCAGTAGTTACTCCAGGTCTTTGTTGGTTTCTGCTAGTATTATTGTATCATCTGCATATCTTATCTTGCTGATGTTCCTTCCACCAGTCTTCACTCCTCTTGCCTCTGAATATAATTCTGCACAGTGTATGGTATTTTCTGTGTGCAGATTGAATAAATAGGGTGCTAGGATGCAGCCTTGCCTAACCCCTTTTCTCATTGGGAACTATTCTGTCTCTCCATATTCAGTTCTGATGGCAGCCTCTTGTCCTGAGTACAAGTTATGAATTTGGACAATCAAATGTAGTGGCACTCCCATTTCTTTGAGAGCATTCCATAGCTTTTTGTGATCTATGCAGTCAAATGCTTTGTTGTAATCAATAAAACACATGTAGCTGTTCTTTTGGAATTCTCTGATATGCTTCATTATCCATCGTATATTTCCATTGTGATACCTAGTGTCTCTTTCTTTCCGGGATCCAGCTTGCATCTCTGGGATTTCTCGCTATATATATGGTAGGAGTCTTTGCTGCAGAATTTTGAGCATAACTTTACTTGCATGGGAAATTAGAGCAAGAGTCCTGTAGTTAGTGCCATCTGTTGTGTCTTGTTTTTTGTGTATAGGAATATATGTTGATCATTTCCAGTCTGTGGGCCACTGCTTTGTTTTTCATATTTGTTGGCAGATTTTAGTTAGAAATGAGCTTGATTCTGTCTCTGTAGCTTGTGGTAGTTCTATTGGTATGCCATCTGTTCCTGGTGATTTATTCTTCCTAATTGCTTTGAGTGTGGATTTCACTTCACTTTTCAAAATTTGGGGTTCATCTTCATAAATTTCTTCTTCCCAGGTATCATTTGTCCTTTCACATTTTTATATAGTTCTTCTGTATATTGTTTCTATCATTTAAAAAAATCATTGTGGTTGTGTATTATGTTCCTCTTCTGATTGTAGAGCATCCCCACCCTTGGTTTAAATTTATCTTTAAATTCCTGTATCTTGTGGAAAAGGTTTGTTGTTCTTCCTTTTTTCTTCTTAGCTTCTATTTCTCAGCATTGATTGTTGCAGCAGTTCTCTTTGTCCTTGCACACTAATCATTGGACATTAGCATTTATATTTCTGATTTTGCTCCTGTCTCCCTTTACTTTTGGTTCTCATCCTTCTTTTACTGCTTGAAGGGTTGAATCTGTCATCCATTGTTTCTTCTACTTCATTTTGCTTATGAGTATCCTGAATTCATACCATTTCTTAACCATTTTCTTTCTATATAGCCAAGGCAGACTGGCTTAACTAAAGGAAAAGCCTAATTGTTCAATTGGAACAGTGACTGAATAGGAATCAAATCATATGTTACAAGATATGCATATTACCTGCCATAACAACTCCCCCACCCCCAAGCTCACAGTTCCTTCAAAGTTCTGTAGCTCAGTGATCAGACTTGCAAAAGATGCCATCTTTAACTCTTATGACCAATCACAAGAAAAACAAGTTAATTTGCAACAAGTGGAATAGGATAAACAGTGGTAGGATAAAGGGGCATGTTTTAAGTGAGGTCTGCTTCTGAAGACATGCTAACTGCATTGTTTAGTCTGAGCCTTTGTTGCATATTTTCTAGAATTGTTAACATGGCATACCAATATTTCATGCTTTTCTATGAATATTGATAAGATCCTTTATCTGACACTCCATGTTGTTCAGCTTCTCCCGCTTACATTACTGTTGAGCCTTAAACTGTTTTTAAAATCTTATGGATAAGTAATAATACTAATGTTGAATGGAGGCATGATGTGTGATGGAGTCATGAGGTGCGATTCAACTTTTGAGCAACTCTAAACACTTTTCCTACAATAATTCCTACTATAATTTAGCATGATATTATTCAAAGCCTTAGCTGAAGAAAGGCAATTAAAGGGACTCACTGGTTCCATCCTTTCATCCTGCACACAAATATAGAGAAACAACCACACTCTGCACAAGTATGGCCACATAATTGCTACATCAGCGCTGACTAGGAAGCACTAGAGCAGACCTCTCTGTCACAGTCAGTTAAATATCTGCTTTTTCCCACTCTCCTCTGTACACAATTCAAGTTCAGTTCAGTCAACCAAATTAATGTGTCATTATTAAGGATCTTAAAGTGTTGGTATAGCAGATTGGAAAGTTCAGTCCTTTGAGGACACACTTCACAGTACATCAGAGAGGATAAGGCTATCAGTAGCTGTATGGATTTCAATGCCATTGCTCAGAACACAGCAGTTATATGTATGTATATATATTAGAAGTGTTCTTGTCCAGTTTGAAGGTTTCATTCTTGTTGGCCATTGTGGGAAAGAGTGGCAGAATAAATGGGTTTTTCATATGACCCAGCATGGCTGTTCCATACATGTTTGTGTGTGCATATGATTAAATTTAATTGCTAGCCTTAACCAAAATAAACCAACTGAAGCAATAGGGATTACATACCACTCATATTGGCCATATTGACTCACCGCTCAATAATCAATTCAATTGATCTACTTTAGTTGAGACTAGCAATTAGATTTAGGTCATAATTTTTATTGGATTTTAAAATTATAAATACAAGGGTGGAGAAGGGCAAAGAAAAGAAGGGAGGGAGGAGAAGAGAAGAGAAATGCATAAGATATAATTGTGTGGCAGGTGTTTCCATTAATATAAAATGACCATACGGTTTTTAAAAAAGGTTTTACTCAGCACTGGTATGTGCAAAATGTACATTTGTATGTGGCTAAAACAGTCAAGACTTTCTGACCAATGAATGATTGATGGGTAATATTTAGCTTTCCACCAATGGAGCATGAATGTTTTATCACCAGTGAGAGCACACTGAATCCAGTCACTCTGGCTGCCTGTTGAATTTGAAGTCACAGGATAATTTAAAACTACACTTTGTTTTAGAAAAGTGTTTGATATTTGTAGATATCTTTTTATATTCCTGAAACAAGAAGCTGCCATACATGACTAAATTGTTGTTGTTGTTGTTGTTGTTGTTGTGTGCTTTTAAGCTGCGTCTGACTTATGACAATTCTAAGGTGAACATATCATGGGGTTTTCTTGGCAAGATTTGTTCAGAGGAGGTTTGCTATTTCCTTCCCCTGAAGCTGAGAACATGTGACTTGCCCAAGGACACCCAGCAGTTTCATGGATGAGTGGGAAATTGAATCTTGGTCTCCAGAGTAGCAGTCTAACACTCAACCAGTCCAATTGTGTCCAATGTGTCTTAAACATCAGTTTTTGATTACCCAAATGTAGGTTTAAATCTCAAGAAGTTTTAGATATTGAATCCAGAGCAAGCATCTCTTGGCTGATTTATAGGACAACTTTGATTTTTTTAATGTGATTGATGTCAACCCTATTTCTTTGCAACAAACTGCATTTGCTGGTTTCAGTTTCTCTGAGGGTACAATTAGTACATACCAGTAGTTAGAAACAGGAGTGACCAAAGTGCTCAGGGCTGAGGGGAAATTAATCTAAGTGTTGTAACTGTAGCAATATCTAAATATTGCACAAGAGAGTAAATGATATGTACACTGCAATACAGAGAATCTGGCCTATCAATCTTTCTACTATGACAATCAGCCCATTTCTTCCATAGAATGGATTGTCTTACAATTTTCAAATTGAGATTACTCCCCTAGATTTAATTTAGCATGAGCATAGACAGCAAATTATAGTTTGATGAAAAATCATATCCTGTGTGCTACACCAGCTGCAGAACTTACAAGAACAATCTCTTTCTTCCCCAGATAGACCAAAGACTAAGACACTCCAGCCAAAAATGAGTTCCAGATAGGTTGATATGAAAATCAGCCATAGGGGGGATTTGTCTCAAACAATACTTAACAGTTGTTTGTATGAATTAAAAAAAATAAGCCTTGTACATGCCCACATCTGGAAAACCGAATCTGTCTTAGGACAATGATAATTGCATTCAAAAGAAACAAGCCAACTAACCAACCAACCCTGGATGGTAAAGGCCCCAGAATAAACTTTCTAATATCATATTAATTTCCTGGAAATTGATATGGGCATTTCAAAAGAGGTGCCAAAAAGAACATTATAAAACAATTAACTTACATATGCTAATCTTACCCCAATTTCAATGACACCCATCTACCTGGATCAAGATATAATTTACCCAGCAATAGTGACAAATTCAATTTACCATTGAAGCAATAGCTCAAGTTACTAATATGCCTAAATATCTAACAGCTTCTATTCACCAATGATATTCCTAGCTGGGAAATAATCTAACAAATCTCATTAGATAGTCTAAGTGAGATCCCAACAGGCATGGCATCAGTTTTAAATTGAATTAACAGTATAACAAGAAAGGATCTTAAAATAGTTAACGTATACACTCAACTATAAGTTGACCTCATCTATAGATCAAGGGCAGGTTTTGGGAGCAAAATTATGGATTTTAATATGACCCGTGGATAAGTCGAGGATAAAACTTAGGGGCAGTTAACAAAAGATCTAAAGGATGAAGCAAAGGAAAAGAACGGTAAAGAACTTACAAAATCCCAGCAGGCATTAATTGTTTATACTGTCATTAAAGACTGGATGGATGAGAGAATAGAAAGAGGTCAATGTTTCCAGGACAGATTACACTCTTCCCTTTCACCAGGGAATAGTTCCCTTTTTAAAAAATGAGTTAAAGTACAGGACTTACATTGACCCATGGATAAATTGATCCAGGTTTTTGAGGTCAATTTTTTTTACTAAAGCTTCTAGACTTATACATGAGTATATACAGTAATTAATATTGTCAGTTCTGGTATAGCAGTTTCCAATCTAAAGATAAACAAAAGATCATCTACATACAAAACTGCCTTCTATCAGAAAATTCCCCTGTAGCAACTATGCTGAAAAGTATGTAGTTGGCATGAGTAGAAGATCTGTTTTGGGATAATAGGCCATAGCTTGAACAAGTTAGGTTTTTGGCTCTACAGATCTCAGATGTCCCCAACTGCATAGCCATTGTCTATGCTGCTAGGAGATTCTGGAAGCTATAGTCCAAAAAACCCTAACTTGTTGAAGCTTTCAATAGGCAGTTCCATGTTTCAGAATCAGCTTGCTGTTGTTAACTGCTTTCAAGTTGACTTCAACTTATGGTGACTCTAGGAAATCAACAAATCACCCTATCATCAACAGCCCTGCTCAGGTCTTGCACATTCAAAGCTGCGGCTCCCCTGATTTGAGTCTATCCATCTGGAATGCAATATTTCTGTTTTCTAACTTATTTCCACTTTACCAAGCATTACTGTCTTTTCTAGTGAGTCATGCCTTCCCATGACTCACTTTAGCTACAGCCAAAGTATGACAGTCTCAGTCTAGTCATCATGGTTTCTAGGGGTAGTTCAGGTTTGATTTGCTCTAGGACCCATTGATTTGTCTTCTTAGCAGCCCACAATATCCATAGAACTCTTCTCCAGCATCACATTTCAAATTAGATAATTCTCTTTCTATCCTCTTTCTTAACTGCCCAGCTTTCACAACCATACATAATAATGGGAAATACAACTTCATGGCCTGTCTTAACTTTAGTGTTCAGTGACTTATCTTTATACTTGAGGATCTTGTCTAGCTTGTTCGTTGCTGCCCTTCCAAGTTCCAGTCTTCTTCTGATTCCTTGACTGCAATCTCCACTCTGATTAATGAATGAACCAAGGTATGAAAAATCTTGAACTATTTCAATGTCTTCATCATCTCTTTTAAAATTTTGTAAATCACCTGTGGTCACTATTATTTTTTTATTTCTTCATGTTCTACTGCAGGGGTAGGCAACCTTTCCCCTTTAAGGGCCGAGGGACTTCAGCTCCCAGAAGCCTCAGCCATGTTGGCCAATAGTCCCATGTTGGCCAATAGCTCCTGGGATTCTGGGAGCTGAAGTCCCTCGGCCCTTAAAGGGGAAAGGTTGCCTACCCCTGTTCTACTGTAAACCTGCCTCTGCACTTTCTGCCTTGACTTTCTTCAGTAATAATTCCAAGTCTTTGCTATTTTCTGCTAGTAGTATATTGTCATCTGCTTATCTTAAATTGTTGATGTTCCTTTCTCCATTTTTCATATCTCCTTCCTCCAAATCTAATTATTCTTTATGCATTATATTTCTGGCATAAAAGTTAAAGAAACAGGGTGATAAAAAGCAGCCTTGCCTGACTCCCTTGCCAATTGGAAACCATTCCGTTTCTCCATATTCTGTCATAACAGTAGCCTCTTATCCTGAGTTTAAGTTACACATGAAGACAATCAAATGTTGTGGTAAACCCATTTCTTTAAGAGTGGTCTGTCCATAGCTTTTTGCTATACAATCAAAGGCTTTGATATAATCTATAAAGAACATGCTGATTTCCTTTTCAAATTCTTTAGTGTGCTCTATTATCATGTGTATGTTTGCAAAAGTCTTTATTATAAAATTTTGATTATAACTTTGTTTGCATGGGACATTAATACAATGGTCCTGTGGTTACTGAACTCCCTGGTGTCCCCTTTCTTGGAAACTGCAATATATATGGAGTATTTCAATCTGTGGGCCATTGTTTTGTTTTCCATATTTGTTGATAGATTTTAGTACAGATTTGTACAGAAAAAATGTATACAGTTGCCCCTCCCAATTCACAGGGCATCCATTCCAGATCCCCACCCACCCACCCACACACACGTGCAAATGTAAAACCGCAAATATTCAAGCCACATTTTGTCCCTCCTGGCTTCCCGTCCCCAGAAATTCAAAACTGTGAATGAGAAGTAAGTGAATCCGGAGGGACGACTGTAAATCAGAAGTATCTACATGTCAAGCCACTAGTGCCCAATGAGAATTGGTGAAATTTATTTTTGGTTCACATTTGATGTGAATTTACCAAAATTGCCAAATTACTTGCTATTTGGTAAAGTGTCATATATTTTTCTGCAGATAACATTTGCTACAGTTATTATATGGAACAAGAAATTAACCACAACACGGGTTCTCAAAATGCACTTCTTCCCATATCTTATGGGTCAGATCATATCTACCTTCTGTTCTTTGGAAGAACTCTTTCTGCATATCAATGGGAACATTTAAATTCATCCCTCTCCTTTGGATCTAATTCTTTCTCTTTATGTGTGCCTTTTCATGGTTCTTTTTCAACATAGTTCCCTTGTGTGGACAGCTATTTAAATGGACCTTATAGAAGACTATAAAATCACATGTTGCATACACAATAAAAATAATGAGAAAATAGTTTAGCCATGATTTCTAAATCTTCTGACATCTGTGCAAGGTAATTTCTGCAGCTGTTTCATTTAATTTAAAAGTGGAAATTAGAAACAAATATGAAAATTAACAGTAAAATCAATAAAGTACCCAACTGTGATAATTCAATAGCATTTCCCCATCTGTTGGAAGGATTACAGGCATTTGAGGATGGGCAGATGTTTCTGTTAAAATAATCAGCAGCCCACTGTCTAAAATCAGCATTTTTATTTTCCATAACCTTATTTATTTTAATTATGGATTGATTATTGGGTTGTATCTTGTGGTGAAAGCTTAAGGCAGGCAATGACTCATTTCAAACAGAAAATATGTCATATATAAAAAAATATAAAATACTTTGGGTTGTCTCCAGTGGTGACTTTGAACTTGTGAAAAACACTTTTTTTGGATGCAAGGGCACCTGATTCCCCCCCATCCCCCTTACCAATTCTAGAGGCTTGTGCACCTGAAAAGTGTCTCATGTATGTTGAAGGATTCTCTAGAACCACATGGGATATGCCATGAAGAGCTGTACAAGGAAGAATAAATCAGTGAAAATCTGCTGCTTTTTCTCACACAATAAGTATTTTCAATAGTGAAAAAACACTATGGAAAAAGAAAAGGAAGGAACACTGCCATTCCTAGATGTCCTAGTCATCCGCAAATCAAACCAACGTCTGGGACACACAGTATACAGAAAACCCACACATAAAGACAGATACCTGCACAAGAACTCTAACCATCACCCAGGACAAAAAAGAAGCACAATAAAAACACTGGTAGACCGGGCAAAACGCATCTGTGAACCCCACTTCTTGGAAGAGGAATTGAAGCACCTAGACCGGGCTCTACAGGCAAATGGTTACTCCAGCTCAGACATCAGAAGGGCTGCCAGACCCAGAAAAACCCAGAGGACTGAAGACAAGCAACCACCCAAAGGGAAGGTATTTTTACCATATATCAAAGGAGTCACAGACATAGGGAAAGTAGTGAGGAAACACAACCTCCAAATGGTTTACAAACCAACCAAGAAAATCCAACAAATGCTGCACTCAGCGAAAGACAGGAGAGACCCTCTCACAGCCGCAGGAGTTTACCACATACCATGCAGCTGTGGACAAGTCTACATAGGGACCACCAAACGCAGTGTACAAACATGAGTCAAGGAACATGAGAGACACTGCAGACTGGCCCAGCCAGAAAAATCAGCAGTAGCAGAACACATTATAAACCATCCTGGGCATAAAATGCTGTTTGAAAACACTGAAATTCTGGACCATGCTAACAACTATCAGGTCAGAATGCACAGGGAAGTCATCGAAATCCACAAACACTTGGATAACTTCAACAGGAAAGAAGAAACCCTTAAAGCAGGGGTAGGCAACCTTTCCCCTTTAAGGGCCGAGGGACTTCAGCTCCCAGAATCCCAGGAGCTATTGGCCAACATGGGACTATTGGCCAACATGGCTGAGGCTTCTGGGAGCTGAAGTCCCTCGGCCCTTAAAGGGGAAAGGCTGCCTACCCCTGCCTTAAAGTAAACAAGATATGGCTACCAGTCCTACAAAATAAGAAAATCAGCACTCAGCAAATGCAAATGGGAAACCAACCAGGGTCAGGGGCTTTCCCAGCAGACAATAGCAGACAATCTCCTTGATTGCATATCCTCACCTGGAAGCCATGCCATTAACAACAGAACAATACCTATTCAACACAGAACAATACACAGTTTACATGGGATTAGCAGACAATAACCTTGAGTGCATTTCCTCCCACCCTGGAGCCATGCCATTAACAACAGAACAATACCTATTCAACACAGAACAACACACATTTCACCTGGGAACCACTCCTCCCTACCCAGGGTCTCACAGTATATATAGACCCATTCTCTTCCATTCCAGTTTTCTCTGAAGATGCCAGCCACAGATGCTGGTGAAACGTCAGAAAGAAACTCTTCTAGAACATGGCCACACAGCCCAAAAACCCCACAAAAAACTATAGTGAAAAAACATTCTTGCATATGATGGATTGGGTTGTATGTTGATTAATGTAGAACAGAAATGTCAGCTACGTTTGCACTAGTGGATATGTGCCACTAGAGGACAATACAGGAAAAGATGTGTAGTTAGGGTTCCATAGTGTGTTCATATTGTCTGCTCTGGTATTTCTTCATAAACAAACTAGAAAACTCTCAGATTCACCTTCACTTTTTCCTATATACTTCTTCCTTTCTATGCGTCCTATGTAGTCATTGGTAGCAGACCCATCTCTTCTCCAGTAGTACTCTTGTCCACTCACCCCCTAAGCAGACGGCTTATTGGGCCATCTTGGGGGCAGGGAAGGGGAGGGGCAGCTGCACGATTGGCGCCCCAACCCCTTCCTGAGGTCGTCCTCGGAGCAGCCGGCCCTCCGCATGGCCGGCGCTCCGAGGAGGACCTCCCACTGCAGCGTTTGCACGTGCTGCGGCGGAAGAGTCGACGAAGGTGCGCCGCAGCCTTTTGCGGCGCACTTTCATCGACTTCTGAAAGGAACACTGATTTAGCATCTAGTGGGATATATGTCAGAACAAAGAGGTAAAACCAAGTACAGGAAATATCATTTTCTGGGTCTACCCATTGTCCAATCTTGCCTTGAAACCTAAGCATCTCTTTTCTAGAAATCAAAATGTTTTTGTTGGATTATTTCATAATTATTTTTGCAACCCTGCTAATAATAATAGATCTTGTTAAGAACTTGTGGTCAGGAAGGAAAAATATCATTGTGTCTGATTTTTTCCCCACCTGTATTCTATGTTCAGTGAAAGAACAATAAGAAATATAAGGCATTTCTAAAAGTACTGTACAGTTTGCCTAATGGGTAAATAATAATAATATTTAATAATAATATTTATTTATATACCGCCCTAGTGGAAAACCAATCTAGGCGGTGAACAATAAAATTTAGAAATTACAACAAGTTAAAATAACAACAATCCCTCCTCCCCCCCTAAAACATTATTAAATCAAATACAATTAAAACAACCGCAATTAAGCAGTACTTAATTAAAACCAATTATAATAACAATTACAACTACGGCTAATACACACAGCACAGCAACGATGGAGCAATACAGCAGTCCATAAAGCGACAATCTCCCGTGAATCAGGATCGAAGTCGGGAACAACAGCTTGATATTGGGGTCCCACTCTCATTCCTCCTCCTCCATGTTCTTCATCGCTGGAAGAGCCGGAGGTGCCTTCTTCCCAAGAGTTGTTGCTGCTGCTATTCCCATTAGGCGCCGCTGCTCCTGCAGTCAAACTTTTGTTGTTATTATTATTATTATTATTATTCCCACTGTTGTTGTTGTTGCCACCGGTGGTGGTGCTGGTGGTGGTAGTACTGATGTGGGCACCAGCGGAGGCAGAGGCGGCATGGGAAGCCGTGCCCGCATTATTGTTCCGACCCCTTCTTTTCCCCGAAACCTCGGGGCCTTTCTCGATCATGGCTGGCATGAGGTGAAGAATTGGGGAGGCAAGGGAAAAAATTATTTTAAAAAAAAAAAAAAAACCTTCCAGGAAAAATAATAATAATAATAATAATAATAATAATAATAATTTTTAATTTCTTGCCTGATGATGAAGAAGCAGCCCATGGAGCTTCGAAAGCTTGCAATAATACAGTATAATATTGTACATTTTGGGTTGGCCAATAAAAGTATCACTGTTTGGTGGATTTTTGTTTGAATTTGCTAAATGGCCAACGCAGCTCCCCCTGAATGTTTTCTAGGATTCTATGTTTCTATATGAGGGGAAGGCCCAGCTGCCAGGAGGCAATGAAGGAGGGAGGCTGTGGCGGGGAGGCCTCCTTCCTTCCTTCTCCTCCTCCTCTCCTGGAAGCGTAGGGCGCCATTGCCTCCAGGTCCCCCGCGGGAGAGGCCTCGTCTTCCTCCTCCTTCTTCCCTCATGGCTCAGGCAGTGGAAAGTATATTGGCACAACTGGGTTCTCTTTAAAAGTACAGAGAACAGCCTTAGGATAGAAAGAATACTTGTAAGTATAGCTTAGAAAGCTTTAGCATAAAATTAGTTCTATTATCTTGCAAGTCAGCCTAGCTCAGATCATGACAATCTATCAGGTCAAATATTAAATGCATTAATTCCCATTCATAGCATGGATGTTTAGATAATTACATTAAAGTGAGCTTTTTGAGACTTCATTCAGTTTGGAGGGAAACCTGAAATCTTATGCAAATGCAGCACTGCAGTTTTTAGCCAACAAGTATGGGGAGGGAGTGATGAAAAACTTGCCTTGAGGGTATACACCACACAATTCAAGTAAGCTGAAGAGAGAGAATACCATCTCATCAAAGCAGTGTTGCCTGAAACACAGAGAACAACAGTTCACTGTAGATTTACTCCCAAGTAATGTTGTATTTCATGCAACTTTTCCTGTCTTTTATTTTTTTAAAAAAAAACACTGCAGGAGCAACAAAAGTACATTTCTGCCATGCAACACATATCTGCAATACAATCAATTACAGCAGGAATGGCCAAAAATGATGCTCATGGGCCACAGCCATCCCTTAAGGACATGTTTATGCCTCCAGGACCTCCCAGAACCCAAAATTGCCCCCAAATGCCTTCTTGGAGGTATGGGGGGGCATGTTTGACTTTTTCTTTGTCTTCCTAGGCCAATTTAGACCTAGGAGAGGCCTTTTAAAAACAGGAAGGGAACCAGAAGTGGCTTCTGGTCACTTCCTGTTACAAAGAAGTCCTTTCCTGGGTCCAAAATGGCAAAAATGTCCCTGGAGGCTATTTTGGGACAAAAATATTTTTTGTGCTGTGTGGTGGAGAGAGTGGCTCTCCATGGTCTCCCAGGGGAGTAATGTGTGCCCCTAGGCTTCAGCCTTGATGTGTAGGGATACTGAAACCAACTTAGGGGTACAGATGTACAAATGTACAGATGGGCATAAAGAGGTGCTTTCAGGCTGACTAGGAGGCATAGCGTTTAGATGCGCATGCCTAAAAGCCAGCAGGAAAGTGCCCTCTAGGTGCCATATGCCAGGAAAAGCTACTCCAAAAAGGAGGAGCTTTTTTTCTGCTTCTGGAAAGATGTGCACCTTTGCATGTACCTATGTATGCAGCGACATCGGTATGTCAGAAAAAGTGTGTTGGAGATTTAAAGGTGCTATTTAAATGCACTACCGCACATGCGGTGGAAATTGACTCAGTGATCCAGAGCATGCACTCTACAATGCAGGCTTTAATTTAAAGTGCCTTATGCTTCCAGGTGTGGATGCACTGCTGCAGGTGGGTTTGAATATTAGAACCCTAACTCTAACCCTAATTGTAACCCTATGCATGTACCCTAGCAACTGTTCTCTATTATGACAATAAATGCATTCTGTCACATGTATGCTTGCTGTCAGCATGCACAGTAGTTTGCATGGAAGAGGCTTTTGTGACCTCTTCGGCACACATGCGCAGGTTTGCAAAGACCTGCGCACCACTTCCTGGCATGATGGAGGAGGGGCCTCCTGGACTAACATTTGTCTGCGTGTCCTGTTGACCATGTCCCTTGCATGACCACCAGTTGCATGTATTTAGTCTGTCCACACAAACCTCCCTTGCATGTACCTCTCCCCTCCCCCCTGATCTGTGTGGGACATGTTTTGTGGAGGATGACATTTGCATAGGATTTCAGGTTTCCCTCCAAACTGAATGAAGTGTCAAAAAGGTGTCTTTTTGGTTGACAAACACGTTCTTCCACCCCGAGGGTGGCACAATCAGACAGTGGCACCTGTCTACGGCACCCACTACTTGGAGGAAGTCAAGGTCAACAAATCCTTGCATTATCTGTGAGTGTATGTCAGGTCCTGTACAGGTGCACAGGGATGCTGAACTTCAGTCACCTTTGTACACAGAGAATGACAGACTATATACCAGCCTATGATGTGTTCTGTGCAGTTGCACAGGTTTGCAGGGATGTGTTCCTGTTCATGTGTGCATGCATTTGAGAGAACGAAAAAAATTAAAGCAGCCACTCCCAGCCCATGCAGTTGCTCCATCTCCCTTTGCGGCATCCTTGGGGCCAGTGGTGCGGTTGACAGGGCTTCAATGCAGCCTTGGAAAAGCCGCATTGACTGCCCCCCAGTGCGGTTGTTTCATCCCCATTTAGGGCAACCTTGGAGCAGGTGGTGCAGTTGCTGCAGCTTAGGGAAAAGGCAGCTTCATGTCACCTTTTCCTGCCCGTATGAACAGCCCCTTAGTTTCTTGAGCAAGACATACCCCCACAGCTTGTCAGAAATCTAACAAGCTTAGCACATTGTCCTCCCTTTTTCCAGAACTGGAAATCTACAGATTCAGAAAATGTGACCCTCCAGATCTTGTTGAATTGTTGCATTTCTTGTAATTTATGGTAGCTGATGGCACCCATCTCAATGCAATACAGTACAATACAATACAGTAACTTTATTATAACCAAAGTACAATACAGTACAATACAATACAGTAACTTTATTATAACCTCAATGCAATACAGTACAATACAATACAGTAACTTTATTATAACTTTATTATAACCTCAGAAAAAAATACAATTCCCATGATTCCCTAGCACTGAGCCAGGGCAGTTAAAGTGGACTCAGGGCCTTTGCAGACTGCCAGAAATAGTGCACATTAAATTGAGGCACTTCCCTGGCTCAGTGCTAAGGAATCATGGGAACTGTAATTTATTGTGGCACCAGAGCTCTCTGACAGAGAAGGCTCAATGTCCCAGAAAAAAAATACAATTCCCATGACTCCCTAGCACTGAGCCAGGGCAGTGCCTCAATTTAATGTGCACTATTTCTGGCAGTCTGCAAAGGCCCTACGTTTGCACTATTTCTAGCAGTCTGCAAAGGCCTACATTTACATTACTATGAGAATAATTCAGGGTACAATTGGAAGCCATTCCTTATGAGGAGCGACATAGGGAGCTGGGTATGTTTAGTCTTGAGAAGAGAGGTGATATGATAGCTCTGTTTAAATATTTAAAGGGATGTCATACTGAGGATGGAGAAAGCTGGTTTTCTGCTGCTCTAGTAAATAGCACCTTGAGCAATGGATGCAAGATACAGGAAAAGAGATTCTACCACAACATTAGGAAAAACTTCCTGACAGTAAGAGCTGTTTAGCAGTGGAACACACTTCCTTGGACCGTGGTAGAGTCTCCTTGTTTGGCGATTTTTAAACAGAGGCTGGATGGCCATCTGTCAGGTGTGTGATTGTGTATTTATTGTGCATGGCAGGGGGTTAGACTTGATTGCGCTTGAGGTCCCTTCCAATTCTGTGATTCTGTGATTTGATGAAAATAGTGAAACAACAATCACATTCAAGGAAGTAAAAAATTAGAGGAAACTGATGACATCCTAGCAGAGATATCTCAACAAGGTCTGCTATCCTTGGTTTATTATACTTTTGTGCAAGTGATAGAAGATGCACAAAATTGTGCTACACTATATGTAATCTAATATAATCCACCCCACGCACTCAGTTCCTCTGGGAGGAATTTGCTACAACCTATAAAAACAAGGCTGTCTGCTACCTGCCAGAGGGCCTTCTCAGCAACCGCTCCCAGATTATGGAATGGCCTGCTGGAAGAGATCCGTCAAATCACTACCTTGAGCAGCTTTAAGAAAGCTGTTAAGACAGATCTCTTCCAGCAGGCTTTTCCTGACTAGACTTCCCGGCCTTAAGAGTCAGTTTTCTTCTCGTTCCCTACTCTCTGCTCCAACTAGGGTTTGGTCTCTCTTAATGAATTTATTTTAAGTATCTTTTTAAACCTGTGTTATTGTTTAATACCTTTTTGGGGGGGTTGGGGTTGTCTGGGATGGGATGGGGGCTGTATTTATGTAAATTTTAATGTAAGCTGCCCCGATTGCTCTGCAGAGGGGCAGGGTATAAATTATTATTATTATCTGTGAATTCCAGTCTAATTCAAAATATTCTAAATAAAAAACTTCAGATCTCCCGGGTTTTCTTAAAAGAATTACAGTAATCAGATCTTTACGAACATCATGGTACAAGGAATAATGAACTGATACATGGGCAACAGGTTCCATACTTTACATGTTACAAGGGAATAATCACTCCTGTACAGGTCTGGGGTGGAAAAGGAGGAGGCAGGGTGTGGACCAACAGCCCAGTGCCCATTCAATGACCCAGGGGAGGGGAAAGCCAAGACATCCCATGCTTAGTTCCTGCAAACCCATATTTGTGACCATCTGTCCAGCATGCGGCCTTCTTCTCTTCCTACTTCCCTCCACCTTTCCTAGCATCATTGTTTTTTACCAGTGAGTTGTGCTGTCTTATGATATGTCCAAAGTATGACAGCCTCAGTTTTGTCATCTTGGCTTCCAGGGAGATTTCTGCTTGATCTGCTCTAGGGCCCATTGGTTTGTCCTTTTGGCCGCCCACAGGATCCTCAACATTCTTCTCCAGCACCACATCTCAAATGAATTGATTTGCCTTCTATCTTCTTTCTTAGCTATCCAGCTCTCGCATCCATACATGGTAATAGGGAAAAGAATGGTTTGTACAATTCTGACTTTTGTGTTCAGTTGTAAATCTTTGCATTTTAGAATCTTTTCTAGTTCTTTCATAGCTACTCTCCCTGTTCTTAATCTTCTTCTGATTCCCTGACTGCAGTCCCCATTTCTATCAGTTTTGATCCCAGGTATGAGAGCTCTTTTACTACTTCTATTTCTTAATTGTGTAAGTTGAATTTGTCTAGATTTTCCAATGTCATTATTTCTGTTTGTTGGTTTTTTGTTTTTTTTGTTCAACAGTAGGACCTTCTACATTCTACAACTGGCTCAAGGACATGCTGGACAGGGGAGAATTTTAGCTTTTAGGTCAGAACATGCACATAGTTTTAGACCATGAAATAAACATCTAAAATGACTGATAATTTCCTGCCCTGTAATGAAACATCAAAATCCACTACCCATTTTGGTTTAGTATACATAAGTTTGGGATGAGCAAGGGAAAAGGGGGGGGGGGACATCAGCACTCCATAGCAAAATGATGTACTTTAAAAATTATCAAGGGAGGAGACTATAGTAACAAGAAACCCCTCTGGCAAAATGTAAAGCAAAACAATAAGCAAATTAGAATGCCAGCAAAACACAATTTTAATGTAATCAAAGCTAATAACAGAAGCACTATCCAGTTTCCCTGATCATTTGCCAGATTTTTTAGGGATGAATTTTTAAAGCTGTGATAGAGAAACTACTGGATATTCCCTCTATAGTTAGGTTAGGTTGGACAGGGAAAGAATTCATGTCTTCCTTGGATAGCAACTGCCCTTAGCAACTGTCCCCTGGGAAAAGCTATCTCACACTGACTAGCAACAATGGCTCTGCTCTTGAGATATACAAAACAAGTTCCGAGAGGTGGAAATGCTTTTGTTTCCCCCCCCCCCCTTGTTGCTTGAAATACATGTAACAGTCTTTTCCTGCATCTCTGCCTCTAGAAAATAGAATTAGAATTTTTGAGGTGTCTTACGAGGGGAACTTGCAAAAATCTAACACCTCTTTTGTGTGTTCCTCTTTATTCACACTACAACTGCCCAAAATGCAACCAAGTTCTATGAAAAAAATGGATACGTTAGTCTGGGCAATGAGCAGAGGAGAAAAGCCAGTTCATCTCCAGGGATTCCTGATTCACAATGACTGCACTGCCCACTCCAACAATGGACTGAACATTGATGGGCAGTCCATACTGCCCTCTCCTACTGCCAAGGAAAACCCATGGAGATAATAAGATTCAATATATATAAAGTGCTGTCATGAAGAAGATGGGGTAGACTTCTCCTCTCTTGCTCCCCTCTTGCCCAGAGGGCACAAATAGAATCAGTGACCAAAAACTAAAGGAAAGTAAATTTCAGCCAAACAATTGTATCATCAATCATCATCATACATATTTATATCTCACCGTTTTCCTAGTCCGGGACTCAAGGAAGCTTACAAAAAATGAAACAGATACAGCTAAAAGTGCACATTCAATGAAATATAATTAAACTATAAATAGAATTAAAAGCCATTGAAAAGCATAACCATTGAGAAGAAAAACAGCAAATAGGAGGAATAGTGCAAATTATGAAAGGCCCTATCCCCTGGGTCATCAATCTTCAAAGGCTTACTGAAACAACAAATAGTCTTCACCTGCCTTTTGAAGGATAGCATGGTTGGTGTGTGTGTGTGTGTGTGTGAGTCTAATTTCTCTAAGGAACGAGCAGCCGCTGAGAAGACCCTTTCCCATGTTCCCACCAGATGTACCTGGGGCAGAAAGAAGGGCCTCCCTAAAAGATCTCAAAACACAGGCAGGTTCATAAGAGATAATATGGTCCTTCAAATAACCTAGACCTGAGCCATATAATAGAAAGAAAAGTTGTAATTTGCTTTTCAGTCAAACAGATTCCCTCAGAAAGTGATGGGTTCTCCTCCACTGGAAGTATTTACACAGGGGCTGAAAGGCCAGCTGAACAGGAGATTGGACTACCTGACATCAAAAATTCTTTCCAAATCTTAACTTCTGTGGTTATTATTCATTTCCTATTGAGAGAATTGCATTAAGAATGATTGCTTACCCAGTGTACCACCCAAGTGCTCCTGTAGTTATTTATAATCAATAACTGTAATAGAAGTGCCCACTTTCTCTGCACCAAGTCCTCCCATTTGAAATACTTCTTCTTAGTGTGTACTTTCATGCTCTGAGGTTACAGTACAGAATTCTTGTTATTGTTTTGTGTCAATGCTGTTGTTGTTATTGTTGTCATTGTTACTATTATTACTATTACTGTGATTAATACTGATGTTTTTATTTTGCATAAGACATGACTTCAGCCAGAGAAAAGTTTTAAAAAAAAAACAACACATAGTAAATTTAACCCCATAAATTTGCCTCAAAGTTGATTGTTTACTTTAACCAAATATTTGTTTTGCTTCCTCAGAATCTATCAGTATGTCTTAAATTGTCAAGCATTCAGAATTCTTCAGTGTGCAAAGAATTGTGTGTCTCCATACTGGAGGCAACTAGCTGTTCACCTGCTGTAGGGTTATCTCACCTGTAGCCATTCAGCCCTCCATCATGAGAGCCTGGAAGATATTAGTTATGGGGGAATTACAACCTCCAGGAGCTCCCAGCCACACTGGTTTTCTAGGATTTGTAATAATAATAATAATAATAATAATAATAATAATAATAATAATACCATGTTCTGTCCATTTCATTGGTATATTGGTATGGTTCGCCTGTTGCAAAGCAGGACAAGTTCCTCTAGATTCATATTAAGATAAACAAACATCTCATTGCATTGCCAAAATGACTATCTGTAGAAGCCCTCTGGATCATCAACCTATTGACTAATTTAAGCATCACTGAAGTATTATGTTTAAAGAGCAACTAAAATCAATATACAAATGATCCAAGAAGAAACTGGTATTGATTTCATCTTCTCCAGGTTGTTATAATCAGAACGAGAAAAGGCAATGTTCAATTAACATGCAGAGTTACATTTTCTAATTGCCCTGACTACATATGTTAACCTTAGCCAACAAATTAAATATTGACAAACAGTTGATGAGAACACAAGTCTGGGAAAGGGCAATCACATTGAAGTGTGTGTGAGTGTGTGTGTATATATGTATATATGTATGTATGCATATATACATGGAAATGAGAAATCCTTTGCTGACCACCCCCAAAAGCTTCATATACATGTTTAAAAACTGGGGACAATTGTGCCCTGTAGCACCCCAGAGCACATCTGCCACAGGTCACAGATACAGTCACTCAGTATCAATCTCTGGAACCAACCATGCAAGTAGAAGTGGAACCACTAGTAAGACAGTGTCCCCCTATTCATAGAGCTGCTTCAGGAGATTACCATGGCCAATGGTATAAAAAAAAAATAGCTGAAAGATCAACAAGGAGCAAAAGAGAAACATTCCCCCTATACCCCTCACAATCAATATAATCTGTAATGGAGATAAAAGACAATACTGTCCCAATACCAGGCTTGAATCTAGATTGAAATAGTTTTACATTTGCTTCTGTAGCTGTGTTGCAATCCAAGAGACATTTGCAGCTGGAGTACTTGTTACAGAGGCCCAGAGAGGAGTTTTGTCAGGAATTGAGTTGCCTTTTCAAAAGCAGCCATCACCTCATGATGCATAAAACACTCCGTGTATCACCAAGCCAATCCTTCCAAGTGGCTAATAAGCCATGATGGACAAGGTTCATGTGGACATGTGTGTAGCTGCATCATTAAAAGTATCTTGTCCACAGCTTCAGGCTGCATCAACCAAATGTAGTCCCACAAAACCAGATAAAATAGTACACTTGGACTATTTTAATCTTGGTGCCAAAATCCTTCAAGCCACAAACAATTTTGTCCCATAATTGCATTGCAGAAATTATGGCAGAGGTGGACATCTCACTCTTTTCAGTAATGCAGTCTTACCATGTTTGAAATTCTTCTGTCCCTACAAGCAGCAGAATATTTTGGATTGCTAGGCTTGTTGGGGGAGAGAGGTGGAAAGAGGTAGAGATGCTGCACTGTTATTTTCAGCAATGATAATACCTCCAATGGGGCACCTAGTTTCAGCCTGAGAAGGTGACATTGTTCTTTACTGATGACTTTGACTATTATTGATCTTTGTTATGCTTCTAGATTTGAAACAAATATCTAGATAGATAGATAGATAGATAGATAGAGCAAACCAGGCTTATCCCTCCTGTCAATCATTGCCTTAAATGGGGGTCCCTTTCACACTACACAGTTATAGCACTGAAATTCCACATCAACGGCCATGTTTTCATCCTGTGGAATCTTAAGATTTGCATTTTATAAAGGAACATTTAGAATTCTAATCCAGCGAGCTCTAGTGACTCATCAAACTAAGAAGCCCAGGATTCCATACAATGGAACCAAGACTGTTAAAGTAGAATCACAGTGCTATATTTGTATAGTGTGAAAGGGCCCTAGTTGTAGTCAACACATAGCTCATGGGCTGCATGCCCCTCTTTCCAGCCATTTTGTGGTGCCCTCTGCTCCATGTGGTGTCATTGCCAAACTGTGCCACTGAAAACTGGAATAATGAATATGCCACTAGATGTTGTGGTAAATTTTGAAGTGCAGGCCCTCATCATGACAACTGCTATAGTAATATCCCCAATGAGAGCCCAAAGGTGCAGGCAGTGGCATCACTAGGGTTGGTGTCACCCGGTGCAGTAACTCATGGTGTCACTCCCCCCATTGACCTCCTCCCATACCACACCATACAGAATCGTTAGTAATGTTTTTGTACTAATGTTACTCATAAATTGTAGTTCCTGTATATCACTGAATATAATGGCAACAGTTGTGATGTAAACAACTAGCAAAATTAAATTTATACCTCTAAATTGCAGTCTGATATGCACAGTCTGAGCGTGTTCACATGTACATAGTTTCATGGATGCAGTGAAAAATTGGCAAGCTGTGATGTTTTTAAATAAAATTTTAAAGAATTAAATTTTATTTTTTTAAATTTAAAAATTTAAAATTTTCTCTCTTTTCTCCTCCCACTGAGCCTCACCCCATTCATCCCATCTCTTCCACTGAGTGGCAGCAAAAAGCAAATGTTTGGGAAACAATTGTGTCGCACACCCCTTGTGTGTCACCTGGTGTGGTCCATGGACCCTGCACCCCCTTAATGATGCCCCTAGATATAGGTGGCTCTTTTGCTCTCTCTCTCTCTCTCTTTCTCCATGAATCTTCATCTCCACCAGGATCAGGTCTTTCATGAAAATTAAGCCACTAAAAATTGTTTTGGACTATAACAGGCATGACTCATTACAACTCATTGCAGAAAATTAGATGCAAATTCAAACAACAGTGGCACAACTAGCAAAGAATTCCACGGGTGCAAGTCAGATCTCAGGCAGTGCAGAATCTGCCCATGCTTTTCTTAAGCAGTTCCTGATTTTGCCTAGCCAGTGCAGTTGGCTGGTCCATATTAGGAGGAGGAAGTGAATTTAAAGTCACAGGAACAACACTACTGGCCCCTTGAATCACCTTGTCCTTGTGTATTTGTAGTAGCACCCTCTGGCTCTCTGCAGTTATGATTATAAAGCAACAAATACTAGTAGTTCTCTCCTTCTACCAGATAAGAGGCCCCAGTATGGGTCTTGTCAGAGTTTTCACTTTTAAAGGTTCTCGTGCTTTACCAAGCAGTCCAGTAAGCATTTGAATCCAGTAACAGTCTTGGAGAGGTCTTTATAATTTGAACTATCACACAAACAGGAGGGAAGGTAATAACCATGTGGGAAGAAGTCCCCACAGCACTCACCACAGTTTCCATATGACGACATCTAAATGGAATGGAACACTGGATAAGGAAATGGATAGGGACACTGCTGGCACATTGGTTCCCCCAACACAGAGAGATACTCCCTCCCCCCCACACACCCATATTTTTCACACATGTACAACTGTACTGGCACGTCTCATTTTGAGTGGAAAAGAATGAAGTCTCACTTCTAGATTCTCTCACCATCTTAAAACAGCAGCTTCCTAGTGAGTTGGAAAGGGATGGGGTTCTGGGATGAGGAGCCATTTCCTGCCTGTGGGGTAAAAAGTTTATCATCCTTAGCTGAGAGGTCTACATCTGAAAGCTTTTCTTTCTCAAGTTACCTGCAGATACATTAGGAATGGGGTGAGAAGAGCAGCAGGTTCTTAGATGTGTGGCTAAGGTGTGACCTTGCTATTCCTTTGAAGATGTTACACCATTCATGCATGTAGCATGTGAAGGGAGTTTGTGATTGATCCAATGGTGTCTATCCTTGGAAGGATTCAAACAGTTATTCACATGATTCAGAAAAGCTAAACAGATTAAGAAATCTCTGGTATACATACAGTCTACTGAAGAAAGTTGGCCTTTCATGTCATTATGAATGCTGTACAAATCTTCATTGCAGTCTGTTGTGACACTTTATCATCTTTCCAGTTTGCAATTCACATCACCAAGAGGGCATTAAAGATTTCTTATATCTAACTTCTGATGTAAATGTGTTGCATGCAACACATTCCCTAGCAGAATGGATAGCTGTTTCAAGCTTTAGGGGCTAATGCAGCATTCTCTGCTACTATTGACCTTTCTGATTAATGTGTCACCATTGACTTTGCCAGGAAGACAAAGAAGAAGTACTTATTCCAGAACTCATCAGAGCAAGCAAAACTACCGAGGCTTTTGTTTTTATTTAAATGAAACATATAAACAATTCCTCCTTAATGTTTTAAATCAGCAGGAATAGTCTAGATGAGGTGCATGGGCCATTTAAAATTTGCCCTAAGCACCTACCCAAGATTTTTTAATTTCCACATTAATTCCTGAAGACCAGTTAAACATGGTCTACCTAAATCAGTTTCAGGTATTGTTTCAGCAGCAGAGACCATCCTAAATCAATTAGCAAAGTATTGATGTATGCAGTGTAGAGTTTGTTGCTCTCACATTATCATGAGTTTACTTAATTGGGAATTCACAGTTTTTTTAAAAAAGTTTATTGCCATTTTAATACTAAACCATTACATGAGCTGATTGAAAACATGGTCATAGGCCATGGCAATTTAATGTGCAAGGCAATGAAGTTTCCTTCAGAGCAACATTAAAAAAATTCTTCTGACTTATTTAAGAAGGACTTTCAGCAATAAAAAATGCAATTAGGCTAAATTGTATAATTACTGTCACCAGAGGACATAAAAAGATGTTGGAGAAAATGATGAAATTAGGTTTCTCAACCTTTCAGAAACAGGACTGGTTTGTTATACTAGGATTGCTGACTGGCTGGTATTTTACTGGTCCAGCCAGTATAGCTGTGATGATTAGTGCTAGGGTTTCTGAAAAGCTGGTTCAAATCTAGATTTTTGGTTGGCTCAGTTTGGTAATGCATGACTAAAAACTAATTTACCTTCCAGTTGTAACAATGAATCAAGAAATCCACAAAATTAAAAACATAATCTTGACACTTTCATTATTTTCCCAGTAATCCAGAGGACTACAAATGGTCAGCAGAGACCTGAACCAGCAAGAAGAAGATAGTGACAAGGGTGCAACTGGAGGAGCTAAAGAACCATAGAAAATAAGGACAAAGATGTTAAAAATAAAAAAGAGACATAACAAGAGAGACAATTAATAAACAATCAGGAGGAGAAATTTGATCACACATCGGGAGGGATGGCTTCTTCTCCCCCCCCCCCCCGCCCCCGGGAGGGCTAATAAAAGCCATGGGCAAGGTTGGTATCTTGGGGAACAAGGGGGGTAAAAATGGATATGTGGGTAGGGGGGATGAAAGGGAGGGGTGGGAGGGACAGGGAGGGAGGAAGGAGGAAGGCAGGTGTAGGGGCAGCACATTGAAAAGCCTAGGCAAAAGATTTAGAAAAGTAACATGGTTAATAAAATAAGGATAGCCACATTAAATGTGAAATGATTGGGGTCTGTAATTAAAAGGAAAAGGATAGAATTATTGTTAAAGAAAGAGAAAGCAGTTGTTGTTTTCTCTTCAGGAAACGCATCAAGCAAAATTAGGAACAAATCAACTTAAGATGAATTGGATTGCCACTTATGAAAAAGCATAGGGTACTTCAAAAGCAAGAGGGGTAGCAACCATAATATCTAAGAAATGTGGTTTTGATGTGTTAAAAGTGAAGACAGATGAAAAAGGAAGATTTGTTCTTATGCAAGGAATTATGAGGGGAGAAAAGTATTTGTTGGTTAATGTGTATGCTCCAAATGAAAATCAAAAAGAATTTTATGAACAAGTATTTAAGGAAATGGAAGATATGCAGGGAGACTATGCAATTATGGCAGGAGAGTTTAATATGGTTATGGATAAATGCAAAGATAAATCAGATCCAAAAATAAAGGATAGATCAAGTAATATTACACCCCTGAATAAGATAATGAATGGAAAAGAATTAAAAGATGTATGGAGATTGATTAAAGGGGATGAAAAGAATTATAGTTACTATTCAGCAGTTCATAAAAACTATTCTAGAATAGACTTTATTTTTGTATCTAAAAATGGTTTCAAAGGTATTAAATACAGAAATAGAAGGGATAACAGTTACAGACCATGTAATAGTAAATATGGATTTTGTAGTTAAAAAGGATTATAGAGAAGCAAAGAGATGGAGGTTAGACACCAGAATACTTAATAATAAAGATATAGTGGGTAAAATTGAAAAAGAATGGCAAAATATTTGGGATATTAATAATAGAGAGGTTTCTCAAGCTCTATTATGGGATACTATGAAAGTGGTTACAAGAGGAATTTGCATTAGGGAAACATATAATTTAAAGAGATGACAGGAAGAGAGGAAAACAAAATTAGAAATTGAGATTAAGAAATGAGATAATGATTATATAAATGATAGGAGTAAAAGCATGTATATATAGAGAGAGAATTACAAGCAAAAAAAAAAAAAAAAAAGGAACTAGAGAAATTAGAGATAGAACAGGTCCAGAAAAATATAATATATTTATGGAGGGAGTTTTTTTGAATATAGCAATAAAAATTCTAAAATGTTGGTGAGATCAACACGAAAGAAAGAGAAAAACATGATTGGTGTTATAAAAGGTAAAACAGGGAAAAAGTGGATGATGATGAAAGAAAAGATATGATATTTGAAGAATATTATAAAGAATAATATTCAGCAGGGAATGTCAATGCAAAAAATTGAAAAATATATTGAAAAACATTTGAAAATAAAAATAGAGGAAGAGGACAAAGAAATAACGGAGCAACCGGTTTCAAATAAAGAAACAGAAGAAGTGATAGATGAACTAAAAGGAGGGAAATCACCAGGAATGGATGGATTGGGACCAGAATATTATAAAACTTTCAAAAAGATATTAATACCTAAATTGGATGTATTATATAATAAAATTTTAAATGGAGAAAGGATCCCACCATCATGGGATCATTCATTGATAATACTGATTCTGAAACTAGATAAAGGCTTAACAGATCCAGGATCATATAGACCTATATCCCTGATAAATTAAATATTAACAGCAATAATGGCAAAAAGAATGAATAAGTTTATATATAAATATCTTTAAAATGATCAATGTGGATTTGTTCAAGGAAGACAAATGTCAAATCTAATAGGAAGAGTACTGAATAAAATATAATAGGGAAGAGCAAACAAAAGGCAGGAATAATGGCACTAAATATATATAAAGCTTTTGATTGTGTGGAATGGCCAGCATTAAAAATAACATTAAAGAAATTAGGTATGGGGGAAAAGTTTAGAGAATTAATAAATCAGTTATATTCAAACTACACAGCAGTAGTAGCAATAAATGATGGACTAACAGATCTAATTCCAATTTCTAGAGGTACAAGGCAAGGCTGCCCTCTTTCCCTGATTTTATTTGCAATAATTATTGAAATCTTAGCAAAGGCTGTTAGAGAAGATGAAAAATTGGAAGGAATTGGGATGATAAAATTAAATAAGCTTATTTGCAGATGATACCCTATTGACAATTAAAGATCCACTTAAAAAATGGACAAAGTAAGATGACACTTAAAGGAGTTTGAGGAAATGTAAGGCCTACAAGCAAACTGGAATAAATCAGAGTTAATGCTGTTTAATTATACAAAAACAGAAGAACAAGATTTCCTAAAGGATAATGTCAGAGTATAGATGGGCTATGCAGTCAAAGGTGAAATGTAGAGATGTGTGTGTGTCTGTATTTTTCCACTTGAGAACAGCTTCTAGGCAGAGCACAAACAACTCAGTCCAGATGGCAAGAGAGATAAAACAATAGAGAACCACTAGGTGGGAAATCATCCTTGTTTACATAAGGAAACAATAATAAAAAGTTGTTATGGGAAAGTAGATCACATGGTGGAAGATGAACAACAAGATGTTGGGTTAGCATACATCACATACAGATCATCCAATCAACCTGAAGGTTAACACCCAAAAGGTGGAGAGGGGCTGGACTGAGAAACTTTGTATTAGGCATTGATATTATTATTATTTGCTTCCTTTGGATCGCACCTTTTTCTTCTCTTTACTTCTCGATGGATCTATAATATGTTTATACTGCTTCACAATGTAGCCTTAAGATCTGGAAACATGGATCTGTAGTTTTGTTCTTGTTTAGCCACATCTGCAAGATGTGATCCTATATTGGACTGTATTTTACTTTGCATGTTGTTATTATTTTTCCAACAACAACAATAAAACTCAACTTTTAGAAGCTTGGATTTTTGCTCCCTGATTCTGCTGGATTTACAAATATACTACTGCACCAAACCGAACAGATAAAATGATAGATATTAAATTAAAAGATATAATTAGATATGTAGGAATAAATATTACAAAAAAATTACAAAAATTAGAGGAATAAAATTATAATAAATTAAGGATAGAAATTGAAAGGAAAATAGAAGAATATAAAAATATTAAATTATCATGGTTTGGAAAAATAGCATTAGTAAAAATGAAAATTTTACCTAAGATAAATTTTTTGTTCAGGATGTTACCAATAAAAATATCAGATGCAGAAATAAAATACTGGCAAATATTAGTAAATAATTTTTGTAACAAGAATAAAAAAGTGAGGATTAATAAAATATATTGGTATAAACCCAAAAAAGATGGAGGCTTGAGTCTCCCAAATTTAAAATGGTACTATAATGCAAATCAACTAAGATATATTATAGATGGAATTATAGAGAAAGGGGAGTTAGATTGGTTAGAGATGGAAACAACAGAAATAGAGAAAAAATGGAAAATATATATTTTTAAGGACCTGACCATGAAAGAAATGAAAGAAATAGAAAACCTCTTTTTAAGGAATATATTAGAGATTAGGGAAAAAAATATATAAAGAAAAATGAATGCCAGCTATCTCACCATTAACACCAGTTGTAATGATAAAAAAATTTCCAATAAATTTAAAGGAAGAATTAGAGAAAGAGTCAAGGAAGCAAGAAATATATAGAATGGATAAAGATAATGAAGGATAAAGGGAAGATAAAGAAGAAATTACAAAGTCTAAAATTAACCTGGTTTAATTGTATTCAATTGGAACAATGGACAAAAAATTGAAACAGGAAAATTATAGAATTTAGAGAATACACAAAACTTGAACAAATGATTAGACAAAGAGATAGTATGGAAGTAAATGAAACTTTGAAAGGTGTTACAAGTGAAATATACAAATTACTATTAAAATATAATGAGAAAGAAGAATATCTTAGGATAATATGAGAGGAGGATTTAGCACAAATAATAAATGTTCAAGAATGGGGGGAAATTTGGAATCAACACCATTTAAAAATTTATCCATAAGGATAAAGGAGAATTATCATAAATTAATATGGAGATGGTATTTAACACCAGTAAGGTTAAATAATATAAATAAGAATTATTCAAGGTTATGTTGGAGGGGGATGCCAAGAAATCAGTACATATATTCATATGTGTGGGGTTGTAGATCTGTAAAAATTTTTTGGCAATTATTATTTAAAAAGATAAAACAAATAATAGAAATTGTTCTAGAATTTTGTCCAAAGATAGCATTATTATCTATATATGATAAGATCAACTGTACTCAAGCTAGAAAGGACTTAATTACAAATTTATTAACAGCGGCAAGATTAATCATAGCAAAAAAAGCGGAAAGATCAGGGAGATCTACAAATACAAGATTGGTATAAAGAGATATGGCAAATAGCAATTAATGATGTTGACTTGTGGAATTAAGGTAAAAAGGTATAATGAGGAGAAATGATTTTGAAGCAATATAGAAAATATTTGTACAAAAGGCTTCAGTAAAGGAGGGAGGTGTTTCACCTCCACAGGAAGAATTACAATTTTGGAGGGGGGAGTAATATGAAGATACTAGGCTCTGGTGAAGGGGGGCACTTGGGGAAGGGGAAAAAAATAAAGAAACGAAAGAGAGAGGGAAAAAAAGAAAAGAAAAGAAAAGAGGGGAAAATGAATTAGGGATAAATTAACAATATTATACATTTGTGGAATTGTGAAAAGTATATGGTGAAAAGAAGACAGTAAGAAGAATGAAGATATTAACAACAATTTTATGGTGGGTTTTTTTAAATTTACTGATTTAATCAATATTAAATGGTTTGATATGAATTAGATTTAGATAAGGCAGCAAAGAATGAATAATTAATATGATTTACCATATATATGTGGAATATTATGTAAAGGTTTTTTAAAAATATTATTGTATGTAGATTATAATACTAATAAAGAATTTTATACCAAAAAAACCCACAAAAACACTAGATGGTCAGCAGAAGGGCTTCTGAGAGAAATTTTTGCAAGACTACTTTCATTAAATTACTTAAATTCCTTCATTAAATTCCTCAATAAAGTATTTTCAATGAAGATAATAGTAGAACATGAAATTTTAAAGTTGTAGTTTTTCTTTCTTTGCAGAAAAAGATGGTTACGATAAAATATAACCAAAGAAGACAGCTTTTGGTGTATGATTATGAAAACATAATTGAACATGATGGCTAATCTCAGGCTATTTTAGCATTGGTAAGTTTTTAAAATGCATTATTCTGTGTACATCAAATGACCAGATAATAATATACTTTCTACTTTCTACAAACCAACAATAAGCCTAATCAGTTAATGAAATGAGCTTTTCTGGCTTTTTTTTAATCTGCAAAATTTCTAATAACACTTTTAAAACTAATTTCTCTGGAAATGCTTGATTCAATACCTAGTCTTGTTAAATCAACAAGTCATGTTTGAGACATGGGAGACCTTTAAAAGTCTATCTTTGAGTTTGCTAAAAGTTCTTTCTGGCTGATGCTGCTGTAGCTGTAATTGTTAACAATATTCTCAGACTAACAAAAACATTTGGAAATATCTCACAAAGTTGATAGTCAGTTAATAAATTTAGCAATTCTAAAGCTTTCAGAAATTCATAGGCCCCTCCTCATCTCTTCAAGATCCAGACCAATGTAGGAGCTGAAACTCCCCCCCCACCCCCAGTTTATAGGCCCTGGTCAGCAGTGGAGGCATATGAGAAGAGGCCTATGGAGTTTATCACATGGAGGCAAATTGCTTAAATCCTGTGCAGAAACCCAATTTAAAAATCTGAAAAAAGCTGGTTGTTTTTCAGACGTGTTTGTGTAAGTTCCTAAAAGTAAAAAAGGAGTGGGCTTTAGAGACTTTCTGTTTGGATTAATGATGCGTTATTTCTCCTTGACACCAACGTTGTGTGAAAAACAATCCACTTTTTTGTGTTATTTCTACTTTCTGTTCAGGTTAACCCCAAATGTCATGTGAAAAACGATCTGCTTTTGTGGGTTGTTTTCACTTTAAATCCAGATTCTGCATGGGATCTGTCCCGTATAATAAGCACTTATGTATTGTTGCTACACAGGAAAGCAATTGCTGTTCTTTGTGGATAACATGAAAACCAAAATCTGCCCAGATTTCTAGCCCACCAACTGAGAAGTGATGCAGACTGTAAAGCAGTCTATTAGGGATCAATGCAACAAATCAAGAACTGGGCATTTAAACTGTATATTTGTCTGTTCAGGCATTGACCAACAGGAGATAGAAAGGGATAAGCTGCAAGTAAGCTTACTGCTTGTCTGATGCCATGAAGATCTCATTGACTGAAGCATCAAAATGATTCATTGGAGCTGACTATTTCCAACCAGTGGTCTGTTGCTCTGAGGCTCCAAACAGACATAAGCTGCCACACTAGACTGAACAGTCTTTCAGCCTCTTATGCTCTTTGTGGAAGAGAAAAATAGGGGCAGTGACAAACCCTGAACTAGCTTTCCTTACGTTTTGGTTTAGCCATCAGTATTTCCAAATACTGGTCGGCCACTTACCTGAAGGGTGCTAGTGAGATTGTAAGTTGTCATTCTGGGTAACAATTCTGTAAGCTACAACATGCATTTTTATACATACATTTTCTGGATGAACACATGAGGATACATTTCCTTGAAAAGTTGAGTCCAGCTCTAACTGCATCTTAATCCAAGCTCATTTTGAGATTCATACTTTCGCATGCTTGACTACTTCTAATACACAGAGTATGGGCCTTTGCAGACTGCCAGAAATAGTGCAAATTGAGTCCACTTTAAGGGTTAGGGTTAGGGTTAGGGAATCATGGGAACTATTTTATTGTGGCACCAGACCTCTCTGACAGAGAAGGCTCAATGTCTCAGGGGGAAAAAACCGATTCCCATGACTTCCTAGCACTAACCCTAACCCTTAAAGTGGACTCAATTTGCACTATTTCTGGCAGTCTGCAAAGGCCCTATGTGCCTGCCCTGGAAGACTCCTTTGTTTATGCATGTGCACTGGCCATGCTGTTTGGGTTGTATCCCAAAACTACAAGTTGTATCTCAAAAGTAATGTTTCCAATCTATGGTTAATATGGATTTTTTTTTTGCATCAATAATAACATTAGAGACAGAGAAAGAGTCAGAATCTGATCAAATCTTTCACTAGATGTGTGTAATTAGTTATCAATGTAGTAATATAGCCCTATATGGTTTGGGTCCAGGTTACTTGAAGGACTTTATCTCCCTTTATGAGCCCATTAGACTCTTTAGACAAACCCTCCCTCCATCCACCATCATTGAGGGCGAGGAGGCAAACCATTTCCATCAGGACTAGCCTGAACAAGAAAAAGGGCCCTCCCTCCATCCACCATCATAGAGAGAGAGAAGACAGGCCAGGTCCATCGGGCCTAGCCACAGTAAGAAGAAGGACCCTCCCTCCAGTCCATCTGCCTAGGTCCAGGCTTTAAAGGGAGAGAAGATCTGCTGGACTTATTCCCCTTCCCCACCACCATTCCCTTCTCCTTTTGTGTCTTGTCTTTTAGATTGTAAGCCTGAGGGCAGGGAAATGTCTAATTAACCATTTGTAAGCCGCTCTGATAGCCTTTTGGCTGAAGAGCAGGGTATAAATACTTCATAATAATAATACTTAATAATAACTAAAGCAGGGGTAGGCAACCTAAAGCCTGGGGGCTGGATGTGGCCCCCCATGCCTATGGAGCGACCCCAGGCCGGTCCTGCCGCCGCCCCCCCCCGGCCATCGCCGCCTGCCATGATAATATTGATTATTGTTGTTATTACTTGTTCTTGGGGTTTTCTTAGCAAAATCTCCACAGGGGGTTTGCCACGGCTTTTCTGGGGCTGAGAGAGTGTGCATGCACTTTTTAATTTTTTTCTTTTTTTTCTTTTTAATATTTATTTATTTATTTATTTATTTTTGGTGCTTCGCCCCCCCCCCCCCCCCCAATTGTCTGAGGGACAGCAACCCGGCCCCTGGCTCAAAAAGGTTGCCTACCCCTGAACTAGAGTATCAAGATTGGTTTTTGTGGGTTTTTCATGCTGTGAGACTGTGTTCTAGAAGACTGTATTCCTGACATCAGGAATACATTTTTCTAGAACATGGCCTCACAGCCTGAAAAACCCACAAAACCTATGGATGCCAGTTGTGAAAGTCTTTAACTTCACAGTATTGAGATCTTCTCTCTGTCCCACCACCCTCTCAGGCTCGTTTGGTGGGAACAAGAGTGAGGGCCTTCTCGGGGGCTGCTCCTAAGCTCTGGAACTCCCTTCCTAGAGAGGCCAGGATGGCCCATCCCTGCTCTCCTTTCAGCGGCAGATAAAAACATTATTTTTGTGCCATCAGGCTTTTTCAAACTGACAAGGGTTGGGCTTTAAAGGCTGTTTAGATTTTAAGATTTGTATTAAGTTTTTAAACATATTTTACATTTTAAATCATGGCTGTTTTAACTTTTAAAATTGTTTAATTATTTTTTAAATTTTATATTTATACATTTTAATGCTCTTGTATTGTTTTTAAATTGTAATTTTTTAAATTTGCTGTTTGTCACCTTGAATAGTGGGAGAAAAATAATAGAGGTATTATTTTAGAATGTTTTAAAGGTGTATTATTGATATGGGGAATTATGAGAGGAATAGTGTTGGAAATGAAGCATGATGGCAGGTTTTTTTGTTGTTAACTGTCGATCTCGACCCATGGCGACCCGATGGATGAGACATCTCCAGCCCCCCTGTCCTCTACTGCTCTGCCCAGCTTCTGCAAACTCATATTTGTGGTCTCTTTAATAAAGCCCATCCATCTAGCATGTGGCCTTCCTCTCTTTCTACTTCCCTCCGCCTTTCCTAACATTATTGTGTTTTCCAACAATTCATGCCTTCTCAAAATATGTCCAAAGTATGACAGTCTTAAGTCTCATCATCTTGGCTTCTAGGGATATTTCTTGCTTGATCTGCTCTAGGACCCATTTGTTTGTCCTTGTGGCTGTCCATGGAATTCTCAGCACTCTTCTCCAGCAGTACCAAGAATATCAGATCGTAAACCGGAAGAGCTTTGGTCTGGAGCCAAGGACATAATAAAAGAAGAATGCATAAAGACACTTCCAACAGACAAAAGGAAAGTGAAGAAACCATGGATGACAGATAAAACACTACAAGCAATAAAGGAAAGAAGAGAACAAAACAAAAAGGAGATAGGAATAAACTAAGAACCATGAATACAATGGTGAGTGAGCAAAGATAAGGAAAATTAGTACAACGACAAATGTAGAAAAATAGAAGACAACAACAAAAGGGGAAGAACGAGAGACCTATTCCACAAAATTCAAGAAATCAAGGGAAAGTTCAAACCAAGTACGGGGATGCTCTAGACAGGGCTTGACAACCTACGGCCGGTGGGCCGCACCTGGCCCGTCGAGGCCTTCTGACCGGCCCCTGCCTGGTCCTGCCACCGCCGCCGCCTATCGCAGCCACGGGGGTCCTCCGGTGAGCCATTTTGTTTTTCAAAATGGTGCCTGGAGTCTCGCGTGACCTTTCCCATCCTGCCCCATGATGGGAAAGGTCGTGCGAGACTCCGGGTGCCATTTTGGAACACAAAATGGTGCCCCAGAGGCCCCCCACGTCCACGTCAGGTCTCTCTGAGGCCTGGTGTGGTCAAAGGAGCTCTCCTGGGGGACCCCCGTGGCCGTGCTGAGCCTCTCTGGGGCCCGGTGCACTCAAGGGAGTCCTCCTGGGGGACCCCCGTGGCCGCACTTGGCCTCTCCGAGGCCCGGTGCAGTTGAGGGACCCCTCCTGGGGGACCCCCGCGGAGTACTGCGCATGCGCAAATGAGTCGCAGCTGCCAGTTTGGAAAACAAAATGGCGGCCATGACTCGCTCGCGCATGCGCAGTACTTTGGAAGTACTGTGCATGCACGTGCGAGTGTGCGCGCACATGCGCAGTACTTCCGGCGTGCTGCGCATGTGCAAGTGAGCATGTGCACGTGGCGCCATTTCCCCCCCCCCCCCCCAGCCCGCAGAAGAGCTCCGGACCAGTGGACTGGGCCCAGGTAGGTAAAAGTTGCCTACCCCTGCTTTATGACAATAAAAATGACATAATTCAAGACCAGGAAGGAATAAAAGGATGATGGATGCAATACACAGAAGAGTTATATAAAACAGATGACAACATGAAGGACACATGGAATGAAGAGCCATATGAAGATGAATCCCAAATTCTAAAAACTGAGGTGGAAGCTGCAATAAAGGAAATGGCAAAAAAACAAGACTCCAGGAACAGATGATATTCCAATAGAACTATTGCAATCCACATTGACAGAGTCAACTGTAGTGCTAACCAACATATGTCAACAGATTATGGAGAACAAAATGATGGCCAACAGATTGGAAGCGATCAATAAACATTCCCAGCCACAAAAAAGGAGACACAAGAGACTGCAGCAACTATAGAACCATAGCACTAATCTCCCATGCAAGCAAAATCATGCTCAAAATTCTGCAATATAGGCCCCAAACATACATGGATAAAGAGATCCCAGAGGTCCAAGCAGGGTTCAGGAAAGGAAGAGGCACCAGGGATCACATTACAAATATACGATGGCTAATGGAGCACACCAGGGAGTTCCAAAAGAAAATCAGCATATGCTTTATAGCAGGGGAAGGCAACCTTTTAAAGACCTGGGTCGGTCTCCCGTAGCCCAGGTCTCGGCTGGGCTGGGGGGGGGAAATGGCAGTGGCATACGCGCGCACAACCTCCTCCTCTGCGCACGACCCCCTCGTGCACGCTGCCGCCATGGCCACAGCCACCGCGGCATATGTCGCGGCCGCCATTTTGGAAATCAAAATGGCGGCTGCAACACGTTTGCACATGTGCAACAGTATTGCGCATGCGCAAACGCGTCGCGGCCGCCATTTTGATTTCCAAAATGGCGGTCGCAGTGAGCGCAGCCACAGATCGGCAAAAACACGCCACGGCGGCAGCGTGCGGTGGTGGCGGCGGCAACCTTCGGCCTGGGCCAGTAAGTCCAGGAACCGGGGCCTTAACCAGCCCCCGGGCTGTAGGTTGCCGGTCCCTGCTTTATAGACTACAGCAAGGCCTTTGACTGCATAGATCATGAAAGACTATGGAACGCCCTTACAGACACGGGATTGCCAACACATCTGATAGTCCTAATGAGGAATCTGTACTCAAGACAAGAGGCTACTGTCAGAACAGAACACAGAGAAACAGAATGGTTCCCAATTGGCAAATGAGTAAGGCTGCATTCTATCACCCTACTTATTGAACTTATATGCAGAACATATTGTAAGGAAAGCAGGCTTGGATATGGAAGAGGGAGAAGTGAAAATAGGAGGAAGAAATATCAACTATCTGAGATATGCTGACGACACCATAATACTAGCAGAAAACCTCACAGATCTGAAACAACTACTAAGGAAGATCAAAGAAGAAAGTGCAAAGGCAGGCTTACTGTTGAACATAAAGAAAACAAAAAGAATGACCACAGATAATCTACACACATTCAAGCTAGACAATGAGGAAATAGAAATAGTAAAAGAGTTCTGATATCTGGAATCAAACATTGATCAGAATGGGGACGGTAGCCAGGAAATCAGGAGAAGATTAAGGGAGAGTGGCTATGAAAGAACTAGAAAAGATCCTAAAATGCAAAGATATACAACTCAGCACAAAAGTCAGAATCATACAAGCCATCGTATTCCCCATTACCATGCATGGATGTGACAGCTGGATAGTCAAGAAAGAAGACATTAGGAAGATCAACTCATTTGAAATGTGATAATTGCCTGGTATAAAAATGCACAGATGTGTGTGGTATGTGGTTTCTCACAGGAGAAGAGATGCAGCAGGGGAAACCAAAAGCTTTTGGGGCTGGGACTGGGGCTGGGTGATTAGGCCAAGAAGAATGGTACATGGACATGTTTTGATTCACGGGCAAATCATAGCCAAGCCCACAATTTTTTACATGGGGAAATGTGGATATGATAGCAGTTCTGTCTGCAGACATCTTCCTACTAACTTCTTCAGTTACTGGAATAAAGTTCTTGCTGTTTGAAATACAGAAGGCTGGTTCACTGAACTGGGGAGGGGGAAAAGCTCAGTTCTTGACAAGACATTGAAGAGTTTCACAGCTAGCAGATTCTTATGGCATAATACCTTCTGTACACTTTGACATATTTACTTTACATTTGATATTGATATATACAGCAGCTTTCTCCAAGCTGCTGATGTTCAGGGCCACAATCTACATCTTTGGCTACCACTGTCATCTTCCTGGATCACCCGCCAACCTAGTGGGCCCTCTACACTACCTGGAGGGACTAAACTGGGGAACACTAATATAGAGTTATAGCTAAACTAGGCAGAGAAATGTGAAGTGTCAGATTATCAATGTTGAGGGTGATGTGGGACTGAAAAACATTTGTCTGGCAATGATAAGGATGTTGTGTCTTTGACACAATCTTATTTCCATGTCCACTGATTTCAGGCCTCCTTTTTATATGAGCTTCTTACAGCTGGGTTGTTGTTGTGGTTCAACTGTAACACAGGAATAGTTTCTATGTTGCAAGGTTTCCATACTATACAGAGACATGTTTTTCTTCTAGTTTTCTTCTACATCTTGCAGCAGAGGAAGGCTCTGCTCCACGCCGGCAAAGACTGAGTTCCCTGTTGCTTGGCCCCTGCCTGAAAACATCTGTGGGCAGTGGAGGGAGGAGTCTGCGTCAGCGGAGGCTATAAGAACTCTCCTGTCTGCTGTCTTTAACATCTTGCAGCAGAGGAGGGCTCTGCTCCACGCCGGCAAAGACTGAGTTCCCTGTTACTTGGCCCCTGCCTGAAAACATCTGTGGGCAGTGGAGGGAGGAGTCTGCGTCAGCGGAGGCTATAAGAACTCTCCTGCCTGCTGTCTTTAACATCTTGCAGCAGAGGAGGGCTCTGCTCCACGCCGGCAAAGACTGAGTTCCCTGTTGCTTGGCCCCTGCCTGAAAACATCTGTGGGCAGTGGAGGGAGGAGTCTGCGTCAGCGGAGGCTATAAGAACTCTCCTGCCTGCTGTCTTTAACATCCTGCAGCAGAGGAGGACTCTGCTCTACGCCGGCAAAGACTGAGTTCCCTGTTGCTTGGCCCCTGCCTGAAAACACCTGTGGGCAGTGGAGGGAGGAGTCTCCCTCCGAGGCCCAGGGCAAGACTACTTAAGCCCTGCCGGCACGGAGGATGTGGCAGAGGCGGCTGCAGAGGCTGGGCCACTGGAAGGTGGGCGTTGGCCCTCTGAGACGCCCGCACCATTCCCTCCGGGGCACAGCGCTGGCAGCGGCAGAGGCGTGTCCCTCCGAGGCCCAGGGCAGGACTACTTAAGCCCTGCCAGGAACAACTGGCATGGATGACTCGATGACTGTGGTGGGGCCTTTAAAGATCAAGTTGTTATTCTGGACTCATTGGGGATGAGGATGACATAGACAATTATTGGTAGTCTTCTGGGCCTTCATTATTCCTTGTTGACTGGATTTTCAACACTTTGTATTGGCCCGAAGCTTTATCATCCCTCCCGAGGCTGGAAGAGAGACAGGGGCGGCTATAGGAGTAGTGTTGGGGAATGGGAGATATGGCCCGAACAGAGTGAACAAATGTTACAAAAGAAGGCGGGATCGCTGTTTGGTAGCTATCCCGCCTTCAGTTCCCTCTGTTTCCCTGAATGGCCTGGAGAGCAGACCAACCATTCCACAGAACCTCACTCTGCTCCTCTGCAATGCCAGGTCGGTTAAAAATAAGACCCACATCATCCAGGACCTTCTGCTGGATGAAGATGCCGACCTGGCTTGCTTCACAGAGACCTGGCTGGGAGAGGATAGCGCAGCTACATGGGTGCAGGCCCTCCCAGCTGGGTACTCTGTCAGTGAGCAGGTGAGGGGAAGTGGGCGGGGGGGCGGAGTGGCTCTGGTTCATAAGAACACCTTGACCTTGACCAGGATACCTGTCCGGAACACAGTCCACTTCGAGTGTATGTACCTAAGCCTGAAGACCAGGGATAGTCTGGGGATTTTGCTAGTCTACCGACCACCCCGTTGTCTAGCAGACTCCCTGACCGAGTTGACACAGCTGGTCTCTGAGCTCTTGTTGGAGTCCCCCAGACTTTTAGTTCTGGGAGACTTCAACATTCCGCTCGAGACCAGTTTAACAGGTGCGGCTCAGGAGTTCATGGAGACCATGACAAACATGGGCCTATCCCAATTGGTCAACGGGCCCACGCATTGTGCAGGTCATACCCTCGATGCGGTCTTTAGTACGGAACAGGAATATCCGTGGGCGGAGGTGGTAAGTACCTCCGCATTGTCATGGACGGATCATTTCCTGGTCAAGATGGAACTGAGAGCCAATTTCCGCCCCACCGGGGGTGGTGGACCCATTCGAATGGTCCGCCCTCGAAGGCTTATGGAGCCAATTGGATTCCAGAAAGCCTTGGAGGGTTTAATGGTTGGGAATGCCGGTGATCCTGTCGACGCTCTGGTTAATACTTGGAACACCGATCTTACCAGGGCTATCGACACGATCGCTCCCAAGCGTCCTTGCCAACCCGCTTCAAACCGTAAGCCATGGTATACACCTGAGCTCAGGAGAATGAAGCGGTTTGGACAATGACTGGAGCGCAGGTGACGGAAGACCCGGCTCTTATCCGACAGAACTCGCCATAGGAACTTTCGCTGTTCCTATTGGGAGGCAATACGTGTAGCAAAGAGAGCCTTCTCTTCTGCACTTATTGCATCTGCAGAGTCCCGTCCAGCAGAGCTGTTTAGGGTGGTGAGGAAGATGACACAGGTGCCCCCTGCACCAAATCCCTTACTTAACCCGACAACGGCCTGCTGTGACACATTTAACAACTTCTTTGCAGATAAAATCTCTCAGATAAGAGTCGACTTAGACACCATTGTTGTAACAGAATCGATAGGAGAGGTGTCCAGCGACTCCATCGATGAAGTTATTCTGGATCAGCTGCAATCTGTGAGTACCGAGGACATGGACAAGCTGCTTGGTAAGGTGAGGAAAACAACCTGCCCTCTCGATCCTTGCCCATCATGGCTGGCCGTCCAGGGGGGGGATGCATTGAGGAGATTCCTTATGGATATCATCAATGCATCCTTCAGGGAAGGACATGTTCCATCTTGTTTGAAGGAGGCGGCTGTTAGGCCGCTTCTGAAAAAACCTTCCCTTGACCCCCTGGATATGAGAAACTATAGGCCCGTGTCATTACTGCCATTTTTGAGCAAGGTGATCGAGAGGGCGGTTGCTCTTCAGCTCCAAGCTGTCTTGGATGAAACCAATTATCTAGACCCATTTCAAACCGGCTTCAGGACAGGCTTTGGGGTCGAGACTGCCATGGTTGCCTTGACCGACGATCTGCGTCTGAGCATCGACAGGGGTAGTGTGACCCTGTTGGTGCTCCTAGACCTCTCAGCGGCTTTCGATACAATAGACCACGGCATCCTATTGGGCCGCCTGAGGGGGTTAGGTATCGGGGGCACTGCTTTGCAGTGGTTCTGGTCCTTCCTCTCGGGTCAGTCCCAGAGGGTGCTGCTCGGGGACAGTAGCTCCAGTAAGAGGGAACTCACTTGTGGGGTCCCTCAGGGGGCTATTCTGTCCCTGATGTTATTTAACATCTATATGAAGCCGCTGGGTGAGATTATACGGAGTTATGGTGCTGGGTGTTATCAGTACGCTGATGACACCCAAATCTATTTCTCCGTGTCTCGTTCGTCGGCCTCAAATTCCAATGGCATCTCCTCTCTCAATGAATGTCTTTGAGCGGTAATGGGCTGGATGAGGAAAAACAGGTTGAAACTGAATCCAGACAAGACGGAGGTGCTCACGGTAGCGGCCCCGAAACCAAGAATTGGGTTGCAACCTCCAGTCCTGGATGGGGTCACACTCTTCTCCAGTGACTGTGTTCGCAGTCTGGGGGTGCTCCTTGATTCGTCGCTCCTGATGACAAATCAGGTAAATGCGACGGTCAGGAGCGCCTGTTATCAGCTTCGGCTGATACCCGAGTTGCGCCCTTTTCTGGAAGTAAGGGATCTCGAGACCGTTGTGCACGCGCTGGTAACCTCACGCCTTGACTTCTGTAATGCGCTCTACATGGGGCTACCCTTGTGCTTAGTTCGGAAATTACAGCTGGTACAAAATATGGCAGCCAGGTTGCTTTCGGGAACATCTAGGAGGGACCATATTACTCCTATTTTAAGGTCCCTCCACTGGCTGCCTATCAGCTTCCGGGTTCGGTACAAGGTGTTGGTTATCACCTTTAAAGCCCTAAATGGCTTGGGTCCAAGCTATCTCAGAGACCGCCTTCTCCCATACAATCCTCCCCGCGCTCTCCGGTCCTCTGGGAGGAATTTACTGCAGCCTCAAAAATCTAGGCTTGCAGCTACCTCCCAGAGGGCTTTCTCAGTTGCCGCCCCTAGACTCTGGAACGACCTGCCAGACGAGATCCGTCTGTTGACATCGTTAGACAGCTTCAAGAGGGCTGTCAAGACGGATCTCTTCCGGCAGGCCTTTCAGGATTAAATCATCCTGGCCTCGGGCACTCCCCCCCCAGTGATCCTTACGTGGCCCCATCTAAGGATGGCAAGGATTACTGCCGTGGGTTTTATTATTGGGTTTTAATTGTTTTGTTGATTGTGGATTTTAAATTCTGTAGATTTAATACTGTTTTAAGGGGGGGGGGGGTTGGATTGGATTATTGTATTGTTTTTATTGTTGTAAGCCGCCCTGATTGGGCCTCCAAAGGGCGGGATATAAATAAATTTTATTATTATTATTATTAGTATTAGTATTAGTTTTGTTTTTTATTGTTTTAATTTTTATTGTCACTTTATTTTTATTAGGTATCAAACCTGTGGGGGAGGTAATTGGATGTCAGACAAAGAGAGAGGGAAAATAGGGATTGTTTACATGCATTTATGCATACAATGTTTGTTTATGTATACAACAAAATCTTTCATTAAAATGTTAATACCCCCACCCTGCAAAAACAAACCAGATGAGCATGAATATTGCTCAGCATGCTGCTGAGATATACTCCATCTTGTAGACAAAAAAAAAAGTGTGTGGGGGGGAATCCAATACAGAATTTTAATGTATTAGGTTGTGTCCCTCTGCAAAGGCTGTAAGCAGCAGGTAAAGCAATGTCACAGTTATTAAAGCACATCTGCACTAAAGCCTTCACTTCCAAAGAGATTTGAAATTATCTGCATGGCTGTTTCAAAGCAGGAGACCTGTATTAACAGCCTTTCAGTTGCTCACTCTTACCAACAAACTCAAATTGCAAATGTGTCCTGTTGCTTCTGAAAGTTCATGAGAATGAGACAATGAATTTTAGGCATCCAGACTTTTGCTGGGAATCATGTCCACCTGTAAAGCAGCGGTGAAATAAATTTTAAAAAATCCAAGTGACTGACTGTATGCCATCTTTGTAGCATACCATATGCAAAAGACACCCAATCCATTCCTGATGCCAGACACTAAAACATTGATTTAGAAGAGAATCAGTTTCCTTGGAATTTGATGGAAAGAAGAAATAGTGAGTTGTTTTGTGTTGTTGTTTTACATGCTTTTAAATTATTTAAATTCAATCATTTCAATTCAGTTTTCATAATAATAATAATAATAATAACAACAACAACAATAATAAATAAATAAATAAATAAAATTTTATTGATATCCTGCCTTTAGCCGAGGCTATCAAGGCAGCTTACAATTAAAATACAATCCCATACAATTATAATAGACATATAACCCCCCCTTAAAAATATATTAAATCATTATCAACATTAAAATTAACTTAAGATTACAACTTAATACTATTAAATGTTTTTAATTAAACTATTAAATATAAGTATAACTTGTTTTAGTGCTTTTTAAAAAGCCCTGGTGGTGCAGTGGTTAAATGCCTGTAGTGCAGCCACTCACTCATAGACCACAAGGTTGCGAGTTCAGTACTAGCCAGGGCTCAGGCTAGACTCAGGCCTGCATCCTTCCGAGGTCGCTAAAATGAGTACCCAACTGTTTCATTTTATTTTATTTTTATCCCACCTTTCTCCCAAAGGACCCAAGGTGGCTAACAACATATATAAAACACATTAAAACAACAATTAAAATATTACAATTAAACTGTAAAAAATATAAAAATTACAAATATAAAATTTAAAACAGAGTTAAAAAAATAATAATCTTAAACTAACTCCCCCCCCCCCCATCCCCCAATGAAACCAAGCCTGCAGGATTTTAAAAGGCTTGCTTAAATAAAAATGTCTTTGCCTGCCGGTAAAAGGCCACCAGTGAAGGGGCCAGTCTAGCCTCCCGTGGGAGTTCCACAGGGTGGAAGCAGTCACTGAGAAGGCTCTCACTTGTGTTCTCACCAAACGTGCATGGGATGGTGGTGGGACCAAGAGAAAGCCTTCTCCTGAGGATCTTAGGACTCTAAGTGGTTTGTATGGGGAGATACAGTCTCTTAAATAGTCTGGACCTAAGGCCTATAGGGCTTTATAGGTCATGGCCAGCACTTTGAATTGTGCTTGAAAATGAACTGGTAGCCATTGAAGCTGTTTCAATACAGGAGTTATACACTCCCTATAACTGGCTCTGGTCAGTGTTCTAGATGAAGTTTCCAAACAGTTTCCAAAGGCAGTCCCATGTAGAGCATGTTACAATAGTCCAAATAGAATGTAACCAAAGCATGTGTTACCATAGCCAGATCTGACGTCTCAAGGAATAGGTGCAGCTGGCACACAAGTTTTAATTGTGCAAATGCACTCCTGGCCACTGCTGAAACTTGGGCATCCAGGCTCAGGGTTGAGTCCAGGAGCACACCCAAGCTGCGAGCCTGAGATTTCAGGGGAAGTGTAACCCCATCAAGCATAGGCAGAGTCCGCATTCCCTGATCTGCCTTATGACTGACCAGAAGCACCTCTGTCTTGCCTGGATTAAGCTTCAATTTGTTTGCCCTCATCCAGTCCATTACTGACAGCAGACACCCATGCCATCATATTTCCAGTTTCTATATGTGGCTGTGAAAGCTGGACAGTGAACAAAGGTGAAAGGAAGAAAATCGACTCAGTTGAAATGTGGCGCTGGAAAAGAGTTTTATGGATATTGTAAACTGCCAAAAAGACAAATAAATGGGCCCTAGAGCAAATCAAGTCTAACCTCCCACTAAAAAGTCAAACATGACTAAATTGAGCCTGTGGTACTTTGGCCATATCATGAGAATACATGACTCATTAGAAAAGACAATAATGTTTTGTAAGGTATAAAGTAGTAGGGAAAGGGAAAGACCACATCCAGATGGATGGACTCAATCAAGTAAGCCATGTCTTTCACTCATAGGGCCGCCATAAGTCAAAGTCAGCTTGATGGCAACACCATGTATGCACGTGTTTATGTGACTTCAGGTCACATATCAACATGTGGCAGACCCATGAATTTAATAAGATTTTCTTAGGAAAGAAACACTCAGAGATGGGTTTGCCATTTCTTTCCTCTCAGCTATAGCCTACAGCAACTGTTATTCATTGGCAGTCTCCCATCCAGGTGCTAACCATGGCTCATCCTGCTTAGCTTCCAAGATACAATGGGATCTGGTTCCTTTACATACCTTCAGATCACTTATCAGCTTATGGCAGTCACGTGAATTATGACAGTCCCATGAATGGTGTTCCCAGCTTGATTATGAAACCCACTGGGTGACCTTGGGAAAGTCACATGTTCTCAGCCTCGGGGAAAGGACCTATTTAGTCAACATCAGAATGTTGTCAAAATGGCAAATATTATTAATGAGAATACAAAAGCTTTTGCCGGAGTCTATTGGGAAGATCACAATTCTTCTCCTTCTTCTCCTCCTGCCTGTTGATTTAAATGAATGCAAATAACTTTTGCAATCTGAACTCCTTTTGCAGATGGCAACAGTGGAAGGTGAGAGAAGAAGAGATAAATTAGGACATTTTAAAAGCTGCTGGAAAAAAATGGGGTGATAGAAGATTAATTGAGTCTGCCAAACAAACCAGGACAGTTGGAGGGTGTGACATCCATGCATATGTGTTTTTTTTCCTTGAGTGAGATTGTAAGCATGCACCTCCATCTCCAGACTGGAGTGGTATAGTCCAAGGAAAGCTGCACCACTTGGTCCTGTCACATGTGAAAAACAGTCCTTTCAATAATTCCCTTTGTTCATGCATCAGATCATAAGTGTACAATGAACACATTCCATTCTAAACACTTCTCAGCTCCTTTGCATTATTCCTCTGCTGAAGCTGTCAGATCACATCACTTAAAGAACCCACTTATATGGTCCTTATCATGCAAACAGGGCTGATCAGTCTTACCTCAGTGTATCTCAGCTTATTGTGCCTATCCCTCCAGGATAATATGCTCCAGTAAACTGAGCTCTTAGGAAAATGGAGTCACATTACAGAAAATTATTTTCTCCCTATCCAAGATCTCCAAAAATTCAAATTAGGTACTTTAAAAGCTGCAAAGTGCATGCCAGGCTCCCATTTGCTGCTATTTTCTCCAACTTTTCTCCACCCTTTCATCTCCTGAAGAGAAAACTGTATCAGGTTTCTTTTAAAAGTTAATATTTGTTAGCAGATAAATGATACCTTTTAGGGACTGCAATTAAATGATTATTTAAGGGAGGTCCCTGTTTAAGAAACATCAATTGTACCATTTCCTCCTAAGTGCTATGCAATTCTAGTATATATGCTCTGCAGTTACAATGCTTGTATGAACTGTGCAAAATGCTGAATTGAAGCAGGCATGATACATAGTAAAAACCATTCTGTTCTTTTGATAAGCAAGCTGCTAATCCTTGCACTTATGGAATTAACTAAACAAAACAAACAAACAAACAATGTTATCAGTTGCAACACAAAGAATGTAAGAAAAGCCCCACTAGACCAAGGGACTATTAGTCTGACAATCTGTTCCCATGATGCCCAACTGCATGCTTATGAGAAAGGCTCATGTCCCTCGGCAGATATCCTCAGCAGCAGCATACTTTCTCTTTACATTGGCCCTTATAAGCATAGTTGTGAACTGGCCCATGATCAGGTTCTAGAGCATGTGCACAATAAAAGTTGCTCATGAGAAAGCACAGGTAAGATTACAGTGTAATGCTTGTCCCAGTTTCCTGGGCATAAATCCTGTTGACCTCAATGTTACAGTGCATTAAATTGCACAGTTATCAGGAAATCAGCGAAAGAACACACACAGTGAGGAGTCATGATGAAACTAGAATCTATTTTTAACCTATTAGAATTGTTATTTTTACCAGAATGTGCATATTAAAAAATTGGTACTTGCAGCATTATTTTAATGCACGATCCAGTGTGGCACAGTGATTTGAGTGTTGGACTATGACTCTGGGGACCAGGGTTTGATTTCAGCTCAGCCGGGTGACCATGGGCAAATCACATGCTCTCAGTCTCCAGGGAAAGCAATGACAAACCTCCTCTGAACAAAACCTGCTGATAAAACTCTATGATAGGTTTGCCTTAGGGTCACCATACATCAGAAATGACTTGAAGGTGCACAATACACACACAGCACCTGAGAGCCAGTGTGGTGTAGTGGTTTGAGTGCTGAGCTATAATTCTGGAGATCAGGGTGAAAATCTTTGTTCAGCCATGGAAACCCACTAGATAACCTTGATCAAGTCACACACTCTCAGACTCACAGGAGAGCAAAGGCAAGCTCATACTGAACAAATCTTGCCAGGAAAACACTGTGTTAGGGTCACCAAATAACCTGAAGGCACACAACAGCAGCATATAGCACCCACAGTGTGCTTGGAAGTTACAAAAAGAACAAAAAATGAATACTCATTTATTCACCCAGCTGATGGGCATCATAGTCCCACACATATCAAGGACCTCAAACTGGGGGAAGGCTGCATTATATTATGCAAACAGTTGTATGTCATGAATTGAAGAGCAGTTGGTAACATCATGAGTTTCATAATGGTAGAAAGGCAGCATATAAATAAAGTAAATAAACAAAATAAATAAATATCATACAGCTGCTATGGAGCAAGTTCTAAACACATACACATCGTTGGTATAACTGGTGAATGCATCATAATATGGTTGGCAAATCCATGTTTGATTTTACTGCTGCTCCTCCTACACTTACTCTGACTTGTAAATGAGATCTTGTGGTGCTGGACTTTCTCCCTTCAGCAATTCAGCACTGGCAAAGTTTCTATACAACAGGGAGCAGTTGCAGGAGTAACAACAATAAAATCAGGAATGGATTTACCACTTGCATAGCAGTGGATCTGTTGGCTGCCCCTGAAAGCTACAAAAGAGAAAAGGTCAGGAGTATTTACTGGATCCATTTAATATTTTTGAAATATAAGTAAATAATAAAAATCTATTATTATTAACTTTACATTTAATAACAGCTTCAGTTCTAACTCCTGTCATTGACAATATTTTGCAAGAAGACAGTGTTGTAAAGAGGGGGAAAAAAAAGAAAGAAAAGAACAAATAAAGGTTGATGAACTAACTTAAGACAACTTTCCCAAGGCAATGTTATGAACACAGGTGGATACTGTTGTGGATTTCTTGCTTGTTTGAAAAACAAAACAAAAAAGTTATTGAACCCTCTCTCTCTGGCTTTTCTTCACAAACATTCAGGAAGGACTCATCCCGCACTTTCTGCAAGCGCGCTGATGACTAAAATGGCCAATCCGAGATAAACAAGTCCGGTTGCAGAATGCACAGCAGAAGGTCTCGTTGGGTGATGTTTCCAGGTTGTGATTCTTTCCATGTTGTCTTCGAGACTTGTTCGGCGTGACTTCTCAAATAAGGCTGCAGCATTGTGGATAGTGCATCTCCATGCCTCCCGATGTGAGGCCAGGGTGGACCATTGTTGGTGATCAATTTGGCTGAGCCTGAGATGTTGTTTCAGGGAGTCCTTGTATTGCTTTTTTGGAGTGCCCCTCTTACGCTGACCCGTGGCGAGTTCACCGTAGAGTACTATTTTTGGGAGGCGATGGTCCTCCATCCTAGAAACGTGCCCTGCCCAGCACAGCTGCATTTTCAATAACATGGCCTCAATGCTGGTGATCCCTGCTTGCTCAAGGACAGCAACATTCGTCACATAGTCAGTCCAGTGTATATTTAGGATTGTGCATATACAGCACTGATGAAAGCGTTCAAGGAGTTGTGAGTGTTGGCGATAGGTGACCCATGTTTCAGACTCGTAAAGGAGAATAGACAGTACAATGGCTCTATACACACTGATTTTTGTGCTTCGCCTCAGGTGTTTGTTACTCCAGACTCTTTTGTAAAGTCTTCCAAATGCGCTATATGCCTTTGCTAATATGTGATCGATCTCTTTGTCAATCTTGGTGTCTGAGGAGATGATGCTTCCCAGGTAGGTGAACTGCTGAACGGACTTAAGCATAGATTTGCCTACAGCTATTGCTGTAATGTTGATATCACTCAAGAAGGCTGAGAAACACTTCTTTTATTGTGGACAAAAACTCAGTATTCTTTTTATTTTACTGACACAATGGTTGAGTGAACTTGCTGTACATCTCCCTTTCTTTTCTTGTCAATGTTTGCTCTGCTTTCAGCTTCTGTAAACATGAATTCTTTTTAGACAAAGCTTCAAACTCCTGAAATAAAAACCTTGGGGAAATACTGGAGACTTGTAAAACAATGGCAGATAGGTTCAACCATGTTTTCTTTAAAGAGCAAGCCTTTCTTAAGAAAGGTGGGAGAAAGCTCTGGCAACCATATGAAAGTCTAAAAGGTACTGGCTGAGAATCGAAAATCAGGCTGCAGGTGATATTTTAGAGATAAGACCTTTTGCCACAATGTGTGAATGTAGAATTATTCTTTCACTATGGCATTTCTTCTTCACCTTTCTCAATTCCCTCTTGGTTCTCAACACCCTCTAATTCTATGGCAGGTGATTGTTTATTAACTAACAGGTGATCCATATTAATGTATTTCAGACTGTGAAGAAAAACTGAACATCTAGTTTAAAGCCAGATCCCAATCCAGGGATCATTGTCCTGGGCTCATGCCAGACTATGATGGGCCCTCAATATGGTGCCACCAACAGTGCACATAGACACCCTACTACCATACCAACCCTGCAAACTGGCACTGCACTTGCTATCAGGGCCCTTTCCTGGTGTTGCTAAAAAGTCACTCACCCTGTTCCCAGCATCAGGGCAGTGACATCTCTTTTGATGAGAGGTAGCCAAGCTATTATGAGTGGCTACCATCTTATACTGTCCAAAACACCTTCTACTGTGGATTGGAATTGACCAGTGTCTTGGGTTCCTCCCATTCTAAGTACTGCAGTGCCCCACAAGGTGAGCACATCCAGAAGGATGAGGTAAGTGAGCTCCTACCACCAGGACCTATATTCTGTGTTTCTGCTTGTTGTCCTTGCCACTTAATCTCTCTGTTCCCATGGATAGATACAACAACATTTGTGAATTAGAGGGATGAAGCTATGAGGGGGGTATTGTAAAGTTTTAATTATCATCTTTAAAGATTTTTGACAGAAAGTTTGTTTTGATTTGTAGTTGTTAATGTTTATCTAATATAATAACAATAATAATATAATAAAATTTTATTTATATCCCGCTTAAATGAAAACAATCTAAGCGGCTTACATCAGTTAAAACCCCATACAACAAAATTCATACCCCAACCCACCCCCTTAAAACAGTATCTATAGTCGTCACGCAGATTTACACATTTTTCCCAGTGTTTCTTGACCTTCCAAATACCTGATATTGTAGTAGTCTGCAGATTGTGCCTTATGAGGAGGTATCATAAAGTAATAATTATCACCCAAAGTTATTATGGTATATTGATGAAATTTTGTCAGTGTCATCATTGGTCCCCAAGTGCATGATGTTGAGCAAATCAGGTTATTGTGTCCTTTATTTCTGTGACAGGTTGTGTCACAGAAGTGTCTAAAGTGTAAAATCCTCCTAAGGCACAATCTGCACACTTCTACAATAATGGTATTCGGGGTTTGTGTGTGTGTGTGTGTCAAGAAATGCTGGGAAAAATGTGTAAATCTGGATGGTGACTATGTAGATAAAAGTTAACAACTATAAATCAAAACAAACTTTCTGTCATTTTTTTTAAAAGTGATAATTAAAACTTTACGATACCCCCTTGTAAGTTAGTGATTGACTCTTCCAAGTCCTGGGGGCATTAGCATGCTAGTCTCTAAAACTGTGCTTGGAGATGGCTCTGCTGGAAGACCCATTATTTGTTTATCTATGAAGCTTATATATTGGGTGGGGGGGGGGAGACAACAAGGAGCGCCATTATTTTCATGCCTGTATGAGAGTATCCAGAGGTATTGGCTGGCCAATTCTTATTAAGATAGCATCTGACCAGCTATAATTAAGCAGGGCAGATAGATTTGGTTGCCATGATTTGCATGCTGCTTCACTTTCCTCCTGCTTCAAAGACACAGAACTTATATTTGAGAGGGAAACAGCAGAAACAGATGGGAGGTATTTATTGGGCCTTCGTGGAGTCAGGGGTTGGACTATGTGTGTCAACACCATCATTTTCTCACTGAAGATGCTGGGGCTGTTAGTCCTAGGAAGAAAGGTTCCTAAGTGCCTTCTGGCAACTTTCCCCTCCTCTCCCCTTTTGTAAATGCTGAAACTGATTTCTGGCAAAGCTTTGCCTCTTTGGAGGAGAAGCATGCAATATTCAGGCATCCTATGTATTTTTTCCCAACAGGAAAAGCACAGTTGCTGCTCTATAAGGTTCCATCTGATGTTTCAAAAACAGCTGAACTCATAAGAACACTAGCAGATCAGGGGGCACTGCATGGTTACTTCTCTTGTTAGATTGCTTTTTTTCAGGGGGGCTAACTTGCCTGTAGGTTTTCTTGTTTTGAAATAATACCAGAATAGCAAGGGAAACATAGGAGAGCAGCCACCATGGAATGTCAAAATTGAACTCAGGTTCCAAATATTTCTTTTCTCTTTCCTTCCTGGAACTTAGGAACTATCTAGGGATACTTGTTCTCCAGCACAAAGTATTCAAACAACAAACAAACAAACAACCCCCCCCCCCCAAAAAAACCCCTAGACTGCATTTCCCTAGGTGGCTCTCATAGGAAATACAGATAGCCAAATGCAGAAGGGCAATTGAAGAGTCAAGGGTTTCCCAAAGTTACTATTATGTTCTAGACTTCTGTATATATGTTGTTGTGTGTATATTATAGGAAATAAGGTAATGCATCGGTATGTATGGTTATGTATTGTGTCATGTGAAATAAGTTAAATGGTTTATTGAGAGGAAGTGAGAGCATGGAAACTTGGGAGGTGACTGGTGATTGGTTGAAATTTGAATGGGATGTTTAAAAGGGTTGGTGTATTTGACCATTAGTCAATCAAACATATGGTTTAGTTAGGGTCAGTTAGTTAAAGATGGGTCAAGAAAATTTAGGATTTTATCACTGGAAAGCCAATCTTACTGCAATCTCATTAGAGAGAAGAACCAGGTATCATACATCTTTCATTAATGTGGTTGGCGCTGTTTCCTGGTATGGACTAACTTTCCCAGCATATTCCTTAATCCTGCCTCCCTCTCCATTGTGTTACCAATACTTTATCCAGCATGACTTTTGGGTCCCCCCTCTCCATTTTCTTGTTCATTTCTATTTTTAAAACTAAATCCAGCAATTATGGCAATGTGATGGTGAGGGGTAAGAAATGGGGAAAAAATGAAAAAAAGAAGAAAAGAAGTTGCTTGGGAATAACAAGGGAAGGGGGGAAGGAGTGAGTGAGTGAGGAGAGGACTGTCCACTCTTGGCACTGCAGATGGAGACATTATCACACTTTTCTTTTCTTAGAATGCAAGCACAAATTGGGGGGAGGCATTAATAGGAGTTCCCCATTCACTGCCAGAGATGCACTAACTGCACTTGAAAACACAGCAGCAATTGGACAGAGGTGACATTTTGTGAAAGGTAATGCCAAAAGAGCTATGTTTCTGCTTTAATTATAGTTTAACAACTCTATTGATACAGTCTTTAGAGTGGGGACAGTGATCAGGACACTCAGGGGTTAGTGGATTAGACTAGAGAGTGGAATCTGTGAGGTGTGAAGCTTAATTAGAATAGTAAGAACTAAGCTGAAACACTGTATTATAACTACATGAGTTTGAAAAACAAGTAATTGTGAATAGTTTACCTTCTGTTATTTATGTTTTGTTTATATACACATGCCTTTTGGGGTCACTGTAGTAAGATTCAATTATTGATAAAGTCAGGCACTGTGGTGTCTGCAGCTGCATCTGTCCTGCAGAAATAATCCAGTTTCAAAGCACTTTAACTGCCATGGCTCAATGCTATGGGATCATGAGATTAGTAGTTTAGTGAGACATTTAGCCTTCTCTGTCGGAGAGCTCTGGAGCCACAACAAATGGCAATTCCCAGATTTCCATAGCATTGTGCTACAAAGGTTAAAATGGTGTCAAACTGAATTATTTCTGCAGTGCGGATGCAGCTTGTAATGGCTGCAGTTTATAAAATAAGAAAAGAGTTACTACAATGGTGACAGGAGCAGGACAAGTAGAAGTTCTCACACTGACCCTCAAGGAAAATGTGTATAGTCAAATGCAGACAAGAATATCAGAGAATGCTTCCTCATCTACCTACAGTGCTCTACACTTGGATGAATATATATGAATGGAACAGTCAAGAAAGAAGATAGGAGGAAAATCAATGCATTTGAGATGTGGTGTTGGAGAAGAGTGCTGAGGATCCCATGGATAGCCAAAAGGACAAACAAATGGGTCCTAGAGCAGATCAAGCCAGAGCTATCTCTAGAAGCCAAGATGACAAGACTTAGACTGTTGTACTTTGGACACATCATGAGAGGTCATAAATCATTGGGAAAGTCAATAATGTTAGGAAAGGTGGAGGGAAGTAGAAAGAGAGGAAGGCCACATGCTAGATGGATGGACTTTATTAAAGAGACCACAAATATGAGTATGCAGGAGCTGGGCAGAGCAGTAGAGGATAGGGGGGCTGGAGATGTCTCATCCATAGGGTCGCCATGGGTCGAGATCGATGTGAAGGCAGTTAACAATAACAAAAAACAGGATATTTGCCAGTTTGGAATTTGAAGCCAAAAGCAGACTGGATCATCTCAATCTCTGAATGAAGTTTGTGTGAAAGCAATTTGCAGACCCTTGAATTAAGCAGAAATACACCTTACATTGCCATCTCCCAGTGACATTTGTCATGAATTAAGATGACAGATGTTTTGCCAAACAGATCTATATTCTTGCTAACAATAAACATGAATTCAGAATTCTTTGGAAAATTAGAGCTTACATATTAATGTTCCAAACCTTCCTACAAGCTAGCCTTTTAGCTTGCCAAATTAGAAAATAACAATGAGTGAAGTAATACAAATACTGAATTACTTTTGTTAATGTGTTTTGATTGAAGTCTGTTTTATTTACAACCCATTTTCCCTCTTAACGTAATATTCAAAGGCATGAAAGAGAGTGAAAAATATAATGAGAAAATTAAAATTCAGTGGGACTTGATAAAACAGTAGTACTACATTTCAGTTCTTTTTAATGCGAGTTTTAAAATTCACTTAAACCATAGCACAGAAATCAATTAGAGACTGCTTTGATTTGAAAGTCTAGATGTCTTTTGGAAGGTGGGCCTTTTCTGATGGATGTTCAGAGAGCTTATGCTTGTCTATAGTTCCATAAATATTGTAGTCTGTGGTGATGAGTAATGGAACATTGTCTTACCTCATTAACTGTATCTGCATCTGGTTATATTTTGTGACTGTTGTCCCAAATTATCATACAGGCTGCTGAATGTGATGAAAAATTCAAGGCTCTGATTTTAAAACTATGTTCTTCAGAAAGAACACACAGTGAAAGAACACAGTGAGAGATTCAGAGGACACAAGAGCACATAAGGAGAAGATTGGTGAGTTGCAAAGATGGGGGCAGGGCTGCCTTTATGAAGCAGACAGAATGAAATAGCTGCCTCAGCTGCTGAGAATGGAGAGCAGCAGTAGAGTTTGGAGGAGACAACACCCTGAAACTACAGTTGTCCCTCCATTTTTGCAGGGGATTCATTCTGGACCCCCATGCGAAAATGGAAATTCACATATATTCAAAGCCCATTGATTACCATGGGCGTGCGCTCCCGTGCATAGCTGCACATGCACACCATGGGTGCACATGCCATTTTAATCCCTCTCCACCTTGCCATTGCAAAAAGCAAGACCATGGACTCAGTCTGCAAATTAGGAGGGACTACTGTAGTCTGTTGCCTTCAGATGCAGTAGAAGAAGTACAGAAGAGGCAACAGTGCCAAAATAGGATTCATGAGCTACTTGGAAATGGAAGAATAGTGTCCACACAGAGGAAAATAAATCTTCCCACTCTGTTCCTATAATGACTTGTTTAGATGGCACACATGGTCAAAATAGGTGAAATATGGGTCCAATGTGCACTCCAGGGAAATTAATTGGAGTAAAAAGAATGCCTGTTTGCTCTGAATTGAGGCAGAAACTCAGAAGAATCCCTTGAATGTGCAGACTATGCACTCGTGTGGGGATGGGGTAAGAATGTTGACGGTCAGCCACTGAACTCTTCCAGCTCAGAAATTCCAACTCCCATCACAGCATTTTCACTTTCAACTTTGTGTGCACAAGTGCACACTGGCACAACAATACAATCAGAACAACACACTGACACTCAATAGGATGGCTGTTGCCCTACGAGCTGTGGAAAAAGGGGAACAGGGGTCTCCTGGGCAGTGTACAGACAGTGCTGCCAGTATTGACCCATTGTAGGTCCCAGTTGTGCAGACAGTTCATTTTCCCTGTGGATCTGGAAGCTGTGTTTTCCTGTCAGTGTGGACATAGCCTCAGACAGAAAAATGCCTTTGGCTGACCTCAGATGGGACAGAAATGTGTTCAAGAATTTGAAGTCCGCACTGTTCATAAGAGATATCTTGGAAATAACTCCTCAACCCTAAACAAATTGACACTAGCGCTTTTTAGCTGTCAAGTTCTCACAGTTCATTCTAACCTTTAATTTCATACCTTAACCAAGAATCTTGTCATATAGAAAAAAAATCAGTTTCATAGCAGAGGAAAGTTTATGTCAGGATGGGAACTGTGCTGCCCTCTGGATGTTGTTGAACTGTAATTCCCAGCACCTCTACACAGCATAAGCAGTGGTAAAGACTGCTGGGATTTCCAATACAGCAATACCTAGAATGCTAGAAATTTCCCATTTATGTCTTACATAATAAGTTCTGTCACGAAAGAAAGCAGAAGCTAATCAAAAATTAACATTAGATGTTAGAAATTAAAGTTAGATGCATTTTTCATTCTTGACAACAGAGTACATAGATTTCAGGTTTTAAGTAGAGCTAACTGCCCACTTTAAAAGCTTTACTCATGACAACTACTGATACTGGAGACAAGAAAATGAATGATAGTCATAAATCTCAAGTATGTGATCTGGAGCTGGTGTGAGGTGGTTCTGGACTTTTCCTAAAGAGAAATCTGAAGTGAATTTAGTTCCTGGTTAGACAAGATGTTTGAGAAATTTGGAAAGATTCTAATAAAGTTTTTAAAAAGTACTTTATTTACAAATTATTAAACATATAAAATCATATATCAATCATATCCAACAATTGAATTATTTCAACTATAATATATCACATACATAAAATCTAACATTTTTACATACATATTTCAAACAAGACAAAACAGCCCTCCCTTCCCATCCCTCCCTCTCCTAGTTCAATCCCTTCAACTCTTATCCTTATCCTTTCTTGCAACTTCCATTCCTTTATTCTCTTATCCTCCTTACTCTCTCCATCCACATCCATCTCCCTCACCTCTCTCATCCTTACCCTCCATCCTCTATTATCCATCTCCACTCTTACCCTCTACACTTACCTTCTTCACTTAGGGCCTTTGCAGACTGCTAGAAATAGTGCAAATTGAATCCACTTTAACTGCCCTGACTCAGTGCTAGGGAATCATGGGAACTGTAGTTTATTGTGGCACCAGAGCTCTCTGACAGAGAAGGCTCAACGTCCCAGAAAAAAATGCAATTCCCATGGTTCCCTAGTACTGAGCCAGGGCAGTTAAAGTGGACTCAATTTGCACTATTTCTAACAGTCTGCAAAGACCCTTAGTCTTTCTTTCACCACTTTCTTTAATCCTTTGAATTTCCCATTCCTTCTGTCAGCCTTCCCTCCCCCTTCCCCCTCTGTCATGTCCTTACAGTTTCCCCCCCACACTACCATACCACACCACTTCCTATTTGCTGGGATAGTTTTATATCTTCTCTTCTAATTTTACTTTCCCTATAACCTTCTAACACCATCTATTGTACTAACATAAAAGCCCTTTCCCCAATACCTACCTTTTCTTCCTTCATTATATACTTGTCTGTCTATATCTTTGTTTGATCTTACCATCTACTCCTTTAACGTTCCCTTTTATTTTCTTTACCCCATTCAAACTTATTAATTATACATCTTCAAAAATTCATTAACTAAAATTTAGTATTGCTATTTCTCCCCATTTATTTTCAAAGAATTTTATTACCTCATCCCATTCTTTGTTAAACTGTTTCAGCGAGTGAAATTTCCTTAAATATGTTAACCTATCCATTTCTATTGCCTCATACAATTTTAACAACCGCTCTTCATTTGTAAGGATGTCTCCCATTTTCCACTTTGGGGCACAAATTATTCTTGCTGTACTTATCATATAGAATATTACTTTCCCAAATTTCCTTTCTAGATTATTTTCTAACATTCCTAATAGGAACAGCTCCAGTTTTAGTTGGATTTTAATTCCCAATACATTATTTATTATCTTCTTTATTCCTTTCCAATACTTCTTGGCTCTTGGTGGCTCTTGGCCACCAACAATGATAAAATGTTCCCTGTTCCTCTCTACACTTCCAACATTTGTTATCCTTCAACTTGTACTTTCTCGCTAATTGTACTTTGTCTGAGGAGAGACACTACTGGAAAAAACATTTTGTAGTAATTTTCCCTTAAGTTTTGTGAGATCAAGTATCTAAGTCCTCTCATCCATGTTCTCTCCCACTGTTCCAACTGTGTTGAGTGCCTATAATTAATCCTATAATTTTATGTTTAATCTCCTGAAACTAATTTTCCCAATTCTGATTTCTCACTTTCCTCTTCAAACCCTTGATTTTCTTCCCATCTATCCTGTATCTCTCACAAAGCTATCTATATGTAAACTAATTATTAAGAAGTCCTCTCTGTGGTAACTCTTCCTAGGTCCTCATCTTCTTTTCCCCATCATACGTGTTAATAATGTCCTGATACCTACACCACGTCCCTGTCATCTGCATCTCCTTCCTATAAAAGGCCTCCTGTGGTGAGACCCATTTTGGGATTTTTCTAATAATTCTTAATTTATACCTCTTCCAAATACCAATCAATTATCTTCTCAAACAATGGTTGTAAAAAAGTTTGTTTTGTTTATCATAAACTAGGTAGGCATGCCAGCCATACCTTAACCCCTCCCCTTCTAATTCTAACAATCTATTCTCTCTGAGCATGACCCATTCCTTTATCCACATTAAACATGCTGCCTCAAAATATAGCTTTACATTGGGGAGTCTCAAACCACCTCTCTCCTGAACGTCTTGCAAGGTTTTCATTTTTATTTTGGGTTTCTTCCAGAAAGATTCTTATAAAGATTCTTATAAAGATTCTTATAAAGTTTTGAAGAAATGCCCACCCTGTTATCTGCATCTACTAAATATAGACAATCCACTTAGTACCTTTTCACTGCTGTGTCATTGTAAAATTGCTATCATAACACATGACTCTATTATGGAAGACCAATACATGGTAACAAGGGTAATAAGGGAGACTGGGGGTAATCTATAGTAATATGGAAGACTGAGAGTCAGTGCTGCTAGTGAGAGTAACAGGTTCAGAATATGTATGTAGAGAGATCTTGTAGCACCTTTGAGACTAACTAACTGAAAGAAATAAATTGGCAGCAGGTTATATGTGAGGAAATATCTAGCTCACTGTAACCCTATTTTTTATGTTGCTATGTCTGGCTAGACAAATACAGATCAGGAATGAGAACTACTTCCACTCTCCCATTTAAATAAAATTGACAAAAATAACTACTGCTACTACTACTACTACTACTAATTTACAGTAAAGGGTGCATAACACCATGGATTTTCTACATATTGGTAGTAGCTGGCTGAGAGTGAAATACATTTCAACAATGTATTTGTTAATAATGTCATACTGCTCTACTATGAAGCAAGAATAGTTAAACCCCCAAGCTGTTTTTTCTATTGTGTATGGGCTGGTACCCAAATTGACTTTGAAGAGGTAATTAGTAATTTTCCAATGAAAGGCAGAACAACAATTGCATACGTTTTGTTTGCTATCATATTGGTTGATTAGAATGGAGAATAGGGGAAAACATTAGGGGAAGAATAGCTTTATTAGGAGCAAATGAAAAGGCAGCCTGGTTTCTAGACAGGAAGTTATGTTAAATAAAAATAACGAAAAGGGCAGAATATTTAAGAGCATGATAGAAAAGGCGCCATGTGGACCATGGTATAATTTCAGAAATGTAGAAAGTAGGATTTCAAAATTAAAAGAAACACATTTATTTCCTGATTCACAAGACAATATATGCTTGATGGGATAATAGTATATCTATGGGAGAAGTATCATGTTAGTGGATCCTACAAACAATGCTTGTAACCTGTAAATATGGCTACTCAGAAGAAAGATCATTTAGTGGACTTACTCTTAAGAAAGTGCATAGTACTGCAACCTCAATTTCAAGGGGGTCTATTCTGAAGGCATTGTACACAGTGGAAGAGAAAACATACAAATTAAACAATGCATCAATTTAAAACACAGGGAAGGTAAGATGAATACATAATTACTACTTGTTATTAAATAATGAATTCCTGTGGTTTCTGCCTGTTATTGAGATAACACACTTCAAATCTGCCCTGTGTTCCTCTCAGAGCATTTTCAACAGCAAGAAATCAAGCAGACAGAATAGCTGAGCAGTTGTTTCTCTATCTCCATGTCTGCAGACATCAATACTATAGAGCAGATGGGCAGATTCTTTTTAAAAAATCCCTCTGCTTACATGATGTACTTATTATTTACAGGGACCATTATTACTTGATCTTTTTCCAGCTTTGATCTTTACCTCTAATGCATGTGGCTTCTTCCTTGGTTTATGACTTTAATTGTGCTGTTGTATATACCAAAATCATTATTGTAAGGCTTTCTTTGTCAGAGCTTTTAACTGCATTGCTGACACAATGAATGAACATGACCAAGCAAGACTAGGCTCTTTGGTGTGCCTTTGTATTTCAAGTGCAGGTTTTTAAAATTGTAAATAGATCATAACCAAGGTGACAGCAGAGAGGATGATCATCCCTCTCTTCCCTGCTGTGATCCTGAGATCCGGAAGATGCTATTTGTAAGGGGAAGAAATTTCCCCTTGTGGCTAATGGGGGTCTCTTCCCAACACATAAGCTTATCACATGGCACTTACAGGAATGGGAACGGAAAGGAATGGAACGGAATGGGACAAAAATTCATGTTACTGGACAGGAGAACGCTACTGATGCTACCAGGAGTCCCCAAGCCATTCCCTAGCCATTCCAGGCAGGCGATTTTTGAAGGATGATCATTCTTCAAAATTGGCTGCCAGGAACAGCTGGGGAATGGCTGGAGGATTCCCGGCAGCATCGGTGGCATTCTCCTGTCCAGTAACATGCGTTTTTGTCCCGTTCCGTTCCATTCCTTTCCATTCCCGTTTCTGTAAGCACAGTGCGATAAGCTTAACAGTGAAGATGAAATGGATGAAGTTCCTCTTCTGGTACAATCACAATAATTACTTCTCTCTGCAGTGAACCTTGGTAGATGCAACTTGCATTTTTCAAAAGCCCTGCATGTATTTAACCTCACAACAAATTCAGCTCTCCATTATCAGCTCCTGAATCCTCAGACCAAGCAAGTCACTATTCTTTTACAGCACATTTATAAAGTAAGCAAGTCAGTTTTCTGTGAATAGATGCTTGTACAGCCAGGCTCAAATAAAGTGGGATCTTTCACACTATACAATGATAATGTTATGATTCTACTTTAATGACCACAGTTTCATGCTATAGCATCCTGGCATTTGTAATTTAGGGATGGGTATTTAGAATCATCAGCCTGAGAGTTCTAGTGCCTCCTCAAACTACAAAGTTCAGGATTCCTCAGGATGAAGCCATGGCAGTTAAAGTGAAATCATAGTGCTATAATAGTGTAGTCTGAAAGCCCCAATTAGGCTGTTCATCTGCAACAAGAAGCCTAAATCATAGAATCATCAGTTGGAAGAGACTACAAGGGCCATCCAACCCAACTCCATGCCATGCAGAAAGATACAATCAAAGCACTTCCAACTGATGGTCATCCATCTCCCATGAACTGCTTCACTTGTCCCTAGGAGTGTGAATGCATGTTACTGGTGTTTGGAACACACTTAAGCACAGGAGTGGTGTGGAATGAAGGGGATAGTTGGATCTACTAATTAGGGGAAAGGTATATCATGCAATGTCTGATGCGCTGTGTGCATACAAGTATGTGTACTTTTCTTGTTTGTTATGTGCCTTCAAGTTGTTTCTGACTTATGGTGACCCTAAGGCGAACCTATCATTAGGTTTTCTTGGCAAGATTTGTCCAGATTAGGTTAGCCATTGCCTTCCTTTGAGGCTGAAAGACTGTGAGAGTGGGAAAGTCAGTGGGTTTCCATGGCCAAGCTGGGAATCTAACCCTGGTCTCCAGTCACAGTTCAACATTCTGATCATTACGCCATGCTGGCTCTCAAGGTGTATGTGTACACCTAACTAGTATTCAACATGGAGAGGGAGCAGAGTTTTCTTAAAGACCTATAGGGACCCCCTCCTGCAAGTTTATTGTTGTAACCCGCCTGGATTCTTAATAAATAAAATAAATAAATTATTTATTATTATTATTATTATTATTATTATTATTATTATTATTATTATTAGTCCAGTTTATCAAGATGAAAAACAGATTGCACTCTACATATTTTTTCTTGATGCAATTATTCTGTTCACCACCACCACTAACCAAAGTAACCTTTTTCACTATTGGTTTGAAACAGAGATGCATGCTTTAACTGTTATAGAATTTCTAATCATTTGGTTCATGCAGCCTTCATTCAAATGTATATTGGTATTAACTAGTCTCCCATATTCAGATTGCATCTTGATGAAATGTTTCTCTATCATATTTCTGGAGATATAATATGTGTGTGTCTCTCTTTCTCTTTCATAACTTGCCTAGACAGATGCTCCAGTTAATGTAATGCTCATCCATGTATAACATAATCATTTCTTATAGTTTTGAGCATCTAACCTTGAAACAGAATTCTGTAAATTTGTAATTGTTCCATAGATTATTCACACAGTCAGATTTTTATATACTCGGTTATTTGCTACTGAGGGCCAAAGTAAGACTGTATTTCACACACACACACGCACACACACACACACATTTAAAATGGACACATTTACTGAAGGAAAAACTCCTGTGTTGACCTCAAATTCATAGTGCCTCTAGCTCTAGCTTCTTGTGTGTGGGGGGGAATCCCATGGTGCTTTTACCACTAAGTAGCACCATCAAGGACAAACAGCAGTGCAAAACAAAGGAAGAGTGTCATCAATAGTGCACTAATCTGTATTGGATCCTCAGAAAAAATGTTTGTCTTTTAAAAATAAGAGGGACCAAGCTCTCCCCATACAATCCCCCACGTATACTCCGGTCTTCTGGGAGGAACCTGTTACAACCCATGAAAACAGGTTGTCGGCGATCTCCCAGAGGACCTTCTCTGCTGCTACTCCCAGATTATGGAATGGCCTGCCAGATGAGATCCGTCTCATTACCAACCTTGACAGCTTTAAAAAGGCAGTCAAGACGGATCTTTTCCAGCAGGCCTTTCCTGATTAGTCATCCCAGCCCTATGATCTCAGCTATTTTTCTCCCCCCCGATACTGCCACTGTTTTGAACTAAAGGGAATCCTGCTGCTGTGATTGTTGTAATATGTTGTTTGTTGTATTTTAACTATTGTATGTTTTAAATTTTTCTGGTTTAATTCTATTTTAAGGGGTGGGTGGGTTAGGATATTGATGGATATATGTATTGTGGAATTTTTAAACTGTAAGTCACCCCGATTGCATTGCAGAGGGGCGGGATAGAAATAAATTTTATTATTATTCTAATTTATTAAGCTTTCTTTAGAAAGTGTGTTAACTTAATGTGGTCTGGACTAAGTGGAGTAACTTTGTGCATGAATGCATGGGAAGGATACAACAGTTCAACTCTGTTTTATTCTGCGTGCAGATATGGCCCATTCCTGCACCTATAGCACTTTGTTGGTTTGGTCAGATGCCCATCCACCACCAAGCTGTGGAGCTGTCATCTCTGTTTTCCATGTAGGCTCTTGCCGTGTCCCATAAGGGTGGAAACGGGGTGCCTGGGTTCACCCATCTGGCCAGGCATCCCCTTCTGACATCACAGGCCATGGCTGGGGATTTCATCAAGAATGGCAGTGGCAGCAGCTAAGGGATCATTTGCCATCTGCACTACCAGCTGTCATGTAGTTTCTGGGAAACTCTGCCACAAACAGCTGGTTATTTTAAACTAGGCTAAGGGGCAGTTGGGCTGGTGGTGGGTGAGATCTGCTGAAATGGCATCCAGTTTACCCATTCCTGCCCCAGGGCTGTTGACCTATGTTGTCTGAACTGGACAATGCCAGGCTGAAGGGAAAATGGGCCTTTTAGCCTGTGCATATACTCTCAGACAAATATTCTGTCTCAGGTGAAGTGAGACAGGTTTTTTAAAATATGTGATGCTATATAGCTATGAGCCCATTCATATATGCAACTAATCAATTATTAAATGCCTCTGTGAACTGGCCCTCTCTCTAACAAATGTACATTTACTTAGTGAAAGCTTTCACTAAGGAAACAAAGGAAAAAAATATCTGGATTCTAGGCTGGTTGATTAAGACTAGGAACATTCAGTGCTCTTTGATTTTGTTACAGGATTAAGCTTTAGTTGTCCTGAAAAGGTACAAGTTTTACAGACTTGGCAAGGCATGTGTTTTGTGCAAAGGTGGTGAGAGTCTCCATTGCTACTGGGTGATGAATGTGTTCTGGGTTTTACATGAGCATTTTGCCACAGCCCTCCAAGCTGCTAAACCTGTTCTGGGACAATCTAGTATGGATTCACCCTCATGAAATAACAGAGCCCAGCCTGCCTCTGATTTTGCCTTACCTGGCCATTGATATCCAAGACTTTAAGAGACCTGCTGTGTATTTAATCATGCAGTGCACAATTGCCTTACTTTTCTGTTACTACATCCCAAAGCCAACATGTATTTGTCATTGCTTGTTTTATCTTTTAATAATAATAATAATAATAATAATAATAATAATAATAATAATAATAAATTTTTATTTGTAGCCCGCCCCTCTGCAGAGCAATCGGGGCGGGGGACAACAGCGTTTAAAACAAAACAACATTAAAACATTCTCTCTCCCCAGCCTCCTAAAACTTCCTGTAAAGAATCATGAATAAAATATTAGAGTAAGTGAGCTAAACACTGTTAGAAATCCATAGCTCCTCCACCCTCACATTGCTCTTTGGCAGCAGCAGGGCTGTATTACACTAGACTTAGGTCCATCATGTGTTCCTCTAATTACAGCTAGAATTATTAATACAATCCTATCTTAGCTTGTCAGAATTATTACCAAGTTATTCACTGAGGATAGAATATTGTTTCATCATCTATTACTGCTAATATTACCATGGCAACATTTATTTAGCATCAGTTAGTACGGGTCATTAAAATTAGATTCTGATGTCTTTAAGATGACCTTCAAGATATGTCTTGTAATACTAAGATAACTGAACTTAGTGAATACAAACACACACACACACACACACACACACACACGCATGAGCAAAGAATAAATGTGAGAAAATCATGGACTTCTCTAGCATGCTATTAATATCTTAAGCCAAGATGTTGCAAGCTAACAAAAGTTACTTCTTCAAGCAGACATCTTCTGCTTGAAAAAATGTTTTTATTGGTAGCAAAGGGAAAAACATCCCCCTAATAGAACCATTTAAATGCATAGCAGTTAGAACAAATTATTGAACTATTCTCTCCATGTCCCAGCATTCATCATGTTGACTAGCAGGACATCACTTATTCATAAAATACTTGGTCACTGGAGAAGAACAAAAAATTCTGAATGTTAAGAGATGGTGTATAATATCAGCATTGTAAAATGGGATTAGGAGCCAGTGTGCCATAGTGGTTTGAGCATTGGACTACAACTCTGGAGACTAGGGTATAAATCGCCACTCTGCCATAGAAACCCACTGGGTAACCTTGCACAAGACACACACACTCACCCTTAGAAAACCCTATGATAGGGCCCCCTTAGTGTTACCATAAGTCAGAAATGACTTGAAGGCACACAACAACAATAAAAGGAGATTATCCTAAAGGTGACAGAGATCATCACTTCATTTTGTTCTACCAGTTTCACAGTTTCTGCCACTGTTGACACATTTGTCACTGTTTAAAACCTGTCTGTAGTCAGGACTGTTTAAACAAGAGGGAAATACATGTTTGAGTTGACATGGAGGATGAACTGATGAAATAGCACTAGCTCATGAAAGTTTTCATTTAATTTTTAAGATAATGAAATATTGTATATTATTACTTTGGTATCAACCTAGCAGTTCAAAAGTATGTAAAAGTGCAAGTAGATAAATAGGTACCACTTTGGTGAGAAGGTAACAGTGTTCTGTGCAGTCATGCTGGCCATATGATCACAGAGTTGTCTTTGATAATGTTGACTTTTCAGCTTAGTAATGCAGATGAGCACTGGCCCCTGCAGTTGGACATGACTTGACAATCTTGTCAAAGGGGAAACCTTTACCTTTTAAGAGGCATACATTAAGGTCTGGCCAACAGTAACTTTGGGTTTTCCCCCCAGGGGCAGAGGAGACAGTAATTTGGGTCCGTCAATTGCAAGAAGATAGCTTTGAAATGAGCACTCAGGCTCTGCTGAAAGATTCTGTTTTTCCTCTTTGGAGGATTTAGGGGATTAATAATAATAATTAATTATTATTTACCTATCATCTATCTATCCATCTAAAATTTACTGATATCTAATTAGATTTATGGGGGATAACAGGAGTAAATGGGAGGATGTGCAAAGAATTTAGTATATTTAGAACTATATCTCCATTTGAGACACAGACCTGTGAATTTGTCTCAGAAATCACAAGTCTGCAATCCTAAACAGGAATCCTGAGCAGCTAGTAGCTAGACATTTTAACTAGGAACACCACAGCTCCTCTGGTTTGTCTGCAACGCCATCTCTTTTAGGCTTTTTGAATGTAAGGGAGACTTTCTGGATTCACAAACTGGAGACCTTAACAATGCATGGTCTCAACCTAGAGGACAAAGCATAACACCATCTTCCACACTACCACTTTGGTTGTAGCTTAGTTTTGTTTTCAGAAATTGAGGAAGACAGAGGCTGAAAAGCTTTGATAATTTATTTATTAATTTCTCTGTGTTAATCACTTTAATAAGTATGTATATGTGTGATTAACTCCATCCAGAGGAAATATGTCAGAAAGTCTGCTTTTACACACACACATACACAAAGCCAATGTGCTAGCAAATCAGTTACTTAATGCTCTCTCAAACCAGGACCTGTTGGGATAAATTGATCAAAGGAAAGTGATTCATTCAGCCTAATCATTATGTTTTAAGCCTGAACAACTCATTATGAGGTGAGAAGTGAAGACTATTTATAAAGAGAAAGGGCTGTGAATTGGAAAGCAATTTATTTGTGTCATCAGGAATCCTCAGATTTGTTAAATGCTGTACCATATGCCTTCAATATCAGCTCTGTGTTTAGTACAACAGCAGTTGTACCAGCCGGCCCTCAGCATCCTACAAATAAGCAGTGTCAAAACCCTGCTTATTTGTAGGATGGAGAAGATAGTTTTGTAAATATGTTTTTAATATTTTTTGTGTATCAGGATTACAGATCCTGCCATGCTTACTGGCTATATATTTTGTATATGCTTTGAAATACTTGATGATGGCTTATGCTACACAAGTAGTGATAGTGGCTGGAAAGACTGTGATACTGGGTGGAAAGATTATCTTTCTTGACGCTGTCTAAGGAGCAGATGAGAGGGAAGGAAGAGTCCAATTCAGTGGTAATGCTTGGTATAGAGTGGAAAGGAGGGGTAGGTTTGAAGAGTAAGGGGGGAGCCAAGAGCATGAAAACATTTGAATTGCTATCTGATTTTCATACAGCCTATAACCCAAAGTGCCTGAGTCCTGACAACATTGGGCCTCTACGCCCAACCCCAGCCTGACAATGTCCTGACGCCATGCGGCTCTTAGGGCGCCCTTTTGCTGCTCCTTTCAGGGACAGCAAAAGGGAGGATCAGGGACACAGTGTGTGGCTGCTGCGGCCTCGGTCCGTGGCTAGCAGGGGTGGCCCAGATCCGTCCATCTGTATAGCCCCAAAGTTATGCTGTGAACAACTTTAGTTTTCTGAATAAAGGTTTCTGAAACTTCTAAAGCTTGTGTTTCTGAACTGAAGTTAGTTAATACATGACATTGTTTGTGTCTTTGTCAAAAGTTATAAATTTCATGTTAGCTATAGTGCAGTCATGATTACTAATCAGAAAATACTTCTGAACACTATATATAATTTTGGACCTTTCCTGCTCTTCATAACAATGCCTAAAATATCCACAAAATTATCCTATAAACTGATTTTTGACCATGAATTCATTGCCTTTCTGTTTTGCACATAAGATGCAAGCCTTTGAAAGCAATAGGCTAAAAGCCAGTAGAAAAAATGTACATCCATCCTAATAAGAAATTGGTCCAAGTAGCTCTGCTGTTATCATTGGTAATGGTGAGCACAACCCTCACTATGTTGTAACCATATCAGACTGAGATGGTCTCTAAGTATTTCTGACCACAGGGGCTCACCTAGTATTTCCTTAAGCTTATCAAAATTGTCCTCCATAAAGCCAGCATGTATATCTGACTACACTTGGCTATCCCTTTCTTTTGTGAAATGAATCCCAGGATGATGTGGTCATTTCTAGTAACTAAAGATTCCCATTACTCCCACCTCATTGACAAATTCTTCCATATTGGTGAGAATAGGATCTCATGATTGTTTGGATTTCACCTTGCCGTTGCTGTATCAGTTCATATCTTTTGGTTTATTTCATGAATAGGCAAAGGGTGGCCCAGATGTGGCAAGATTGTTTTGGCACGCTGACTCCTGCTCTAGGCTATCCTTTTTCTGGAAAAAAGGAAACAGAATTACTTCTGCTGGAAGCCTCAAGGAGCAGTGATTCATTTTTGAAATGGGCTACAGGCTTCCCCTGCATGGTTTAACAGCAAATAACACCCATTTGTCAAATCAAAACTTGACTTCCTGTCTCTCTCTTTCCCCCACCCCTGAGGTTTTGGCTTTTTGTCAATCTATGTAGCCTTCAGAGGATCCTGGGAGAGAAACATGGTTCTCCAGAACAATCATGGTTATACATCCTGGTTGATTGCTTGCTTAAATTGAAGAACATTTCTATAATTTTGCATAACAGAAAAGATTTTTAGACTAACATAGGGGCGTTGCAGACCGGCCTAAAGGGCCAGCCTGGGGGTGGAGTTGGGGTGGAGCAGCTGTACGTCAGCTGCCCCAATCTCACCCAGATGCCATCCTAATGCTGTGTGCCCATTTGCATGGCACGTGGCATCAGGACACCCTCCTGGCGCAGCGTGCAGACACGCTGTGCTGAAAGGGTGCGGATGAGCCGCAGCACCAGCTCTTAGGGTGGCCTTTTGCCACCCCTAAAAGGAGCAGCATTTTGCTGCTCTTTTAGGGGCAGCAAAAGGAAGGATCAGGGCTGTGGTGTAGGGTTGCCGCAGCCCCAATCCGCCGCTAGCAGGGGCAGCCCAGAGCCACCTGTCTGCATAGCCCCATAGTCAACATTTTGAAGAGAATGGCTGAGGAATTAGAAGGAGATAGACAAGTACAATCTTTTCAGCATGAACTGCTTATGTCAATATGAACTGCTTGTGTTATATTTACAAATTTGGAATGTATATATTTGTAAGCACTTACACTGTAAAGGAAAGCCAGTGTAGCATAATAGTTTGCGTGTTTGACTATGACTTTAGGAGTTGTTGTTGTTAACTGCTCTTGAGTTGACTTTCATTCATGGTGACCCTGTGAATGAGGGGTCATTCACAGGGTCACCATGAATGAGTTTGAGTCAAATACTCAAACTCTTATGCTACATTGGCTTTCCTTTACAGTGTAAAGACCCCTTGTCCTCAATCTCTATTCTCAGGGCCTGCAGGCCCCGGCCCATGTCCTCCCTGATTGAGTCTAACCATCTGGCATGTGATCTTCCTCTCTTTAGGGATGGGTATTTAGATTCTTTGGGCCACTGATTGTTTTCCATATTTGTTGGCAGATTTTACTTAGAACTCTGATTCTGCCTCTGTGGTTTGTAGAAGTTCTATTGGTATGTCACTTGTTCCTGATGATTCATTCTTTCCAGTTGCTTTGAGTGCAGCTTTCACTTCACTTTCCACAATTTGGAGTTCATCTTAGTAAGTTTCTTCTTCCCACTTGTCATTCATTCTTTCACATTTTTATATAGCTCTTGTGTGTATTGGTTTTTAATTTCATCATGGTTATGCATTACATTTCTCTTCTGATCATACAACATCCCCACCGTTGGTTTAAATTTCTCTTTGAATTTCCTGGTCTTGTGGAAGAGGTCTCTTGTTCTTCCCTTCTTGTTGTTGGCGTCTATTTCTCTGCATTGGTTGTAGTAGTAATTCTCTTTGTCCTTTCCCACTAATCATTGGACAGTACCATTCCCCACTTGACCATGGAAATCCAATGGGAATCATTAGGCAAGTCACATTCTCTCAGCTTCAGAGGAAGTAAGTAAGCCTGGGCAATCAAGGTGGCTCACAACAGTTGCATATATAAAACAAACCCCACAATAGACAATATTAACATGATAAAACAAGTTACCCCCCTTTAAATTTACATATAATACTAAGATTTTTAAAATAACTGGCGTACTCACACCAGTGATTATAAAAGATATGACAAACATAAAACATAAAAAATATAAAACATAAAAACATAAAAAGAGGGAGAGACATACATTAGATACGGTCTGTTCTATTAAGGGAAGCCTGCCGGAAGAGATCCATTTTGATGGCTTTTTAAAAATTCTCCACACTAGTTGCTTGATGGATCTCCTCCGGCAGGGCATTCCATAGTTTGGGAACAGTGACATAAAAAGACCTCTGGGAGGTTGCTGTTAATCTAGTTCTCCTTAATTGCAGTAGATTCTTCACAGAGGATCTAAGGGTGCGGGGTGGATTATTTGGGAGGAGGCGATCCCTTAGATAGGTTGGACCTAGGCCATGTAGGGCTTTAAAGATCATCACCAACACCTTATACTGTGCTCGGAAACCGATAGGCAGCCAGTGAAGGGATTTCAAAATTGGTGTAATGTGATCCCTTCTAGATTTCCCAGTAACTAACCTGGCTGCCATATTTCGTACCAATTGTAGTTTCCGAACTAGGTATAAGGGTAGCCCCATGTAGAGTGCATTGCAGAAATCAAGTTGTGAGGTTACCAGTGCATGTACTACAGTTTCTAGGTCCTTTATCTCCAGGTAAGGGCGCAGTTGGCATATCTGCCAAAGCTGATAACAGGCACTCCTGACTGCCACATTCACCTGATCAGTCATGTGAAGCGACGGGTTTAGGAGCACCCCCAAGCTGTGAACACAGTCCTTCAAGGAGAGTGTGACCCCTTCTAGAACTGGAGATTGTATTCCAGTACCTGGTATCGGGACCCCTACTGTAAGCACCTCCATTTTCTCTGGATTCAGTTTAAGTCGGTTTTTCCCCATCCAGTCCATTACCGCTTCATGACATTGACTGAGGGGAGAAATACCATCTGTCATCATGACTGATGACCAAGACATGGAGAAATATATTTCGGTGTCATCAGCATACTGGTAACACCCTGCCCCATGTCTCCAGATTATTTTCCCCAGCGGGTTCATATAGATATTGAAAAGCATCAGGGACAGGATGGTGCCCCAAGGGACGCCACAATTAAGCTCTATTTTTGATGAGCAACTGTCCCCAAGCATCACCCTCTGGAATCTGCCTGAGAGGAAGGAATGGAACCACTGAAGTACAGTGCCTCTGACCCTCCCTAACTCTCCCAGGCATTCCAAGATCTATCATATCGAAAGCCAGTGACAGATCCAAAAGCACCAACTCGGTCACACTTCCCTGTCAATGTTTTGGCAAAGGTCATCTACCAGAGCAACCATGGCAGTTCCCATCCCAAATCCCAGTCTGTAGCCGGTTTGAAATGGATCTAGAAAATCAGTTTCATCCAAAATCACTTGGAGTTGAGAGGTGACAGCCCGCTCAATCACCTTGCTCAAAAATGGAAAATGTGAAACAGGTCTGTAATTTTTCAAGTCCAGAGGATCCAGGGAAGGGGATCCAGGAGCGGTCTCACAACTGCTTCCTTTAGGCAAGATGGAACAACTCCTTCCCTAAGGGATGCATTGATGGTCTCCTTAAGAAAGGCCATCAATACATGGACAACCAACTATGATGGGCAAGGGTCAAGGGGACACATCGTCTTCCTCACTTTTCCAAGGATCTTGTCCACGTCATTGGTACTCACCAGTTCAAACTGATCCACCATAATCTCAGAAATGGGTTTACTGGACACCTTATCAGTTGAACCCAGTGTCCAGGTCGGCTCTTATCTGAGAGATTTGGTCTGCAAAATAGTTGTTAAACCTATCACAGCAGGCTGTTGTTGGATTAAGTAGAGGGTTCTGCACAGGTAGAACCTGTGTCAGTTCCCTCACCACCCTAAACAGCTCTACTGGACGGGACTCTGCAGATGCAATACGTGCAGAAAAGAAAGATTTCATTGCTGCTCATTTTGCCTCTCAATAGGAACGAAGAAAGTTCCTATGACAAGTCTTGTCAGATAAGAGTCGAGTTTTTCACCAGGTGCACTCTAGTCATTGTCCAGCCAGCTTCATCTTCCTAAGTTCATCTGTGAACCATGGTTGTCTATTTGAAGCGGGTTGGAAAGGACGCCTAGGAGCACTCGTGTTGATAGCCCTGGTAAGATCGGTGTTCCAAGTATCAACCAGGGCTTCGACAGGATCACCGGCGTTACCAACCAAGGAACCCTCCAAAGCTTTCTGAAGACCTATTGGCTTCACTAGCCTCTGAGGGCGGACCATTCTAATGGGTCCTCCACCCCCAGTGGGGCGGACCTTGGCTCTAAGTCCAATCTTGACCAGGAAATGACCCTGACATGACAGTGCCATGGTACTCATTACCTCCGCCCATGGATATGCCTGCTCCGTACTAAAGACTGCATTGAGAGTATGACCTGCACAGTGTATTGGTCCAGAAACCAATTGGGATAGGCCCGTGTCTGTCATGGAATCCATGAACTGCCGAGCCGCACCTTTTAAACTGGTCTCAAATGAGATGTTGAAGTTACCCAAAACTAAAAGTCTGGGTGACTCCAGCAGCAGCTCCAAGACCAGCTGCGTCAGCTCAGATAGGGAGTCTGTTAGACAGCAGGGTGGACAGTATACTAACAGAATCCCTATACTATCCCTAGTTTTCAGGCTTAGGTACATACATTCGAAGCAGTCTATTTTCCAAATAGGTATCCTAGTCAGGGTTGGATTATCTCTATGAACTAGAGCCACTCCACCCCCCGCCCACTTTCCCTTACCTGCTCATTAACGGAATACCCAGCTGGGAAAGCCTGATTCCGTAAAACAAGCCAGGTCGGCCTTTTCATCCACGAGCAGATCGTGGATGATGTGAGTTTTATTCTTTGCTGACCTGGCATTACAGAGAAGCAAGGTAAGGTTCTGTGGCATGGTTGATAAGCTCCCCAGCCTACTTTGGGTAACAGAGTGGACTGAAGGCGGGATCGCTTCCAAACATCGAGCCTGCCTTCTTTTGTAACAATATTCTACTCTGTTATCACCATACCTTCCTCTGCCCTGAATTGCTGCTCCCGGTAGGACCTCTATTGGCTCTCCCTTATTGCCTTCCATCTGGGAGGTTGTTTTAACAAACCCAGAGTTCTTAAACAAAACATAGTTAGAAGGCTATAACTGAACAGCCACGGTGGGAGATGAAAACCGGGCTGGTCTAGGGCCGCACCCACAAGCCTTTCCACTACCGCTGTAGCCTGGGAAAGCAATAACAAAACTTCCTGTGGACAAATCTTTCCAAGAAAACCCTTTTATAGTTTGTCCTTAGGGTAACCATAAGTCAGAAATTACTTAAAGGCAAACAACAACTCACTTTGTTTCTGCCCCTCTCCTTTACAGAGATTCCTGCAGAATGTCATGCAACTGATGAAGGGATATAAACAGGGAGCAGACCCAACCAAAGTGTGATGGCAGCAGCATGTAATTTGGACAGAGAAGAGATGGAGAGGTTTGTAGCATGTAGTACTAGCAGTGCTTGTAGCCCATGAAATCAGTACTGAGACCTTAACTGGTTTACATCGTCTTAGCAGCCCCAATTATCAAAGCGCTCCACTGAGAACCATCACTTTTATTTAGTGGACCTCAGATAGTTCTTGTAAATAACTCTCACCAAGAGAATTATTGAACTGTTAGCAATGTTACTAATATTACAGGCTTCGTCACACTATATCTTAGCTAGAGATCTATCACAGTGTTTTCTGACTTCAGTGTGGCCAGTCTTAAATACTCATCCATCATCATTATGCCTTATATTTGACTTTCTAGGGTTGTCTACTCACTCTCATCATTTTTACTTTTGCTTCAGTATTCAACAGAACAGAAAGAGGCAAAAGCTACCAGGCATTTTATAGTTTTAACCCCTCATTTTATTATATTTAAAAGAAGCTAACCAACCTCAGTGAACCACAGAAGAAGGGAAACTGTAGGGTCATGAGGCCTGAGAAATAATAGCTTTTCATGAAGTCCTTTACGACTTCTTGCATCATCTAGCAAAAATTAGTCTTGACTAAAGCTACCTGTGTCTAGGTCCTGTTTTCTTGGTTCCAACAAATGTCCCCATCCTTTACAGACTGCCAGAAATAATGCAGCTTGAGGCCACTTTAATTGTCTTGGCTCAGTGGTAGGGAATCATGGGAATTGATTTTTTTCTGGGACATTTAACCTTCTCTGTCACAGAGCTCTGGTGCCACAATAAACTACAGATCCCATGATTCCTTAGCACTGAGCCAGGGCAGTTAAAGTGGCCTCAAGATGCATTATTTCTGGCAGTCTGTAAAGGCCCTAAATGTTGCTGGATTATGCTTGTAACTTAATATAGATGTAATTTGCCTGGTAATTCAACAGTTGTTTGGATGGAATGCTGAAAGGATGTTGTCCACAAAAATGAGAACCAATAATATTACAAAGTTCCTTGCTACAGCAGCCCTGTATGTGTTTAAAATTAATTTTAATGTTTAGCTTCTAAGCATTGGACTACAATACTGGAGGCCAGGCTTTGAATCTCCAATCAGCCATGGAAATCCACAAGTCACACTCTCTGAACTTCAGAGGAAGGCAATGGCTAGCCCCCTCCGAACTAATATTGCCAAGAAAACCTCATGATAGGGTCATCATAGGTTGGAAGCAACGTGAAGGCACACAACAACAATGGAATTATTTTATACCTCAATATAGAGTAAACCACTTTGAGATATCTTTATGTGGAATACAGTCAGCCCTCCTTATCCATGGATTTTTTATCCACAGATTCAAGCATCCACAGCTGAAAAATATTAAAAATATATAAATTCCAAATAGAAAACCTTGATTTTTCATTTTGTATAAAGGACACCATTTTGCTGTGCCATTGTATTTAATGGAACTTGAGCATCCATGGATTTTGTTGTCCACAGAGGGGTCCTGGAACCAAACCCCAGCAGATAACAAGGACCCACTGTATAAATCATACAAATCAAACTGGGCAAAATATATCTGTGGCTGGCACATGCTGCCCTGGCCTTTTTTGCAGCCTCCAGATCTCTCCACCCTCCCCCCCCCCCCCACACACATTAGAATAGTTGCCAGGAACATCTAATTATCCTCTAAAAGAAAGCTGCAGAGCCTTGCTTTAGTCAGTGTATAAGAGGATTCCTCCCCCTGAAAATCAGATGCGAAGTTCTTCTATGCATGAACATTTCATAGAAGCCAAAGACATAAATGAATTGGCAAAGACTGTGGATTTTCTACACCTAGTTCCTTGTAGTTCCCTGTAAGTTGTTGCTTTGGATACAAAACATAACTTCCTATCTCTTTAAGGTACTAAGAAAGAGAATCCAGAAAAAGACATCAGGTGCCTGGTGGCACAGTGGTTAAATGTCAGTACTCCAGCCCCTCACGCACAAACCACAAGGTTGTGAGTTCAATGCCAGCCAGGGGTTCAGGGTCGACTCAGCCTTCCATCCTTCCAAGGTTGCTAAAATGAGTACCCAGCTTGATGGTGCAATTAGCTTACAGTTGTAAACCACTTAGAGACTGCTCAGTGCATTATGAAGTGATATATAAATGAAGCTGCTATTGCTATTGTATCTGAAGTAGAGACTTTTCACCGGGGGCCTTTCCCACTACACAAGTATACCACTATGCTTCCACTTTAACTGCCTACTATGAGATCCTGGGATTTGTAGTCTGGTGAGGCACTAGTGCTCTCTTGTTTAGAATACTAAGTGGCCCTCCTTAAATCACTAGTTCCAGGATTTTGTAGGATGGAACCGTGCAAAAATAGAATACTAGCACTATAATTGTGTAATATGAATGCAGCCCTGCTGTCACTGCTGCTTCATTTTATGCAACACATTTTTAAACACATCTGTAGTGAGCCTATTCTAATAGCAGATTATTTGTTCCTTTTCCAGTCTGTTTAAGGGGTAGAGGAATCTGGCCTGCAACCTCATATGGGCTGAACTGGCCCTAGACGTTTTGGTGCCTGGGTTAGAAAACTCAAATTAACTGACATTCTGCCGTATCTCAAACAGCAGAGGGCATTAAGCATTGTTACCATACTTTCTGATATAAATGACAGAGGGTGTTTTTGAGAATTTGGCATTGGATGTATGCCAAAGTCATGTTGTTTTCTCTGTTTAATTCCCACACAAACACTTCAGCTCATTCTATTATTAGCTAACAAATATATCTTGAAATACTGTATAAAAGCCCTCTGGCATCTTGCAAATCAGTCTATGGCTTTTAAATATCAGCTGGACAAACTAAAAGTAGTTATTTCCCATAATTGTGAATGATATCACTTAATTTTATGCATGGCTAGTTGAGAAACCAAGGGCTATAAAAATCATATGATAATGAAAAGAACAGTCCTAATAGCTTTTATTTATTGCCTCTGCTATCACCGAAGACCACAACCACTATTATAAATGTATAAACAATACCAATGAAGGCTTAATGCTTTTTATCACCAATCTCCATTGTTTGGTACCAACCGAGAAGACGTTTTGTGCTCAATGTATTGTGTAATTAAGATCCTTTTTACCGGTTAGCAAAACAGAAGGCCTAAGCAGACTGCCAGAAATAGTGCACATTAAATTGAGGCACTGCCCTGGCTCAGTGCTAGGGAATCATGGGAACTGTATTTTTTTCTGGGACATTGAGCCTTTTCTGTCAGAGAGCTCTGGTGCCACAATAAATTACAGTTCCCATGATTCCCTAGCACTGAGCCAGGGCAGTGCCTCAATTTAATGTGCACTATTTCTGGCAGTCTGCTTAGGCCCTAAGACTGTTATAAAATAATTTATGTAGGAAATGAACAGCAGCTCATACAGTAATGCACAATGTGGCAATAAGAATCCTGCAAATATTAGACACTCATATTAATTGCTACCATGAGCAACTAGGCAAGCAGCTAAGATATAAAATGATGACCACTCCCGCTGGTGTCTTGGAGACAACAAGAAGCACTGTGAAACATCAGATATCAGGATTTTTGCCTCCCTCGCTGACAATACTTCTTTCACAGAGGTGATTGCTCTGGGGGTGGAGTATGCAATGGCTACATATTTCCAAATGATCAAAAAATTAAAAGGAGGAGGAGAAGGCTGTAAACATTTTGGAACATTATATGGCATTTCCAGATCTCTTCACTTCTCTCAGTTCTGTCCTTAATAACACTGCTGAAGAAGCCACGGCCAGCTGGGTGGAACTCTGAATAGGAGAACAACAGACCACAATATTTTGTTGCCTGTCCTACAAGTCAGCTTATAAAACTGATCTACAAAAGGCATGCATTTCTGTAAAATAAATAAATAAATAAATAAATTCTGAAGGCCAAGACTCCCAAAGTATGTGGAAAAAAGACTGATAAATCTCTCCTTAGTGAATCAATTATTGTCCTGGTGGTGATGAATGGCCTTGAACATTTGTGTCTGTCTCCTTTAAAATATGTCTACTATACTGTGTGCTGTATCTAAATTAGTTGCCTACTCTCACATCTTGATCAGCAAATGGTGCTGTACACACTCAGATGCTATTAGTCATCCTATGTACACTGCCAGCATAAACCCCTTAATTTACTAATTCGTGAACTCTAATAGGAGGTTTTGCCTCTTTGTCTTCCAAATGGAAAAAAAGGATAACAAGGAGATGAGTGGATTCCATTTATTCTGGCTGCATGTCAAATAATTAAAAACCATGTATTTCAGTACATCTCAATAATCAGATTCTGGAAGCACCATCTAAACATTATCACTGCCGTAGTACTGTTTCTAGCATTTAAAATCTTCTCATTTTGTTTGCAACTCAATTTACTTAATTTAAGCTTCTCACATCTTTGGTTAAATTAGCTGTCTCATTCTAATTAACAGTTTGTACACTTGAGAAATATAACCTCTTGTTTTAAGAGTAATGATGCCTTCCTATTCTGGGAGCCTACTTAATTTGTTCTGTGTCAGACAGTGTAGAGATGGAAATGTTTAATTACAGGGAAAAGGTAAGTTTTCAGCCTTCATGTCCAGCATTTATTAAAAGTTTCCTTGACAAAGGTATCTTCATGGCTTACCTTAATGAGATATTCACAGACTAAATGCCATTTGTGTTAAGGTCTTACAAGTTACTGTGGGCCCTTGGTATTCACTGGAGTTTGGTTCCAGGTGCCCCTGTGGATATCTAAATCCCTGGATGCTCAAATCCCATTATATGCAATGACATAGGAGTCTAGCACATGCACTTTTCAGCCTGATCTGTGGAAAGGGAGGGATTGGGCTGGAATGGGGGAAAACAGGTTTTACCACACACTAAATTGCTGCTGTGCTGCTGGCTGACCACCACCAGTCCCTGATCCAGCCTCTACTGGCCATTTTTTGTATTACAGAAGCTTTCCGTACTACCAAAATCGGGCAGCAGAGGCCAGATCAGGGATGAGTGATGGTCGGCCAGCAGCAATTTCATGTGTGGTAAAACCTGTTTTCCCCCATTCCAGTCTGACCCCATCCTGTTCATGGATCAGGCTGAAAAGTGCATGTGATAAACTCCATAATAAAATAGTATCCCTTATATAAAATGGCAAAATCAAGCTTGACTTTTGTCAGCGTGATTCCACGAACAGCATTGCACCACGTTGAAGCTGTGCACCTAGATGGTCACTAAAGAAGCGACATGGAGCTCTGTGCAGGCTGGAGAACTCTCTCCCACTCTCCAGAAGCAGGCAAATAAGACAACAGGCAGATATCTCTCAAGAAGGCTCTTTGATCTTTGTTCCTCTGTGTACAAGCTTGTCCTGATTGACAAAGCTACTCACATTCACCACACACCAGCGATAACCCACACTGCACAATAACGCTCCTCCCTTATGTACATTATACCCTCCAGGGATATTTACTTCAGCCCACTCACCTGACTGATGTAACACATTAGGACTAAGGATGTTTGATTCAATCCTCTGCTTAGTGTTGCATCAGCCTCCTGTGACTCACCACATCATGCTGGCTCTTCATGGCTGCTCAAGTTAGCCCTGTCAACTTTTATCCCACATATGTACATTTTCCCCAGGATTCATTCCTCAACAATCCCCTCCAAAATGTTCAGATGTGTGAACCTACGCTTAATGTGTTCTTAACTTCCCATATCATAGGCTCATTCCCAACCAGACTGACATTCCCTCATGTCTTTCCACCAGTAGTGCCTTGGTGAGAATGTCTGCAACATTGTCTTCCGATGAAGTGTATCACAGACTCAGAACCCTGTTCTGAACCATCTCCCACACATTCTGGTACCTGACACCTATAAACTTCATCCTACACATCAGGCTCTCTGCTTCTGACATCGCAATGCACGATTGCAAGTCCTCGTGTAACACCGTTGTACGTGTACACTTCTCGCCGAAGTCCTCCAACAGCTGATGTATTACTATTATTATTACAGTTTATTTATATAGTGCTGTAGATTTATACAGTGCTGTACATACAGTCAATAAAATAGATAAAAATAAATTTAAAAAGCCTGCTGATGGCATACATTCTACAAAATAATAAAATAAAATATATTAATACAAAGAAGGCAACAAATTAAAAACATCAAATAATCATCATGCAATGCCTGCAAATGCTTCTTTGAACAGTATAGTCTTTAACTCGGCTTTGAAGCTGGTTAAAGAAGTGATGCCCCATGCTTGTGGGGGAAGGAGGTTCCAGGAATGAGGGGCAGCGAGTGAAAAGGGACAAATCCGGGACAAAGCAGTAAAAATCCTGGGCTGAGACAGCAGACCTTGACTACCAGAATGGAAGGTACAGGTGGGACAGTAAGGGGAAAGAAGCTCTGATAAATAAGGAGGGGGCAACCCATGCAGAGCTTTAAAAGTCAATAACAGAAGCTTTGGGGTGTATTGGAATGGGCAATGGGCAGCAGAGAGTTAGCCTCAGTGCTGGTTCAACAGGTTTCAGGAGCTCACACCAGAAGCATCAGCCCAGCCCTTGATGATACCAGCTTATATGTAGAACCTTCGCAGATACAGATTGACCGAGCTATTCTTCATTCCATCACCCCTTCCTCACACAAGTCATGCCAGTTGTCGCTGAGTGCTTTTAGACAATTTCTTGAGTCTGTGGGTGAGATTGAGGGGTGGCCTCTGGAGGTGAAGATCATACTTCACTTTGTGGTTCATCTTAGACGGGGTGGCCTGTCACCAGTTACCAGTTACCATCAGGAGAAGGCTGGCAGCCCTGGCATTTTATTTCCGGGTGGGGGGGTTGGGTTTAGGGTCAGGAGAACCTTTGAAGATGGACAAGGGAGCTCCCTCCTTTGCCTGATACCCGTTTGCCTGTTTCTGACTTAGTTCTCCCTCAGATTTTGCGCTCCTTCCAAGTGGTCTGCTATTCACCCAGTGAAGTCACCCTCTTCTGGGCAGCCTTCACATTGGCCTTCTTTGCTGCAACCAGGATTAGTGAGCTCATCCCTAGCTCCTGCTCAGATACTTCGGAGAGGGCCTTGCTTGTCTCGGATGTGCAGATTTTGGAGCAGGGCCCTCAGATACACTTCAGGCATTGGAAGACGGACCAGATGGCCAAGGGTCAAACCATAAGCCTGTCATGGGCCCCTATGTCTACCATCTCCCAGTTATTTGTTTCTGCATTCCTTGGACCTCCCTTTAACACAATTCCTGTTCTGGGTAGTGCTGCAGGAGAAACTGAAGCACTTGGGCCTCGCAGCAGCACAATTTCCCATTCATTCCTTCCAGACTGGAGCCACCATCCATCTGAGCAGTGATGTGGTGCGGTGCATTGGGCATTGGCACTCTGGGGCCTTTAAGTCTTACATTCTCCCTCAGGCCAGGGGACTCCCAGGTTTCCAAGGGACTCAAGTAGTTGTTGTGGTTTTAAACTACAATCCATCTGTTGACCCACTACCTCTAATATCCCAGAAAGCTGTATTATAGGTTTGTTATTTTTGTGTTATTTTGTGTTATTTATTATTTGCTGCAGAGGTACTTTTTAAAACTGGCCTAATCTTATTGGAATATATATGTCACATAATTCAGTGTAATCAAAATACACTATTCCATTACTCATGCATATGGTAGGCAAAAAGGCCTAGATGGCTACCCATTTTCCTTCATTAAACTATGAAAAGATGGCTATGATTGGTTTTCACCCTGATTATGACTTGAGGCAAATTAACTTTCAGTTTGAATTTTGATGAATTACAGTGGACTGCATACTGTTCAGTTAGAAATCCTTGCTCTATTTTTCATTCTAAGTGCTGTTCAAACAGCAAATTTGACAAGTTATTAAGATTTTGATATCACTTCCAAAACACTTTCCCATGCCTTTGTTATGCTTGCTTAGAGAATTTAGATGGACGCATTGGTATTTTTCCTACTTCTTTCCATTACTCTGCTATAACAAGCTTCTTGGTCTATTAAAAACATTGACTCCAGGCTTGACCTTGTGACTTTTTCTAAGCACATGGTCCTAAATTGAATGAGAAGAGAAAAAATTCAATACATTTTCTCTTATTTTATTTTTGAGGGATTTTTTCTGTCAGATTTTAAGATTTGTGTTCTTTGTGACCACAGCTTTGATTATAGTCAAAGCCACAAAATGTCCTTAAGGGACAATAGTTTGAAGGCACAAAGTGCTGTTAGGTCATGAAAACCGAGCAGATTTCCTTTTGGTCAGTAGGTAAAACTGCTTTGGATTTTAAGACCAGGCATGTGCAATATATGCATACATAATTCTAGTCTACTCTAATGGCTTTCTACTCCATTGGCTTTCTAATGCAATAGCTGTCATGGATTTCTGCCTAATATAGAATTTGTCAGGTGGAACTACACTTGAAAATGGGCCCAGTGGAAGCATCCATCCAGGAAGGGTTTGTTATGCAGACTTAAAAGTATTGAACTTTGGAGACTTAAGCCAAACCTTATTACCCTCTATAGGTGATAAGCCTATTGAACCAGGGGGACATATATAAATGTTGACTTAACAAGTCCCATTTATTCAGTGAATCGATTGTAACTGGGACTAACAAATGGAGATAGCTCATGGTATCATGTGACAGCAAGTTACTATGAGGCAACGATGAATGTTCAAAAATAAACCAAACCAAGCAACTAAACAAGCAAGCCACACAAATGGAGTAAGTCAAAGTATGAATGATTTTCCTCTTGGAACTCAAGCATTGGGTCAAAGGAAACCTTTTGGTTACCAAATTAGTCCTGCAGATTTGGCAAACCCTTAGACTAAAGATTTCTAACTGAGGGCCTTTGCAGACTGCCAGAAATAGTGCACATTAAATTGAGGCACTGCCCTGGCTTAGTGCTAGGGAGTCATGGGAATTGTATTTTTTTCTGGGACATTGAGCCTTCTCTGTCAGAGAGCTCTGGTGCCACAATAAATTACAGTTCCCATGATTCCCTAGCACTGAGCCAGGGCAGTGCCTCAATTTAATGTGCACTATTTCTGGCAGTCTGCAAAGGCCCTGAGACTTCTGTATTCTGTATTGAATCTAAAACACTGGACACTTAATACTCAAGCATATTTCAATTTAACTGTTTCTGCATATATGTGTATCATGTATTTGCTTATAGGTTTGTGGGGAAGGCAGCTGATTGAGCCATTCTTGATTAAGTATTATATAAAATTGATAATAGTGATGAGTAGGGATATACAGACAATTTTAACAACACCAATACCAAATTGGGCTAATTTGGAAGAAATATGCATTCATATGTAGAAAATGAATGTATTTTTTTTTTTTGGTATTTGTTTTCTATTGTTTTGTTTAATATTCTGTGCTACAAAGGTCTCACAATTTTAAAAATTAGAGAAACAGAGAGATATAGAGAGTCATCAGAAAACAGGTATAGTAATAAATTCAATTTTGCAATATTTTGTACCCCCTGTCCCCAAAACTGGAGATCCACTAGCTGGCTCCTACTACAAAAAACACAAAGGAGATGACAGTCCTTCCATGGAAAAATCAATTCCTAGTTAACTAAAACTTTTTTTCATTTCAACAATGTAATCATTGGAGCTAGTAGGACATTCTATTTGCTATCTTTTTAAAACAAGTAGTGGTCATGCATCCTTGCCTATTTATGGGGCATGCCTACACCAGTTCCCCCCTCATTCTCATGTTGCTCTATCTCCATGATGCAGGGTTAAAGTCCCAATTCAACTGTGGACTATCTTTACAAAGGAAGATCAGTTCTGCATTGAATCTGGGCCATTTTTACTTTACACTGCATTTCTGGGAGGATGTTTACACAGCATTCTGCTGTGCCGCCTAGTGCCACTGCTGCTGGCACACTTGCTCCCTCTGAACTCAAAGTGAGGTGCCCAGCCATGTGACTGATACTGGGCACCTCATTTTCAATCTCAAAGGGAGTGACTTCTGCCAGCTGCGATACACAAAGATGTGTATACAGCTACATGGTATCGTACCAGAGTGCCCAGATAACAGGGACAATTCAGGGCAGAACACACTGGGAGCAGCCTGGAATATTCTGGCCAGTATAGACATGACTATGGTCGTTCACCCAGAGATCCACTAATATATCCAAATTCATCCCTGTTAGAACTAATTTATATAAACTGCAGAATGCAACGAACCTGATGCAAGACTGTGTCAGTTTTCCTTTGTCCTTAAGGAAAGGGGAATCATTGTATAAAGTAAAACAATCCTCATGCATTGGGATCACTGTGCTAGTGTGGGATTAAAGACATTGCAACAGTTGTATGAACACAGAATTTAGGTCAGGTGCCATTATGTGCTTATCTACAAAACTTCATGCAGATTCCACAGCCTGCATCAGTGAAAATTGAGTTCCGGCTTTCTGAGAGGAGAGAAAGTATTATCTGATCATGTGTAAATATAACCTGCCTGAGTGTTAATGACAAGACAGATGGAGAGTTCTACAAACTATTCTGATCCAGCCGTTCCCTGGATTTTAGTGCCAGAGTAATCTGGCTGGGCTGCTCTGCAACTGATATATCATTCCATTTGATTTATGATATCATTGATCCTTGCTTCATATCTCAAACTTTTATAAAGCAGAATACAGGCTATCTTTTAAACATGCTCCTTGTGCTTAGAGTTTGAAAACTTTCCCCATTTTCCTAATAGGAGGAATCTATGCATTCTCTAACACTCTGAATAGACCAGGAGTGAGCACACTCTGGAGCCCATACTCTCCAACTGTCCCTATTTGGCAGGGACAGTCCCAATTAATCCTCTACCTCCCCCCCTCTACACACTTTCAGCAGGTTTTAAAATGCCCAAGTTTTTATTCCTCCTCATCCCACTTTCCACTTCTGTCCTCAGCTTACGTCACTTGCTGTAAATTGAGTTTATACAGCAAAAGTAGCTTGCAGTCAGTTAACCCACCCACCCCAAACAACCCCCTGGTGCAGCCTCTCCTAGATTGTCTGTTCTTCTGCATTTATACATTTTGTCATCTTGACCACACTCTGATGTCACTTGGCCAAGCACATCAAGTTTCTGTCTGTGAAATGTTGGAGGATATGAGTATATGGAAGCCTAGAAGACTATCAGATTTTTGCTACAGCCGCTGTATCACAGTTGCCATTTTGGTGACCAGAATTTCACCAATCATTTCCGGTCCTCTCTGTTTCTGGGCATTTGGGCAGTTTTGGATTCAGAAGCATGAGATAGCCCTGCATGCAACAGCCCCACAAAGGTATTTTTAACTATTAAATATGTTTTTTTTTGGTGGGGAACAAACAGATTTTGGTCCCAAAAAATTGGAAGAAGGCGGGGCTCCCAAAGCCAGCACTGGAACCTCCAAAATGTCCCCTGCATGTTCCACAGTTCCCATCTTTGATCTAGACTGTGACTAAACTATAGAACTAGAACAAAACTGTAGCTGTTTAAAATTATTACTTTAAAAATATGCAACAAAGAAACCCTTGAAATTATGTATAAGCATTTGGTCCTTGCCATCACCTCCCTTCATCACTTTTCACTCAAGGTAGAAAGTAGCATTTGAACCTGCTTGCATACATTTGACTCTGACTCTCTAGCCCTATGCAGGTAATCTTTAAATATGTCAAAGAAACAAAGGAAGCACAGTAGATTTGCTCCCTTATTATCATTTCCATCCAATTCCTCTCAGTTGAGTGCTGCTTTCTGAACTGGGGAACCTCTGTAATTTGTGAAGGTTCTCCATATTATTTGCAACCATGGAAAATCCAGCTTCAGACTGTTGCCCTTTATGTGGTAGACAGTGACAGAGGTTGCATGCTAGCTCCATCTTCATTGGATGCATCTATATTGTAGCAATAATGCAGTTTGACACCATTTTAACTGCAATGGCTCCATCCTGGGAATTCTGGGATTTGAAGTTTTGTGAAGCACCAGCACTCTTTGACAGCAAAGGCTAAAAATATTGTAAAACTACAAATCCTAGGATTCCATAGGATGAAACTACAGCACTTAAAGTGATATCAAACCACATTATTTCTACAATCCCCCAAAGAGGATGTAGCATGTTCATTCAGCAAACTTAAAGAAAGTCTGCACAGAATTTCTCTGATATATTCTTAGAAAGCTTGAGGGTAGGGGTGGAGGCTTGCTCACAGCAACAAAGACATACTAAATGCAAACAAATAGGCTACAACCAGAATTGTATATTATTGTGTCCCTAAAGACGAGGAACGAAAAGACAGGAATGCCCAAACGCAGTCAGGACACAGATCTGAACAGGCCATACGAAACCAACGAGAGGAATTTCTAAGGACTTTAGATATTAGTTTCCAGGATTTTAATCATATTTCCATAGTATAACACACAAAACTAGTAAAAATAAAAATAAAAATAAAATACAGCATGCACTAGTGGAAACTATCAGGAAATTATAGTTATTATTTGGTCAATTTGTTATCCCTCATTATCATACCCTCATTGCATCAAAAGCCATTGTGTCTCCATTCTTCATCAATGTGTAATTCATTCATCTACTGCTGAAGGATACTCAACACTAGACAGCATGAGAAGATATAGGTGCTGCTTTGTTTACCATCCTATTCTGATAGTGGCAGCAGTTTAGCATGTCCATATCATGATTCATGATGTATTTAAGTGAATAACAACCTGTCATTTATTAAGATAGGTGATGGCACTATGCCTGCAGGTCTCTATGTGCAGGCATATATATTGCAGGGAGCAAATGTATAGGCTTCCAGTTGTTGTCAGATTGCAGCTCCCATCATCCTTGCTAGCATAGCCAATGTTGAAGGATGGCTGGAACTGCCATCCATCAGCATATGGAGATCCATGTATACCTCCTTCCTGCCTTCAAAGAATCAAAGTATCAGACCTGATGCACCTTATGGTGGAATGTGTCAGTTAAGGGTGAGCCACTCAGTTTCAAGGCAGACTTTGTTTCTGCTTCACTGGTGTCCTCATGTGTAATGCTACATATTTTCCTATAAAACTGAACAGGAAGCATTCATTTACTTTGGTGAACTTTAAGATGTCTACAGCACGTTACTACTATATTCATAGAGAAGACAGGTTGTGCTGGAGACCTACTTCTGGTTTCTGATTATATAAATTTTGAAAAATATTATTCCAATGTGTGTACAAGGTAGCAATACCTTTTCATCTCCATATATCTGTCATAAATTCTGTTTCTTGGTCATTCTAAAATGTGATGGAATGTTAAATATTCAACAAATATTCAAATCCTCTATGATTAAAAGGGAGGGCCATATTGCCCAGTCACTCTACAATATGTTTTAATGGATCTCACACATCCCGCCACACTAAAAAAAGTCAGATATTAACATGAATGACAGTTTAGAGATTATTTCCCAAGATACTTACAAAGCAGACGCAGTTTGTTTTGCGGTTGCACAGTTCCTTTGGTTATTATATTTTGAATAAGTTATCAGTTTATAATACAATGTAAAGAGTTTATGTTTCATCATTTTTCTTTATTGCTGAAATATTTATGTAAATATTCAGGCTGGGAAGAGGCTGCCAGATGGAAAGGCAATCGTTGTTGATTTCTTCCTGACACTTTTGACACAACATATAATACTGAATCATTTTATGCTAATGATTTACACAAGAATACATATTTTATTGCTACTCTGAAAGGAAAATTTTAATAGCTGGAAAAATCCTTATCAATGGAAGATAAACTGATATGCACAAGGGTTATTACCACTCTTAGTTACAAGAGCAACACTTGTTCAGGTAATAACATCTGTTATGCCTCACGTCTTAAAATGCTACCTGAATGCATGATGTGGCCTAGCAATAAAAGCTGCACTGACATTCATTTGTTTCTAGATAATACAGGTGAAACTCTCTTCTCCAGAAGGTCTGTCTGACCCTTTACATATTGTCTTTTCACCAGCAGTAAAGACCTTTTCATTTTAGGATGCTTTTGGTTTTTAGTGTATGTGGCAGATAAAGCTTTTAATGGAGGTATAGTGTTTCTATTTTGTTTTGTTTTTTCCATATCTTTCAATTTGTTTTAAACTAGTTTTTATTGTTGTTTTTAATTTTTGTACATTTTTAAAATAGAAAATTAGGTTAACTGTGTTATAACTTTTGTATTAAGAGTTTTTAGAATTCTATTGCACTTTTAAAATGTTGTACGCTGCCTTGGATCACATGTTGGGAGAAAGGCAGGATACAAAATAAATGAATAAATAAATGAACTAACAGTGGGAAGTCAAAAGCTTTCGCAGCCAGCATCCATGGGTTTTTTTTTGTGGGTTTTTTGGGTATGTGGCTGTGTTCTAGAAGATTTGATTACTCACATTTTGCCAGCATCTGTGGCTGGGCATCCTCAGAGAATGGAAATGAGTGGGATATATATATATATACTTTGTGACCCATGGTTGAGAGAAGGTGATTTACATGTTAATCTGTGTGTTGTTCTGTTGTTGAATGGCATTTTGCATTTGAGCCCCTGTAGAAACAATATGTTTTCCCATAGTTGACCTAAATCATAGTGGAACTAACAGTGGATTTTCTTTATGAAAGGAGGGTCACATATTTACTACATATCTTATTTGCTCAGTGTCAAGTTATGTGATAATTCCTTCTTTTCCTCCCAGTTCAAGAATAGATATGAATGCTCATGTAGTCAAAACCCATGGACAAAATTTACCAACAGAACTTTTTCATTTCAGTTTTTGGTGGGGAAAATTCTGGCTTTGCTAAAGTACCTTTTTTTAAAAAAAAAAAACATATTTTTTTCTACATGTGCTCACATGCAAAATGGGAAGAAGGAAAGGTGAACAGAATAAAAGCCAGGCAAGACCATTGTACCATAGATTTACTACCCCACAGACATTGAAAAGATCAGCTTCTGGTGAGCATAATACAATCCAAAGTTACAGACATGCAGTATGACTTACTCATATGTCATAGCATATTGGACTGTGACCTTAACACTGCCAAGCCTAGAGGTTCCATTTAGCTATGTTAGATGGTATCTACTAATTTATTATCTGTACATTTATCTAGGTACAGCTAATGCCCTCACATTTTGAGATACTGGATTTTGTAACTTAAATCACACATCTGAAGATATAATTTATGCCTTGGTGATACTGGGAACCCAATAGCAGAAAATTAAAAGCCACTACTTTTGAATGAAAGGATCACCTTTCCTCCTGACCCATCTGGAGTATTTACAATGGATCAAGCCAGGAAGGAATTATGTCACTCTGAAGGGTCTCATGCTACAGTTCCTGGAATAAAAAAGATCAGGTAGCAGTTAATGTGAAAGGCATATCTGAAGAGCAACTACCAGTCAGATTAGAAAATGGACAGATGCAATTGTCTTTCTTGCTCTAACTGACCACATATATCTACTTAAGGGCTAGGGCTCTGAGGAGTAAAGAGGGAAACCTGTGAGAAAATCAGGAACCAGGCAATGAGATCATACTCTCTAGCATTACTTCCACTATCTGCTTCAGCTTGGAACCTTGGGTAGTTTCAGCACAGAAAATCAAAGAGAACATGGAAAATAAATAAGTGGAAGATATGCTGTGCCTAGTGAACTGCTGTCTTGTGTCAAGCAAATATTTTCCAATTAAATAACATCATTCTAAAATCTTGCAATTGTGTAGCTGAAGTGACAAATCCATGGCCAGGAGCAGAAATTGTACAAATTGCTTTCAAAATTGTAGCATGGGATATGACGTGAGCTCATTTTAAAATAGCTTAATTTGGGTTTCTGCTGAGTGCTTTGACAGCCATATAAAGTTGGAATGTTGATTAAACGTGATGATCATTCATAGAAAAGTACAGGGAGATAAAGAGAGGGGGGCCATTCTGAACACCATGTGTGGGAGGAAAACAGCATGAAAGTTTCTGCCTGCCTCTGAGCAAGGTGCAGGTATTCCAGAATTTTTACAACATTCATATTCATTTGCACTCAATCTCTGTGTATTGTGTAGTTCTGCCAAGTGTTCTAAGAGACAAAATCCCTTATCAGAGCTGAGAATTAACAAGTTAATTGGTCCTTAAAATTGTTGATTTGTTAGGTAGTCCTAACATAGTTTAATGCCTTACATTTCCTATGCACTGAGGTTATTCTTATGCTTTATTTATTTATTTATTTATTTTGGGCCATTTTGCTTTGTTAGCATAATTTGGCTCTCTTTCCTTTTAAGTCACTAGATTTTGATTCAGGAAGGCCTCAGGAGAAAATGATTAGCCTTGGAAGAATCTGTGAGAAGGCTATGTTGCTAGGTGAGCTAAGCAGCTTACCTGTTTTATGAAAAGGAGAGAGAGAAAGAGAACTTTGTAGTCCAGGAGCAGAAGAGCAGTAGGAAAGCAATTGAAGAACTGGGTTTGGGAAACATTTGAAGATAAGAATGGAGGCAGGAATAAAGTGAGACCTAGCCTGTAATGGAGAAATGGAACAAAGTGAGGTGGGAAAGGTAACTTGTTTGCTCAGTAGATGTCACTCAAGGCACTTCTTGATTGTCAGGTTCTCTCTGCCCATCTCTTGTTCTATATGCAAGTCATTGGAGTTTTTCTAGGGACGTTTTCACACGGGGCTTTTGGAGGACGCTAGCCGGCCTCCGTCCGGCCCCACTCCGGCAAAATGTCAAATTTTTCACATGACGTCGCAGCAAGCCCCGCCCCTTCCGGTGTCATCCCCGGCGCTAGCCGGCGTCAGTCCGGGGCTTGCTGCGCTTGTTCACATGATGTCGCAGCAAGCCCCGCCCCCTTTAGCTCTAACTCCGGACACCCACCGGCATAAGCCCCGGAGTTGTAATTCCTTTTTTTAAAAGGAATTAGGTCGCTGCCGCCGGAGCCATTCCGGAGTGAGCGGAAGGCTCTGTTCCGGAATGGCTCCAGGCGGATGGGACGTTTGTGTATGAAAACGTCCTAGGTTCCTGAGGAGGAGGTTGCACATCTTTTCAATTGTCTTCTATTTTTTATTGGTCATTGTATTCTCAGACAAGAGTCATGTTATGAACTTTGTGGTCCATCTAGAAAGAAAATTCCAGATTGAGGAAGGGAACTCTTAAATGACAAAAACAAACAAACAAACAAACAAACAAAAAACAACTTGGGAAGATACCAATAACAAAATGTGATTCTAGGATTCAGAAACAGGCTGGGGTATTCACCTGTGTCTCTTTAAAGTGCTGGAGCTCAGAGGAAGAGATGGTGTGAGTGGGGCAAGGATCAGTGGAAGGAGAAAGGAAATGTGTCAGGTTTTTTTAAAATAAATTTTTATTTTTTAAAATTTGCTTTAAAAACATCACTTCTTACCAAATTTTCACTTTAACCATATGAAACTGTGTACATGAAAATACATTTATGCTATGTGTATGATACTGTAATTTAAAGGTATAATTTTAATTTTGCTAGTTGTTTATGTCACAAATATTGCTATTAGTGTTGAGTTTTATTGTTTTACCACTTTTATTGTTTAATGGATTTTAATTCTTTCTTGTTTAATTTTGTTTTAAGGGGTTGGGAGGTTGGGACTTGGGAATTGGGGTTGTTTTTACATTGTCCTGTTTTAATGCTGTAACCTGCCTCGATTGTTGGGCAGAGAGGCGGGCTATAAATAAAAATTATTATTATTATTATTATTATTATTATTATTATTATTACATGCAGTGATATACAGGAATTATGATTTATGAGTAATATCAATACAAAAAATATTACTAAAGATTCTGTATGGTGTGATATGGGAGGTCAATGGGGAGGGAGTGACACTATGAGTTGCCACACTCATATTCCCATTCAAAAAAAATACTGCAGCAATGACAACAATACTAAGTACTATGTGAGCAGAGCAGTGCATACATGATACCTATTGGAGCACAACATCAGGGCTCTCTGTCTTCTTACAATCTTACAATCCAACACACTGGGAGAAAGCAAATAGGGAAGGTGGGCAAGCCAGCAATGAAGAAACAACACTGCCTCTAAGATGTCAGCTAAAGAGGATGGAAATGGCTGGGACACTCAGGAAGTGTATGACCATCCTTTTGAACCCTTTCAGGTGGAATTCATTTTAAAACACATTACATACATAACTAAACCTTCTAATCTATGGAAGAAGAAATCCACCTCCTTTACCCTGGTTGCCAATGTTCTTTTCATTAAGAAGGGTCAATTTGTTAAAATTTTTTTTTCTGAATAAAAACAGTATAGCCTGTACCTCCAAAGACTGCATCCAATCAATCGCATGCATTTAATCAGAATAGAATCGTGTGGCATCCAACACACTAGAGGTAAATTAGGAATCACCATCTGGTAGAAAGAGTTCCTCAGAAATTGTTCTCCTGTTTTAATTACAATATGTTTTAATTAAAAACAGCCATGTCACAAAGCTCAAGGAATCATATTTTACTAACAATTCCCCCTCCTGTTTTTGACATTGGAGAAAAGAAGATTTACAAATTCTTCTTAAGCAATACTACCAAATCGTTTAGGATTTAGCAAAAATAAAATGCAGGGATGCTTACACTAATCCTAAAATATATATTGAGCATAACAACCTGAATCAGCACATGCCTATGGACGTTATCACACGGGGGGTTGCGGGGAGAAAGTGGAAATAAACGGGCACGAGCGGAAGTCTTTAATTTACGGGATTTGTCCCGTTCCACCTCGTCTGATAACTAAATTTGAATTTAAAAGGGAGTTAATTCGAACGAAAACCTGATCTTTTCATTTTCGGGATTTTTCAGGATTTGAAAAGATCAGATTTTTGTTCGAATTAACCCTCTTTCAAATTCGAATTTAGTTATGAGACAAGGTGGAACGGGACAAATCCCGTAAATTAAAGTCTTCCACTCGTCCCATTTATTTCCACTTTCTCCCTGCAACTCCCCGTGTGATAACGTCCTATGATGGTTTACCTAGAAATGAGTTCCAGATTTTTCCTGCTCCAAAGTAAATTGATACTCCTTTCTAAGCATGCTTAGAACTGCAGTCCAAAAGAGCCAAAATCTGTGCCTCTGTCACAAATTTTGTACATTTCAGTACTATAATTAACAATTAACAATAGCTAACAGATATGTATTACACAACTTTATTTCTGTCCGCTGAAAATAAGGTTGCATTTGCACTGCAGAAATAATCCAATTTGACACCCTTTAACTGCCATGGCTCTATGCTATGGAATCCTGGGATTTATAGTTTGTTGTGGCACTAGGGCTCTCTGACAGAGAAGGATAAATCTCTCATAAAACAACAATTCCCAGAATTTCATAGCATTGAGTCATGCCAGTTAAAGTGGTGTCAAACTGGATTATTTCTGCAGTGTGGATGCAACCTAAATTTTGCAACCACCAGTACTGATCTATTTATAACATACACCAGTAAAATAAATTAATTTTCATGGTGCAGAATTTATTATTATTTGCTATAAACTATTATTATATAAGCTATAAACTATTGTTCCTTATAATATATATACAAAACAGATTTGCACTATTAAGCATAATTGACCAGTAACTGGAAGAACTATGGTCAGAAGCCAGGGACATAATAAAGGAAGAATTCAAACACACATTTTCAGTGGCTAAAAAGAAAAGAGAAGAAATAATGGCTGACACCACCTCCAGCCATTGCCCAAGGTCTCCTGGGGAGCTAATGCAGCTCCCTAGCCTTCCACAGTTACCCACTCCTGGTCTAAGTCATCTTGATGGGATGAACATACTACAGAAAGATTTCCTTTGCAAGTTTGCTGCAACATGTTGAACTGATCTTTTTTGGAGTGTAGCAGCCTATCCTTATTTCCATGTTGTTGTTGTTTTCTATTTCTGGTACCAATTTTTCTATTAAAGAAGTAATTCCTAGGAACCTCTGTACTTCCTTAACAGAGCTATACCTGAATTTGATGCAGCAGCATTCAAAATATTGTGATCATTATCGGACTTCAAATATATGATTTTAGTAATGGTGGCAGCACTATTAGCATAGGGCATTTGCAGACTGCCAGAAATAGTGCAAATTGAGGGTTAAGGTTAGTGCTAGGGAATCATGGGAATTGTTTTTTTCTGAGACATTGAGTCTTCTCTGTCAGAGAGCTCTGGTGCGACAATAAAATACAGTTCCCATGATACCCTAACCCTAACCCTTAAAGTGGACTCCATTTGCACTGTTTCTAGCAGTCTGCAAAGGCCCTGTCCCTCTGAAAAGTTGGATCCCAGAAAGTCAATATTCCAAAACATGGGAAGGAGAACTTGCCTGATACATAAATTTTTCTTGGATGAGATCCAACCATCTTGTTATTCAGATGCTCCCTCAGTGTCTTTCCTTTCTCAGTTCCATGCTACTTTCTCCTCTTACCAGACAGACTTTTACATACTAAATGTTATATTAAGTTTTCTCAATTGCATACAGTGCTGCAATCCAAAATCCCTTCTGTTCTTTAGATAATCTTATTGTCAAGGAGAAGATTGTCAAGAGCTGAATAAAACAGAAATGTATATGAAGGGAAGTTGATCTGATGACTTTGTACATGCACTTTATTACATGGATGTGATGCCTGAATGATTACTTGTTAATAAACTAAAATATTAGCATGGAATGTGAGATTATGAAATGTAAAATAATGAAATATCAATAGATCCATAAAGTATAGCAGTATGCCTTGAGAAAGATTAAAAACACCTTTACTTCCAGGAAAAATTCATTTAACCATATTGATGTGACAGCCATAAAATGAAATGGACTACATGTAAAAACTGTGAAAGAGATCTTCAATAGCTAACATTCAGATTGTTTGCAAAGCTAAATGTGCACATATATTTCTTAAAAAGAAAAAAAGCAGATTTAGTCCATGAACATCTAGAGTGAATCTGAATTTAAACACAGTGGACATTATGGTTTTTTAAAAAGTAATAATCAGAAAAGGGCATATTAAATTGCTTCTTGCTGATACAGCTACTCATAATTGCTCTATTTATAGGCAAAATCAGCTTTCATCTCTGACTCCTGACATGGTCATGTAGTACCCAAGGGATGGTAGGGACAGGAAAACAATTTAAGGGGGTTAGAGATAATCCTCATGATTTTTCAAAGTTTTGATGGGTAATATGAAGAATGGTTACCCAATGTGGCCAGACTTTGGCCAAGATTCATCTGGAGAAGCTCCTTTTTTGATGTTTCCTGAGTCTTTATATATTGAATATCCTCTCCATCCCTAATACACACACATACTTCATATTTATATATCATTATTATTATCATCATCTCTGTGTGTGTTTGTTTATCTGTATAATGAAGTGCAGTTTGACATGTATTTGACCAATCCTTGTTGCAGTACCTGGTGGGGTGGGTTACCATTTTTGCAGAAAAGACTTTGCCAGGAGGGCGCTCACAGTTCTCCTCTGTACCCTGTGCCACAAACCTTTTCAGCTAAGCTCACATATTGTAAATGTCAAAACCAGCAATAGGAGGGCAATATTAAAAATGCAAAGCCTTACACTGTGTTGTGGATAAGCCTGGCACAATCACTGCACTCCTCTTTAGAAGATTACTTCTTATTGGCTTACTGCTACAAAGTTGGGAGGCTGTCATTTTAAACTATCTCTCCAACACCCTCACCGTGTTCTGAGAACTGGCTAGGAAATGATGTTGGGAGTTTTTAAAATAAAAACTTACCCATTTGATAGATTTTGATGCATTCTTCAACTAGATTTTCCTGGAGGGCTGTTTAGAGTATAAACAACAGTCCCAGGAAGCCGTATAGGTACAATATCAGTGTCCCTCTTCCCAAATCTTCCTGGATTATCCATTTCCAAGAAAGGACAGATCATATTTGTCTTATTTATTTATTTATTTATTTATTTATTTCTATACTACCCTTTTTTTCCAATGAGCTCAAGTTGTTGCTGTAGTTGTTGTTAACTACCATCAAGTCTACTTTGACTTATGGTAACCCTATGAATGAGAGACCTCCATGTCACCCTGTCACCAAGAGTCCTTCTCAACTCTTGCAGATTCAGGGCCACGGCTTCCTTGATTGAGTGCATCCATCTGTAGTGCCCTGGTGGTGCAGTGGTTAAATGCCTGTACTGCAGCCACTCACTCATAGACCACAAGGTTGCGAGTTCAATACTAGGCAGGGCTCAGGCTTGACTCAGGCTTGCATCCTTCCAAGGTCGCTAAAATGAGTACCCATCTGTTGAGGGGCAATGAGCTTACAGTTGTAAACCGTTTAGACACTGCATAGTGTGGTATGAACTGGTATATAAATGAAGCTGCTTTGCTTTGCTAGTGCAATCTTTCTCTTTTCTGCTGCCTTCTACCTTAACAAACATTATTGTCTTTTCTAGTGAGTCATCTCTTCTCATGATATGACCGAAGTATGGCCTTAGTTTAATCAGCTTGTCCTCTAGGAAGAGTTCAGGCTTGATTTGCTCTATGACCCATTTATCTGTCTTTTTAGCAGTCCATGGTATCCATAGAACTCTTCTCCAGCACTACATTTTAAATGAGCAAATTTTCTTCCTATCTGCTTTTTTCACTGTCCAGCTTTCACACCCATACACAGAAATGGGAAATCCAATACCATGGACTACCCTAACTTTAGTATTCAATTATATATGTTGACACTTCAGAATCTTGTCTTTCATAGTTACCCTTGCAAGTCCTAGAAAATTATGGCACCTCTTCCTGGACCCAGCTTACCTCTTTTGAATTAGAGCCCAATTCGGGCTGGAACCGGGTCTTATTGCATGGCTTTCCCCCCCAAAAAAGCCAGCCAGGTGCATCCCCTCTCCAATGCAAATTGGAAAGCATGCTCTGGCAGCCATTTTTCCAAGTTGGAAGGTTCCGACTTGGAAAAATGGCACCAGAGTGTATTTTCGGATGCACATTGGAGCATGGATCTAGTCTAAATTCAGATTCCACTGCAAAGGCTGTGTGATAAAACACAACTGCAACACGAATTCGAATTAAATTCGGGAGTGGTAAGTAGTATTATTTAAACCATGCGATAATCTCCCTAGTCTTCTGATTTCTTGACTGCCGCCTACAAATTGGCATACCTCCTTCTTGCTTTAGCCTCACAACTGTTCTGTGAGGCTGACAGAGAGTGACCAACCCAAGATTATTCAGTGAGTTTCATGGGTCAATAAAGAAACCTAAATCTATAGCTCCCAAAGGCAGGCCAACAATTTAATGGCAACATTACATTGGCACAGATCTCCCTCCCTCCCTTCCTCTCTCCCTCCTTCTCTCTCTCTCTCTCTCTCTCTGTATACTCCCATACTGAAATTCTATAATGCAGTTTGATATCTTCATTGCTTAACTGGATAAACCCAAAGAAGTTAATTAATGCCATCACCCTTAATGAAAACTCTCAACTGTTGAAGAGTGACTGAAGTTGAAGTAAAATTACTATGATGTAGAGATTTTCAATCATCTCTTAATTACAGTTGGAGAATTTAAGAGATGCAAAGGCAGCTCTTCAGTTGTGACTGTTGAAAAATAACTGGTGGAATAGACAGAAAACAAAAGGATGAACAATGTTTAAAAGTTAACAATTGTAGTATAAACAGAATTAAATTTAAAATTTTTAACAAATATATTTTGGAATGGAAACAGGGAACTCTATATGTAGATAGGCATGTCTGTTTTCATCCCCTCCAAAGAACAGACTTGCTTTGAATGGTATTACAGTCACCCCTCCATTTTCATAGGGAATCTGTTCTGGATCCCCCCTGCAAAAATGGAAAATGGCACCACACACCACAGGCATGCACTCTATTTTGTCCCCCTCTGTTTGCTGCCTGTGAATGGGTGAGGGATGCGGACTTCAAGTCTGCAAAAATGGAGGGGCGACTGTATATTGCATTTTTGGTAGTGGCTCAGGATGATTTCAGGGTAGTATTAATTATATCAAAGAGAGCCTGTCTTGCTTCTGTTCAAATGGGGATCTAAAATATTCAAGATTCAGTTAAGAAATCAGACCTGGCCAAATAAAGGGAATGATCTGGTGGGATGAGTGAGGTTTTTGGATCATGAAAGTCAAGTTGAAAAGGTGTACAATGAAGTTAGGAACATTATTAATAAGATATTCCAGGTGTGTGTGTGTGTGCTGTGTGCCTTCCAGTCATTTCTGACTAATGGCGACCCTAAGGATTTGTTAAGAAGAGGCTTGGCATTGCCTTCCCTGGATACTAAATTACTTGGTTATAGCCAGGGACCGGCAACCTACGGCCCCCGGGCCGGTTCCGGCCCAGATCGCCAGACTTACCGGCCCAGGCACACCCCTGCTCCGCCGCCACGCACCACCACTGCGGCGCATTTTTGCCTTCGTCCGGCCGCGCGCACCGCAGCCACCATTTTGATTTTCAAAATGGCAGCTGCGACGCATTTGCGCATGCGCAGGAGTACTGTGCATGCGCAAACGCGTCATGGCCACCATTTTGAAAATCAAAATGGTGACCGCATGTGTTGCGGTGGCGGCAGCGTGCGCAGGGGGCTCGTGCGGGGCCTGTGTGCGCCCCGCCATCCCCCCCCGGCCCAGTGAAAAGAAGGACTTCGGGGGACCAGCCCAGGCAGAAAAAAGGTTGCCTACCCCTGGTTATAGCCGTTGAGGGGGAGGAGGGAGGAGAGAGGGTGGTTGAAAAGTATGTGATGTAATAATGGTAATATTTGGTAGGGGATTATTGTATATGTTATATGCTATTACGGAGTATAAAATCAATAAATAAAGTAATTTTAGGGCTGTTGCAGACTGGCCCAAAGGGCCGGCCTGGGGGTAGATTTAGGGTAGGGCAGCCACACGCCGGCCACCCCAATCCCACCCGACACTGCCCTGATGCCATGCAGCTGTACGCACGCCGCAGCGTTTAAACACGCTGCATTGAAAGGGCGCTGAAGAGCTATCGCGCCGGCTCTTAGGGCGGCCTTTTGCCACACCGAATGGGAGCAGCATAAGGAAGGATCAGGGCTGCGGTTGCTGTGACCCCGATCCGCCACTTCCTGAGGCAGCTCTGTGGCGCCCCGAATGGCCGGTCTGCATAGGCCCTTAAAAAAATAAAAGAAATCAGATCTGAACAATGGAGTGTGCATCTATTTCAGTCTCAGGTATATGTACCTGGTTCTGCATGGCAATGCTTTGCTGGCATCCATGATCAGAAGCCTGATTTGTATGATGAGTGGAGCTGGAAGTTATTTAAGACTATAGCTGCCTCTTCATGAGCCCAAATATGAATCTTCATTCTGAAACATACCCTCCCACTCTCAGTGCAGTGTGAGCTTTGCTGGTTGTCCCAGGATCAGGTAGGATTTTTCTCCCCTTAACCTGCTTTTTGTTTTTTGTTTTTTTCTTACCTCATACTGCAGGGACCGGCAACCTACGACCCCCGGGCTGGTTCCAGCCCAGGTCACTGGACTTACCGGCCCAGGCAGACTCCTGGCGCCGCCACGCGTTTTGCCATCCGTGCGGCCGTGACGCGTTTGCGCATGCGCAGGAGTACTGTGGCGGTAGCGGCGGTAGCGGCGGCAGCGGCGGCAGCGGCGGCGCGCATGCGTGGGGGTCATGTGCAGCGGCTGCGGGTGCACGCGCATGAGCTGGTGCACGCGCGCGCCGCCATTCCCCCCCCCCCCTCGGCCCAGCGGAGACCTGAACTTTGGGGGACCAGCCCAGGTCTCCAAAAGGTTGCCTACCCCTGTCATACTGTATCTTTTGGATAGGATTAATGGGCATAGGGTGCCAAAGAGTTTGTCATTAGCAGTTAGTGGGGGAAGAATAAGAGTTTGGTGTACACTTTGGCATCTTTGGGATGAAGGAAATGTCTCTGGAATCAGTATTGTCACTAGGGAGTGCGGGGAGTTCAGACCACACCAGATGGCATCCGAAAGGGGGTTGACACCACTGCTCCTCAAACATCTGCATTTTGGCAGAAACAGGTTATGGTATTTGCCTATACCTCTTTAAAATGCTGGATAGATAGTGTGAATGGGGTGAGGTTCAGTGGGAGGAGAAAGAAGAGGGCCCAGTTGTTGTTTTTTTTAAAAAATCAAAATTTATTTTTTTAAAAAATTAAAAATTATTTTTCAATTAAAAAACCATTAAAACATTTTACCAAATTCAACACGTTTTACCACATAAAACTATGTTTCTGTAAACACATTTATTTTGTTCATACGATATTGTAATTTAAAAGTATGATTTTAATTTTGCTAGTTGTTTATCTCACAACTATTGTCATTACATTCAGTGATATATAGGAATTATGATTTATGAGTAAATTAGGACAAAAACATTACTAAGGATTCAGTATGGTGTGGTATGGAAGGAGGTCAATGGCAGGGTGACACCATGAGTTACCGCACTGGGTGACACCAACTCTACTGACGCCACTGTCTGGAATGACCCAAGGTCCAGGGACTTTTATGATGGCGAAGGAGTCTGCCCTTTGGGCTGACCTAGAGGTTTGCTCCCTCCAATAAATCTTGGGACTTTGTGGAGAGTGTCCTAGGTTTACCTTCCAGATAACACCAGGCCAGGGAGCACTGGATTGCCTTCAGAGTCATGTGTTTTGCCCAAGGGATGGTTGAAGAGGTGGTCATGGGGTGACACCTGGCATGAACTGGACTCGCATCAGGTTGCTCCCTCTCTTGTTCTTTTCCAGCTTAAAGCCATTTAAACAAGTTTTTATGTCAAATAAAATGGCCTTTGTTTAAAACCAAAGTTTTGGTCTGGTCTTATTTCATGGTTGGTCATCAACTGAAATTAGTGTAACAGGATATATGAATCTTTTGTCATTTTAGTATATTACTAGATTGATCTTTTATTATTTTTAGAAATGTTTTTGTTGCTGTGTGTCTTCAAGTCATTTCCAACTGTACCCTAGAGTTTTCTTAGCAAGATTTGTTCACAGGTGGTTTTACAATCCCTTCCCCTGAGACTGAGAGCATGTGACTTGCCTAAACTAACCCAGTGGGTTTCATGGTCGAGCTTGGATCAAATCCTAGTCTCCAGAGTCATAGTCCAATGGTCAAACCACTATGCCATGCTGGCATAGTCTCAAGACTTTGGGGTGGAGTGCCCTAGGTTTGCGTTCCAGATAACACCAGGCCCGGGAGCAAACCATGGTATTGTATTGCCCTCAGGGTCAGGTGTTTCATACAAGGGAAGGTTGATGAGGTACCATTTAAAATGTATTTTAGAAATACATAGATAGAAATGGAAAAAATAACATTCTTATCTGTCTTTTTCTAGATGTTGTTGTTGTTTCTACTACTGTTGTTCTGACATCAAACAAGAGGTATAGGGGTCACCACCAGTAGTGTGTGTGTGTGTTTGTGTGTGTATGTGTGTGTGTGTTGGTCACAATTTTGCTTAGCCATTAGGCACAAGAATGGATCTTGTTAGAAGGGGAGAAGTTTGTGTTAAGGTTTAGCAGGAACAAGCTCAGTGTGCGGGACTATGAGCAACTTTAATTCTCTGGTGCTGAGAGGGCTGAAACCGTGTCCTACACCCAATCTCCCAATTGTCTCATCATTCCACAGTTATCCAAGCAAGCAGACTGAGAAAATGGCTTTTATATCAATCAGCAGGTGAAATAGTCAATTTCAGAATCTGCTCCTTATGTCTGTTTTCTACCATTAGTATATGGGTGCACATGTGTAATTTTGTTGGTATCCCCCATGTTGACCCATCTAGCCAGGGGGGCAACAATCCTGCCTTGTCAGCCAGGACTGGCAAAGGAATAATGTACATCTTGTCTCAGAAAATGTACATTTCTATGGCTTGCAGAGTTTTCCAGTAAAGAAAATAGATAGACACAAACCCACACATACATTTGGAAAACATACATGGTTGTTTTAATATATATATATATATATATATATATATATATCCATGCACACTATAGTCAATAGGAAATATGTGTATTTTTAAAATGTATAAATATTGTACATTGGAGTGAGGTTGCAGAAAAATATGCCCAGATTTTGATGTGAGAAGAAAGAAAATATTGTGACCTTAGATGGAATTGGAATGGGATGAGAATCTAGTGAGATTCTGGGAAATGGAATGAAAGAGAGGCAGACAGATTTTCATATTCCTAAATTGACATTTAAATCCTTACAAATTATTTTTAGATCTCATACCTCTCTACTTGGTTTATTTATAGTAGCTTTCTGCAACCTGATAACCTCCAGAGATGCATTTGACTATAGATCCCACTATTCTCAACCTGCACAGCCGTTGGTTAGGTTAGGAAAGGCTCCATTATGGTATTGGATTTCTGTCTGAAACAGCAAATTTAAGTAGCTGATCAGGTCTGGCAGATGCCCATTCACTGTGTTATCATTTTATGCAGCTTGTCTATAAAAAAACCCAGAGAAGACTGTACTGCCTGAAAAAATAAGCCATTGTTTGTGGCTTACAGAAACTACAACAGAATTTTAAATACCTTGGAAAATCCTTGACACCTTCATTTTCACTTGTCTGAAAGCTTCTCTCTCTCTTTTTTCCTAGCAGAGTAGTCAGAGCAAAATACATGAAAAAGTAATAGAATTAAACCTTAATGAAGATCTGATGAGGAAGGTTGGGGTTTCTTTTTAACAAAAATAATAAAATCTTTAAAAATATTTTTTAAAAAGACATGGAAAGAAGCAGACATAGTTCTAATCCCCAAAGAAGGTAAATCCAGATTAGATATAAAAAATTATAGGCCTATCTCCCTTCTAAATTCGGACTACAAATTGTTTGCAAAAGTTATTGCGGAAAGACTTAAAAAATACTTATCTAGTTGGATTAACAAAAATCAAAGGGGTTTCTTACCTGGAAGGCAGATTAGAGATAATACAAGAATAGTCTTAAATATATTGGAATACTATGAAAAACACAATGATAAAACATTGGGCATGTTGTTTATTGATCTAGAGAAAGCCTTTGATTCGGTTAATTGGCAAACACTTCAGACTTTAATTAGCAAAATGGAATTAGGACCCCATATTACCAATTGGATTAACCAATTTACAAAGAACAAAATGCAAGAATTATTATCAATGGAATAAAAACAAACAAAATAAGGATAACTAAAGGAACAAGACAGGGATGTCCCTTATCCCCTCTTCTTTTTCTAATTGTAATTGAAGGATTACTTAAACAAATTCAAAGGCAAGATTTAATTTTAGGAACTAAAGTCAAAAATAATATGTATAAAATATGAGCCTTTGCCGACGACCTGGTTTTGTTTTTGGAAAATCCATTAGAATCAATTGGAGAAGTGATTAAAACCTTAGAAAAATTTGGGGAAGTTACGGGGTGCAAACTGAATAAAGATAAATCACAGATACTCACTAAAAGCATGTCTCAAGCAGAAGACTTAGAACTAGAAAGTAAATCAGGAATGAAAATTCAGGAAAAAATAAAATATTTGGGTATAACAATCACAAAGAAACAAGTTGATTTATTTGAAGATAATTATAATAAAATATGGAAGGCAATTAAGAAAGATTTGAAATATTGGAACAATAAACGACTGTCCTTTTCAGGAAGGATAGCTGTTGTTAAAATGGTAGTTCTTCCCAAAATGCTCTTTTTATTCCAAACATTACCCATTTTGTTAAACAAAAAAACTATACAGACTTGGCACAAAGATATTAGCCACTTTATATGGCAAAACAAAAGACCAAGAATCCGACTTAAGACCCTTCAAGATGCAAAAGAAAGAGGTGAAATGGGACTCCCAAACCTACAAATTTATTTCGAGGCATGCTGCCTCACATGGATCCGAGATTGGATATTACTCGAATAGGAGGAATTGTTAGAATTGGAAGGGGAAGGTCTATGTTATGGTTGGCATGCCTATCTAAGCTACGACAAAGTTAGAATTAATAAAGATTTTAATAATCATTGTATAAGAAAACCTCTTTTAAAGATATGGCAAAAATATAAAGATAGAATTATGCCTAAATTTTTGAAATAGTTCTCCCCACATGAGGCGATACAAAGAAGAGAAATGAGGTATAACAATAAATGGATCACTTATAATAATTTATTGAAGAAAGATGAAGACTATAGAATGAAAACACAAAAAGAATTATTGGAGGAAGGATACAAATTAGATTGGTTTAAATACTTACAACTAAAAGAACGCTATAAATTGGACAAAAAGGAAAAGGGTCTGAATTTAAACTATAATGAACTAGAAAAAAAATGGTTTGAAGAAAAAAAATGGATAGGGAAATTTTATAATCTTCTGTTAAAATGGGACTTAGAAGAGGAAACCGTTAAAGAAACTATGATTCAATGGGCCAAAAATTTTGGTTATCCAATTCATTTTGAGCAATGGGAGTTTGCATGGAAAAATGCATTAAAACACACCGCTTCAGAAAGACTCAGGGAAAACTTTTACAAGATCTATTACAGATGGTATATGTCCCCGGAAAAAATTGCTAAAATTTATAAAACTAGTAGTAACTTATGTTGGAAATGTGGAAAAGAACCAGGAACAATTTACCACTGTTTGTGGACATGTAAAAAAGTAGAGGGCTATTGGATTGAAGTAAGTAGAACAATTAAAACAATTTTAAAGAAGGAAATAGCTTTCAAACCCGAATTATACTTGTTAAACATGTGGGACAAAGAATTGGAAAAGGAAGTAGGAAAAGTGTTATTTTATTTAATAATTACCGCAAGGATAACGCTGTGCCAATTTTGGGAAAAGAAACATGTACCTAAGATGAACGATTGGATTATTAAATTATATGATGCAATTGAAATGGACATAATGACCGAATACTTAAGAGGGAAAAGCACAGAAAACAATCCCAACGAATGGGGACCTGTAATAAAGTATTTAGAAAAGTATTGGGGTAAGTTAGCAATAATTGCTTTTTAAGTTTTCCTTGTAAGGAGAAAGGGGAATAAAAGAAGCAGTAAAAAGCTCCCAATATAATAGTGTAGTTGGTACAAAGCTTTTTAAAATAGAAATGCAACAAATATAGTGAAAATTTTGCTAAAAAGATATGGAGATATTCACACAAGGTACAACAACAAAAGAGCTGCTATATATAAGAGGGAAAATTTATATTGCACATGAATATGCGAGAATTAATATGGAATTTAGAGCATAAATAATTAGGAATAAGGAGATCAATACTAACACTTTTCATCCAGTGAAATTAGATACACAGGAAGTTTTTATATTGGGGTGAATGTAAGAAGAAAGAAAGAGATAAGGAAGAGAGGAAGAGGGAAAGAGAAAGTAGGAAGTAAACGAGAGAGATTGGTAGGAGACAAGTTTAGGGTGGAAAGAAATGGTATGTAGTGGAAGGTAAGAGGATGTTGGATGAAAGGAGAAGGAAGGAAGGGGAAGAGAAATCGAGTAGAGAGATGGATGAAGAGGAAGGGTTGAAGGGTAGAAGACTAGAAAGTAAAAGAAAGTAAGGGGAAGCTGAGGAGGAGGAAAGAAAGAGGTAAAGGAGTGTATATCGAATGTATGTCGGATGTAGGTGTATTAAATGAAGTACTAGAACATACCCCAATTTGAGTGTGTATAAAATATGAAATGGGTATAAGGTTTTTCTCTTTGTAAATTTCTCAATGTGTATGTGTATAAATATGTGTGTATGCTTCAGTTTTTAATTAATAAATTGTTTAATAAAAAAAATATTTAAAAAAAAGAGAGAGAGAGAGAGAGACCAATAATCGAGCATTGCTGCTCATGATGTGGAGCATACAGTTTTTAGAAGACAAGTCAGTAAATGCCAGATATAATATATGGTGACGATATCTTTTACTTCCACAATGGCTCTTTTATTCCCTTCTCCCCTGTGTCTTCTATCAGTTTTACCCTCATTGCCAACTAGCCAGGTCAGGCATTAAAGCTGTATCAGCTTAATTAACTGCTACTACTAACAAGACATAGGCAGGCAAGTTCAAGCATGTCTTATGTAACAGCTCTCATAGATAAGCAGATGGCAAAAATCATGTCATTTCTGAGCTCAGCAAGAAAGCTACATTGCTTTCAAGTGCCATTTATATCAATTATTCTGCATTTTGTTCCATTGCGCTGTGAATAATAGAGCTTTGATTGCTTGTTCTTTATTGTGTGCAGACAAACAGCCCTTTCTTTTTGACAGAGGCAGTGTACAGTAATGTTGACTCTACCAAGATGAACCAATCAAAAATATTGACGTATTCTATTATGGCATTAATCTGTCAATATTTTCTGTGATCATAAAAGCATTCACTCATCACCGCAAAAGAGCAATTTCCTCTCTAATTCACAAAAGCTGTCTGGAATGAGATTCACATGCTCACACAAGATAAGCAAGTATCTGGAACTAGGTTATGAAGTGAGACATGGAACTGTAGAATTTCTTGCAGTTGTCAAATTATGCATGAGCGAAGTTTTTACATTTGAAACCATGCATTTAAAGGCTAATGCAGGTTTATTGGCCTATGTCCATGGAAGATAATATATGTCTCTTATGCGCATGGAAGATAATGTATGTATATGAAAAAAAATTGCAAACACATTTCATGGGGAAAGTATGTAATAATGCATGCACTAGGAGAAATGCTTACCAAAATATGCATAATGTAGGAAAAAATATCTCACAACCCAACAGAGAACTGGGATGGGCCAAGAATGCTGTGGGATTGTGAGAAACTCACAAAAATGAAACAGAGATTTTGACATCTGCAATTCCAGTTTCTAACATCCACAGTTCTGATTCCTGACTTGTTCTGCACTCAAGTTGTGGAATGCTATGTGCAGAGAGGGCAGGAAAGAGTATATGTAATGTCTCTGTATGCTGGCATTCACCATATATGAAGAGGAGCCAAAGCTATTTAAGTCTGGTCCTCTTCTTGTTCAGGCCCTTTTCTCTGACAGAGTTCCCCTCTCGCCCCCACTCCAATACTGTGCAAAATTAGCTGGTCATCATAGGAGGCCAAGTAGGAATTTTTGGCTCATTTGTGCTATGTACTGGGGGGAGGGAGTGTTGCCTACTCTGCACAGGTTAATCAGCAATTTAGTTTAATTGGTCACAATTGGGAGGGATGTTCATGAGGGATCAGGGACATGCTGGTGTGGTCCTGGAGGTTCCTTTTCAGGACTGGCCAGGCTAGAGACCTGCACTCATGTTCTATGGGACCCAGGTGCAGGTCATGGGTAGATCTTTATGGTCAACCATCAGTGCTCACCCAGAGCTGTGGGGCACTGGGAAGGTGTTCTTCTTGGAAGCTCATCATCCATAGGGTTGGCTGGGAAAAGGAGTGGAAGTGTTGCTTCACACCTTTTTCTTGGACTGGATTTTCACCCTAATCTGACAGGCTTTAGGCCTTTTACGTTGTCGCTGCAAATCAGCTCCTCTCCACTGATCAGTCTCTTTGGATTTAATAAAGTGTGCCCCCAGTTTGGCAAAGCCTTTGTATTTGCCTCTTTATTTCCTGCCTCTCTCTGCAATCAGCATGATCATTTAAAGATGCATAGAGCTCTCAGGACTGTATTCAAAAGACACCCTCTCAGCCTTTACCACACATTGTGTACATGTGTTACCAAATACCCCTTGAACAGTGACGTGTTGTATTATTCAGTTCTATTCATGTAAGGCCTTGTTTTACTTAAGATAATTGAAAAGGAGTGACTGAAATATCACATGCATCATGGAGACACCTTACATTTATTTATTTAGTTAGTGAATTTATAGCTCACCTTTCTATAAGATGGGGGGGAAAGGTAGCATCATCTTGGCTTTCAAACATTATAGCTATTTTCTGTTTCTCCCCTGGCAGAAAATACAGGTTAAGGCTCTCAGGGATGACACAGAGAGAGAGAGAGAGAAAGCATATAGATATGCCTTCCTAGAAAAGTCTGACGTATAAAATTTATTGGGGGGGTTCAGGCTATGTGGCCATGTTCTGGAAATTTTTATTCCTGACATTTCACCTGCATCTGTGGCTTGCATCTTCAGAGGATGGTGGCATGGAGGGTGGCATGGGCTTGCCATGCCAGCCACAGATGCAGGTGAAACGTCAGGAATAAATTATTCCAGAACATAGCCACATAGCCCGAAAAACTCACAAAACACTGTGGATGAAGGCCGTGAAAGCCTTCAACTTCACATCTGATGTATAAAAATGGATTTTCTTCTAGAGACCAGGCAGACATAAATTTAACACATGTAAGGAAACTTTATATTGAATGGAACAGACATACAGCTTATTAGAATAATAATAATATCCCACTATTTATTACAAAGCAAATTGTGTGTGGCAAATTCAACATATATTAGCATACTGTTTTTCTACCCCTGCTTTTCTATTTAGGCATCAAAACTTCTCTGTATATTTCCAATATGACAAACACCAAAATTGTAATTTTGTAATAAAATGAATACAATTGCTTATGGATACATATCATATGCAATGGAATAATGCATAAGATATTAATATTTAAAGGTTTTCAAAATGCACTGCTATAGTTTTGGCCACAGAGGAGTATAAATCAAAGAACAAAATGAGAGGAAAGGGATAATGAATGTGTGTGGCATCTTTCTTAATTTATATCTAGAATGTCTTTTTGTTCGTGATCCAAAGAAAAGTGGGCATGTTTATGTAGACAAAGGACAGTAAAAACTCAACTGGTAAACAAATTGTTACCTAGGCAGCTATGGAAGACTACAAACAGTGTGACATAATGGATGCTTTGTAGGGTTTTTTTATGCCATCTATTGAGCAGAATGACAGGCCAGATAATGACCTCATTATGAACATGGATCCCTTATTATTTCAAATGTCATAGCCTAGAGGTCATGGACTTGTGTGATTTGTGAACCATATTCAGAGCTAATTGATAAAGTTTTCCTGAGGTCACAGATTGTTACACAGCAATATCTTTCTTAGGGATGCAGTGGCTCAAGTGGTTAAGATGCTGACTCTGTTGATTGCAAGATCAACAGGTTGGCAGTTCAAGGCCCAGGTGCCGCATGATGGGGTGAACTCCCATCACTAGTCCCAGCTTCTGCCAACCTAGCAGTTCGAAAGCATGCAAATGCAAGTAGATAAATAGGTACCACTTTGGTGGGAAGGTAAACAGTGTTCTGTGCAATCATGCTGGCCACATGATCACAGAGTACTCTCTGACAACACTGGCTCTTCGGCTTAGTAATGGAGATGGGCACCACCCCCTTATGGTCAGACACGACTTGACAACCTTGTCAATGGGGAATACTTTTACCTTTTAATATCTCTCTTAATTTATTGAAGAATACTAGGTTGGATCAAGGATTTAGTCATAATTACAGCTGACTCTTAAATCATTGGAAGTTACAAATGACGAATGTCAGGGCCATTGATTTGGGCATACTGTAAGTATAGTTAAGTTGTTTTATTCAATAGTAAGTCTGCAATCCTGTATTCACCCAGGAGCAAGTCTCAGTCTGCTCAGTTTACTTTTTAGCAGACATACATACACAGCATCAATGGTAGTACTGGGGTTAGGGGTGAAGGATCCCTGTGAATGTGGTAAAAACACAAATAAAAAAACTATTTTTTTTACTTAAGAGAACACCTCCCTAGGAATCTCAAACTCCTCCAGTGCAACTCTATGGTTAACATCTGCCTGAATTTGATCATAAAATCATGCTTGAGGACCTACAAATGCCCAGAGAAGTGTTTTCTCTAGGAACTTCTAGGTCCTCCTGTGCAACTCTGTGGTCAATTTCCTGCAGAATTTCTCTGGAGGACTTAGCAATTCCTAGAGAGAACATATCAAATCCACAAATAATCAAATCCACAAAAGTCAAAGCTTCAAATGTGGAGGGCTGACTGTATTCCTGGTGAAGTCTTATAATGCTTGGGTTCTTGCCTGTATTTATAAAGTCATTTAGAAGGTCCTATGAATATGTCTTAAAATCATTCCATTGTGCAACAAAAAATAGTTAGCTTTCAAAAATGTTGAGTGTGTTTCATAAGGGGGAAAACCACAGTTTGTTAACACAAATTTTACTTGTGATTACAATGTTATATGCCATATACAGGGAAAGTGTTTAAACAATGTAAAAAAGCTATTCATTTTGATATAGTTAGAATTGCCTAGATATCAGAAGAGCTAATAAAAATTGACATCTGAAATTCATAACAGCACTACTAGTTATCTTTTTAAAAAAAAATCTCACAAAGGATTACTAAACTGCTTTCATTCTTCAGTGTTGTAAGTCCTTTCTTAAGATGCTTATAAGGACCACAATAAATAGCAATCTCCTTTGGGGGTGAATGTGAATAGAATGCTTTTAGAAGATGCACTGTGCTTTGTATAAGTCACATATCTAAAATGATGCAACCTCCTTTCAATGTTGGTATGGCAACTGGTATAATTAGAACAGAGCATATTTTTTTAAAGAGAAAACTGTATTAATAAGTTCTGAAGTACTAAAACTCTAGTGACTGAATATTACTTCCTCATTTCAAAAAGTATTTGGTGGACATTTTAACATTTCATTTTTTGTTTCACTAGCATCATTTTCTTTTCCTACAAATGCTGAATTGTCATTCATATCATTGTATAGGATTAATTTACAGGGACAAGTTAAAACCTGTTGGTCTCACCTGGACTTGCAGGGAATCTGTTGTGCTACTGGCTTTCTCTGTGCCTGGTAATTTAAAAACAACAACAGACAGCAACAAAAGCAGCAGCAAAAGCTGCTACGAAGAAAATGTCTTATCACAAAAATTCAGCACCTTTAATTTGGTTTTCTTCATTTCCAGTGAGTCAAAAATGGTGATTAAAAGCATACAGACAAAAGGCCTAGAAGTATTTTTTTACGATAGGGTTCATGTGGGTGTCTCAAGACAATATTCAATTTAAAAATGTATTTAATATGCATCCCACAGTAATGAAAAGACACAGCTCAGGAACATGACTGAATGGTGGAATAAACAGAAGCTCACTTTTGAGGGTCTAATCCACCTCATTCTCAATCTCAGCTCTTTCTCCCTCTCCATATATCAGAACTCAGCTCAGCTCTTCCTTCACTTGGCAAAACTATATTCACACAACATACTAAACAAGACAGTGAAATTGTTTCTGGGTGTGAGAAAACAGGGTGCACTTCTTCTATTCTTTATCAGTTAGCGTTGACTAAAACAGCTGATCTTTGAGGCTCTTTCTGTCTGTCATTGGAAAGAGCATCAGAGATTCCAAATCTGTGGAAAGAGAGGCCTATACCTCTCTGTGTCCACCTCTTCCCTGTTTCCAGCCCACAACAGACACAAATAAGCAGTTCCACACTTTTAGATGGGTTTTTGAATATGACACTGAGGAAAATAGTCAATCTTTCTATTTAAAAATCAAAAGTATTATTTTCAGCTGCTTGCCACCACCAGCACCATTATCAATACTTCCTTGGGGTAATGGAACATTTGTTCTCTGCCACTGTTTCCTCAATCTGCTACATTAGGGAACGCCCAACTCATGGGCCAGATGCAATGCTCAGGCATTCCCTATCCAACCTGCCAGCTTCATTATCCTAATCATTACTGGCCATACAGTAAGTTCCAGTTTGTGCAGAGCCCTTGATTTCTTTGTATGTGATTTCTGTATATGTGATGATTAGCAGCAGAAAATGTGAACCCACTCCACTGAAAAATAATGCATCTGAGGTGATAAGAAGAAAACGTATGTATGGTAACTCACACAAAAATGCAAGTCAATCGGCCATTATATTTCAGCTAACCCACAGAGAAGGACAAGGAAGACTGTATCAGTCTGTATCAGTGTGGGATCCCTCCAGCTTGTCTACAGCCCAGCCTCATCAACCGCCAAGCCCCACCAAGCAAGCTGCCACTGAAGGAACATAATATATTAGAAAGCTGGCCAAAGCTAACAAAATGAATTTCAACAATGTAAATATTTGAAAGGGTGTCATATTGAGGATGAAGCAAGCTTGTTTTCTGCTGCTCCAGGGACTAGAACACGGAACAACAGATATAAGCTACAGGAAAAGAGATTCCACTTCAACATTAGGAGGAACGTCTTGACAGTAAGAGCTGTTCAACAGTGAAACACACTCCCTTGGAGAATAGTGGAGTCTCCCTCCTTGGAGGTCTTTAAACAGAGGCTGAATGGCCATCTGTCGGGGATGCTTTGATTGTAATTTCCTGCATGGCAGGTGGTTGGACTGGATGGCCCTTGCAGTCTCTTCCAACTCTATGGAGATTATCTCCACTCCAGCGGCCATTTCCTTAAGCCGGAAAACTCTGAGCTTTGATAAAAGCTGCGCTGAGCAGCCCTAGCAGCAGGGCTGGACCCAGGCTGGACCTAGGCGGCGATTTTGGCAGCTAAATCCTTCTGATAACATCAGGATGCCACCCATTATAATTTTTAAGGTGGCTCAGGTAAGCCAGTTTTGTTAGCGCTGCAATAATCTCCTACGATTCTATGATTCTATTCTTGTTCCAGATCCCCTCTGTGTTTCCATGCAGAGTGCTGAGATGAGGAAGCATTTTTCTCATTGCCCAGCATGGAAGCCAAGCATGGTTCAGTGCTAACACAGGAGGAAATTGCTGTGTTCTTCCATTAGCAGCTCACTATGTTTACGTGGTGACTGCTGAGAAAAGAAAGCCTCAGTGTCCAGCACTGTTGTTTTTTAAAGATAAGTAGGGAAGAAGGGGTTGGAGATTGAAGGAAAGCTTGTTGTTGGTAATGGTTTTGGAGAGAGGAAAAATCCACAATTTTTCACTGCAGCAGGTAGAGAAGATCCTAGCACAAATGTTGTCACACATCTGTTGGATAAGGAGATTAAAAAGGCTGTGTTTTAATTTCATGGTGGGGCCAGCAGGAAGAGCCTGGAGCTGTTTCTCAGCAGCTGGTTGTCTGCTATTGCAAACTTAATGAAAATAGCACACTGAGAAATTCAAGGCAGCATCTTCAAGGTGACATCTTGGAAGATTCTTAAGAGGGTAGTGCCAGTGCTCTAAGGGGTGATTACAGGTGTACAAATCAATTGTTGGAAGCAATGAGCCCGCAATACTTTTATAAAGTGATCAGAGGGAGAGGCGGCAATATAGAGATAGAAAGTCCCTGCACTTTATTTCCTTAATTTTTTTAAAATTTAAGCTTATGCCTCTTTCTTGTGATTAATATAGCAGCAGCAGCAACAACAACAAATACTCTTATTCCTAGTTTAAAGTCCTGCACTTTATTTCCTTATTTTTTTTAAATTCAAGCTTATGCCTCTTTCTTGTGATTAAAATAGCAGCAGCAGCAACAACAACAAATACTCTTGTTCCTAGTTTAGAAATTCCCCATTCCCAAGTTGGACTCAGAGACCTGAGATCTCCATTATTTGGAAGGGAGACGGTCATGGTAGCTATAGATGCTCCATCCTTAGTTTTAACACTTATATGAAACCTCCTTGATTTACAACTATTAATTACATTCCTTGATTAGGTCCTTGTCTAAAGGTACAGACTCTCTGATATAAGCAACCCAAAGTTCCTGTTGATTGAATTTCACATATATTGAGCATGCTATTTGCTATAACAAATAGATTAGAACAAAGCTGGAAATGTTGGGAGGATGTGCCCTGAAATAGTCATTAATTTTTTTCTGAATGCCTATAAGGAAAAGAAGTTGTAAAATGGTATGTAAGGTGGGTTTTGAAATAATTTCTCTGTCTCACTTTGTGAATTCCAAAGTGAGACAAACACCTTACAAAGCGTGTAATTATTTCTAGACACTTGCTTGCACTGCTTTTGCTAATTTGGACAGAACTGCAAGGCAAAGAACCTCACTCTTATGAAACTTCTTACCAATTGACTTCACCTCCTCATTTTTCCAGATATTAACTAGTCTCTTTGTTCCCTTTGTCTGATAAGGAAGAAACCCAGGGCTCCAATCCAGTAATGGATGTAGTATACCCCTTTTTGCTTTAGTTTCTCCTGTAACCAGAATTGGCTTTGTCTTTCACTTTTCTTATCCTTGGATGCATTTCCTGAGAAAATAAACCTGTTTTCTTTTTTGTCTAACTAGACTCTCCTGAGTTTCTCAGAAACATCTGAGAAATTTCTGTTTATTCCATAAGCTCGAACTGGTCTAGACCTGGTCCAATATATATGGTACTATGCTTTTCAGCCCACTGTTACTTCAGTTCCTTAGACAGATGGGATGTCTTTTGATAGCCCCTAGCCAAAAGTTACAAACATGGATAGGAGTGCATGTTTGTATGAATGTATGTAAACACATGTACATGTGAACTGGTTTTAGTCCAAGCCACTCTTGGCACCAGCCCTGGCCACCAATGGTATGCTGCCTATCAAAAGAGAATATAAGCCATAGGTATGGTGAACATATTCCTCAACCCTGCTACAAAACATAGAAAAAATATTATAGCTGGTGAGGTTTCTTTGGGTGCATCTGCACTGTAGCAATAATGTTTGACACCACTTTAAGTTCTGTAGCTCCATCCTATGAAATCCTGGGATTTATAGTTTTACTTTAGCATTTGCTGCCAAAGCGTGTTGGTGCCTCACAAAACGACAAATCCCAGGATTCCATAGGATGCAGCCAGGGCAGGTAAAGTGATGTCAATTTGCATGATGCACCTTTTCATAGAGTCACAGAGTTGGAAGGGATTACAAGGGCCATCCAGTCCAACTCCCTGCCATGAACAAATACACAATCAAAGCACTCTCAGCAGATAACCATCTAGCCTCAGTTTCAAAACTTCTAAAGAAGGTGACTCCACCACTCTCTGAGGCAGCCTGTTCCACTTCAAACAGCTCTTACCGTTTGGATGTTCTTCCTAATGTTTAAGTGGAATCTCTTTTCTTGTAGTTTGAATCCATTGCTTTGTGTCCTAGTTTCTAGGACATGGCTCCGTCTTCAGTATGACATCCCTTCAAATAGTTAAACATGGTTATCATTTCATCGCTTAACCTTAACTTCTCCAGGCTAAACATATGCAGCTTCCTAAGCTGTTCCTCATAGGGCATAGTTTGCAGACCTTTCCCCATTTCGGTCACCCTCCTTTGGACATGTTCCAGATTGTCAACATCCTTTTTGAATTGTGGTGACCAAAACTGGATACAATATTCCAGATGAGATCTGACCAAAGCAGAACAGAGTGGCTCTATTACTTCCCTCAGTCTAGACACTATATTCCTATTGATACAGCCTAGAATTACATTGGCTTTCTTAGCTGCCACATCATATTGCTGACATGTTCAGGCTTTTTTTTTTTTTTTTTTACTTCTCAAGTGTATCATATATTTCTGCCTGTTGAAATTCATTTTGTTACTTTTGGCCCATCTTTCTAATGTATTAATGTTATTTTGAATTCTGATCCTGTCCTGACCTATTAGCTACCTCTCCTAATTTGGTGTCATCTGCAAATTTAATAAGCAGGTCCTCTGTTCCATCAACCAAAGATGCTGAATTGTACTGGGCCAAGGACAGAACCCTGTGGCATCCCATTAGTCACTTCTCTTTAGGATGAGGTGGAGCCATTGTTGAGTATCCTTTGGGTTCGGTCAGTCAACCAACTACAAATCCACCTCATGATCATAATGTCTAGCCCACATTTTACTGACCTTTTTTGCAAGGATATCCTGGGGGTCCTTGTGAAAAGCCTTACTGAAATCAAAATACAATCCACAGCATTCCCTTCCTCTACCAAGCTGGTAATTTTATCAAAAAAGGAGATAAGATTAGTCTGGCATGACATGTTTTTGAGAAACCAATGTTGACTTTTACTAATCGCAGTATTCCTATCTAAATCGAGAGATCTTGTAGCAACTTTCAGACTAACTGAAAGAAAGAAGTTGGCAGCTTTCGTGGACTTCAGTCTACTTTTAGCAAAAGCATCTGAGGGAGTTGACTGAAGTCTATGGAAGCTCATGGTGCAAACTTCTTCCTTTAAGTTAGTCTCAAAGGTACTACAAGATCTCTCTACATAGTGATTCTACAGACTAACATGGCTATATCTTTGAATTAATTCATTTTTAAGTACTTACAGACTCTCTGTTTAATGATCTGCTCTAGAATCTTTCCCTGTATTAATGTCAGGATGACTGGCAGTAATTATTTGGCTCCTCTTTCCCCTTTTTTGAAGATGGGGAGATCATTTGACCTCCTGTCTGCTGGGGCCTCTCCTGTTCTCCAGGAATTCTCCAGGATTACTGCCAGTAGTTCTGAGATTACTTCTCCCATTTCTTTTAATACCCTTGCATGGAGTTCATCTGGCCCTGGAGACTTGAATTCATTTATACTCCCAGGTATTCCTGTACTATATCTTTAACTATTCTGTGCTGAATTTCCCATACTGCATCATCTACTCCACTGTTCTCCTTTACAGAGAAGACTGGAGCAAAGAAAATGTTGAATAATTCTGCCTTTTCTCTGTTGTCTGTTAGCATTTTGCCATCTTTACCAAGCAGTGGCCCTACCACTTTTGTCTTCTTCCTTTTACTATGGACATAACCAAAACAGCCTTTTTATTGTTTTTAACCTCTCCAGCAAGTCTGTGCTTGTTCCGTGCTTTAGCTTTACTGACTTTCTCCCTACATGAGTAGGCTTTTTCTTTGAATTCTCCTTTAGAGATTTCCTCCTTTCCCCACCTCTTGTACACATCCTTTTTGTGTTTTAGCTCAGTTGAAATTTCTTTAGACATCCATCCTGGTTTCTTTAGATACCTCTCATTTTTCCTCGTCATTGGGACTGTTTGAAATTGTACCTGCAATATTTCACTTTTAAGAAACTCCCATCCCTCATGGACCTTCTTCTTGCTGCTCTCTTTCAATATTCAGTATTTCATCAGAAGTAAGAGTTCCCCTACCTTGGTTCAAACATAGATCAGAATGGAGACTGCAGTCAGAAAATCAGAAGACTAGGAATGGGAAAGACAGCTATGAAGGAACTAGACAAGATCATAAAGAGAAAAGCTATACAACTGAACACTAAAGTAAGAATTGCCCAAGGCATTCTATTACCCATTACCATGTACAGATGTGAGAGCTGGATAGTGAAGAAGGCGGATAACAGTAAAATCAATGCATTTGAGATGTGGTGCTAAAGAAAAGTGTTGAGTACAACCAAGAGGACAAGCAAGGTAAAGCCATAAATATCCCTTTGAGTAGATAGTGCCAGAAATATCCCTGGAAGCCAAGATGATCAAATTGATCATCTGTCATACTTTGGCCACATCATGAGAATACATAATTCAGCGGAAAGACAATAATGCTAGGAAAGGTAGAAGGCAGTAGAAAAATAGGAAGACCACATGCCAGATGGATAGAGTCAATTAGGGAGCTCATGGGAATGAAATTACAGTGAGTAGAGCAGTGGAGGACAGGGGATCTTGGAGATGTCTATACATAGGATCACCATGGGTCAGGAATGACTAAAGGGCAATTAACAACAAAAACTGAAGACTCATTAAAAAAAATACCTTTGTCCATACTGGCTGCAGATGACAGGCAATGCAGTCCAGAACATCCAGCAAACACAAGGTTGGGGGGGAAATGACTTGAATTATGTTTGATATTGCCAGTGAAAGCAACTCATGGAAAACTGGTTTGAATTGTAAATGCAACTATTTGTAAAGGAAATTGTGGAGTTCATTTTGGATTTTATGGTACTCTGTGCCATGTAAATACATGTGTTAAGAACTTTAGTATACTTCACTAGATGCCACATCAGTGAAAAGTAGTGGTCATATGATAATTATTGCCTTCTTTCTGATCTGATTATTTGTATCATGATAAAGCAAACACAAGTGTCCCTCATTATTCTGATGCTCTATACCTCATTTAAAAAGTGAGTATCTTGCTTAAACAAACCCAAGGTGGCAGTGAATTAGGAATATTCATATAAATTGATCCATCCATCATGCTCCATCTTTTTGTTAAACAAGCACCAGATTGACACAAAGTTTCAGAATAACTAATTAGTTTATTAATTAGAATGAAGTGGCATAATCTATTGTGCTCCATTTATTAAATATTAAACAAAACTTTAGCTCAACAGAACAACAATGTACTCATGAGAAAAAGCACTAAGATAAATCATATTAAGATCAATTCCAAATCTTTGGCTTTGGAATAGGGGAAAAATAAAACAGATAGAAATGCAAATAGATTCAAATGTATATCTATGTTAGTCTGGATCAGTATGCAAAGGGATCTTGTACCACTTTTGAGACTAATTGAAATAGATAGCCAGTAAAGTGCGGCTTCCGGCCACTCAGGGGCAAGGTGTGCAGACAACACTCCCCAGAGTGGCCAGAAGCCGCAAGGAGAATGCATGTGGCTGGAAAAAGCCAGCTGAAAAAGGAGCAGCAAAAAGCTGCTATTTGCCAGCAGGCAGTTCAGGGCCATGGCAGTGGGCTGCTTCAGGGCCGTGGTGTCTAGTCACTGAATTCTTGCACTAAATGGGGAGCAACAGGGGTTGGAGCGGCCAGAGGCCGCTTCAAGCTGCTGATCTGCTTGACCCCTGAGAGAAAGAAATTGGTTACAGAAGATGTCCTGGGAGTCCTGTTTGAGGGATGGGGACCATTTGGTCTTCTAGATTTTACTGAGCTGCAGCTCCCAGCAGTCCTTTAAAAACATAAATTAGCTAGGTCTGCTGGGAGCTGCAGTCCCACGACATCTGATGGTTTGTCCCTGATCTGAACATATGAAATCTTGGAAGACCTCATCTGATGCAAGCTTGTTTTCTGCAGCTAAAAAGTGTGTTAGGACACAGACCAAGGGCGTCAAATAGCAAGAAAAGAGAGTCCACCTAAACACGAGGAAGGACTTCTTTACTGTAAGAGCTGTTGGAAAGTTGAGCAGACTGCCTTGGAGGGTGGTGGGCTCTCCTTCATTGGAGGTCTCCAAAGGGATGTTGGAAATCCCTTGAAATCCCTTCCAATTCTATGAGTCTAGTGTTAGCGTGGTTACGCAGTGCGTGATGATCCACATCAACATGCAGCACCAGTGTCACCACCTTCTCAGATGCAGGCAGTAGCTTGTGAGGCTATATATAGCAACAATGACAAACTCCATCAACCACCGTCAACCCACAACCAATCCACCAATCCACCAACACATGTGTCCACAGGCAACTCCCTTATATACCCAGGGCTCCATGTGACCTTCTGGCCCTGCCTCTTCCTCTGGACACCTGTCACTCAACCTGGGTGACTTTGCCATTTTTCAGCCTTTTCTGTGCTTTCCAACACCTTGTGACCATCAGCTGATATCACTTCCTATGACACAGCACATGGTGGAAAGTGCTGTATCATTATGGCTGCCAGAGACTCTTTCCTGGTCACTTGTGTATAAACCCACATTGAACATTTTCCTTGAGACACTATCTCCACATCTAGAACCTCTTTACCCTCTCCAAGATTCATCCTTGGCCTAAGTCGATGGGCAGAGCTCCTCTACATCTGTCTCTTCAGAGCCTGGGATGGAGTGACTGTCATACTCCTTTTGGAATGGTGGCCAAAGATTTTTCCAAAGGAGAAGAGACACACGTTCTCCCCACCCCCCCAGAAGATAGTTTCGGTTTAGCTGACTACTTAAGTATGCCATACTTCGGTCTCCTTGGACTGATCCTGTTATCTCTCCCCACCTTCCAGCCTCCTCACCACCACTTTCTTCCCTTCTCTCTCCTCCCCCGCAATAAATGTGTGGAATGAGGAACAAAAAAGGGCCAGATCATAATGGGTGCCTGTGAACAGCCAGGAATGTCCTGTACTATATGCCAATGTTTGTGTATAATATGTCTAATGCGGTAGGCAGCATGAGTAAAGATAAAAGAACCTATAATCCGGTTATCCGGGGTTTTATTGGAAGAAAGAAATAACGTAGAGCGATCCATACGGGTAGCTCTATTCCTTGCATCTTGTACTATGTAAGGAGGAAAAGCTCTCTCTTGTAATTCCAATTGATACTGATCAGCTGCCCTCTCATAATGGGTATTGGAAGATGAATTCCTTTTTAGTCTTAAAAATTGAGAGTATGGTAAGTTCTTTTTCAAATGACGGGGGTGACAACTTGAAAAATGCAGCATGGAATTGCGGTCTGTTGGCTTATGAAAATTGCGGACTCCAATCATGCCATTATGGACATAGACCTCTACATCTAAAAAGGAAATACATTGGGTGTTAGATTTACAAGAAAATTTAATATGTTGGCTAACTGTATTAACCCAATAGGGTTAATACAGTTAGCCAGCCTCCTCACCAACACTTTCTTCCCTTCTCTCTCCTCCCCCGCAATAAATGTGTGGAATGAGGAACAAAAAAGGGCCAGATCAGGGTGACCAAATGTCCTCACCACCAAGGCACTGCAAAATAGAGGACACTCAATAAAAAAATTGGAGGCCATCACCAAACAAAGGCCCAAAACCCTCATAGAAATACCCATTTATGCTCAAAATGGGGGATCTTTTGGAATTCCTCCTGGACAGAAAGTTGAAATGTAGGACACATCCAGGAAAAGGAAGATGCTCTAGTTGCCCTGAGGAAGATTGGCTTTACTCTTAAGGGACCCCAGAGCAAATCACTTTCGGGAGACCAGGGTATTTGAAAGGTGACCAAGAGCCCTGTTAAAACAGCCTTTGAATGGGATTCTCACACCTCTGTATAAGCGCCCCCACCACCTCCCTCATTCACACGAGAGTGAAGCCCATTGATTTCCAGCTCAGACTTGACTTCTAAGTTGGCCTCTTTAGCTGGAATCCAACTTCCTCCTCTGTTTCAGCTAATTTAGGCTCCAATCCTAATGTGATGTCCAGCCTGGACTGTTTAAATTCTCCCCTGCATTTTCCTTCATTTTTAGTTTAATCCTTAGTATGTTTGAGCATAGGAATGTTCCACTGTATTAGTTTGTGGGAGAAGCTGTAGGAATTCCCTGCATTTTTCTAGTTTTTGGTTTGCCCCTTCCCAGCAAGCTCTGCTTCAGCTTGGGATTTTTAGTTTTTTCTTAGGCAGGCTTGGCTTTATTTGTTTGGTGGCAAACAGGCACAGACAGATGGAAAGGGCATTTCTTACACCAGTTAGCCAATTTAGTTACCATTAGCCAATTTAGTTACCATTTAGCTAGATTAGTTACCAAAAGCAGTTAATTAAAGTAAATATCAACAACAAAGAAGTCAAGAGCACCAGAAGCTGAAAGACCCTGCACCAGCTTCATTGAGTAGGAGATCAAATCAAGATCAAACCCAGAGAGATGACAACCCTGAAGATTGCTGAAACCTAAATTGTAAAGTACTTTTTATTTTAAGCCTGTTAGAGCTGGGGAGGATAAATCTTTTTCTTTTGTTCTTTAAAATACATTTCCCCTTTTTGGACTTTACATTCAGCTTTGGAGCCTTTTTGGGTAAAGGAGTTTGATCTCACCAGGGTACTGGCGTTGCACACCCGTATTTGCCACCACCTTTAGTTGGGTGTGTCTTCACACCTAAACATACAATTTGTAAAGGCGATTTAAATCACGGACAGCCTTCCAGTGTGTGATCAGGAGGACCTGTCCTGCCTGAGCCAAGGGACCTCTCCCAGCAGATCTCTGCTCTGCGAAGAATTCCTTTTCCTCCACAAGACCAAAGCTAAATGAATTGAGGGCCTAACTCCAGAGTCACATCAGATATAAGTGTCAAAGTTGGTTCAAGTGCTCAGAGAATTGAAAATGGGGTGTGTGGCTGCGAAGCACGTTTTGGGACTAGGAGTTCAGTGTGGGCTGGTGGGTGAAGTTAAATCCTGACCCCTTTGTTTGTTTATATGCCACCTTTCTCCAATATTAGACCTAAGATGGCTCACAAAATATCCAAGGCTACTCTACATGATGATCCACCCCTGCCCACTAAGCAGGAACCCCAGAATGGCTTTTTTTAGGTGATGGGGTTTATGATTTTTGCCTCCTTGCAGGTACTTGCAGAGGGAGGACAAATTACTCTTCCTTTCCATTATCACTAAAGCATCCTTGAATATAAAGACTCCTACAATGACAGTGTGTACTTAGAAATGCACTTCATGTTTTGCATAATTATTTCATTCATTTCATTTCATTTCATTTTATTTCATTTCATTTGTATGTCACCTTTCTCCCAGAGGGGACCCAAGGCAGCTCACAGGTAAAAAAAACTGCGCACAGGACAGACTTCAAGAAGTGTCCATTACAGCCATCCTTTATCCTGGAAGGGATCAAGGACAACCACTGTCTTAAGATGTCTTACTGTTTGAAAATTTAGGACACTTCTCTTTGATAATCCATGAGGAGGCTTAAATATATGTATTTAAATGTAGTCCTGGGCTACATCTGCACTGCAGAAGTCATGCAGATTGACACCACTTTAACTGCCATGGTTCAAGGCTATGGAATCCTGAGATTGGTAGTTTCGTGAGATATTCAGCCTTCTCTGTCAGAGAACACTGGTGCCACAACAAACTACAGAACCCAGGATTCCATACCATTGCACCATAGCAGTGAAAGAGGTGTCAGACTGCATTATTTATGCAGTTGAGATGCAGGCTTGATGATTCAGTTTTGTCAGATTTGTCAGCCTCCCTGCCTAGTCTTAGGTGAGGCTCAACTACCCCCTTCCCCCCGTTCCCAGGTTCATACTGATAGGTCAACAGGATCTAGCAGTTTCAATTGGACAGAGCCAGGGTCTAACTTAGATTACAAATTAATTTCAAAGACATAGTTAGTCTTAAAAATTAGTATGCAAAAAGGTCTTAAAATCATAGAATCACAGAGTTGGAAGAGACCACAAGGGCCATCCAGTCCAACCCCCCTACTATGCAGGAACTCAAAATCTAACCATCCCTGAAAGATGGCCATCCAGCCTCTGTTTAAAGACCTCAGAGGGAGTGTATTCCACTCTTGAACAGCTCTCACTGTCAGGAAATTCTTCCTAATGTTGAGGTGGAATCTCTTTTCCTGTAGCTCATTGTTCTGAGTCCTGTTCTCTGGAGTGGCAGAAAGCAAACTAGCACCCTCCTCAATATGACATCCCTTCAGATATTTAAAGAGGGCTATCATATCCCCTCTTAACTATCTCTTCTCCAGGCTAAACATACCCAGTTCCCTAAGTCGTTCCTCATAGGGCATGGTTTCCAGACCCTTCACCATTTTAGACGCCCTCCTCTGGACATGCTCCAGTTTTTCAACATCCTTTTTGAACTGGACACAGTATTCCAGGGGGGGGCTGACCAAAGCAGAATACAGTGGCACTATTACTTCCCTTGATCTAGATACTATACTTCTACTAATGCAGCCTAAAATTGCATTGGCCTTTTTAGCTGCGGCATCACACTGTTGATTCATGTTCAACTTGTGGTCTACTAGGACTCCTAGATCCCTTTCACACATAATCTCATTAAGCCAGGTGTCCCCCGTTTTATATCTATGCATTTCATTTTTTTGCCCTAAGTGCAGTACCTTACATTTCTTTGTGTTGAAATTCATTTTGTTAGCTTTGGCCCAGCTTTCTAATCTATGTAGCACATTTCTAATCTTGTAGCACCTTTGAGACTAACTGAAAGAGAGAAGTTGGTAATATGACCTTTCATAGACTTGAGCCTACTTCTTCAGATGATGTTTTGGAGTCCAAAACACACAGCTGACAAAGCAGGCTCTAAGTCTGTTTCATCAGATGCATGGAATGAAGTGCCTAGAGTATGGAATGACGTGCCTAGGATACCTTTATAGCCATGAATGTTCTGGTTGCATGTTGCATGAATAGCAACTGAAATGCAAAACGTGTGTATAGTGATGAGGTGACAAGTTCAGATTGGGCTGGGATCCAGCAGACTGGATGTGGATGTGGTCCAATCCCAAGCCAAAGGGGCCTTAATGAAGATCAAAATGACCTATTGTTTGACACTAAGTTTTGTGAAAACTCCTCAGCAACTCTTGGCAGATCAGAAAACCCCATGTGCTCCTTACTGTACTCCACTGTTGGTGCAAGTGAAGAGACCCCCCCCCCCATTGCTGTGGTTGCATCCAGGTGTCCCATTTCCAGGTCAGATGCAGATGGGGGTCTTCTTACTAGTGGCAATGGTAGAGTAAGACCCAGTGGTAGTGGGTCCATGGCACTAGGATGGGCAGATGTGTAAACACTGGCTCATCCCCGAGCCAGACCATGGAATGATCCAGATTGGAACTCAGGCCAGGATAAAACAGACCAAGTCCATTCTATCCTCACCTGTCTGTTCATAGAATCATAGAGTTGGAAGATACCACAAGGGTCATCCAGTCCAACCCCCTGCCATAACAACCTGTACTAATGCCCCATATCACCAGCTAATCACTTTCCCTGTATTTGCTACTTTTCACTTTAAGAAAACCTTAAAATCCTGCCTCAGGAGCCAGATTGTTCTGCCAATATTGGTCAATTTTATTATGTGTGAAATTGAATTCAGTTTCTCCACCTTCATTTGGACACACACCATGAAATCAAAAGAGCGTGGGCTGGGTCAGTACAATTAAGGAGAAATTAAGATGATCCACACATCACATACAATTTCCTTCCTAGCATCCCCCCATATATACACCTCAGGCCTCTTATGCCTCCCAGAGTGAGCCAGACATGACAGGAATTCCAATGACTACATATCACTTCATAAGACATGATAATGTGATTGCAGGTACTCAAGTGTTTTACCCAACTGTAACCCTCCTCATCTATAAAAAAGAAAAAAGAAAAAAAGAAATCAATGTATCAAGTTACAATCTATAATTAAGGTTTCAGTCGGCAGCCTTTGCCCAAAAGTCATTAATTCCTTACAGTCTTTCTCATACTATCTGAGACCTTCTTTTAAACCCGTGCCAACCTTTTCTTTGGCAAGTGCATATGTTATGGATAGGGGATAATTTCATTTTGTTCTGCCTTTTTTAAAAGCAACAAGTTCACACTTGTGAATATAAGGATCAAAACATAGCCAGAGAGCTCTAGTGCCTCTCCAAACTACAGATTCCAGGATTCTCTAGGATGCAGCCAAGGCAGATAAGGTAAAATTATACTGCTACATTGTGCAGTGTAAAAGGGCAGGTCTGACTGATTTATGATCTTGCCTAGTTTTGTCTGCTGTGATGTGCAACAGCACTCTTAAGCAGAGATCTTTCCCATTTTTTTTAAAATAAACAACAACGCTAGCGATACTGAGGAATAAATACAGTATGAATTCCAGCACTGAGCTCTAGCTCAGGAATTGTTTGGACTATTCTGGGAGCTAAGTCCAATAAAATAATTATTCCATGTTCTGTTCTTGTTCTATTTATAATGAACCCATCAAGTGTTTAGGCCAGAGGTTTTCCCCAGATGTTCTTAGACTGAAGCTTCAAGGGTTACACACCATCGGCTATGCATGTTAGGGCTGATGGGAATTGTAACTGAACAAAATCTGGAGGAACATATTATTTCCAAACCTTTATTAGGCCTAAATCCATTTTTTAGTTCCAACTTCAACAATACCATAGAATCAATGCCATTTACTTAAGTGTTGACTTACTAGTCTCCATTGTTTCAACAAGTCTACTGTAATTGGGACATATAACTGAATTCAGACCTTAAAAGAGCAGGTCAAAAGCAGATATGATCATGTATGTGAAGTTAAAAATCATCTGGATAGGCCTGCCATAAGAGACTGGTCTTTAATGCTATTTTAAATTTCAGCAGCATACTCAGCTGTCAAATCTCTTCTGCCAGGTCATTCCACAATTTAGGATTCACTGAAGAAAAGGTCCTCTGTCTAACAGTTGCCAACCTAGTTCTTGCTAATTGGAGTTAATATCCCTCAGAGGACCTGAGTGTACAGGGCAGATTATAAGGAGAAGGATCCAAACCATGTAGGGCTTTGAAGGTAATAACTACAGGGATGGTCCTCTTTCCATCCCGGTGCCAGCACAAAGTCCACACTCTAAGGGATTTCTCTAGCATTTCTGCCCTGATTCAGAGAAAGAAAGGATTCCTTTTACTCCAGAAAATCACCTTGGAGCACTAATTGGGTACATGTTCCACCCATTTTGGCTCCATTCACCATCTAAACAGGTCAGTGCAGGAACAAGGCAGGTTTCTTTTCCTCCATGCAGACACCATCCACAATTCCAGAGAGTCACTGCTAGGTAAAGTTTACAGTGCTGAGTTAAATGATTGAGTCTGTTTCAGCAGATGACAGATTATATGTCAATTGCATTACTTGTCTATTGTAACAGACAGGGGACCTGGCATCCACCCTCTACTGCCTTTAGTCTATCACAGATCTAGGAATGCAGGAATGGCACTGGAGGGAAGGAGAAAAAGTAGCAGTTTAGTAGTTGAATAACAGTTCAGGCTATGCCCAGCTGGGAAGATGTTTTGATCAGTTAAGGAAATTTTTATTTTTATTATTTACTTATATCCCATCTTTCTCCAATATAGGGACTCAGAGCAGAAAATGGATGAGGGGTTAGTGCAGGGGTAGGCAACCTTTCCCCTTTAAGGGCTGAGGGACTTCAGTTCCCAGAAGCCTCAGCCATGTTGGCCAATAGCTCCTGGGATTCTGGGAGATGAAGTCCCTCGGCCTTTAAAGGGGAAAGGTTGCCTACCCCTGGGTTAGTGAGTTGGTTTGAGTAAAGGTATAAATCATCTGAGGAAGAGAATGATCTTAGTGTGATTACTAAGTGAGAAAATTAAACTGAGTTTTGGCCAACTGGAAGGAAGAAGAAGGAGAATAGGGTAAGCTTAGCAAAATCCAAGAAAAAGGTAAGGATAGATATAATAGTAGCAGAGTGAACTGAGTATAGTAAGGCAGCCTAGTATTGTTTATATGGAAAGTAAAGCCTGCATATAAAACTTTTCCTGTTTTGAGTTTAACCATTACCTCAATCAATTTTTGTAAAGGGATTTACTAGATCCCAGACACATACCACCAGATACCTCAAGACACACACCCTGACCAGTTATAGGGCCATTCCTTTAAGATAACCCTGACTGGGCTCTGGAAGAAGAGATAATGTGGGTGATAGGAGCCTCAGGTAAGAAAGTATAATCTGGAAGTGGGCTTGGTTATATGTTATATTTTAAATATGCAACTTTGTACTTCAAACATTTCCATTTTCAGTGTAAATAGGTTGACAATATTGCTTGCAAAAGTCCAAATGCAGAATATAATAAATATTGTCCATAGAGATAGAGACAGATTCTCTTCTACAAAACATGAATTCACCATGTTAATCAGTTCACTAGCCTGTGTATATATCCTACTAGTTTTCCTGTAAGTATTTTCCATCTGTTAACTTAATAATTGTCTTCTAGAAGCCATTATAGTTGACCCAAAGTATTATCTGAATACTGAATGTGAAAAGCAGACAGGATGCATCCCAGTAAAGTTTTTACTGAATTTTCAAGCACTTTATGGTTATTTTTCTCACACTCCTGCTTTTCTGAAATCCATAATGGTATGGAAAACCTTGGACACAAAATACATTTTTAAAGAAGAACCCAGTTTTTAGGGTGGAGAAAAGCTCTAAATTATATATCTTGACAATGCAAAGATGAACAGCTCACTAATTATGAATGAAATAATTTGCGTTCTGATATTTGAGACCATCTGAGTAGGTCCCCATATCCTATTGATTCTTCTGATCTCTCAGCAGCTTTTGATCTCATCAACTAGGACATTTTGCTGAACTGTTTCTGTGGATCTGAGTGAGAATGGCTCGGAGATTACTTGTTTCATGATATCGACATGATTTCTGCTTGACCCTGTTGTATATGAGCTTGGTTCTACTACTATTATTATTATTATTATTATTATTATTATTATTATTATTATTTCTTACCCACCTCTCCCAATGGATCAAGGCAGGGAACAACAACAGACCAACAAATTCACAACATCAGTTAAAATACATCAGTTAAAACACACACATCAATTTAAGAGAATAAACAAGACCCATAAATATTAAAATAATCCACATTTTAAAATTCATCATTTAAAATTTACTATTTAAAAATCATCTGGATAGGCCTGCCATAAGAGACTGGTCTTTAATGCTGTTTATCCTACATGTTTTAAACAAATATATGAAGTCTTTGAATGAGATCGTCTATGGATTTGGACTGAGGTATTACCAAATGTACTTATGACCATTTCTATTTCACTTTATTGTCAGAGAGAAGTAAGAGGTGCTAAATTATTACTGGGACTCATCAATTTACTCCAGTCAGCCAAGACTAGGTTGGCAACTGTCAGCCAGAGGACTTTTTCTTCAGTCAACCGTAGACTATGGAATGACCTTCTGGAAGAGATTCGACAGCTGAATATGCTGTCTGAGTTTAAAAAAGCATTAAATACCAATCTCTTCTGGCAGGCTTATCCAGATGATTTTTAAATTGTGAATTTTAAATGATGGATTTTAAATGTGGATTGTTTTAATATGTATATAGCTTGTTTGCCTTTTTAAACTGATGTGTGTTTTAAACTGATGTATTTTAAATGTTGCTGTTTGTTAATTGTTGTTGTCCACTGACTCAATCCATGGAGAGAGGCAGTTAAGAAACAATTATTGTTGTTGTTGTTGTTGTTGTTGTTGTTAAATGGTCTGGCCAGAGTCAATAAAGTGAACCTGATTTGCATAGAAGTAGAAGCACTGTGGATAGTGTAAAACTCAGGGGGGAAATATTCTGGGGGACAAAAATAACCCCAAGAGTCCCCAATGCCACTCCCAATAGCCTTGGTTGTTGAGGGATTTTAAAAGATGTCATTCCAAAAAGTGACTTTTGCTAACACAAAATATGTAATTTCTAAGAATCAGATGTGGGTGTACTGCCTATTCTGTAGGGGGTCACATTCAATCTGAAGAAACAGGGATGCAGCTCTAGGGGTCTTTATAAAATCTAGTCACTAGGGTTCAAATATCCTCTTCAGCTGTAGATTTTACTGTATAGTGATAGCTTGATTAAAATGAACGATAGTCTAATAACCTCCAGGTTGGACTACTATAAATGTCTTATAGAGAGAGTTGCCCTTGAAAATAGTTAGGATGTTTTAACTACCAGAACATATTTCTAAAATTATGGCTGACCTATATAGCCAGAGCCATGTTGCATCAGCTCTGAAGGAATTAGTTCAGCTGACTATTTGCTACACAGTCCTGATCATGGTGTTGGTGCTTACCTCTGTAACCTAGAAGAGCTTGAGCCCCAAACTTCTAAAGGAGCATTTTGCCCTTCACCAACCTATCTGGGCATTGATCAGAAAGAGATCTTGTTGAAGTTCTTCTGCTCATCATACTTGGTAAAAGGATATATAAAAGAGAAGTCCTTCTTTGTTGTAGCACTCCAGCATGGACTACCCTTCCAAGGAAGGTATTCTTAGTGATAATATTGGATTACTATTATTATTATTATTATTAGTAGTAGTAGTAGTATTTAGCATGAGGTACAAACCTCATGTGTTCTTAAATAATTATATTTGTGTGTTAAGTAATTGTTCGTCTTAATTGTTCAGCTTTTATGTTGTTTTTAATTGCAGTGCAGATTTCAATTTTATGCATTTTATATGTATGACCCTTTGTTTTTCTTTCATTTCTTCTGGATAAAGATTCAGTTGCTACAATTTTCAAATAAATATATAAAATAAATGTAAGATGTTCCCTCTCTGTACTTCCTGCCATGCTACCATATCACTGAAAGCCTCAGCTACTGTGTTCCCCAAGGCATTTCCATCACTCCCCCCAAATCCTCACATGTGTGTTTTTCTTGAATAGCCTCATCTTGTCCATAGTTTCACTGCAACCCAATTCCCCTTTCTCTCGTCCTCATTACACATTTGACAACCTGTCCTGAAACTGTCTGCTCCCTCTTCACTGAATTTATCATGTAATGTAGACTATATGCACTCTAGACAGGCATCTCTTTCTAACTTTAGCACATTTACGACTGGAATATTAAAGGTAACACACGTGTGTGCACGCACACATTAATTCATTGAAACTTTTGCACAAATCTTACACTCACAGGAGATGTTCTCCAGAGCTGTCCATGGTACTGAAAGCCTAGTACTATGCCCACGTTGTAATAATTGTTAGTTCATCCTGGTTTTCAAACATCTATGATGCTTTCAATCAGTAAAGTAAGTTTATTTGAAGAACTGTGGACATCCATACACAAAAAATGATTATCATCACCAGAGTTAGCCAGAAATGAACATTAAAGAACTGATGTCTTAGTTCAAAAAAGATTTATGTATGTTTATATTTTCACATATAGGGATCACATAAATGAAAGTACCCAAAGTTCATAGGAAGCAAATGAATAAATAAATAAAAAAAGAAATTCACAAAGAAACATTTTTTCTTTCTCTCTGAAGAGAGGACTGAATTTCCCCCTGATCACAATTTGAATTAATTTTAAAAGAATGCTATAAAATCCCCATATTTGGGTATGTCTCCTGACACTTTTTTGCTCATCTGCTGAGCATTTCCATGGTAGAGAGCAGGTTCTCTGTGGCTTTTGGAGATTGTGTCTGAATGATTGAAAAAGCTGAAGGACTCTTAACAGATGGCTTCTTTAAGTAAATCACAATTGTAGTCATATGTAAATACAGACTCTGTTACTACTTGCACCCTGGTGAGAAGGCAATGGACTGTTCATTCTTAAATATAAATGAAGTGGCTATGCTAATGATCTAGAAACAGTTGTAACTGCCCAGCAAAAGTTTACCTGTCACAACATTGTCGGTTTGTGTGTGTGTGTGTCTAGAATTTTTGAGTGAAGTGTAACGAGTTAACAATGTTATTCATCATGCATTGAAAATTTGAATAAGGGTTAGCATACCACTTTTTTCTTTAACACTGATGCACGCCACAATCAGAGGAGCTGTAGCCTGTCACTACAACCCCTCCCCCCCAAAAAACCAACCTCCTTCTTATCTCATTTTAAAACCAAATTTCACACCACATGAGATATGCAGCCTCTCTTGGCATTGAAATGACACAATACAGGTGTTTGAGTGAGTGGGCTTATCCTGAAAGGATACATATATACATGTAGGGATGGCTGAGAATTAAATTTGTTTTGCTTTTCAGTAAAAACATTCCCCCCAGTTTAATGTATTTCTTTATAAGAAAAGAGATTGACAGAAAAAAACTAGTTAAAAATGTGAGAAAGAAGGCGACTAGATTTTTTTTTAAAAAAAAAATGAATGTAGAAGAGATTAAAACAGTGATTCACTTCTCCAGGCAAAGTGCTTGGAATGTTAAAAGTCTAGCTTTGGAACCCAGAAAAGAAAAGGGGAAAGAAATGTAAAAAATTATCTCCCACACAGCCATATTCAGTATTTGGTGTTTTACAAGGTAGACCAGCAGTGACTAATTTATGACTTCAGTATTTACAATATTGTTCTTTTACACCATACAGTCTGACTTATTTATCAAAGATATTTCCCCCTACAGATAACATTTTGTCCAAAACCAATGGAAACTGCAGTTGAGTGAATTCTGTGCAGGTTCAATAAACCTGTCAATTTTCATTCTGGTCTGAAGTGTTTCTGTACTATAATCTACTGCTTGTTGAACTCCAGCAGAGAAAAGCTTTACTTTGCTGCATTTCCTCAGCATGGCACATGTGAGTGTATCATCTGAAGACATTCCAATTACATAGAATTATTATTCTGTAGGACTATTCATGTCTATTCAGCATCATTAGATTTAAATCAAATCTGTGTTCTCTTGCCTCATCCTCAGAACATGTCAGGTGCCTTCTCCTACTCCATGTCGTTGGTTTGTATGAACAGACTCTTAAGTCTAAAATATATTTCTATTTCAGCAAATGTCTTTGACAACAATTCTCAAGGTGTCATACGTGCAGTTATTTTTAAAAAGGTTGGGAGAAATTGTGATTCCCCCCCCCCATCTTTCTTAAGAATGTCAGATTTATATGTGGGACCAAAATATTGCAGTGTGGAGTCTCCTTGTTTCAGATGCCAGCCAGCCATGTCCCTTTCCAGGAGACTATTCCTTCCTCATACCACCCCATTTTCTCTCCCCCTGCCCATAATCAATCTCATGTGATGTCCTCTGAGCATGCTTCACTTCCTCCATCCCCTTTGGCAGCAGTGATAGTATGGTTCCTAAATTTTGTATACCAGAAATATTGCTATCCTTGAAGCTTGCTGCATTGATCTTGTAATTACTCACAGCCCAGGCCCGGCAGACAGAGGTGGCCCAGCAACCCCCTTGGATGATGGACACTGCACTCCCTACCTCAGCTGTGAGAATTTCCCTCTAGCTCAAAGGGAACACTCTCACAGCCTATCCAGCTGTCAAGCATATGTGGGTTTGGATTTGAAACTGATGGAATAATCAGACAGTCCTGGTCTCCAAAGGGTTGTTTATTTAGAAAAATGAGGTAGAAAGGAAGAAAGGGCAATAAAATCACAGTTTCACCCTCCGGTTCCCAACAAGTAAGTATAAAGACAAAGGAAAGGGAAAACAAAGGAAAACAAGTTCTAGCTTAGCAATCACACACTCTGGCATGACCTGTCAAAAGGAAAGGAACCAGACACCCAGCATCTCCATCCAGCTGTGGGCAGAGACCCCAGACAAACACTCATGCAGGATTCAAGCACTCATACATAAACACAGTGTCCACGCAGGGCTGCAAGGTTCTCTGTGAGGCAAAAATCCTTTGCCTGTGAGTATCTTATATATTGTTATTAACTTATCAACTACTATATCATCATGTGTCTCACTGAGGCTGCACCAATGGGAGAGATAATAGGGGTGAACATTCCCATGCCAACTCAGCAAGTTGTTTACCACATCCCAGGTGCTGCTAGGAGCAAGGAGCTGTTTCTCTCCCTTTTGCTGTGGAATGTCCTCCCTCCTCCCCTCCATCCCACCATGGACAAAGAGAACATTCTTTGAACATTCTCACAGCAAAACACATGAGGCCTATATACTTTTTAACACAAACCTAAACCAATATACTACTAGGCTCAGACATTCCAAAGCTATACAAATCTTGTGCATTGCTCTTGTGTGGTGTTTAAGTGTAAACACTACAGGAAAGTATGAGAGACAATTTATTTGGTTTGCATGTTTCAGTGAAGAAATATCATTCACATTTCATAGACTGATATGAAGACTGGAACACAGCCATTGTTCAGAATGCACACTTTATAAAGCTTTGCAAAGCTGCATCCAGGATCATGTATGTGTTGGAATATATTTGCATTCTCCTGTCTCTCCTTATATAGATAGAGACTTCCCTTTCTCTTTTTCATTCTTTCTATCACTCTTGGAGACTGTTTAACAGCTCTCTCCCAAGATTCTAAACTGCTAGTAATGCAGTCAGCAGTCAGTTGTAGTCCCATCTTCCTGTTATCTAAAAGATGGTTAGATTAGGTTTTAGTTATTTTATGTAAATATTTATTAAAGTCATTTATTGTTTGTTTTTTAAACCATAAACTACATGTTTGTTGTTTGTTGAGTTAGTCTTTATTCTTTAGAAAGGCATATGTGGAATAAAATAGTCTGACCCACACTTCTGTTCCTCTGCTAATGAAAGCTGGTTTAACTTTCATACTTGTGTATTTTTGTTTCCCTTTAAAAGGGTTGACACCATGGGAAACTCAAGTTGCACCCCACAGTGCATTTGCTAGATGTACATCTACAAGAATGTATATGTGAGAAAATAGCAAAATTTTGCATTGTTCTTGCAGAGTGAAATGTTATGCTTGCCATATGAAGTCCTATGATGGGTAATCACTTTGTATTGATGTTCACATGGGGGCAATAACATTTAAGTCAGTCCTAACTGATTGGCTTATAAAATTCGAAATGTACATTTAATTGGATCTCCAATTAACATAATTATCAATTAAGCCTTTCCCTATATGGAGGCTATAAACGAATAAAGTAAAATCTCATTTAAAAATATTTTGCCAGGCACTGTATTCAAATTAAATAAAAAATTAGTTTGGAAAGATCCCAACTATTCATATTTACACCAGGTTATATTGCTATGACAGATTCTGCTGAGAGATAGAACAGTGCAACTGTAACCATCCTTGTTAACTCAATCATTTCAATGGGACTTACTCCCAGGTAAACGTGCATAGGGTAGCTGCCTAATAATCCTTTGAGGCATGCACACTTGCATAGTTTGAAGAATTTGATCTTTGTTAATTCCTACATGAACTGATGTGATTGACAGTTTTTAGACTTATATGTGGAATTAATGTTATGATATAGTTCTTGACGTCATGCACAGGACTTAAAAAAAAAGATGTCTTCTCACCCCATGAGAATTTCAGTGCATTGTGGGATATCACAAAAGAATTCATATCCAGAGGAGTGTGCGTAGAAAATCAAATGTTGCACAATGTTTACCTTGTGGCTATAGTTCTGTGTGGATTCTGTAACAAAACATGACTCTTGAGAACTAAAACTGTAATACATGAGGGTTAAATATAGCAAAATAAGCATATAACTATGTATTTTGAGAGAAAATACAATGGAACCCATACTAAAAGAAATATTTTTGCAAGGATTTTTTAATTCTTCAGATTAAAAAAGAAATGGAATTGAATTATGGGTAAAACACACACCAAAGTATTTTGCAGTCTGGAAAAGGGTGGATTTGTCATACCTAATAGTACTATCAGAGAGAAGACATATACTCACAAAGCAGTTCCACTTAATTAAATAGCACAATAGTAATAAAATTTTAACCAGGGGAAAGTAGTGTGCTGCTGTGTTGTTCTTCCTCCAGTAATTTTCTCTTAATCCAGCATGACCTGTGACTACAGTTTTCTAAAAAAAAATCTAGAGCTAACTCATTGATCTCATTCTAACAAAACCTGTTGCCAGAAAGAATCAGGACAAAGATGTCAGGGCTCCAGAAAATAATGGATAGCATTTCTACCATCTGCTACCCATCAGCCAGCCAATGGAGGGGCAATGCACACCTACAGGCAAAGGAGCTGAAATGCCGCTGAGGCAAGAAATTTTAGCAACTTGGGCCAAAAGCACAGAAACAAATACACTGAACAGAAATAAAAGGAAGAATGCTGTGCCTTCATAGTTCCTTCTTTCTCTAACATAAGAATGCAGATACTCTTATTAATGTTCTTTCATGCAATTTTTACTTATACCTTTGGTTGCACAAGAGCTGGGGAGTGTGGGGGTACTATTTATCGATTGATTGATTTTTCTGCCTTTCTCCCAAGAAGGGACCCAAGGTGGCTTACAGGGGGAAAAAAATTAAAACAAAAATTAAACAGTTTACCCTAAAGGCACCAGATCCTGTCTGATCTGGGAAGCAAAGCAGGGTTAGCTCTGGTTAGTAATTGGATGGGAGACTACCAATGACCACCAGATCCTGTAAGTTATATTTCAGAGGAAGGAAAACCACCTCTAAGTATTCCTTGCCTAAGTAACTTAAACCACCTCTAAGTATTCCTTGCCACAAGTCAACTTGAAGCCACATACACACAGCATGCTTAAAATAGTCTGAAATATATACCGTAACCTATGATCAAAGTACAGCACATCCAACTAAAAGACTATTCTGCCATACCTAGTTAAAAAGAGAAGGCATGTTTAAATAAAAAGGTCTGAGGACAAAAACCTAGTCTTCCATGGGAGGGAATTTACAGTGTGGGAGCAATCACTAAGAATGCTCTCTCCTGTGTCCCAACAACAACCTCCCACCACCACATTTCCAGTGTCTTTAAAATCATCAGAGAATTTAAGGGAAACTAAAGATACTTCCAAATTGATGTGCAACATGCCATTACAAAAAAGGAAAATGAAAATGATTCATATATGTTGTAGACATGTTCTATAAATCAGCTTCTGCATGTGTATCCATTTCTGTATCTTGTGAAGCAGAACTAAGGAGTGATGGGGGCTTCTGCATTTGAGGCTTGGCTTACTGCAAGATTTACATCTTAGTTAAACAAGTGAATGTCTTTGTCTTTTCCTTTTGCTTTGACAGAGGTGGGTGACCAAAGCAGTAAAAAAAGAAGGGCATATTACTAGATATTCAAAAATGACATGAAGTTTGAAGCATCATGGTCACCACCTTGCATAGCAAAGATTATATCAGTTTTGCTGGAAATACAGGTAGTGTCTCTAAAGCATGTTTTAAATTCTGCACAGTGGGATGCTATCAATGATTTATCAGGCAGAAGAGTTTGGCAGGGGAGAGGGAAGATCACAAGATTGTTTTTAATCTGTGAACAGGAATGGGCTACATCACGTTTTCTATAATACTCCTTGCCTTCAAGTAGAGAACAAATCACTATTTTTTCTTTGTTGTTGTTTTGGGAGTGGGGAGATTACAAGCGGCACACCAGCAGAAAGAACATCCCTATCACTCTAGATAACGCACCAGTGATCAAATGACTGATGACATGTCGTCCACATCATATTAGCTAGGGGGAAATTCAATTTTAGTAGCACTCCCCAGCTCATGAAACCCTAATAGCCTTTTTAAACCCTTATAAAACTACCCAAATGAAAGCAGTGATATGGCTGACTGATACAAAAGTCAGCCCACTGAATTACAACTGAAGGCATTACTTTCAAGGGAGCAAAGATAGGGTGAATACGTTTCCTTAGTATATTTTTTCTATGTGACAGTGTACTTCAGATAGTTATACAGAAGGAAATAGACCCTTTGAGGAGCTAAGTGAGCTAAAACAGACCAACTAGCAATTCCTCTTGCAATATATGGCCCTTGAGTTATTCATGTGCGAAGATTCATACCACATAATTTATGATACATTCATGTGCAGTCAGTGTACAGATGTAATAAGTACAGTGCCCACATATTTATCCAGAGAGACCTGGGCTCATATTTCCATCCAGCCATGAAGCTTATTAGGTGGCCATGAGTTTTCAGAATGGACTACTCAACTGAACAAAGGTACTCCCCCCCCCCCCCCGACAAATCTTGCCAAGAAAACTAGTGATGGGTTGACTTAGGATCTCCATAGTCAGAAACAACTTGGAGGCACACAACTACAACAAAACTTGATATCTTAGGTCCAACAATGGAGTAAATAGTTGACTATTCTGAGGCTCTGTTGTTACTCTCAATATATGAGGGTCCTAATAAGAAGTTTGAGCAAAAAGATCTAATAGCACTGAACATAGCTACAAAATGGAAAGACCTAAAAGACTTAAGCATTTGAGGATGGATGCACCTGTGTAGAACATTGACTTGTTGCAGAAACTGATTTTAAACTCAGAATTATGTGGGCACATAAAAACAGATTAATTTGAAAAAGGGAAAAAAAAAACCTTGGTGATCTTTTTTATTTTTATTTTTTCATGTATAAGGACTCATCTATTCATTGCCCAGAAAACACAGACAAGATTTTGGAGGAATCTATTATGAATTCTGGCTTAAAAAGGCAACAATTATAATCATAATTATGAAACAATTTCTAATTTCAAAGGTCTACTCTGAGTTATCACTGTCACTCCTGCTCCAGTTGTTTTCTTGTTTGAATTAGGTCCTTACATGTCATCATTTCATAATTACAAATTGAAATATTTTTATAATAAAAAAAAATTAAAAAAGGGAAAGAAAAAGGAACCCTTCTATGTTTCCGTAATGGAATAGCAGTGTGTTATATTCTCATAGCTTTAAGTCTGATAAGACATATTGATCAAGAGTATACATGATTTGTTATCACTATTTACTCAGGTGCAGCTTTATATTTTTACAGTTGCCCTCTTTCCATGCTCATTAAAGAGAAACCCTTGTTTGAAATATGAACGCGCCTTGAATGTTGTGTTCCGTGCATACATTTTATACTTGACTGTATGTTTCTGAGGTGAAATTTCTTATGAAGCCTAAGAACCAAATCATATGACATCCTTGCTGTATGTAAATATTAGTTTGTTGCACAAATTAAGTAAAAGTATTCGAAAACATCATTGATAAATTAACTAGGAAAACATCAAGGAATGTATTGAAAACACTTTCTCCAGTAAGAGGGTCAAGGTGAGGCCAACTTTTTCATCAGTGTAGATGCAGTGTAAAGGGCCAGTGTGGTGTAATGGTTTGGGTGTTGGACTAGGACGCTGGGAGACCAGGGTTGTAATCCTGGCTTCACCATGAAAACCCACTGGGTGACCTTGGACAAGTCACACTCTCTCAGTCCCAGAGGAAGGCAAGGGCAAACCTGTAAAGAAACTTGCCAAGAAAACTCCATGGTTAATTTGTCTTAGGGTCGCCATAAGTCAGAAATGACTCAAAAGCACACAACAATGACAACAACAGGTGCACTCCCAGTCTATGAAAGTTTATGTGACAAACTTCTCTCAGAAGCTCAAGGTGCCATGAGATCTTTTTGCATCAGTTCATCACAATCTTTGAAGAGATGTACTATATTACTTCTTATAAATGAAAAAACAATTGGCGTTCCCACTACCCTCTTCTAAATATGAATTCCAAGTACTTACATTTACGTCAAACCATCTTAAACATGTCCCCCAAAGCTGGTGAAAATCCACCCTGCTGTTTCTACACAATTGGATAACAAACAGATGATTATTTTTATTTGAGCTCTCTCTCTCTCTCTTCTTCTTCTTCTTCTTCTTCTTCTTCTTCTACTTCCTCCTCCTCCTCCTCTATCTCTTTTGACCTTAGAGCACTACTCTATGGTAACAATTCAAGTGCCAAAAATATGTAACTGCTTCTGCACTTTTAACAAGACTTGGGATCAGCATTGTACACTGGCCATAGAACAATGGCTTCTGAAGCTCAGGTTATCAGTAACACTTTGCAGTATGGCAGAAGCACATCACAATGGAGGACCATTATTTAGAAGAAAAAATGGTTTCAAGACCACACAAGTCATAGATTAGCCCTAGGAACAGGTAACAAGGCAGGTCATTGGTAGGAATCTGCTTACTGCAGGATGACCAAGAGGCAGATATTAAAGTACATCCTTACTTACAACCATCACAAGATGGTATCAGGAGCAGGGATTGCCTCAAAATGAGAAGGCTGCTGACTGACCATCAGTCTCTAACAGAGCTTGGAAAAGATTGCAAATTTGTTGGTTATCTGATTGGTTGGTTTGTACTACATCTCCTTAAAATCTGTGACCATTAGGGCTAGTAGCTACTCTGGGAGGGTTATTATGGGAGCCTGCTGTCCAAAAAGTAACTTTCCCAAGCTATAGGAGGTTCCAGGCTCTCTTGGAGGGAAAGAAGGAGAGGCAGGCACAGTTCCACCATTCCTATCCCCAGAGGAAATGAACGGGCCTCCCTCCATCTTAACTGCTACCACCCTGGCCTTGGAGGGAGAGAAGAACCAGCAGTATCTGCTGGACTCAATCCCCTTCCCCATGGCCATTCCCTTCTCCTTTTGTGTCATGACATTTTAGATTGTTAGCCTGAGGTCAGGGAACTGTCAAATGAATAATCATTAAGCCTTTGTGACTGAAGATCAGGAACAAATACTCTAAATAAATAAATGTGTTGCTATCTAGTCTGCAGTCATTCACTTGCACAGTGCTGACTAGTCAATCCACTCCCTAGACTGGAATAGTCTTCTCCATCTTAATCATTCTGAAGCATTTTGGCTCATATGAAACAGGAAATGCAAATGGGTCAGAAGGTACCAGGCTAGGGTAGAAGCTTCAGTTTATCATATTAAAAAAATACAACTGGAAGTGAGAGGGACACCTCATATAAATTGGCTGAGCCAAACCTTTCTTTGCATGGAGGATTTCCACGAAATGCATTAATGTGCAGCAAAATTAGCAGAACATCCCTACAATGTTCTGAAAAATAAATGGCCCACAAAAAGGCAGGAGAAGTAGTAGCTGAGACCAATTGGGTGAAGAAAGCAAAGGCCTAATTGAAGATAAATAGAAAGAGTAAACCCATTATTTCTTTGTTATTAAACAACATTAATACTGAAATCACATGTGGCTCCAAAATTAATTTTGCATCTAAGAGTACAGATGGCTAGAGAGATACTTAAGTCTCTAAGATCACAAATCAATATGAAGTACTGTTCATGTGTGTGCAGGTGCGTGTGTGTATGCATGTATGTGTGTATAAAGAAAGGATTCCAGATTTTGACACACAGGAATTATACACAAAAGAAAATGACAAACATGAAGTACAATTCTAAAAACAGAAAGGAATCCACATCTCACTGAAGGCACTGGTAAAATCGCATTTGATTTTAATGGCTCTGGGTTGGAAAAAAATTGTAATCACCAATATAAACTTATTATTTTTATATTCTGGCCCAAGCTCTTCCAGTATGGTAGAAGAGAGCCCTCTTGAGGAATTCCTTTTGAATGGCACTATCAGACACACACATACATGCACACGCATATGTATGAAGACATTAAAATACCCATTTACCTTCAGAAAAAATTAATTTCACTAAAGAAAAATAGTATGGAGAAATAAATAAAGAGGGAAATGAAAAAAAAACCACAGGAAAACACAGCACAACATCTTAGTGACTGACTAATATAGGAGTAATTATAAGATCCCTTGTTCACATGTCTGAGAAAGCTGTCATGGCTTGTTAGTCAAGACATCCCTTCACACATGCTAGGGATGTAAACCTTTGACTATTTCTTTATCAAATGTGAGACTGACAACTTCTGCAATTTTGTCCCTTTGAGAGAAAATAAATATTTCTGCATAGTACTCACACAGTATTCACACATTCTGGGGAGATTCTTCTGTGTAGAAATACATGTGAGGATTTTGCAAAATGTTTTGCCAAAAAAAAGTGCTTCTGGAAATAGTGTTTTCTTCTATGCAAAATAAAAATAAAAATAAAAATTAAAAAATGGTTTTGTGCAAAAAATAAATAAATAAATAACAACACATTGCTTTGCAGGGCCCTTATGATCTCTTCCAACTCTATGATTCTATGATCATTTGAGTGCATAAGAAATTAAGTGTTCCATTTTATTAGCTACCCCTACAAAGTTCCCAGCCATAAATAAAATATTCACCTCTATATATACTGAAATTAATTAGCAAATGATAAATACATAGCTTTCCCAATTTGAAGGATTGTGTCAATGAAGAAAAACTTCATTGTTTCTTTGGGGCTAAATTTCATAATCAGCCAACGGATCTATTCAGTTACAGTTACAGTTGAGACTATCAACTAGATTTTGGCCTAAGGAAGGAACAAGAGTTAGATGGATTCTCACATAATGCACAGAATATAATAACACTCATAAATAACAAGGGTAAGCATGTGATGATATCTTTGCACACCCTCTTGTCTCACTTGGTTCTTTCATATAATGAGATACCATGGAATCCAACTGTTTAAATCACTACTGCCACAAATATTGGCAAGATACCTCTAGAAAAGGAAGAATTTAATAAAACACAAGTCTATCAAATTCTACCTCTGCACACCAGTAGAACACAATAGAACACTTCTGCAACCTATGAATGCATTTACACCTTCCTTAGAGTGCTTGACTTTTCCTCTAGCCATACCCTATGATTGGATAAACATAGATGAGCCCCTTAGCTGTAAGACAGGTTGACAAAGGAACAATTCTCCTATAAATGCTGGACGATACACACTGCCTTTTTTGTTTTACGTAAGGACAATATTTCATTATGGTGACATAGCAAGATGATTTTCTTGATTGTTCATCTGGGTCATGGCGCTATGATATAATGCACCCGTTGTATAGCTAGATTTTGTCTCTATTCCTGTAGTTTAAAAGGTGTGTAAAATCTCCATACCTAGTTCACTGAAAAACTGTAGTAGCACATGTGAATTTCCTCCAAAGATAATTGCAAACTAGAATTACACCATTGGTTTAGGGCCTAGATATATGTACAGTTACATAGTTATTGCATTTATTACATTCAGCAACACCAAATTGTTACACAAGAGCAATGTCCTTTGAAGGAAAAGAAAATGATCACAACATAAAGACACACACACCCATCATAACCGTAGCTTCTGCTTTCCCTTCAAAATTCAGTTAACTGCTAATTTAGGCATGCACTCAACCTATATCTCATCATCACCATATGGCTTGCATCTAAATGTGTCAACTGTCTCCACCCTGTTAAAAAGTACTGTTCTGGCAAGTACATCAAGCATGAAAGTGCTGGGATAGTTCTGATCATAATGTAAGCCCTACGAATGTGCACCTATAGGTCTTATTGGGAGGAGCTGATTCAATAGGAACAGTAGAAGATGAGCTAGATCACACCTCTGAAGTACTTGCATTAGGTGAGCTGTGAGTACTGTTTCACATAGACAGGCTGGTACTAGTTATTACAGCCATAGTGAGACAATTGTCCCTGTGTAAATGCAAGCAGTCTTCAAGATGTTTCAAATAACCAAAATTTGCTTGAGGCTGGAACTTTCTAAAGGGACTCTTTACTTACAGGAGTGCTGCCATCTGAAAAGGTGTTCATGCTGATAGAACTGCTCATTTTGTCAGATGACAAGGAAGGTGGTGACGGACTGCGCTTCTCCAATTGGTCTTGGTTCTGTATATCTTGACGCTGTAGATATTCACGCCATGCTCTCTGAATGCTATATGAAATTTGAAATAAGGGTGGTTATAGATGGACCTTATACATTCATACAAAATAGAACTATTTCTCTCCAAGAAGGCCTGATGGAAGGCAATTCTGTAGCATTGGAATGAGATTGTGCACAATGTTTGAATCGAAGTGTTCAAACCTCTCTTTTGAAATGACACCAACTTTATGAGAAGCTACTCAGAAACATAAGGTACAATCTAGTCCAAATTGTTGGTGACCCCCTCCACGTGGCAAAATTAAATATTTAGGCCTGAATTTGGCTTAATTTTTTTCTAGTTTCATTTGCAAAGGAAGCAAAAAGAAATTTAGGCAATTTTCTTCCAGCTGTGGGAAGGTCTTCAAGAACTGTGCAGTTTTTCACATCGTTGTTTGCGTGTGTGTCCCCTCCCCCCAGAAAACAGTATAAAACCGAACCTGTGAATTTTGCATAGAATAATTTCTGAAGTACAAAGATTCTCATCAGCCCAGGAATATCATTGTCATTACTTCCTGATGCTCAAGAAACATGTTATTCAAGGTTGTTGTTGTTTTTAAATCATTTTCTGGTATTCTTTCCTTCCTGAGTCTGAACCCTGGTGTTAGACTCAAAAAAAGCAGGCCCCCGTAGCAATGGCTCACCATTTCAACACTATTTCATGGTTCTGCTCTAGGCAGGGACTAAATCTGCAGTTCTAAGCTGACTTAAATGAGAGTGCATCATTGTATGGGTGTGTCCCCTCCCCCCAGAAAACAGCATAAAATCGAGCCAGGTGACTGCAGCCCGGGTCGCAGCCATGCTCAGCCAGCCCTTTTTAGAAAATGGAAAGCCTGGCGATTCGGCAACAACTTACTGTGCAATAATTCCCACCCCCATCCAGCATCCTGGCTGTATCCCAGGAGGCTTTTTTCTGCTTTAAAAGGTAATGCAATAAGTTCCTTAGTGAACTTGTTGGGATTTCTGAGGAAACATATGTAACATAGCGATATTTGTTTTGTTCATTGTTATTTTAAAATAACAGTGTTTAAAATAGTAATTTTCTTGCCAAATTCTGCATGAAATGTAACAGAAATAAGACTATAAAGAAAACTCTGGTGGATCAGACCAAAGGCATATATCCCCAGTGGCCAATGTGATGTCTATGGTCTAATCTGCACTACAGAAATAATGCAGTTTGCAGAAAATGTGTTCTATACAGAAAAAACATGTGCAAAATAGTGTGTAAAAGTATTATCAATGCAAGATTCTTCTCATTAGGGTTTCACAACATTTGAGAAACATGTTTTCCAAGCATTTTCCAGGTGTGTGTTTTTAAATATTCCCCCTTTCCTACCTTAAAAAGTAACAAAAACATTAAATCAGGGAAGTGAAGCTGCCTCTCATTAAACAACAATTGCAAAATAATTTAGGGGCTGGGCAGACCGGTATAAAGACCCAGCCTGGCACAGAGTGGGGGCGTGGTGATTCCACACTAACAACCCCGACTCTGTCCCCATACTGGCTTCACACCGCATGCCCCACCACACGGCAGGAGGTATCAGGGTGCTCCCTTGGCATAGTGTCCACACACACTGCACCAAAGGAGCACCGAAAAGAACAGCAAAACATTGGATCAGGGCCACGGTGTGCGGTTGCTGTAGCCCCAATCTTGCAAGGAAAGGGGCGGCGGGACACCACCCATTAGGGTCCGTATGTTCAGCCCTTTAGTTATGCCTTCACTATTGCAAAAATGAATGGATTCTAATAATTTGGAATTAGGTGAAAATATTTGAATAATTGCTTGTGAGCTCTGGCATCTACTCCCATGCATATGACATGTCTAAACAGATAGCTGTTGAGACTGGTTTTCAGTGTGTTTGCCTTCATTCATTAGAGAGGAAACTCCAGGTCAGCACTCTTCAGCACTGTCTTCAGTGATGGAATGCTGTCCCATGTTACCTTATCCTAAACTTCTTTCCACTAGCTACTTTCCTTGATCTGTCATGCCCTAAAAGTGAGACTATATGCAGCTCTAAGGAGCCAACAACAGTGTAGTAGTTTGAGCATTGGACATTGGCTCTGGAAATCAGGGTTCAAATTCTCAGCTATGGAAACCCACTGAGTAACTTTGGGCACCAGTGACTTAGCACTACAGAAATAATGCAGTATGGCACTGCTTTAACTACCATGGCACAATCCTATGGAATTATGTAGCACTGAACCAAGACAGTTAAAAGGGTGTCAAACTGCATTAATTCTGCAGTGCAGATTAGACTTATGAGAAGCCCGCGAGCAGGACATGAGAGCAACAGGACACAAGTAGTACATGAGGGCTGTTCCCCAGCAATAGATAATAATGAAAGAGAGATTTCCTTTGTAGCTGGAAGTAATATATAGCAATCATAGCTAGCAGCGTTATCGACCATGAGCCATTTGGGAATGCCGAGAGAGAAAAGGAAATTAGAACAATAAAAATGTGAGTGTCTTCAAATAGTAGCAAAGAGGATATTATTGGAGACCCTCTCAAAATGGTTTGGCTGTACATTCTTGATTCACACAACAAAAATTCTGCTTTTTTACAATTATGGCAGAACAACTTGTTTTGTTTTAAGTCAAGAAAAAAAATGATTACAGTCTAATTCACCAGATCGTGTGGTGCGTCATGCAAATGTATGATAGCAAATATTTCAACTGGCTTGTTACCCTTTTAAAGAATTTTTGATATTTTCAAATCATAGATACCGGTAAATATTTTAAAATCTGTTTGGCTACTGATTCATACTTAACACCAGATGGCAGTAGAGTATCAAATAAGATTTAGATTTTGAACAAATGTGTGGGAAGCAGTGTAGTTAATACTGAAAATTTGCTTTTTAGATCTGACTCAAAGCTAAGCAAGTAATCTGAGAGGAGGGTGAGTGTCAACACTATGATCCATTAACAAAACTAGGGATGTGCTTGAGCCTGGGCAGATAGAAGATTCATCAATATAAATCACTAATATAGATAAGAATTCTTGTTAAAATGTCCTTTTATTCTACACTATTGCAAGCCTTATAAATGATTATGTGTTTCTTAATATTCATCAGAGTCTTTCTAGTGAGACAGAATGCTGCAAGTGATCCTGATTATTCTATGTTGAAATAAAATAAGCACTCAGAAATAAAAATACTTTTTGGACTACAACTTCCAGAATCCCCAACCAACATAGCCAGTGGGCAGGCTGGTAGAGAGATTTGGAGATTTACAATCCATAGAAGTATAACTGCTTGTGCAATGGCATTCAGTCATTTTCAGTCATAAAAAAAAGATCTAATTCTTCCATCATATTTCACCAGTTCCTATATTTTTGTGGTTATATGTTTATAACCACAAAAATATCTATTAATATGATGAAATAGCATACAAGTTGATAAACTAATTCCTAGTTTCTTCTTGTTGTGTGCCTTCAAGTTTTTCCATCTTATGGCAACCTTGGGGTGAACCTATCAGAGGGTTTACTTGGCAAAATTTGTTCAGATGAGGTTTGACTTTCTGCTGAGACTGAGAGAGTGTGGCTTACCCAAGATCCTTGGGGATTCAAACCCTGGTCTCCAGAGTCATAGTCCAACACTCAAACTACTACATCATGCTGCTTTCCACTATTCTGTTTTAGGCTGCATCTGCACTGCAGAAATAATCCGGTTTGACACCAGTTTAACAACCATGGCTCAATGCTGTGGAATTCTGGAAACTGTGGTTTATTGTAGTACCAGAGCTCTCTGACAGAGAAGGCTAAATGTCTCACAAAACTACAGTTCCCAGAATTCCATAACATTGAGACGTGGCAGTTAAAGTGGTGTCAAGCTGGGTTATTTCTGCAGTGTGGATACAGCTTTATTCCACACAAAAGCATCATGTATTATTTCACCAGCCATGCTAGAAGACATGCCATTGGTTGTGATTTCAGATTTTAACTCCCATAAATATCTATTAATATTTTAATAATCTCTAAAATGTTTGTGTTGGCCAGAAGTTGCATTTGATGGGAAGGATGTAGTCTTGAAAGGCTTCTAAGAAATCCATTAAATAATAATAATAATAATAATAATAATAGCAAAGCAGCTTCATTTATATACCGCTTCATACCACTCTATGGGGTGTCTAAGCGGGTTTACAACTGTAAGCTCATTGCCCCCCAACAGTTGGGTACTCATTTTAGCGACCTCGGAAGGATGCAGGCCTGAGTAAGGGAACACTCCTAGTAAAAGATCTTACACAAAGCCTTTGGAGAGCTCCCCTGAGATTCAAATAATTCCTGATGGCAACAGAACTATCTGTTTAAATTCACACCTGTCCTTTTCTTCTAACTGTGTTCATAGGAGAATCTGGGAATCAAATCTATAGCTCAAAGAAGCAGGAGGGACTTCAATTTACATCCTTGCTATTGCTGCTGCTATTGCTATTACATCCTTCATGAGCTGGTGGGTTTTTTTCACCCGGTAGACTACTAACCAGTACTCCAGAGCACCTGAGAGGTCAGGAATGAGAGGAAGGAATATTTATTTATTTCAGATATTTTATATTGTCTTCAAGTCTATACAGGCTCCCAAGGCAATGGATAAACAAAAGTCATTAAAATAAGATAAAGATACAAACATTTAAAACACATTAAAATCAGGAAGGTGAAGCTGCCTCTCGTTAAACAATTGTAATTTATTTATGCCTTCGTTAGCATAAAAATGAATGGATTCCAGTAACTTGGAGTTATGTGAAATTATTTGAAGTGAATGGCTTGTGAGTTCTGGCATCTACTCCTATGCATATGGTATATCTAAACAGATGGGTCTTGACACTAGTTTTCACTGTGTTTTCCTTCATCCATTAGAGAGGAAATTCCAGGCCAGCTTTTCCGAGGCTGTATGGAAGCCCTGCCAACCACACTGCTGGCCCTGAGGACACCAGAAAGGGAGATAGAGCAACCGCATGGGGCCAGCAGCAGCAGCTTTAATTTTTTTACATTTTCTCAGACACATGCGCACATGTACAGGGACACATCCCGGCAAACCTGTACACCTGTGCAGAACATGTCATAGGCTAGTTTACAGTATGTCAGTCTCTGTGTACAAAGGTGACTGATGTTCAACATCCCTGAACACCTGCACAGGACCTATCATACACTTACATATCATACAAGGATTCACTGACCTCTAATTGCCCCATGGAGTGGGTGCCGTAGACAGGTGCCACTGTCTGATTGTGCTACCCTAGGGGTGGAGGAACGAGTTTGTCAACTGAAAAGATACCTGTCGTCCTCCACAAAACATGTCCCACACAGATCAGTGGGGAGAAGAGAGGTACATGCAAGGGATGTTTGTGTGGACAGACTTGATACATGCAGCTGGTGGTCATGCAAGGCACATGGTCAACAGGACACACAGACAAATGTTACTCCAGGAGCCCCCCCAATCATGCCAGGAAGTGTTGTGCAGGTCTTATGCACACCTCCACACCTGCGCAGAAGAGGTGACAAAAGCCTCTTTCATGCAAACTACTGTGCATTCTGACCGCAAGCGTACATGTGACAGCATGCATTTATTGTCATAATAGAGAATAGTTGCCAGGGCGCTTGTGTAGCGTTACAATTAGGGTTAGGGTTAGAGTTAGGGTTCAAATATTAAAGCGCACCTACAGTGGTGCATCTACAGCTGGAAGCATAGGGCGCTTTAAATTAAAGCCTGCATCGTAGGGTGCATGCTCTGGATTGCCAACTCAATTTCTGCCGCATGTGCGGTGGTGCATTTATACAGCCATTTTAAATATCTGGTGCCCTTTTTCTGATGCACAGGTGTCGCTGCATACATACACACGTATGAAGATGTGCATCTTTGCAGAAGAAGCGGAAAAGAGCTGCTCCTTTTTGGAGCGGCTTTTCTTGGCATATAGCGCCTAGAGGGCGCTTTCCTGCTGGCTTTTAGGCATACATCATCTAAATGCCACACCTCCAAATCACCCTGAAAGCACCTCTTTTTGCCTGTCTGTAATAATAATAATAATAATAATAATAATAATAATAATAATTTATTTTTACCCTGCCCCTCTACAGAGCAACCAGGGTGGCTTACAACATTAAAAATTTACATAAATACAATCCCCATCCCATCCCAACCAACCCCAAAACCCACCCACCCCTTAGAAATTATTAAACAGTATTACAAATTTAAAATCATATTTAAGATAAATACTTTTAAAAATTAAATACATTAAATCACAGAAGTATGTACAAACATCTCCCAGCACAACACACCGTTTCACATGCTATGTAGGGAGTCATCATGGTTCCACTGGGAGATTGCACAGGGAGACTACCTCAGTTCAGATCTATCTGAATAGATAGACTAGAATAACACAATCTCCCTCCCGCCATCAGATAGCTCTTTCCTAGACGTCTACAATGTCGCTGTCTATTTATGTTATATGTTTTATTAATTTGGTTTTAAATGAGATTTTAATCTATTTAATGATTTAATATATTTTTAAGGGGGCATTTGTTGCTGATTTGTATGGGTGTACTCTTTTTAACTTGTAAGCCGCCTTGACAGCCCTGGCTAAAGGCGGGGTATAAATAAAGTTTTATTATTATTTATTATTATCCTCAGTAGGGAAGGAGAGGAAGACTAACTCTTAGGCCGGGAAATCTAGTCAGGAAAGGCCTGTCGGAGGAGATCCATCTTGACAGCTTTCTTGAAACTGGTCAGAGTAGTAATTTGACAGATCTCATCCGGCAGGCCACTCCATAGTCTGGGAGCGATAGCCGAGAAGGCCTTCTGGGAGGTAGCAGACAGCCTAGTTTTTATGGGCTGTAGCAGATTCCTCCCAGAGGACCTGAGTGCATGGGGTGGATTGTATGGAAGGAGGCGTCCTGAAGATAGGATGGACCCAAGCCATTTAGGGCTTTAAAGATAGTAACCAACACCTTGTCCTGAGCCCAGAAACTAATTCGCAGCCAGTGAAGAGACTTCAAGACAGGTGTTATGTGGTCTCTTCTTGATGTTCCCGAGACCAATCTGGCTGCCATGTTCTGTACTAATTGAAGTTGCCGGACCAAGCACGAGGGTAGCCCCATGTAGAGCTCATTAGAGAAGTCAAGATGGGAGGTTACCAGCGCGTGCACCACAGTTTCCAAGTCCCTTACTTCCAGGAAAGTGTGCAGCTGGCATGTCAGCCGAAGCTGATAACAGGCACTCCTGACCATCACATTTACCTGATTTGTCATCTGGAGCAATGAGTCCAGGAGCACCCCCAGACTGCGAACACAGTCCTTAGTGGAGAGTGTGACCCCGCCTAGGACTGGAGGTTGTATCCCAATACCTAGTTCCGGGGCTGTTACTGCAAACACCTTCATTTTTTCTGGATTTAGTCTCAATCTGTTTTTCCTCATCCAGTCCATTACTGCCTTAAGACAGTCATTGAGAGAAGGGATGCCATCAGAAGTCAAAGCCGACAACTGAGACATGGAGAAGTATATCTGGGTGTCATCAGCCACTCATAACACCACTCCCCATGTCTCCGAATGATCTCTCCCAGCGGCTTCATGTATATATTAAATAGCATCAGGGACAGGATGATGCCTTGGGGGATGCCATAATTAAGGTCTTTTCTTGTAGAGCAACTGTCCCCGAGCCTCACCCTCTGAGATCTGCCCGAGAGGAAGGAACGGAACCACTGCAATGCAGTGCCTCCAATTCCTAACCCTCCCAGCGATCCAAAAGGATGGTATGATCTATTGTATCAAAGGTCGCTGAGAGGTCCAGTAGCACCATCGGGGTCACACTACTCCTGTCAATGCTCAGACGGATGTCATCAGCCAAGGCAACCATGGCAGTCTCCACCCCAAATCCTGTCTTAAAGCCAGTTTGAAATGGATCTAGATAATCAGTTTCATCCAAGACAGTTTGGAGTTCAAGAGCAACCGCCCTCTCGATCACCTTGCTTTAAAAAAGGTAGTAATGAGACTGGCCTATAGCTATTCATATCCAGGGGGTTAAGGGAAGGTTTTTTCAGAAGCGGCCTAACCGCCACTTCCTTCAGACAAGGTGGAATATAGCCTTCCCTGAGGGATGTGTTGACGATGTCCCTAAGGAATCTCCTCAATGCATCCCCCCCCCAGACGGCCAGCCATGATAGGCAAGGATCGAGAAGGCAGGTTGTTTTCCTCACTCTACCAAGGAGCTTGTCCACATCATTGGTATTCACAAATTGAAACTGATCCAGTACAGTTTCATTGACGGAGTTGCTGGATGCCTCGTCACTTGATTCTGTTATAATACTGGCATCTAAGTCAGCTCTTATCTGAAAGATTTTATCTGCAAAGAAGTTTTCAAATGCATCACAGCAGGCCGTTGTTGGGTTAAGTAGTGAGTTCTGTGCCAGGGAAACCCGCGACAGCTCCCCTACCACCCTAAACAGCGCTGCTGGACGGGACTCTGCAGACGTAATACGTGCAGAGCAGAAAGATCTCTGCGCTGCACGTATTGCCTCTCAAATCAAGAAAATTCTTATGATGAGTCTTGTCAGATAAGAGTTGAGTTTTCCACCAGATGCACTCCAGTCGTTGTCCAACCCGCTTCCTTTTCCTAAGCTCTTCCGTATACCAAGGGTTACGATTAGAAGCGGGTTGGAAAGGATGCTTGGGAGCAATTGTGCCGATAGCCTTGGCCAAATCGGTGTTCCAAGTGTTAACCAAAGCTTCGACAGAATCACCAGCATTGCCAACCATTAAACCCTCCAAGACTTTCTGGAATCCAATTGGTTCCATTAGCGTACAAGGGCGGACCATTCTAATGGGTCCACCACTCCTGGTGGGGCGAATAGTGGCTCTTAGTTCTGCTTTGATCAGGAAATGATCCATCCATGACAATGCAGTGGTTTTAATAACCTCCACCCACGGATATTCCTGTTCCGCACTGAAGACTGCATCGAGGGTATGACCTGCACAATGTGTGGGCCCGACGACCAATTGGGATAGGCCTATGTTTGTCATGGAATCCATGAACTTCTGAGCCGCAACTGTTATATTTGACAAACTGGTCTCGAGTGGAATGTTGAAATCACCCAGAACTAAAAGCCTGGGTGACTCTAACAGCAACTCTGAGACCAGCTGTGTCAGCTCCGTTAGGGAGTCTGTTAGACAATGGGGTGGTCGGTATACTAGCAGAATCCCCAAACTATCCCTGGTCCTCAGGCTCAGGAATAGCCCCTTATCTTCATTTCTGCTGACTCTGGGGATTGCCACATCTGTAACCCAAGTTTTCTTTTTCTCAACCAGAGTTATGATGAGCACATTCTATTTGTTTGTTAATTTGAATCTTAGGGTATTACTACATGTGGCTTTTAAACTGTGATTACTCTGGGAAAGAAGCAGCTTTGACGATACTCATCGCATGATGATGTCTCCAACCCATAACTGCCCTGTCCCCGGCCCATTCCTTTTCATTGGTGGAGGAAACCTGTGAATGAGCTGCACTCTACATCTCTTTTGTGAATGTCACATGAACCCCTGTGCTCATTTCTCTCACACTGGCTGTCTACAACTGTAGAATATTAAAATATTTCTACCTTTACAAACAAAAATCTAATGAAAAGTGAAATCACATATTTGTCTCATGCATTACACTAGGGCTTAGAAAAGTTACTTTGAGGGTCAATGACCCCCAGAAGTCCCCCATAAGCATAACCACTGACCATGTTGTAAAGGATATGCAAGAGTTGTAGTCTAAGTGTTATACAATCCAAGCCTTGTATTGCACATAGAGTTGCCAGGTTGGATATGGGACAGAGCTCATGTACCTTTAATTCTGAAGAGTTCATTGAACAAGACAAGCTATCAAAAAACTATGTCAAGCTGGACAAAGTGTCTGTATCTCTCTTACCTTCTGAACTCCAACTTTACCTGTAGCTGTCTGCTCCCAACATAGCTCTTGTCTTGCCAGTAAAGACAGAGGAGGGACATGGAGGCACTGCCAACAAGAATAGAGCTGGGATTCATGCTCCCTCCCTCCCATTCTCCTTCAGAGAAAATAATGAAGACACACAAAGCTAGAAAAAGAATTGACATTTCTTTGAGCTATCCTTTGTGTCCAATCTATGTCATCCCTTTTTTAGCAGTGCAGTTAATAAGATCGTCCAACCATTTTGCTGGCCAAGGAAGGCTTTGTTTGTTGTAAAGTAACCATAATGCAACCTGGAGCCCGCATCAATGCCTGTGTCACATGTCATATTGATTATATGTCATACTGAATATTTGCTTTCTTCCAGAATTCTGCAAGAAGCACCACAAATGGCATGTGAAATCTCCCTATACTGTCTGCCATCCATGGTAATTTTTAGTTTATGGAATTTAAATGAGGTTCAAGAAGCTCTCCTTAGGATTAATCCTAACCTTATACCTAAGAAACAAGAAGGAAGAGATTTAAAATTCAAGCCAAGCAACCAAATAAAGCATCTCGATGAGCACAATGATATTGCTATATTTCTAAAGCAAACATAAAAGAGCAGACATTATATCACTTACACTTTCACTTTTGATTCCAAAGGTTGTAAATTAATGTGATATTTCTGAATATTATTTTCCACATCCATATCAAGTTGGTGACTGGGGAAAGAAAAAAAGAGAAAATGGGAAGGATATCCATTAAGGTTTATTTGAGCAAAACATTTTACAGTCACCATAAGCATCTATCCACTCAAAAGACAATGTACTCCAACTGCTTGCTCTAAAATGGGCCTATCTTAGACAAAGAGTGAGGAAAAGTCTCACTGGCATTCCTAAAAGCCAGGCTGTCCTAAAACATTGACAAAAGAAACCTAATTCACCACTCTTGCAATTACTCGCCCCCATCCCCTTTAACATCTTTTCTTGTCCTTTACAATGCTACTGTTGCTTTGGTGGAATACCAACATAGGAGTTTATCACACGAAGGCAAATTGCTTAAATTCTGTGCAGAAATGGGATTTAAAAATCTGAAAAAACCTGCAAAGGCAGGTTGTTTTTCAGATGTGTTTTTGTAAAGGAGAAATAATGTGCCATTAATCCAAATGGAAAGTTGCCAAAACTCACTCCTTTTTACTTTCAGAAGTTCCCAAAAGTAAATAGGAGTGGGTTTTGTGACTTTCCCTTTGGATTAATGCGTTCTCCTTGACACCAACGTTGCATGAAAAACAACCCACTTTTGTGGGTTACTTCTACTTTCTGTTCAAGCTAACCCCAAATGTCATGTGAAAAACAACCTGCTCTTATGGGTTGTTTTCACTAAACCCAGTTTCTGCAATAGTCAATGCAATAGTCTTATATCTGCAGCAATCTTTTGTGTCCCCCTTTTAGGAGATAGAGATGTATATTGCTTTTCATGTTTGCTGGCAAATTTTAGTCAGAAATAAGTCAATTCTGTCTATAGAGTTTATCACATGCAGGAAATCCCATGCAGAAATGGGGTTTTAAATTAGAAAAAAAACCAAAAAAGCAGGTTGATTTTCACACAACGTAGTTGTTAAAGTGTTGTTAACCCGAACGGAAAGTAGACAGAAGCCACTCATTTTTACTTTCAGAAAATCCTGAAAGTAAAAAGGAGCGGCTTTTGTTTACTTTCTGTTTGGATTTACAACACTTTAACAATGACGTGTGTGAAAATCAACCCACTTTTGCGGGTTTTACCCAGCTTTTAAATCATGTTTCTGCACAGGAGTTCCCCCGTGTGATAAACTCCTATATAAATAGCAACAGTTCTATTGGTACGTTACCTGTTCCTGGTGATTTATTCCTTTAATTGCTCTTAGGAGCTCTACAGACGGGCCCTTTGGGCCATCCTGGAGGCAGGGATGGGGAGGGGCAGCCACACGTCGGTGTGTGGTGTCAGGACGTCCTTCCGGCGCAGCCTTTTGACATGCTGCACCAGAAGGGGCGCTAAAGAGCCGCACACTGGCTCTTAGGGAGCCCTTTTTGCCAGCTCTGAAAGGAGCGGCATTTTGCTCCTTTCCGAGGTGGCAAAAGGGAGGATCGGGGCCGAGGCATCCGGCAGCCTTGGCCTCGATCCTCTGCTAACCAGGGCCACCCAGGGCCACCCATCTGCATCCCCCCCTTAGTGCAGCTTTCACTTCATTTTCCAAAATTTGGGGTCCATCTTCAAATGATTCTTCTGCCCAGTTGTCATTCATCCCTCTATCTCTTTTGAGTCAACTCTTCTGTATATTGTTTCCATTATCTTTTTATTTTTTCTTGGTTATGTATTGATCATAGAGCCTCCCTACCTTGGGTTTGAATTCCCCTTCACTCATCTTGTCAAAGAGGTGTCTTGTTCTTCCTTTTTTGATGGCCTCTTCTATTTCCCTGCAGTGATTATTATAGTAATTCTCTTTGTCTTCACATACTAATTGCTGGACAATTGCATTCATGAATCTAGTTCTAGTCCTGTCTACTTTTTCTTTTGCTTCTCGTCATTCTTTTATTACTTGTAGTATTTTGTCAGTCATCCATTGATTCTTCTCTTTCTTTTTAGCTACCCATATTGTCTTTCTACATTCCTCTTAGAATATGTCCCTTGCTTCTGTCCATAGAACATCTTGCTCCTTGTCAATTATTCTTAGCAGTTCAAATCTATTTTTCACATTATCTTTGAACACTTCTGGGAAGTTCTTCAGGTCATATTTTGACATTCTGATTAATTTGGTGTTTTTCTTTAGCTGTATTCTAATTTTTGATATTAGCAATTCATGGTCTGTGCCACAATCTGCTCCTGGCCATGTTTTTGCAGAGAACGGAGCTTCTCCATCTTCTGCTTCCAGTTATGTGGTCTATCTGATTTTTGTATTAGCCATATGGTGATGTCCATGTGCATAGTCTTCTCTTTTCTTCTCTTCTACCTGTATGAAGAATGTCTTTGCTATGAATATTTTGTTGGCCTAACAAAATTCTTATCAGTCACTCTCCAGTTTTATTTCTTGTTCCTAGTCCAGAATTTCCTGCAGTCTTTTATTCTTCTCTGTTCCCTATTTTTGTACCCCAATCACCTATGATTAACAAGAAGTCCTGGTTTGGTGTCTTATCAATCTCTTCTTGGATTCTGTCATAGAATTTCTCAATCTCTTCCTCCTCTGCCTCCATGGTTGGGGCATATACCTGGATTATGGCAATGTTGATGGGTTTCCCCAAAGCATAGTCAACATAATTGAATCTGATTTTGCATTATATCTCTGACAGGTTTTACTATGTCTCTTCTCACTATTAAAGCCACTTCCTTCTTCCTTGTCTTTTCACTTCCAGAGTAGAACACTGTCTGACTTGAAATGTTCAATTCCTGTCCATTTTAGGGGCAAAACAGACCATTGCAAAGGAGAAGATCTGTGCCACCCCTTCAGCACTAGACTGAGGCTGTGGCAACTGCATGCCATGGCCCTGATCCAGCATTTTTCCATCCCTTTTGGGGCTGGAAAAGAAGCACTCTTTTCACTGCCACCACAGTTCTTATGAACTTCTATGACGCATTTAAACACCACACCACAGGAAAGTCACAATGCAGCCGTCATGCCCCCACTCTAACCCGATGCTGGCCCTTTGGGCTGGTCTGTTCAGCCCCTTAGTTTGTTCACTCTTAGTTTGTTCACATTTCTGTGTGTATATGTTCCATTTTTGTTTGTTTTACTGTATTTAGCTTCTCCTGACTCATACTGTTCAGAGTTCATGTGTCTGTGATATGTGTAGTGATTCTTCATGCATTTTTTGTGTCTTTCTACTTTTTGACTTTCATTCTGGCTGAGCCATTTAATTCCTATCTCAGCCTACCACTTAAAATGCATCCATCTTGCACTGATTATTCAACCAACACTTTAGCTGAGTAACCCACTAGCTAAATCAAATAAAGCTTGAACCCCCAGTAAAACCCATGCAATTTTTTATTTAAAATAAAAACTCTTTAGAACTTACTTTTCAAGTAAATATTTTCCATCACTAACTTGCTCCAAGGTATGCTGCAGTCTTTTGAGTTCTTCCTGCAGGGAGACCAATAAATAAATAAATAAATAAAACAGCAGACACCAAACTATTAGCTTTTAAAAATTAAATATTCCACTTCAGGCTTCACTTATGAGGATGGGATAGCCTATCAGGTGGAGTGGTGGCTGCTGAACTGATTTTATATACTGAGCATGATCTCTACTTGAATGCAATTTATTATTTTTATCATTTATTTCTTTAATTTATATCCTGCCTTTTTTTCTGCCATGGAACCCAAAGCAGCTAAAAACAATTTAAAACAAATCGGAGGTAAAATCTTATTGGACAAAGGTTAAAAAAAGCCTTTCAGATAAATAATTCAATTTTTTAAAGCAAATGGTCTTAAACAGTAGAAAACATTTAAAACATAATTGAATGGGTAAAACCACAGCACACTACCTTCAGACAACCTTTTGCTACATGGTTTAAGAATCAAAGGTCTGTCTCAACAAACCAGCTTTTGTTTGTCAGTAGAAACAATGCAGATGTGAGGGCAGCCAGACTTTCTAGGGAAGGGAGTTCCACAGCCTAGGAGCAGCCATTGAAAAGTGTCTCTCCTATGTCTTCACCAAATGTGCCCGTGATGGTAGTGGAATCAAGAAGAAGCCTTCCACCAATGATAATAAAACTTGAGCTGGCTTACATAAGGAGATACAGACATTTAGGAGATTGCTACATATGGCTTTTAAACCATGATTACACCAGGAAGAAAGCATCCCTAGTGATATTTATCACACAATGACACCTCCAGCCTGTAGCAGCTCTGTCCCTGACCTGTCCCTTTTCACGTTAGGGAAAACCTCTCAATGACCTTACAATCATGCAAATCCCCAGGTGCAAAATATAACTGCTGAGGCAGTTGCGTGATTGGCAGTCATGTGGTGTCAGTGTCTCCTCTTCCCCTTGTCGCACCTTCTCCTTGCTATTCCCAAGCATTCTGATTCCCCGGTTGTTGTTTTTCTTTTTCTTTTTCTTTTTCTTTTTTTAAAACTTAACTTGCAATAACTCACAATAGCAGGCTTCAGGAGTTGCATGACAAAAGTGGGGAAAATAAAAATAAATAATTGAAAGGTATGCTGGGTAGCACATAAGACAGGGATGCAGGCTTAAGGGAAGGTCAGGAAAAGAGTGCAGTGGGGGCAGTAGCCCCCATTATGTGATTGAGATGATGTGTGGTGATGGGTGCTTTGAAACTGGTATGTTTCCTTTAAAAAAAACAACTAATGTGATTGCTGCAAGAACACGGCTCATGCTATAAAAGTCATAGATAGTCTAGACCCAAGCCATGCAGGCTTTAAGGATCATAACCAGCACTTTGAATTCTGCCCAGAAAAAATAGCCAGCGAAACTGTTTCAACAGGAAGTTATATGATCACTTCAGGCAACCCCAGTCAGCAGCATGACCATTAACATTATAGATCTGTGGAAGTCTATGGAAGAGATCCAAAACAGAGGTACTATTGAACAGTCGTGTCCCTAGGGTTGGTGTCACCCAGTGCGGTAACTCATGGTGTCACACACACACCCATTGACCTCCTCCCATTTCACACCATACAGAATTCTTAGGACTGCTTTTTGACATTAATGTTACTAGTAAATTGTAATTCTATATACCACTGAATGTAATGTGAATAGCTGTGACATAAACAACTAGCAAAATTAAAAATTATACCTTCAAATTACAACATCATATGCACAACCTAAATGTATTTACATATAGATAGTGAAGATTTGGTTAAAATGTGATGTTTTTAGAGAAAAATTAAAAATAATATTATTATTTTTTTAAAAAAGTTGAAATTTGAATTTTAAAACATTCTGGGGGTTCTCCTTTCTCCTCCCTCTGAGCTTCACCCCACTCCCAGCATCTTTTAAAGCATTTTAAAAGGTGAATGCCACAGCCCATTTCTGCCAAAAGGTAGGTCTTTGAGGAGCAATGGTGTCAGCCCCCCTTAGGGTGTTACCTGGTGCGATATGCACCCCATAGTGATGCCACTGCTGTTGAAGAGAAACTGCTTCATGCACTCACCAGCCTTGGGTCTCAAGGTGACAGGACAGTCAGGACTATCACTGGAGAGCTTAGGCTGGAGTCAGACTCATAGGGCAAGAGGCATTCAGCCCTCCCCCCGCCCCAAATATTTTGGTCCTAAACCAATTGGAGCTAGATTAAAACAAGCCTTAAAACCTTGGGGCAAGGTTAAAACAAACCTAAGAGAAAACTTTGAATTCAGCTCAGAAACAAACAAGAAGGCATACAGGTCATTGATACATGGTTTCTTAAACAGATGCCATTAGGTTGCAGACCCCTTTTGTTTTATAACAATAACTGGTTTTAGTTACTTTTTGAATTGCAGTGATGTACAGCCTTGCTGCCTAAATGGTTTTATCACAGCAGTTTGCAGAATCCTGTTTTATTTTTATTTTTTTTAAAAAATGTTTATTGAATTTTAAAAACACTTAAATTTTAAAAAGACATACAAATCAAATAATTATCAAATTAACATAATTATAACAAAATATTACAATCTACCATCTTAGTCATACACACCATTCTCACAACATTTTATCTTTATTTACCTATTAACCTCCTTATCAATTCCTCCTTTCCTTTCTCATGCTCCTTTTCCACACTCTCTCTCTCCCTTACCCCCTTATACCTCTACTATCCTTCTTTTCCTTTCCTTATGTTCTTTCTACCTCTGTTGCCTTCCTTATTCATTTCCCTCCTCTTCTACTTTGCATTCCATTCTTTATTCTTTTCCTTTTCATTTCCCCTTCTCAATCTTTCTATCTTCCCCTTCTGGTGGTATTAAATCTCTCCCATCCTATTCACCTTCCTCTAAATTGGCAATTGCTGGGAAGGAAGGAATGTGTAAGAATGTAGAAGTGAATATGGAGTAAGAATGTGATGAGAAATGGTCAGAGTCAGTAAGTAGTAGGTAGGAGGATGTAGAGAACTACTACTGCTGTAGGCTTAGAACTACAACTGCAACTAGTTATTTTATTTTTTAAATGATTTTCCAAGCATGCATTACAACATTAGCACAGAAGATCAGTGGTTAATTAGTAATATGCCATTCTCAGTCTTAAAATGGCCATAATTTGGAAATGGTTGAAATTGTCTAAAAGCAAGCCAGTGGGTGTGAATTTCCTGTTTCCATAGGCCAGGGAGAAAGAAAATCTAAATGTTAAATGATAGGGCTCTGGGTTGTTGTTTTAGCTTAAACTTCCCTTTAAAAAGATTAAGATGATCTTGGTAACAAGGGACAAATTGGCTCTGAAAGACAGCAGTCAAAAGATAAGCCCTTAAGCCTGGTTACATTTGCGGAATTGTTAGCAACAGCTTAACTCTCTGAATTAGATAAAAATGTAAGAGAGAGAGAAAGAGAGAGATGTTGCCAATATGGAGTCCATCATAGAGGGACTAGCAATCTATGCCAAAGAGCAAACAGAAAAGGCCAGGCAGGAAAAAATATTTGGACAATGGCTACGTCATGTCATGGTGCAACCTCTGTTAAAAGTTTGGTAGACAAGGCAATGGATAATTTGAAGAAGAATTAAAAATGGAGGTTACTCAGATGATTGATTATGACACATATCTGGAACTTTTATTTTTGCCAATGGATAGCCATTGCTGGAGACCAATGGAGAGAGACTACTAAATTTCATGTCCTACTTAAGGAAAGGAAACTGGTTAGCCATAGGGGCTAGTCTACATTAGGAACAAAAGGCCGAATAGACGCCTGCTTCTCCCACACCTGCTCCAGAGCCACCAAGTGCAATTTTTCTCCTCAAGGACATCAGATAAATTATCTACACTTCCAACTGTCCTGGGAAATTTTCCAGGGTCCACAACTGCTCCCCAACATGCTGCTACCATTGCCACTGCCACCACTGCCCCCTTCAAACTTTGGGTCCAGTTCATGCCCAAATGATTCACATCCTCCTCCCTCTGCTGGCATGTCCATTGCTCTGCTGTAAATGAGGTACCCAGAATGTGGTCTGGGCAGTTTTTCACAGCTAAGAGCCAGCAGCAGTGGTACTGCCAAAGAGGAGAGAAAAACATTTTAAGGTGACAGTGGGGGTGATGGGGCAGTGGGTAGTGGTGGTGCCAGCAGTGGCAAGGGTAGTGGTGGTGCATGCTCCTGAGAAAACTCCAGAGTTTAAAAACTGTGCAATAAAACTCTGCATTTGGCACAGATCTGTTTTAAACCCTGCATCTGGCACAGATTGAGACATGCATTGTGTCACCTTATCTTCCCAGAGCTTGAGGGGATTAACAAGCAGTGTAGACAAGACCTAGATCTAGAATCAACAGGGCAGTGTCCCCTTGTCTACCACATGAAGCAGAGCAGTAGATCAGGGAAAGAGTATCTGCCACTGATATTAAGAGCAATTGCCTATCTACAGAGAATATATCTGTCAGTGTCAAGGGAGTTTTGCTGGCATGCTTTTCAGTACAAATGTTATAGCTTCAGATTTAACATAATAGAAAGTTATTCAAGCAAAAAAAATATTAAGGAACTTGAATGGACTGGAAAACAAACATGTCACCTACAGTTTAATATATCTAACTGTTTCTCTGTGTGCATCAGTTATATATGCTAATTTAACATGAGGTGGACTTGAAGGCAATTTAAGAAGCTTAAGCAGTGCTTTATGTCTTCCTTTAGTTCATTAACTTTGGAATGTAATGCAAAACCAAAAACCAATGAAAATTAAGCAAGGTCAAAATAAAACAGTTTGACTTTTTTGCAGAGTAAAAAAAAACTTTCAAGGTTACCCAGGTTAAATTAATTATAAAATGGAATGAGGACATTTGCATTGTACATTCTGCCAGCACTGACCTGAGACCAGAGTTTGAAGTTTCTCTGCAAGGAGGCCATAGTTCAGGCATTTGTGCATCTGCCTTCTGAAATTAAGGACCAATTAAGGATTGAGCCATGGTTCATCTGATAGTACAGTTACAGAAGTAAATATTTGCTGCCCACTAGTTGTGTTTGCAGTTGCATTTATATTATAACTAAATATAAATACATACAAACCAAATATAAATTCTGGAGGGAAATATCTACTTTTGAACAACAAATATCCTAAATTGATTTTTCATTTCTGAAGGCATAATGCACAAAAATGCATATTTATATTATTAGAGCCAGCATAGTGGAGTGGCTTTAGTGTTGGACTAGAACTCTAGAAAACCAGGGTTTGAATCCCTGCTCAGACAGGAAAACACTGGGTGTCTTTAGGCAAGTCATACTTGCTGAGCTCTCACATTCTCACTGAGGGGGACAAACCACCTCTGAATAACTCTTAGATCTTAGCTAAGATCTTAGGTGTAATCTATACTACAGAAATAATGTAGTTTGACACCACTTTAATCAGGGGTAGGCAACCTTTCCCCTTTAAGGGCCGAGGGACTTCAGCTCCCAGAAGCCTCAGCCATGTTGGCCAATAGTCCCATGTTGGCCAATAGCTCCTGGGATTCTGGGAGCTGAAGTCCCTCGGCCCTTAAAGGGGGAAGGTTGCCTACACCTGGCATATAACAACAACAAATTTATATTATCTAATCTGTTTTCATTGTATTTTGTAATTTTATAGGATGTTATTGTTTTTAACTGCCTCAGCTACTTTGAGTGGCACAACATCACTAAAAGAGCAAGATAGTGTCTAAATAAATAAATGAAAAGGGGCAAATAAAATGATCAAGTGACATGCAGTAATTCTATGAGAAAAGATTATAATATTTGGAGATCTTTTCTATGCAATACATGTGCTCAGTCACAAAGCCAAACTCCTTCCCCATCTGAATTTTGTGGTTAACCAGAGATTTGAACCCATAAACTAAATCCACATTCAGTCCTAAAAGTATGTCCATTTAAATCAATGGGGTGTGGATTATTGTTTACTAACAAGCCCCATTAATTTCAATGGGTCTAATGTAATTGGGGTTACAGCTGGATATAGTTCCATGTCTCCTCCTAGGGCAACCTTTCCCCTTTAAGGGCCAAGGGACTTCAGCTCCCAGAAGCCTCAGCCATGTTGGCCAATAGTCCCATGTTGGCCAATAGCTCCTGGGATTCTGGGAGCTGAAGTCCCTCGGCCCTTGAAGGGGAAAGGTTGCCTACATTGCTGCTGTCCAACACAGGGTCATGTAACAGTTACCTGAATGTCATTATTGCCTACTGCATATTTTGCAAGAGCAGCCATGTTGAAGAAGTTCCCAACCCAATTTACAAAAAGAAAAAGAAAAAGTTCTTCCAATTTTCAAATGAAGCTGAGGTCTTGTGAAGATGCTCCTAAGATGGTAATATGGCAAACTGCAATGTTTGAAAATTGTGTGGTTACTTTCCCTGCAAAAATGGTTGCCAAAATTAGTCTGAGGTTCCTGCAGTGGAGATAGAGTTATTAGATATAGTTAGGACTAAACATGGTCTTGGCCTCACTGCGATTTACAGATTTATTTAATACCATTTTCTTATCCCATGAACTCTGGAGAAGCTGAACCATACCTCAACAACAACTTAAGTAGAAAGCAAAGATATAGCCATTTAGTTTGGAAAATCAGTATGCAAGGGATCTTGTAGCACCTTTGAGACTAACTGAAAGAAAGAAGCTGGAAGCATTAGCGTCCATAGACTTGAGACTACTTCCTTAGATGAATGAGTGGAGAGTCCAGAGGCAGATCTATATAAGCTGGTTGTGTGAGAGAATGTCAATTCAAATTCAAAGCCTTGTGGGTATGGAAATAAGGTGACAAAAGCAGGAGGAAGGCTGTTGCATGAAGCCAAGGAGAGTAGATAACTTGACCAGTTCTTCACTTCCCCTCTCTGTTTCCCACACTACATTCCAATAGTCAATCATGTGGTTATCTACTCTTCTTGACTGTATGCAACAGCCTTCCTCCTGCCTTTGTCCCCTAATGACCATCATTAATACTGAACTTATTCAGTATTATCTCCATATCCACAAGGTTTTGAATTGACATTTGCATACACAAACGGGTTTATGTAGGTCTGTCTCTGGGCTCTCAACTCCAAATATGCATCTGAGAAAGTAGGCTCAAGTCTATGAAAGCTCATGCTACCGGCCTCTTTCCTTCATCTCAGAGTTAGTCTCAAAGGTGCTACAATTTCCCTTTACATACTTAGGTAGAAAGCACAACCCCCACCTCCATTTTCAGCAAAATAATTAAAGTCCTGGAGGGTTATTTTAAATGATTTACAATTGCTTTCTAACTTAAAAGCCATTTGGAGGACCCCAGTCATAAAACTCATTGCCACCCTTGAAAAATAAAAGTTGTTCCTCTCTTTTTCTTTTCATATGCATACAAGTCTGAAAATTCTGCAAGTTTTCCTGGAAAATGATTTGCCTATAGTGTGGTTGAATCTGAAAGATAACCTTTTTCATTTTTCCAAAGCACTCCAGTGGTCAATTTTGTTTTCAGTATATCCCAAAGCAATGCAAGGTAATTTAGAATGTGGAAACAATTTACAATTGACTTTATATATAGCCAAGGGTGACAAAACCTGCATTACTTACATAAATCATTATGTGCATGTGTTTGACATCATTTTATATTAACCTAAGGGCAAAGGCTTAACAAAAAGTAAGAAAAAATGTCTCTGACATTTTTTGACCATTCAATCATTCAATTGGCTTGTTTTTTTATGGGAAGCTGTAATAGGACATCTACAAAAGGGGCTAGTAAAGTTTGCATAATTTGGAAGAGCTGAAGACATAAAATCTATACTAATTTCAGTTTTGCGTCATTAAACATGAAGTATTGATTATTGCTCCTTGCAACAAAATTTATGAAGCTAGCTATGTTGCTGTGTCCACATAAAGTGATTTTGATGCTTTGCCCTCAGACCCCAACTACCATAAATGATGGCTCCTGGTGACAGGCTACAGCTGAGATGCCGTTGTTCCAATTCACAGCCTTAGAAGATACATCTCACAGATTATGCCAGGAATGACCCAGCTGCAAGCTCTAACTTCAGAAAATTAAATTGGAAGCAATCCAAACTTCTGTTGAAATACCCAGTGAATTATGAGGCTTCCATAAACTTGTTATAATGTAAATGTACTGTAAAATTCAGGGCACTGCTCCTTTCCCCATTCCTGCCATTGAGAATGGACATTAATAGTTAAGAAAAAACTCAGGGCCAAAAATGCAAGCTTGCTTTTTGAAGCACCAGCACGTTACTCATCTCTTGTCTCTGTGTACACACTATTTATGGAATTTGTAGATCTATACTGATAAGGACTAATATTGTGGTGCTGCATTCTAGTATGGCTGGGGGGGGGGGGGAATCTATCAGCATAAATGGTAGAAAAGTCCATTACAGTATTTTCACAGCTACTTATACGCACCTTAATATGCTCAAATGACATTGCTATAGCACAATTAGCTATATCAGTGCATTTCTGGAGTAGTGTGAGAGTTACATCCATATAGATTGAAGCCACATTACTCTGATAACCTTTCGACAGGATGTACCAATCATATAGATGCCACACATGCAATTTATTTTTTTATTAAATTAAAATATTTATATAACATTCTTTATCAAAATATGACAGTTGACAAAACAACATACACCACTATAAATGGGATCAAAATTCAGCAGTTGACAAAACAACATACACCACTATAAATGGGATCAAAATTCAGCGTAATGTTAAAATGCTGAAAAAGAAAAGTGTTGTAACCAGGACAAGGCTTACAGGTTGAAATGGAGGTACTTTCTCAATGATTACATCTCACACTGTCTTCAGGTTTTTTGAGTATAAAGCAATTTGAGGTGGCTTGGTCTTTAGTTTGCAAAGGCCTGCTCCCTATGAAGAGGTAAAACTACTACCACTACTTGGTTAGATGTGATGAATACAGCTACATTTGCTAGACCTTCCTTTGAGGTATGGCTATGGGAACTCTTCATGATGATGACAAGATGATGATGACGAGCAAGTGCATTTCAAAATTTTCAACTGCACTTTAAATGCTGAGAAGACTTTTTAAAGAGTATTTAATCTCTCAACTTTCTAAAGAAGACATTCCATAATCTATAATCAATCCATAATTATTCCATAATCAAGGCATTGGTACAAGGAGTGGGGGCACAGTTTGATTATCTAAGGTGGGGTGTAGATGGACAGCTCTGGGCTGCCCTAGGAGCTGGCGTATGGCTCTTCTTCGCACTTTCTGGTGCAGCATGTCAAAACGTTTGCTGGAAGGGAGTCTTGATGCTGCACGCCGTGCATAATGGTGTGTGGCATCAGGATGGCGTCAGCGTGGGGTTGGGGCCGCCAGCGTGCAGCTGCCCCACCCCATCTCTGCCTCCAGGCTGGCCCTAAGTTACCATGCAGCTCAACTCCAGAAAGGCAGACACAAAAATAACATGATGCAGGTTGATATTGGAGTAAGTTTCCCTTCAAATAGTTGGATTCTAGACCTTTTAGGGCTTTAAAACTATCCCTCAGAATCGGAGCTGGAAATGAACAGGCAGCAAGCAAAGTTTTTCTAAAATTAGCAAGAGACTGCCCAAAAAGGCTGAATGGAGAAGGGCCTTGTCACCATTGGCTGCATAGGACTAATAATAATAATAATAATAATAATAATAAATTATTTATACCCCGCTTATTGAAAAAGACAATCCAAGCGGCTTACATAAAAACCCATACAATATAACCCCTAAGACCAACCCCCCTTAAAACAGTATTAAACATGTCATAATTAAAATAATCAAAACATTTATAAATCAACAACACAACACAAAACCCGGCCAACCTGGCCAGAGATAATATACATTGCTGGAGATAACCATCATTATAGCACTTTGGGAGAAGTTAAAAGTCATAAAGTTCTTCCTGCATGGGGGCTAGAAGCCAATTTGCTCTCCTCCATCCCTTGTTGACCACAACCCACACAGCAAGGTTAACTTTCATCAGTGTCATTTCCTCTCACTATTTTGAGAGGGACTGGAGAGGAAAATGGAGGCATTTGAGATAATACAGGGATCTAGGGTGTTTGTGGAAATGGAATGGGGGTATTTTCACATGTTTTCATGCACTTCAGTAGGATTCCCCCCCCCCCCCCATATGAAGGAAAATGGCCTGAAAATTGCACCAAATTGTTAATAAAAAAAGAGGATCAGTGGGGCTTTTGGCAACTGGAGGTGGGGTTTCAGGGATTACAAAGGTGGTGTTCAGGGGCTGCATTGTGTCCACTCCAAAGTAGGATCTCCACTTTATTTATTTATTTATTTATTTATTTATTTATTGTATTTCTCCCAAAATGGGATTCAGAACCCAGATGTAGGGTTCTTGATCAGGTGGAGGGTCAATGCTTTAACAGAGCTGAGCCTGGAGGTCAAATTACTACATTACTCCATTGTATACAGTAGATACCAAGTTTTAAAGACACTTAAAATATTTTTTTTTTTGCAATGACTAAGGTATTATGTATTTTACATATATATGTGTGTGTGTGACAAAAAAATCTGCTCCTTTTGTGGTATGGTTGTTTCAGTTATTTAAAGATGTGAAAATCTCATAGCCTTGATGTCATTCAGCTTCTTTAAATCTCACCTCCATTTTCTTCTTATCTCGTTGTTGTATATCAGATTATAAGACTTTGTGTTTTCTTCCCACACTGAATACTGCACTTTTTAAACACAATTGCATAATTTACCTACTCATGTTTATGCAGTTTTCTCCCATTGACTAACATGTTTTTTTCTGGTTTTTTTTTTCAATTATACCCATTTATTCATATCTTATTCATATTTTGTCATTCACATACTGTTTTATGAACACTTATTTACCTAAAATGGCCTATAAGCCCCCCAAGAATTGCAAATGCTTCAGGCAAGATGCACATTTTCACACCTGTTTTGGAAGGTGTGAAGATGTTGTGTTTATACCAAAAATGTCCAAAAAAATTCCATCCCTGCTTTTTATGATACAGAGAAGGTGTACTGAGGTATGTTTTGCTTCGAAGTGACCAGCTTGTAGCATTTGATTTTTTAAAAAACAAAAACAAAATGACTTATATTTTGTAAAGAAGGTCTATTCTAGTTACCTTCAAATATCAAGAAATAAGCTACTTTTTTCTTTACAAATTTGTAATTATTACAGTAACTAATTTTTGAACTTTGAAACTGTAACTAATTACATTAATTCAGAAATCTGGCCTTGGAGATGAATGAAGTAATTGGCATCACATGAATGTAGGAAGCTTCCATATACAAAGTCAGATCCATGGTCCATCTGCCCCAGTGACTACCTAGCTGGCAGCAGATCTCCAATATTCAGGTAGGATGCTTTCCTATGTCTATCTGAAGATGCCTAAGACCTTCCACATGCAAACCAGATGCTTTGTTGTTGCTGTGTGACTTCAAGTTGTTTCCAAGATATGGTGACCCTAAGGCAAACCTATCATGGGATTTTCTTGGCAAGTTTCTTCAGAGGGAGTTTGCCACTGCCATCCTAACTACCATCCCTAACTGCAACTGCTAAGATGCAATCCTATATAGAAACATAGGGCTTTAACTGTATAGTGGGGGAAACTCTTTTGTCTCTTTAAAGAAGGCTCTAATCTCTTACGAAATTACAGCTTCCAGACTAGGGGAACTGAGTATTCAAAGAGGGTTCTGCAGGCTTTGTTGTCAACTGTCCTCAAGTTGATCTTGACCCATGGTGACCCCATGAATGAGACACCTCCAAGACTCTTTATGTTCAATGGTAGGCCTGCCTTTGCACTTTCTTCCTCAATCTTTCTTAGGTGTTCCAGGTTTGTGAGGTTTTCTGCTAGTATTATGATGTATCTGCATATTAGATTGTTGATACTCCTTCCTCCTATTTTCACTCCTTCTTCTTTTTTGTCCAAGCCTGCTTTTCTTACAATATGTTCTGCATACAAGTTGAACAGGTAGAGTGACAGGATGCAGCCTTGTCTGACCCCTTTGCTAATTGGAAACCATTCTGTTTCTCTGTGTTCTGTTCTAACCGTTGCCTCTTGTCCTGAGTACAGATTCCTTATCAGGACTATCAGATGTGTTGGCACTCCCATGTCTAAGGGCATTCCATAGTCTTCAATGATCTATGCCAGGGATAGGCAACCTTTCCCCTTTAAGGGCTGAGGGACTTCAGCTCCCAGAAGCCTCAGCCATGTTGGCCAATAGCTCCTGGGATTCTGGGAGCTGAAGTCCCTCGGCCCTTAAAGGGGAAAGGTTGCCTACCTCTGATCTATGCAATCAAAGGCTTTGCTATAATCTATAAAGCACATGCTGATTTTCTTTTGGAATTCCCTGGTGTGCTCCATTAGCAATTGTATGTTTGCAATGTGGTCCCTAGTACCTCTTCCTTTCCTGAACCCTGCTTGGACCTCTGGGATTTCTCTCTCCATGTATGGTCTGCAGGCTACAAAGAGTTTTTATTTAACTTAGTTCATTAATACATTTAAAGAAAATATCTCTGTTCCTCACCCTCAGGGTTCCTCTTATTATTCATGCCAAATAAGGATGCCTAGATTTCACAGTGCTGCAACTATGCCAGAGACAGACATACACACATACACAGCTTATTACTATGATTACAGACTGACAGGATACTATTAAACAACAACAACAAAATTTCAATTGTGTGTCACACAAACTTTTTAAACTGAAGAGGTTATCTGAACATTGTTATCAAGATGTTTTGAAGATTTTGCATCATATTATGATTTCAGATACGTATCAATACTCCTTTTTCACTTTAGGAAAAAAAGACAGTGTAATATCCTTGCCCAAGAGTGTCTTCTTTTCTAAAAAGAAAAGGGAGTAAAGATTTTAAACCAATGTTTCAAAGAAGAGAAACAGCAGTTATTTGACAACACAGGAGGAGCAACATTAACAGGTCCTTTCTCTCTTTATTTCAGATGTATTTGTTTCATTATGTTCATTATTTGGATCATTGGGTGTTGCTTTAACAAATTGCTTTAAATAACAAGGGCTAACAAGACGTTAGCATTTAAACCTAACACATTCATCAAGCAGAAGTGGTAACTGTGGGTGTCTCCTACTAAAACTCTTTCAATTTTTTTCCACCAACTATCTGCAGAAGGAACTATTCCCCTTCAACCAGTGTAAGAAGAACAAGAATAATAGCCTGGAGCAGCTACAATTGCTTTTTTCCTCAATTGTAAAGTTTGTATATCTTAAACCTTCACTGCATGTAAACAGTGTTTACTTTCTGAATGGAAATCAAGGGGGAACCCTTTTCTATTACAATCAGTATTATTAATAAATATAGATAGATAGATAGATAGATAGATAGATAGAACCAGATGAGTTTGGATGCTTTCATGCATGCTTTTGTCTTTGTAGAAAACATACATCAATTAAACACCACTGAAAGTCAGAATAGAAGAAGATGTCATGTGGTACAGAAATTAAGCTAAGAGCAGCACCTAGAGGGCAGAAATAATTGGAGCCTTTCAAACTGGAAAGATATAACTGCTAATTAGAACACCACTGAGATAAACATTAAGCTTTGTGGATGCTTTGTGGAAATGGTTAAGAAATGGCACTGCAGGCAAGGTTTCTAAATACCTACCCATTAAATGGAAGACACAGGAGCAATGGCTGCCAAGCAATTATCTCATACTGTTTATTGGTCTTCACTTCATTTTTCTCAATCTAGTAGATGCTGCAGTTCAATGTGCATCCTACAATATTTTATTAGAGCCTCTTCAGAGGGCAGTAATCAAGAGTATGGCTACTTTTTCAAAAACACATATTGAACATTGACAATAGTGATGAACTGAATGGCACTATACAAGGCAAACATGTCATCAGTAGGTTAATGCCTTATCTCTCTGGGGCTAGACTGTAATACTTTGCCCCACATTTATAAATGTTCCCTGGTATGGAGTAGGGAGAGTTATCACTCCATGCAAATGATGAAGGTTCTAGGCTAGCTTTCTTTATGACACACTAGCTTTAGATTGTGCCTTCCCTTTTTAAATAATATATCATTAAAGCCAAAGTGGCTTATACTGAAGTTCTACAATGTAGTCGGCTACTCCCAGAGATGTGGACAGAAAATGAGTGGGAATAAACATCAAAACTTGTACAGGCAACTATTACTATATACAAATCCTACTGGACACATGTGCATCACACAGGCAGAAATGGTGTGAAGAAGCAATAGGTTTGGACTGAGATCCTAGATACATTTGCTATTAGACTTAGTGTGTATTGTACTCTAAAATCAAAACACATTTTAAAACTTACATATATGTCAGCTACATGCTTTCATGTGGTATGGAAAAATAAAACAAAACAAAGAATTTTGTAATCACTGTGTTAGAAAAGGATTGTTAAAAATATGGCAGAATGTTAAAAATAAATTTTATAGGAAATTACCATTATGGTTATCACCACAAGAAGCATTACTTAGGAGATATAAAGGTGAGAAAGGAAAATGGCTGACATATGAACAAATATTGGAGAAATAAAAAAAATGAAGGTTATAGAGTAAAATCTAAAGAAGAACTAAAAACAAGGAATAACAATAGAATGGTTCCCACATAGACAATTAATTGAAAGAACGAAAATGGACTTGAAATTAGAAGGAATAGAAGAGCTAAAAAATGAACTAGAAGAACTAAAAACAAGGAATAACAATAGAATGGTTCCCACATAGACAATTAATTGAAAGAACGAAAATGGACTTGAAATTAGAAGGAATAGAAGAGCTAAAAAATGAACTAGATGAGGTGTTTTTGGAAGGGAGAAAAACAAAAAAGATATCCAAATTCGATAAGATTTTACTGAAAAGAGAACTAGAATGAGAAATAATAAAAGACTCAATGGTAAAGTAGAGTAAGTTATTATAGTACAACATAGAATTAGAAAAATGGGAAAACGCTTGGTCTAAAACAAACAAATTCACAATGGCATAAAATCTGAAAGAAAATTATTATAAAATACTATATATGTGACATTTAACAACAACAAAATTAGCTAAAATATATAAAAAACCAAACTCCAAGTGCTGGAAATGGAGAAAAAAAGAAGGGTCATATTACCATCTATGGTGAAACTGTAAAAAAGCAAAAAAAAAAAGAGGATAATACATATGATGATAGTTAAAATGTTAAAAATATCTTTTGTTATGAAACCAGAATTATACTTATTAAATATGACACATATATTGGATAAGAATATAGAGAAAAATATGGGGAACTGATACTATATATGGTAATGGCAGCAAAACTGGTGTATGGCCAGATGTGGAAGAATAGACAAGCCAACGATGGAAGATTGGATAAGAAATTTTTTAGACTTGCAAGATATGGGCAGACTTTCAAGAAGAATGAAAGAAGAAAAAGACATGACGAAAGAGGAAGATTGGAACTTAATTGTAACATATTTGGAAAAAAATGAACTGAAGTATTTTTAAAGATATGCATATTAGTAAATATTATTTAGTAGAGAATAACAGGGAATAAAAAGGTAGTGAAAGATGAAAACTGGAAAATCTGAAATAAGAAGGGAAAAAGAGAGAGAGAAAAATAAAGTAAATCCAAATAAAGAGATAAAATGGTGGTTATAGAAAAGTTAGTCCATTGAAAAGAAATGAAAGATTAGGAAGAATAAAGAGGTGTATGTTAGTAGGTAGGATTGTTTGTACAGATGAATGCATATATGTGGATATATACTTATTGAGATTTCTGGGTTGTGGAAGGGGTGTGTGTATATAAGTATGGGTAGGTGGTGGATTAGGAGCAATTGAGTTTGTATGTATATGAGTGAATAGGAGGTGAGGAGGTTATAGGAATAATTAAATATGTATGTATCTAGTAATGTTAAGCTAGATGGTATGCATAAGATAGTTATAAAGTATGCATGTGGTAAAAAATGTAGTTAAATGGTATGTATAATATAGTGGTTGAGGTAAATGGAGATTTGATTAATGTATTTTTTAAAGAATGGAAATAAACTAAAATAAATGAAAAAACTTACTATATATCATTTAATGCAATCATATGTGTATATGTGCATGTAAAATGCTCAGTTCCTCTCATTGTCTGTAATATGCATGAGATAGCCAAATGCTGGCACAAGATAGCTTTTGGTGGCAAAGTATTTCATGAGTACATGAAATGAAATGAAATTTATTACAGTCAATGACCAGCATACATGAGTACGTGTTATCAGAAACAACTCTACCTGCTAGACACAATGACGCACACCAGATCTATGGCAGTCTTTGCAAAGTAAGCTTACATGTAAATTGTATTGATTGAAATAGGATTTATGTTAAAACAAATGTGAAGACTAAACTGCACAATGAGGGAGATCAGTAATCAGAAACCTCAGCACTTATTTAAAACTTAAAAAGCAGCATGTCAACAGCAAAGAGAAGCTGAATTCAAGAGGTGATAATAACTATTCCTCCACATGGGAGCACAGCCACACACTCCATTTCCCTGATTTAAATCACACACGTGCACCTATAATTGCCACAGTGGAGAAAAAGACACATACTTCACATGTATTTTGTGTAGTTCTGACTTGAGCTTAGGCAGTTGTTGAATGCCTTCTAGTCATTTCTGACTTATGGAGCCCTGAAAACAATCCTTTAAAGGGATTTCCTTGGCAAGATTTGTTCAGATTTGCCATTGCCTTCTGCTGAGAGCATGTGACTTATCCAAGATTATCACATGGGTTTCATAGGCAAGCTAGGAATCAAATTCTAGTCTCCAGAGTCATAGTCCAACACTCAAACCAGTATGCCATGCCAGTTCTAGACAGCTACACTGTACAAAAAAAATTGTTAGTACATAAGAATGCAAAAATTCCCTAATGAACTCAAACCATTGCTTTGTCTAGTTCAGCATGCTGTTGATAGCTGGCTGCTAAATATTTCTGGAGAGTCAGAACAAACTGACATTTATTTCTTTATTTATAGCCTGCATGTCTACCTGCCTGTCTTCCAATGAGCACAAGGCAGTCACCTCATTTATCTTCACATAAATCCTGTCCAATAGGTTAGGATCAGATATAGTGATTGGCCCAAGACCACAAATAATGGGGATTGGGAGTTGGCTAAGCTATTTACAAGGTGAGTTTGTGGGGGACTTTTGTTATTGCATGATCAAAACAGAATTCTAGTAATAACCAACAAATGAGTTATAATGCCATAAGTCTGACTTATATCATTGCAGAATTCATATAGCCACAGTAGTCTGTAGAATCAGTATGTAGAGAGCTTTTATAGCACCTTTGAGACTAACTGAAAGAAAGAACATGGCAGCATGAGCTTTCATAGACTTAATTCTACTTTCTCAGATGCATGTGGTGGAATGAAAGCCAGGGACAGGTGCTACAAGATCTCTCTACATACGTATAACATTGCAATTCACCAATACAATACCAGCTACATTTTCTGAACATGAAGGCATCTTTTAGCTAGAAATTAACCTTGATCTATTCTCCTCTAGTGAAGGCATTCAGGTTTGCTCTGGCTCAAAATTTATTATCACATGCTATTTTTATTTTTTTTATTTTTTGTCTCTTCTCCCTAGACTATTTCTCTCTTACTGGTATTCAGCCCATACTCATTCAGCATTCCCCAGCCGTACGAGGTAGAAATAGAAACCCTTTAGTTCACTCCATCCTTTCTATTTTCCACTATTCATTTTCTTCTCACTCCCCCAAACTTTTTCTTATTTGCTACTATCTATCTTCCCACCTCACCCTTCCCCTGTGTTCATTCAGCCTTACCCTCATTCCCAACCTCTTCTTCCCCAGGTGGATCATTAAATGGCTGGTCAACATGCGCACACATATATACAACTAATTTCCAGCTCATAAGCATAACTTTCAAAACTGCTTTATAGACAGAAAACCATATAGTTTGACTGGAATCTTGTGATTCATAAATGCATACATAAACAACCTGAAGCCAAACTTGTGCATACTCATGGGCCGTTTTCTTTATTTCCTACACCTTTAACAGATGCAAAAACTGCAGATTTTTTTTTAAAATATAGTTTTCCCAGGAATGGGGATTCCACAAAATCCTGCCTGAGGCAAATTATCCAACTGTGCCTACACTCAGCCTCACGCACACACCCCATCTTAAAAAATGGAAACAATCACAGTGACCTTACTCAGGACTAGAGTTGAGGTAGGGATTGCTGAGATAATGTAATAAATGTGCTTTGCCTACTTAAAAAAGCTCTTTTGAATGCTAAACATTAGCAGTTGCAATGATACTATTAATTAATAGGAATGAGATAATTAAATAATACTTCTCCAGAGTACCTTTCCTCTGAAAAGGAATATAACAGGCTCTTGGTATGTGCTGAGGTTTGGTTCCATGACCCCTCTGTGGATACCAAAATCCATGGATGCTTACATTCTATTATATACAATGGCACAGTAAAATGCTGTCCCTTATATAAAATGGCAAAAATCAAGATTTGCTTTTTGAAATGTATACATTCTTAAAAAAAAATTCAAGCCATTGATGGTTGAATCCATGGATAAAAAAAATCTATGGATATGGAGGGCTAACTGGAGGCTTCTGGGTTCCAAAATGCATCTGAGGACCAGTTGTCTCTGAATATGTGCAGAAGGTTTTCCACCTTTAACATAAAGATACTTTTTACCATGAGTCCATTAAAAGTGCAGTGTTATACATGTTTATAAAAGAGTAAATGCCACTGGGTTTAATGGAATATAGTATTTATTGTTTTTGTGAAACACAAAATTATTCTGAAAGGGAATCCTTAATGCCCATTCTCTCTTCCTCTCAATTCCTACACATTTTAATCTTTCCCCTCCAATGTAAAAAAATGCAGTTACCAAATACAAAAGGTTGTGACCCAGCTGAGGAAAGTATCACAGGAAGCACATGTTTAAGTTGTTGTAACACTCATGGGGGAGGGCTACCTCTTTAGTGGCAATGCTACATAGCATGGATGCACACTTAGCATGGATACAATGCTGGGACTGATGGGTTGCTTTACAAATTTAAATCTCGACAGCCCCAATATGCACTGTCAATTATAGCTGTGATTTTATTCAGTGGCTAAAAGCACTGAAAAGTAGTAGTAATCTAGTGTCTAACCAAATACTTGAATAAAATAGTGGTTGTATATCTCAGCTCTATAGAGGCTAGAAAAGTGCTTTTTGAAATAAAAGCTGGGAAAGCAGGCCAACTAATGGCATAATTGAGCACATGTAGCATGGCTAAAATCTTAGTAAAATCAAACAATACAGCACATCTAATCCATACCACTCTGTCACTGTTTTCTTCTCTCTGTATATTCCTGCTCTCCTCCCCTAATGTACTATGAAGCAGGAAATCTCCCTTTTTTCTTTCATCTTTCTCTATGGATACACTTGCACACGCGTGCGCACACACACACTTGGAGTCAGGAAATGGCAAGAACTGTAGGTATTTGGACAAATCTCATTGGTCTCTGTTCCAAAGGAGACACTATTGTTCAGGAGCCCTCTTACTCCTGAGGAACCTGTGTGCACTACTTGGCTTATATGTTACAGTATATTACAAGATCATATGTTATTGAAGAGTACCAATTTGAATTAATTAAAATAAATTCATATTTTGAAAGAATAAAATATCCCCGATGCACATCTTCAGGGTCCTATCAGTAGCCATGTCATGTTTCAGAGGTTTTATGGAGCTATACCAGATAGGAGCCCTGGTGGTACAGTGGTTAAATGCCAGTACTGCAGTCACTCACTCACATACCACAAGGTTGTGAGTTCAATCTCAGCCAGGGGCTCAGGGTCGACTCACCCTTGCATCCTTCCGAGGTCGCTAAACTGAGCACCCAGCTTGTTGGGGGAAATTAGCTTACAGCTGTAAACTACTTAGAGACTGTTTAGTGTAGTATGAAGCAGTACAGTATATAAATGAAGCTGCTATTGCTATCACTATGGAAGATAGTTGCTTATGTATACATGCACACACACACGCTTACTATTATAAAATAATTTATTCCTATTTAAAGGCTAACACATTGCCTGGGATCCATACAAGTGCTTATGCACCTGTTGAGTAGAACCTGACTATCCCCCCCCTACTTTGAATGCCTCTGCCCACCACATTTCATATCTGCAAACAGTACTGAAACTTCTTCCATTATAATGCCATGTGACATTGCTGATTGCTATTGGGTTCACAGTTGGTTAGTTAATTAGTTGGTTAATATGCTGCTTTTTCACAGCAGACTGTGCCCAAAACAGCTCTCATAAACCAGTTTACTAAAAATTAAAAAACATCAACACTTTTAATTTAAACAGAAATAAAGCAATATATGTAAGCTAAATACATTCATACATTCATTACAATGAAATATTGCAAGGAAAGCAAAGCTGAAATTAACAAACCAGAAAGGCCACTAACCTTCACTACTATACTTGTTTGCCTACCCGAGGGACAGGATATGTTGGTTTGAATATATTTCAGATGGAGTCAGGTCCACAGTAAATGTTTCTCACCTGGCTCCTTCCTCACTCCTCCAAGGGAGATTAACAGCAACACAGGGAAATGCTTTGTTGTCTGCTGTTGTTGTGTGCCTTCAGGTTGTTTCTGTCTTAGAGCAACCTAAAGGCAAACCTATCATAGGGTTTGCTTGGCAAGATTTGTTCAAGGGGAGTTTGCCTTTGCCTTCTTCTGAAGCTGAGAGGCCCAAGGGCACCCAGTAGGTTTCCATGACTGAGTGGCATTTCGAACCCTGGTCTCAAGTCACAGTCCAATGCTCAAACCATGACACCAAACTGATTTTTTACTAGTAATAATGTAAAATCATCTTTGCCCACCTTCCTAGTGTTCTGGCCTATAGTACTGGCATTTCTGATAGAAATGGTTTCATTGGTTTCATTGTTATTTGGATATTGGCAAGATTTCTGTTTATCACTTCCCTTTTTAAGACCATTCATGCTTTTCCATGGTTCCACCAAAGATGACCATTGGCAATTTTCAAACAAACATGTCCCAACTGAACATCGGTAGGCAAATATCAAGAATGGAGGACCACATTCCTCCCTTGAACCCATCATGGACCATTCCCTATTCTGCCACCATGCTATTGAATTGATCATGGCAGCAGCCATGACCCCCCCCCCCCCATCTCCACACAATTTCTTTTTAAATCAGGACACACAAAAGATATACATCTTGTTTTTAGCCAAATCATGCCAAATTCTGGGAAGCTTCAAGGGCCATAATTTCATTTTGGAAACAAGGCATGTGATAGATATAGTGGAGGGAGGACAGGCAACTGCCTGATGTAAAGGCAAAGAATCCCTGCATATGTGGTCCTTAAGTTGTCTGCCCCAATTGTCTGCCCTTCTTCTAACACAACAAAAATACTTTTCATCCCAGTTCCCACAATGCTCAACTCAGTGGGATCTTATCTGCATCTTTTTGTACACTTTAATAAGAGCAACAATAATGAAGAAAGAAAGAAAGAAAGAAAGAAAGAAAGAAAGAAAGAAAGAAGAGGTAAAAGGAGAAACAAATTGTTTCCTCAGAGAAGTCTACCTTCTCACATAAAAGTGGCAGTGGAGAGTTAACAGCTGACATTTCTTTTACAGCAGAGCATGAAATGACAGATTGAAAATCCAAAGAGCATTTCCCTATTTAGATATCCCACTCATGCAACTCTGCATTACAACATGCTGTGCTCTGTCCCATTTCTTTGGCTGTTAATAAGTTGTTTTCTTCCATGCCGTTAGCTTCAGTTGCATGACAAGAAATGATGCAGTTCTATTGTTCTCCCATTGTAATGAGTTATCCCATAGCTTTCAGAGTTCTGAAAAACATACCAAATGGGCACAAAGAGACACTAAAATGTAGGACTCCTTCCTTGCATCCTATATGTAGTAGGATCTCTTCAGGAGTAGGTCTTCATATTCTTATATATAAACTTCCCCACTTCTCTGGATTTAGTTCTTTTTTAAAGTGAGTATTTGTCACTGTAAACTGTGGCCAAATGATTGATCAGAGGTACAAACAGTGTGTGTGATTAATATAATTAGGAGGTGTGCAAGTCAGACTTTGGAATGTAAGAATATCTATTGTAGAGTCACTGCATTTGTGGTTCACCCTAAAACCCTCCCAGGAGAGAATCTGCTTGTCCATAGGTTCTTAGAACAGCTATTTGCCAGTAGTTTGTATAAATAACTGTAGGAAAAGTCGCCTGTGAGAAGATGCACAGAGTGACAGGGATCAATGGTTTCCTCATTGATGGGTATTTCTGACACCCACCAAAGAGCTAATTGTTTATCCAGACATTTTCCTGTTTATTTCCTAATTGTTAACTCTTTCAGTGACCCCTGGGCTTTAATGAACAGATTTTCATGTTTGTATTGCTTTATAGTTTTATCCTTTCAACCACTGTTTCATTGTGCCAATTTTTGTTGTGAACTGTTCTGGGATTTTTTTAAAAAATGAAAAGCAACATATACATATAGGAAATAAATACATAGGAATCAAGAGGTTGAATTAAGACAGTATGTGGTTAGGCTCATATCACAGAACCAACTATTGCTTTTACCATGGCTTTTTATAATGGGTTTGGTTTCTTTGGTAATAATTGCCAGGAAAAAGTAGTATCAACAGAGGCTGGACAGCTACCTATTAGGGATGCTTGAATACTAGGTGTCTTGCACCCGTCTTTGAGATTCCTTCCAACCATATGATGACACAATCTCCTGTATTATTTAATTTGCTCAACAAGTGGCATTCTTTTTCCCTGGAGATACATAGGATTCTCAAGCAGAAGTCTAGTTAGTCCTCTGGGACTAGAAGATTGGCCCAGCCTGTAGTGCTGATGCTATAATGGCAGGTATATTGCTAAATTGGGGTAATCTGAAACTTATTTTATCATTTCATAAATCCCTTACATCATCTTTTAGTTTTAATAAAAGTTTTAAAATAGGGTGAAAGTAATATATAGGAAAAAAGAAGTGATGAGGTTTATAGACCTTGTTATTGCTTCTTTTGTTGTTGTTGCTGTTGTTGTTATTGTTGTGTAGCTTCACATTGTTTCTGACTTATCATAAACCTAAGGCAAACCTATCACAGTGTTTTCTTGGCAAGATTTGTTGAGAGAAATTTATGCCAGTGCCTCTCTCTGAAGCTGAGAGTGTGTGACTTGCCTAAGGTCACCTAGCGGGCTTCTACGGCCAAGCACAGATTCTAACCCTGGTCTCCAGAGTCATAGTACAACGTTCAAACCACTACACCACACTGGTTCTTATAGACCTTACCTACATATAATTTTAGTCAATAACATGAAATATAAATCAAATGATTAGCTTTCCCCCCTAATAGTCTACTCTCCATTAGATGCAATATTATTCAATCAAAAGTTATGCTGACCAAAATATGCAATTGCATAAAATACCTGACACTTTTCCTCCTTTGGGTAATATGTGGTGTGTGGTTTTTTTAGTATTTGAAAAGAATATTGGAGTAGACATACAACAGATAATTATTGTCATAAATAAATTCAAAGGAAATGTTTTCAAATACCAATTGGAAAAAGTGCTAGGACATTCAGTTTTAGATCAGGATAGCAAAATATTTACACATGTTGTCTTTGTCACCTTGGGCTATTATAAGAATCATGTACCAGTTGAATAAATGTTTGATACCCCTAACATGTACTGGAGTGAAAAACCCGGGGTTTTGAAATATATGGTGGAGCTCTCCTAGATTAAAGTTTTTTAGCATGGCATATATAATCCAATATCACAAGACGACAACATCCTTTGATAATCTTATTAGGTTATCTGGAATGGTTGACTTTAGAGCAAGGTAGTTAATATGGAACATTTAGTATTGCAAGATTTTGGTGACTTAAAAGCAAAGCAGCATAGCCAACTCTGAATTTATTAGCTGATCTCCTTTTATTTTAAAACTGATACTAAAATGCAGCTTGGCTACTGACAAGTGTACTTGCATGTAATACAAGTGTAAGTTTTATAGGTATTTTAAATTATGAACAAATATAAGATGTAATATTATTTATATGTGTTAAATATTATTTTTATGATGTGTACAATTTACTGTATATTGTGTCCTGTTATTAATTTGTAATATGTGCCATTTGAACAACAAGCCTTTTAAAAATACTGGCTCAGATTTAAATAGCGATTGCTTTTCCTGACACTGAAATAATGTGGCAGCCATTTCTCACAGTCCTCAAATGAACAATTGGTTTGATCTAGAGTACTATGCATAAATAACTCTTGTCTTCTTCTTTATTTCAACATTCTCAGCAGATTTCATTTTGCACATCTGAAGAGCTTCTTCAGTGTAATGGACAATTCAAATTGCCAAAGAGACAAGCCAGCTTTAAATAAAGAAGCAGCATCACTCTTCAGCCATACTGAAAGAGGAAAGCAAACCTCTCCATGTTTTCATGATCCTTTCCCATAGCTGCATACTGATATTCAGATCCTGCCCAGCATCTAAGTGCTTCTTACTACTTCACTTTTGATTATGAACTCCCTATTCAATTTAAAATATCAAGTTGAAAGATAAAACTTACATACTTACTTTGAATTTCCAGACTGAAAGCACGAGTATATTTTCCATGAGATCTGATGAAAATTAGGCTCTTAAGTTATGATCAGAGCCTGTGGAATTGTACAGTGTGGTGTTCAGTATTCTAGAGGCATTAAATCATGTAGTGTGGTTTTTCTTTTTTCCTCTCTTTCTAGTTTTGATTTTTAACTCCTGCTTGCTACACCAGGGCCCTTTTTAACCCTCTTGCCAAAATGAGCATAATAAGACATTATCACTTCAAATAACTATTGTAGAATAGCATTCCAACATTTATCTTTACTCTATTTTAATTATGGATGCTTTATCACCTGTAGTATCTTGTAATTAAAACACAGCTGTTCACTAAAACCTTTGGGCCTCATAATTCAATCCAAAGACTGTTATATATAGTTTTTAAAACTTTTAAAACTTTTAAATCTGTTTTTAACTAATTATATATTTAATGTATACTTAGCTTATTTAAAACATATTTTTACTTTTAAAAAAAACCCTATTTTAATGCTATTTGTAAACTGCCCTGCGATCTCTTGGTATAGGGCGGGGTATAAATATTTTAATTAATAAATAAGTTGTATCTATAATGGCCACCAAGCTGTCAAATAAAAATTCCCTAACCAATTGGGCGGCACCAAATGTGCAGTGCTCCCATTTTCTTGACTCTAAACTATTCTCAATTCAAGAGTATGCAATCCCCTGGACACACCACAATATGAATTCAGTAGATTACAGAACAGTAAATACTAACAACAAAGGGGATTATATGGTGGTGTAAATGATGAGATTGTATACCACCAATAACAGTTTGTGCATAAGTGACATGGATCTCAGTTGTGATTATGTTCATTTGGAAGTCTCCTGGACATGAAATTAGTCTATAAAAGTCTTCTTCTTTAAATGATTGCTTGATTATCTATAGTTTAGCTTATAATGTAAGGAAATTTATTTAAATGAAATAACAAGGTAACAGAATGAAAAATAATAATAATCACAAGACTTTTTAGTGAAGGAATAAGTATTACAGCAATGTATAATAGACTATTACTATTATGTAATTATTACATTTATTAAATTATCAGATATTGCCCATTCAATAGGGCACCAATAAAAAAAATCAACATTTTAAAAATGATTAATATCTTGTGGGTTTTCTACTGTACACATTCATTTGCTACCATGGGGGGGGGGGGGGGGGCTTAGATCACTTTTCATTTTTTTTTTTAAAAATCCTAAAACAATTTTCAATGGTAATAAACAAAAAGATAAAATAAAACCAACTAATGAAAGAACAAAGCAGTCATAGTTGAGTTTTTTCTAGACTACAGATGGGATTTTGCACAGAATTTCCTTGAAACTCCACTGCAAAACTGGAATGTTTACACCCCCACTAGTGCTCCTTAACTTAACAACTAACAAACTGTCTGAGAAGCCACTCAGTCACTGTGTCTGATGCAGAAACAGGGCACTTGCCCACATGGGTGCAGCCCAGTGCCCCGTTTCCATGTCAGATTTAGCAGTTGGGGGTTTCTCAGATGGATTGCTGGCCATTAAGGTAAGGAGAGGTATGCCAGTGCCGGGACCCTGGGTAAGTATGGGGACAGGTGTCTGAACAGCTACTCATCCCCATGTTGACCCAAGGACCAAACCAGATGAGCACCAGGGCCAGTTAAGTATGGGCTTGGCCTATGCTTAACTGGCCCATCTACTCCGGACCCCTTACATACAATGCAAGGATGTAAAAACTGCACCCTGTGTTGTTGAATTCCATATAAAACATTCTTTTCTTTAACACCTTTTCCCCTGACAGACTTCCTATGCCTTTTGTTGTTGTTGTTGTTGTTAACTGCCCTCAAGTTGATCTCATCTCGTGGTGACCCTATGGATGAGACATCTCAAAGATACTCTGTCCTCCATTGCTCTGCTTAATTCCTGCAACCCCATACCCATGACCTTAATAGAGTCCATCCATCTAGCATGTGGCCTTCCTCTCTTTCCACTTTCCTCCACCTTTTCCAGCATTATTTTTTTCCAATGAATCCTCTCTTCTCATGATGTGTCCAAAGTACGACAGTCTTGTTTGGGTCATCTTGGCTTCCAGGGAGGTTTCCGGTTTGATCTGCTCTAAGACCCATTTGTTTGTCCTTTTGGCTGTCCATGGGATTGTCAGCACTCTTCTCCAGCACCACATCTCAAATGGATTGGTTTTCTTCCTCTCATCTTTCTTAACTTTCCAACTCTCACATCCATACATGGTAATAGGGAATACAATGGCTTGTATGATTCTAACTTTTGTGCTGAGTTGTATATCTTTGCATTTTAGAATCTTTTCTAGTTCTTTCATAGCCACCCTCCCCATTCTTAGTTTTCTTCTGATTTCTTGACTGCAGTCCCCATTTCTATCAATGTTTGATCCCAGGTATGGGAATTCTTTTACTATTTCTATTTCTTCATTTTATAGGTTGAGCTTGTGAAGGTCCTTCGTGGTCATCATTTTTGTTTTCGTTATGTTCAACATTAAGCCTGCCTTTGCACTTTCTTCTTTGATTTCCTTAGCAGGTGTTCCAGGTCTGTGAGGTTTTCTGCTAGTACTATGGTCTCATTTGCATATCTTAGATTGTTGATATTCCTTCCTCCTATTTTCACTTCTTCTTTGTCCAAGCCTGTTTTTCTTATAATATGTTCTGCATACATGTTGAACAGAAAGAATACAACCTTGTCTGACCCCTTTGCCAATTGGGAACCATTCTGTTTCTCTGTGTTCTGTTCTGACAATAGCATTGTGTCTTGAGTACCGATTCCTCATCAGGACTATCAGATATGTTGGCACTCCCATGTCTTTAAGTGTGTTCCATAGCTTTTCATTATCTATGCAGTGAAAGGCTTTGCTATAGTCTATAAAGCACATGCTGATTTTCTTTTGGAATTCCCTGGTGTGATTCATTAGCCATTGTGTGTTTGCAATGTGGTCCCTCGTGCCTCTTCCTTTCCTGAACCCCACTTGGACCTCTGGGATTTCTCTCTCCATGTATGGTTAACAGCTACAAAGGATGTGGATATTCAAAAGGTATTGCAACTTTCCCAGGAGTGGAGATTCACAATATCCTGCTTGAGATATCTAAAATTATCAAACAGTCTTTCTGCTCACCCTCATGTCAGCATCCCATCTGCAAATTAGGTTTAGGCTTAGGTTTATTGTAAGGATAACTCAACTTATATGTGGAAGGTGCTTCTTAAGCAAGGAGGGGGGAAGGATGGACTAGAACTACAAGACCACCCAGCCAGTATGGTCACCACAGTGCAGAGATTAATGAGTCAATCTACAATTTTATATCTTTATATTTAAACTATGGTATCACACTTGGAGTTTCTCTTTTTGGCTAAACATAATGAAACCAATAGCAAGTTTATTTTATTGAAAACAATTAAGCAGAAAAATAAATAGATTTTGATTCTTATCTCAGCTTCTAATAAGGTTAGAGATTTTAAAAATATATATTTTTATTAAGTAAGTTCAGGTCAAGCAAAGAAAAAATAAGAAAGCTAAACAAAAAGAAATCATGCTAACAACAACAACAACAAATCCAGACCAACCAAAAAACAACAACAATGTACACATACACATGCACAAACATATCTTCTTTTGTAGATATACAGAATTACTGGCAAAACCCTGAATTCAATTTCCATTTTCCAGAATCTCTACACCATAACTTTTCTTTAACATTAAACAAAAACCTTAACTAACCTTTCCAAAATATTCTTAGCCCTGCCTTTAATAGGAATTAATCACACTCTTGTCAGGGTAATTTGGTATGTTCTAAGGACTTTACCAGACTCCAAATCTAGATTTCTTAGGATAGAACCATAACAATTAAAGTGCTATGAAAATTATTTAATGTATGAGGCAGATAATCTTTATTTTCTTTTTATAAATGAAATCTTGGGATGTAGGCCAGCTAATGATGTAAACTAGAGCTAGGTGACATGACTAGAACTCAAGTAAAACCCAAATAATTGGGCAACATGGCAAATGTGCCTTCTACTCTTTCTCTTTCTCACTGTTGCTTCCCACTGCTCATTCAGTCTTTCCTCTCCTTGCTCCACCATCAGGCAGGAGCAATTTTCCTTCAATGGAAACAGATGCTTGGAATCAGGTACAGGCAACATGCATCAGGGATCTGGATTACACAGAAGTGGAACCTCTGTTGCTTTGGCAGTGGAAATGGATAGCAGGGAGAAAGGTAAAATGCTTAATTAACTCCTTTTAATTAGTCAAAACTCATGGAAACATTTGGATCAAACCTCAAAGCTACCTGATTTTACTCCTGAGATGCCTGGTTTCCTGGTGTCTCAGTATCAGCTAGAGACACAATATGATACTGCAGTTACATTTTGATTAATTAAAAGTAATTATCTTGTTTTAGAAACAAAATAACCCCATGATGAACACTCTCAGAGTCCCCTGAGTATGCACACAAAATAACATGTTGGTTTCAATTTTTGAGCTAAGACAGAGGAAAACAGGCAGACAAACCTATTCTATTTTATTAGCCCAGATTATGATTTGGGCAATCCATTCTTCTGATCTGGAAACACATTTATCTGCTTTCAGTATTTTATATACTGTTTTTAAAGCTAGGAAGTTCACAGGTAATAAAAATTCAAATGTAAAGCAATATAAAACCATTTAAAACAAACACAGAGCAGTAACTGTTAGAGTATATACTTTTGGTTGATTCTTAGTTATTTCCCTAAAGCCTAAAGGTTTTTTGTTTTTTTGTTTTTTAAAAGAGTTCTTACATGTCTCCAAAAAGATACCAAAAATGAATAGACATGCATCTCTTCATATAGAACTACAATAGTCCTGACTAGGTAACCCTACTCCCCCCCACACACACACAATAGTAAAAGTATATAGTATGGGGGTAGCAGGGACTAATTTGCAGATAGCATGGGTATATATTTTTATTTCTCTTTTAAAAGAACCTGGAATTCAATTGAAATATCAATTACAACAAATTCAACATACTAAACAAGTGTTTTTAATAATAATAATAATAATAATAATAATAATAATAATAATAATAATTATTATTATTATTATTATTATTATTATTATTTATAGCCCACCCCTCTGCTCAGCAATCGGGGCGGGTTACAGCATTTTAAAACATACAGAGTTAAAAACATTCCCTCATCCCAAAATCTCCCCACCCATCCCATTAAAACAAGATTAAACTGTAAAGAAATTAAAATGCTGTAGTAGAATAAAACCAACAAAACAACAGGGCAACCATAATACAAGGAACACTAAAGATGTGGTAACTTGAATCTGTGAATGATTTTACTATGAGTGCAAAATATAATTTCCAGTTATTAAGAGCCCTTCAATAATCATCTTCAAGAGCCTTCCATTAAACAACTCTCCATTAAACAATCCACTGACATGGCATAATAACTTGATAACCCATTGAAAATGCTGTTATATAAGCCCAGGTGTGTCTACAAATATTTTTAGGCTGCAGTGACACTTCTTATTGTTGTATGCAACAGTATCATTGAAACCAGTGGTACTTAGAAATACATTACCAGAGTCTAGGTTTGGAACTGAGAATGGGTGATATGGATTTGTAATTCCAGTGTTATTAGGTAAACTAAAACCTCTTAATAGTCTTAATCTTTACATATGGTGTAACTTTTATTTTACAGTCTTATGCTGTAGCAATACCATGAAAAGGCCTGTCTCCCTGTCTTGCATGACATGAAGCCCTTCAGTCATTTTGATTATTTTAGCTAAGCAATACCTAAGAGCCGAGCATCATTTAATTATTGTCAGCCAAAGCACTGCTGGGTTAAACCAATGCTTTCTATTTTACTCTTTCTGCTTCCCTGTCTTCTTTTATTCATATGAATTATTCTCTGGCTACAAATCTATGAAAAACACACTAAAATTTAGTATTGAACAGCTGTTTATTCACAGATGCGAAGAGAATCTAATGTAGGAATCAGGAGCTAAAATAAGGAAGATGGTCATAATGAATGAAAAAAGCTTGGAGCAGTATTCCTGTGTGGTGTCTTTGCTGAGCAAGGCTATTCAGAATCCACCTCAGAAACAACATCTGGCAATAATGGGGGAGACTGGAAAGAAAAGATTTCTGTGTATATGTATTTGTGCCTATGGTGCACAAGTAATTGATAGAATCAAGTGGTTCTTAGAGAAAAAGTTTAAAAAGTGCTGTATGAAAAGCAATGGTATGGAGTTCAGCCCTAGTTCACTGAGTTAATGGCATTAACTAAATTAAGTGTACACTGAAAGCAGACCCCAGACTCATCCCCTTTCTTCTGTTTGCCTAGAAGAGGAAAGTTACAACCACATGAACTATTGTGGCCATGTTATCCCTATCCAGAAAAGATTGTAACTGGTGGGCCAGTCAAAACTGCTCCCAAGGACTCAGAATCACAGAATTGACCTTGGACTTAAATGATAGAGATTGATAAAGAAGTACACCCAAGTTATGCACTTGCTCCTTCAAGAGAAGAGCAAACCTCACGTAGGGCAGGTCGCTTACCCAATTCTCAGACCCAGGAACCACAAATCTACAGAGCCTCCTTATATCCTTAATCAGGATTCCACTTTACTTTATTGTCCCACATGTAGCCCAATCACAAAACTCCCAATGACCTCATCCAGAAGTTCCATATAGATATTATGCAGCATGTGGGATAGGATAGAAATGTATGGCAGCCACAAGTTAACAGCCATGTTGATGAGCAGGTCCCCCAGTGCCCCTCTCTGAATTTTTTCTGTAGATAGGAATAGAACCATTATATAGTGCCTCTTACTCCCATCCCACAGAATTGGTTCAGTTTTGATACCATGGTCAATGTATCAAGAGCTACTGAGAAATTCAGGAAGATCAACAGGGCAGCATTCACTCTTCTTTTCATCTGGAGCAGACACTGGTCAGCATAATCCAGGTTGCTTCAATACCACATTCTAGTCTGAATGTTGGCCCAGATAATCTGTTTCCTCCAAGGTAGTCTGTTGCTCACCACCACATGTTTGAGCACCATGCCCCCACTGTGTGATATTTCTCAAACACCTCTGAGTCTTCTTCAGGAGCAGTAGGCACTTTTATCTGAGAGAATGAGGCATTTACCACCATCCACTTGTGCTTGATCTTATCAACCAAGATGGGGAAAGGTCAACATTGCATGTGGTGGTATGCACCGAGTAATGTCGGAATGAAGACAAAGAATGGAAGGATCTGAGTGCTGATATGCAAAGGTGGATTGCATGCTACATTAAAGACTGGCTGGTTTAGAATTAAACTAAAATAAACGATCAAGTAGTTGAAAAACTTACTATGTGTTCAGTGTAACCACAGCTACCATCTGGTCACTTAGGCAGTGTTCCTCCAGGGTTAGGCTGGGGGGGGGGGGACACACCAGCCTTATATACAACTTGGAGGAAATGGATCCAGTGGATGATCCTGAAGTTAGTACAGTCAGCCCTCCATATTCATGGATTCTGTATTTATGGATTCAACCATCCATTGTTTAAAAATGCCCCCCCCCCCCAAATCCAAAAAGCAAAGGTTGATTTTGCCATTTTATATAAGGGACACCATTTTACTATGCCATTGTATATAATGGGACTTGAGCGTTCATGGATTTTGGTATCCACGGGAAGGTGGGCTGGTACCAAAGCCCAACAGATACCAATGCCCCATTGTATATCCTTGGGAAGGGTGTGAGATTTTTAAGGTGAAATTGCTCCTGGTAATGGGATTGTCATATGAAGCATGGCTCCTTACTTTTGTCAAAAATGAGTACAATTGAGTTCAGTTGAGCTTACTCCCAGCAGTTGACCCTGCACCTGACTGCAACCACACTGATCCACCATCTGGATATCATGCTATCTTATATTTTACCACTATCCATGGCATGACTATTGATGCTAAGGGATGATAGGCATTCAAATCCAATTATTCTAGACTACAGAGGTTGCCCATCTGTAGTCTAGAAAAAACTCAACTACAAAATGGTTGCCCCTGTCTGTTGTCTTAAATGGTACAGTCCTTTAGAAACCATTTCAGCTGAATTTCCTACAAAAGCCATGGTACAGTAGTCAGCTAAGGGAAGCCTGCCCTTGTGAAATCTGAAGATACCAACTGGACTGAGTTAGCAAACTTGACTGACATCCTTAAGCTGCTTCCATTTGTAATCAGTTTAAGTGAAAAATAATCTCAAAAATTACTCTAAACCACGGTTGGGAATTGCACAGTTCTCCAGATGTTGTTGAACATAAACTCATAGCAGTCTTAACAGGCATAACCAGTGAGGAGGCATGCTGGGAACTACAGTTCAATAATCCAAATAATATTGCTTCTTTAAATTCATATTTCTCACATTTCTCCTTATCTACTCAAAGCAATTTCTAACTTGTTAAAATCTAGCCTGGGAAATTGAAACCTTAAAAATTGCCACTAAAATTGAAAGGAGAAGGGGAAAAACATAGGATTAAGTGACACTTTGAAAGTAAAAGCCATTTCATTATGACTACATATGTGTTTAAAATTCATATTTAATTTTTTTTCCTGTGACACTTGAGAATTTGAAGTGGAAACACTTTGCAAAGCAAACATTTCATCAGCGGCAGAAGCTACTTAAACCAAATATATATATCAGCTGTATCATGAGCCATGCACTTGTTATTTTCTATGAAAAGGGCTATAATCCTACACATACTTTGTTGTTGTGTGACTTCAAGTTTTTTTCTGATTTATGGTAACTCTAAGGAAATCCTGTCATGGGGTTTCTATGGTTGAGAATGCGTGATTCGCCTATGGCAGGGATAGGCAACCTTTTTGAGCCGGGGGCCGGGTTGCTGTCCCTCAGACAATTGGGGGGCCGAAGCACCAAAAATAAATTAAATAAATAAATAAAATAAAATAAATAAAAATAAAATTAAAAAAATATGCATGCACACTCTCTCAGCCCCAGAAAAGCCATGGCAAAACCCCTGTGGAGATTTTGCCAAGAAAAACCCCAAGAATAAGTGATAACAACAATAATCAATATCACCATGATGGGTGGCGGCGGCGGCGGCGGCAGGACCGGCCTGGGGCCGGTCCAAAGGCCTCGGGGGGCCGCATCCAGCCCCCGGGCCTTAGGTTGCCTACCCCTGGCCTATGGTTTCCATGGCTGAGTGGGGAATCGAACCCTGGTCTCCACTACAACATGCTCCTAAAGACAAATCCAATTGTTTATAGTGGGGCTTTCTTCTAAGCAGACATTGCACTGTAAGTATTTCAATAGCTCAAGCATCCATTAAAACAGAAACATCGGCCTATGCATGATTAATCAGAGGTTATTGAGTCCAATAGGTCTAACTCCTAGGTGAGTTTAAAACATTGCACCCAAAGATGTTCTTAACTGATCTAATACTGACTGGCTAACTAAGGAATGGAGAACTTTTGGTGTATCTCATGTTTCAGACTACAACTCAATAATCCCCTGTTGTTGTTGTTGTTGTTGTTGTTGTTGTTGTTGTTGTTGTGTGCCTTCAAGTTGTTTTTAACCTATGGCAACTCTAAAGTGAACCTATCATGGAGTTTTCTGGGGCTGGGAGTGTGTGACCTGCCTAAAGTCACTCAGTGGTTTCCATTACCAAGCCCCAATTGAACCCTGATCTCCAGAATCATAGTTCAACACTCAAACCACTACATCCAAGATATCTAGTAATCCAAACACTCCCTATCCTGGACTAAACAGTATGAAAGCATTTGACTTGTTCCCTAAGCAACATGACATGTCATCTCATTGTAGCTATTGAATCAGGACAGTTCCTCTTTATTTACCATGTGTTCAAATGGCTGCCATACAATAAAAAATATTTATTTTATTTATTTAAGCATTTATTTATTAACTCTCTGCCTGCTGGGAATCTTGATGTGCAGCAAGTAAAATCAGATAAAACAAGTACTGTAAAAACACTGTTTAAAACAGATAAAATGACATTTCAAAAACAGATTTTTAAAAGCAATCAGGCACACACATGCAAAAAACACACACCCTGATTTTAAGTATGAAAAGCTGTATGAAACAGTACAGCTGGCTGTGTTGGCTGCTGTCAGATGTTCAAGAGAGATGAGGTAGCCTGACTTCCACTGGCAAGGAGTTCCACAACTTGGGTACTACTACAGAGAAAGCCCTGTCTCATGTACTCACCAACCCATGTTTATGGACTGGTGGAATATGTAACAGAGACTCTGCTGAATATTTCATATCCCAGCTAGCTTCATATGAGATGATGCAGTCTCTCAGATATCCTAGTCCAAAGCAATTATGCAGGGCTTTAAGAATTAAAACTAGCACTTTGGAAAAGGAAGAGGACTTGGGAAGGGGGAAGGATTGTTGTTAGATTATTGAATTATTAAGGCTACAGTCCGATGCATCTTTATCTAGAACTCAGGTCTACTGAACAAATTGGGGTTACCTTGTAAGCACATATAGTACTTAGTTAATTGCAATTTACATACACTGATCAAGACAGCATTGTTACATGGCATATTTAAAATATATGAGCAATATATTTGTTAAAACGTATGTCCTAAGTTTTCACCAATCAGTCTTCAAGGCAGTGTACAAAAAAGGTTGCCAGACTGGATCTGGGATAAGGCTATTGTAACTTTAAGATTTAACCAGTCTTCAAGCAGAATGAGGCACAGTACTGGTGTTTGCCTCAGTGAAAGCAGGGGATGGGTAACAGTGATGTTGTCAACAAGAGCAGAGTTGAATGCTCCCCTGTGTATGTTCCCCCTCTGCTCTCCACCAGAGAGGCAATACCTGTTTTGGAAGAGGATGGCTGTAGCAGAAGCTTGGGGTTTGGGAGGTGAGGAAGGACAGGTACCATCAGTTTACAGTTTTTCATCCTATTCAAAGATCTGTTAAGAATTAAAGTTACAGTAGTCTTGCGCTGAATGCATTCTAGCAACTCTACTTACAAATTTTAAACACAACAAAAATATAAACAGCAATATCCTACATCAGCTACTTAATTACACCTGCATAACTAAGTCCTGAGCTGACCCTTCCAAGCCCACCTAAAGAGCCAGCAGCTGATGATATTTCCATCCTCATCCCACCAACCAAGTGAGGTTGCAACAAGTATATTCAACAGAGGTCCTGCTTCTGATTATCACAGCCTCACTCATTGGCCAGAGGAAAGATGATCCACCTTGCACTCTGATTAGAAGCTGAACAGATTTCCTTTGCACAATCCAGCTGCTGGCTCTTAAAATGGGCTGGGGTGGCATTTACATATGTTAACAGTAAGACTACACAGTCTTACTGAACACAGATCAGTTACAGATTCAAAACTCTAGCCTATGAATCTGTAACTGCAACACTGAATACCAGCTAGGATAATTAGAACCCAACAACAACAAAAAATCAAGTAATTCTGTACTATAACCTGTGAAAAGTTTGGGAAAACAAAATACTTCCCCTATGATGTCTGAAAGATAATGGGGGCAGGGGGTTAATAAATATTAAAGAGATTTTTCTGAAACAAGAATTCTACTACAGAAGATATCCAGTCTTTTCCAGAGGAGGAGATATCTGGAAGAGGGCTTCAATTAAATGACCAAGACTGTACTTGTGATAAGATGCCATATCTTTGGGCCCTGCCAGGGCTCCAGTACTCTAACAGGTCCCATGTGTACCTGTGGATATGAGGAAACTTGCTGGGCACCTCACCATGCCAAGACAAATACTTCAAGGATTCTCCAAAGATGTATGAGAATACACAAAGATGTATGGTGAATACACACCATTGATTTCCCCCCCAATTTGTGATTTCCGTAATCTATGTAAAATATTTGTTTGTGTTTTGTGTCTTCAAAGCAACTCCAACTTATGGCAATCCTATCACAGAGTTTTCTTGGCAGTATTTGCCATTACCTTCCTCTGAGGCTGAAAAAGTGTGACTTGCCCATGTTCACTCAATAGGTTTCCAAGGCTGAAGAGGGATTCAAACCCTGATCTCCCGGAGTCCCAGTCCAACTTTCAAACCACTGCAACACACTGGATTTTTATATAAAATATACTTTGCCAAAAATCCTGTCTCTCTTGACATTGAATGTCTTTTTCATTTGTGAAGCTAGGTATACATACACAGCAAGCACAACAGAACAGATTGATTGACAACAAAGATTAATAATAATAATAATAATAATAATAATAATAATAATTTATATTTATATTTATATCCCGGCCCTCTGCAATGCAATGGGGGAGGCTTACAACATTAAAACTGCAATAAAATACATATGACCCCAAAAACCCACCCACTCCTTAAAAAGATATTAAACTTAGACAATTTAAAAACATTTTAAAATAAATCACAACATAAGCAAAAAGCATCACTGTAACAGCAGCAGAGATAGGCGAGAAAGTGGCTAACTCTTGGGGCCAGGATAATTATTCAGGATATAAACTATAAACAGCTATAAACAAATATATATAAACAGCATAATCTATAACCCACATTTTTCTCAACCATGGAACTCAACACATCCCATGCTATATCTTTTACTAACAAAACAGCATTTATCTCATTTTACAGTGATGAACATTTTACAAAAGACACTTGCAAAAAGGTCACTTAAAAAAAAAGGTTGTCTCATTTACTGTACAACCATAAATCAGGATTTAGATTCCTATTGATGCTGTCACACACACACTTCATTGAAATAGAGTGGGAACAGCAAGCATCTACATACTTGTCAAAGAGTGCTGGGAGGAAAGGTTTAAAAATCAAGATTAGAAGAAACAAAACTGGTAACTGGTGGAAGGGCAGAAACAACACTAAAGCATAGTAGCTACTTCCATTGAATTGTCTTTCTTTTCCTGGAGAAGAAGAAAGGAAAGGGGGAAGGACATTCAAAGGCTCCAGCTAAGGGCCTCTAGACCAGGAGTGGGAAATTTTTACCTTTCCAGATATTTTGGATTCTAGCTCCCAAAAGGTGCAACCAACATGGCCAGTGGTAAGGGATTGTGGGACTTTAGTTCACAACAGACAGTGAACTTTCTCTTCTATTACCCATGCTATCAATTTTGCTGCTTTCAGGAAAAGCTCACTGAGCAATGCAGGAAGGGACCTACAGAGTGGGAGGTTTTGCCCAGCAATCCTTGAACCCTGCAGCCAACAGTAGATGAAACCACAGCACTCTTGTGCAACTTGTCCAAATTCCATTTATTCAGCAAAGTTTGCATCAGAGAACTTTCCTGCATGTTACACTCCAAGACCATTTAAAATGCCCAGTCTAATGTATAAAGGAGAGACATCTGTACTGACAAGTTCCCTTAACTATAGTAATTCTACCAGGAACTACTATAATATGGAACCATGCTAATTAGGTGTGCCATAAAGAGACAGAGCATGGCAATCTCATAGGTGAAATAATGTAATCTTCACTACACTCAAACTCCATAGTTAATCACTTGATAACAGTCATTAACATGATTGTTCGATCCACTGTGGTCTCTTTACAACCTGTGTATAATTTTACTATATCATTTAAAAAGATGGCCAGAGATTAGACTCAGAGGAAATTACCATACTATTCAGTTATGTCTCAGCTGCAGTGAAATAGAGTTAAGAAACATCATGTGAAGTAACAGTTGACAAGAAAAAACATACCTATTTAAATGAGCTAGCATAATTTACAGTATAATCTCTCCTTCTCTCTCAACACATACCCCAGAGAGAGAGAGAGAAATACATATCGTAATTTGGTAGAATTCTGTGGAAAAGAAGATTCATATACTTTCTCATCTTTTCTCTGAATAGAAACAAATTACACAAGCTAAAATAGTACGAAAGGTATACAAATTCTTTTATTAAAACCAGACTGGGATGTAGAGCCTTAGCAGCCTACACTAAATTACTATTGTAGTTAAAAAGACCAGTAATTTTGATTGTACAAGTTGTACTACTGATAGTTTAAGTATCAAAGCAAAAACAATGAAAATGGTGAACAGTGTAAAGATACTGTGAAGTACCCTCCCTTCTAACTTGTTAAAATCTAGCCTGGGAAATTGAAACCTTAAAAATTGCCACTAAAATTTCAGTATTATCTAGGTAATATGTGCCTTTTTCAGTATTATCTAGCTTAAGTGTGGCTATTTGTTGTTGTTGTGTACCTTCAAGTCATTTCCGACTTATGGCGACCCTGAGGCTCACCTGTGACATGGCTTTCTTGGTAAGATTTGTTCAAAGAGGATTTTCTTTGAGGCTGAGAATGACTTGCTCAAGGCCAGCCAGTGGGTTTCCATGGCCAAGCCAGCATTCAAACCCTGGTGTCCAAAGTTATAGTCCAGTGTTCAAACCACCACACCACTCTGGCTCAATGTGGCTACTTACATATTGGTAAAAAAAACTGTAAATGCATTATCAAAAAGGAGGGCAATCAAAAACACAGGTTTGCATAAAACCTTATTGTGTTTGTATATATTGTGAATAGATACAACTTTAGAATAGTTAATAAAATGTAAATTATTTTTTAATAAAATATACATCTTCTCATAGTCTTGAACCAGTTGACTTATGTGCCTGCTATCTGGTTGCTGATGGGCAATGCCTAGGTTCCTGTTCTCCCTTTTTATGGTTTTTCTCTTTGATAGGAAAGTCCTTCAAACAGAGGACATTTTCTTACAAAGGACAATCCTCTGTGAAGTGGAAGCACAGCTGTTTAGCATCTAGAAACTAGATGTTGGGGCCAGAGGGTTTTTGGAGAGGTAGACTTTTCTTCCCCACTCCAGCTTTTTAACCAAGAAGGCTTCCCTGCCTCTATATAAGAGAACAGGGCAATTGTCCATTCATTTGAATAGGAGGAAGAATGTCTGCTCTGTCAAAAAAAAAAGTAAAGCAAAACAGCTTCATTTATATACCTCTTCATATCAAGCTATGGGATGTCTAAGCAGTTTACAACTGTAAGCGCATTGCCCCCCAACAGCTGGGTACTCATTTTAACGATCTCGGAAGGATGCAAGCCTGAGTCTAGCCTGAGCCCTGGCTAGTATTAAACTCACAACTTTGTGGTTTATGAGTGAGTGGCTACAGTACAGGCATTTAACCACTGCACCACCAGCTGGAAGGAGAAGTCCAACCCAAAGACCCCTGGAGGAGTAATTTTCTTAGCAGAGGGGGGGTGGGCTTCCCCACGGAATTTATAAAATAGCCAGCTATGCCCACAGGGCTCCCATGAGTCAAGAACACCTAACTTAAACCATAACTATATGAGTGAAATTCACCTCCCCGCAGCTCCAGAGGCTAGCAGCTCTCCTTCAGCACTGCAACCCTGAGTGGCAGTCTCAGGAACCACCACACAACAAAAAAAGACCACTGAGTACTCATCATCTCCTCTCTGACTGATAATTCCTGCACAAGCCTATAATGTGATTGCTAAAAGGAAGTACCTTTTCTTACAGTACATAATTTAACCACAGAATTTTGCTTCCAGAATAGGTAGTGAAGGCAATCAACTTAGTTGTCTTTAAAAGAATGATCAGATAAATTCACAGATGACAGGGCTACTAGTTGTGAACACTTTCACAGATGACAGGGCTACTAGTTGTGAACACTATGTATTACCTATAAAATATATGCCCCAGTTGCTGTGGAACATGAATAGCAGGGGCTACTGCTATTTAACAACTCCAACGTACTATTTGCCTCTAATCCCTCAAGAGAAGGTGAAGAAACTGCTCACCATTCCATGGTTTCCACTGCTGCCCTGACTATTGACAGACATATCAACACAAACACAGTTACACAACTTTACAGATCAGATGGAGCAATGAGAGCCTGCTAGTTATTTCTTTTTTAAAAAAAAAATCTTTATTCAGAAAAACAAAAATCTACATTAAATTCGCATACATTAAATAGGTATATATATATAATTTCCTTTTTCTTATGTAATTTAAAAACACAGCAACAACAGTAATTCCAGTACTGGATGTCTATAATAACTTCTACTTCCTCATAGCTTATCATTAACTTTCTGATATCTTAATTTATTATTGTCATTATTATCTTTTTGTCACTCTATTACATCTGTTTTACTCTTTGTCATCTAATCTGTATATTCCACCTCTAATAGTTGACCTTCATCTCCTCTTAATAACAATTCAATAAATACTAAAGAACCAGTGCACAAAGATTGAGAAGTTTCAGTATTAAAAGACACAGACCTGTACTCTTACAATGACCAGTTTGTAATTTCACATTTTATAATGATAAATGTCTATAGAATAAGACTTTTCCATTTTTCTTTCCAGTATATTACTACTGGAAGCTAGTCTTCATCAGCTGTTTTTAGAGATTTATTATTCAGCAGAGGTAAGTTTGTCCAGTTCTGACATATCAATAAGCTTTATCAGCCATTCCTCTATTGTGGGTACTTTTTTCATCTTTCCACTTTTTGGCAATAAGAACAAGAGGAGCTGTAACCATATATAGCACTATTTTCCAGTGCTTATTTTCATCTTTTTTATCCCAGGTGTCTGTCATATTTAGAAGAAATAACTCCACTTTAATTGGAAAATTAATTCCTATACTTTGGCACATTGCTGAGTGTATCTCTTTCCAGTATTTCCTAGCTTTAGAGCAGCTTCACCATAGATAAAAAAAAAGTTACGGTTGCCATGTTGCACTTCTAGCATTTAGGGTCCACTGACTTATACATTTTATTAAGTTTTTCCAGAGTCATCTATGTAGCGATTTCATGTTATTTTCTTTAAGGTCATGTGAAAGTATAAAATTTGGTGTTCTTTTCCATGAATTCCAAACTCATAGAACTGTTCCAAAGTTATTGTACGCCCAATATTTTGGGCCCATTTAGTCACAGAATCAGTCACCATTTCTTTCTCCAGGGAGATTTTAAAAATTACCTCATATAATTTTGCAGCCATATGTCTTGTGTCATTGAGCACTATCTTATCAAGTTCATTGCCTTCAGTGTCAAAGTCTTCCAATTTCTGGTCATCTTATATCTCTCATTATATCTCTCATATAATTGTTTATATGAGAACTAATGGCAGATAATTCCTTCCCTCTCTAATTCTTCTCTAGATTTTCACTGTAAAGTAGACTGGTTATTTCTTTGATAACAGCTTCCAAATGGGAGTGGAAACTACTATCCAAAAAGTAAGATTTCCAAATTCTAGGGAAAATGTTCTTATGGAAGAAGCAAGAAAATGGAAAGAAACATAATGTTGCATCACCTCTCTCTTTATTTTCCTGTTTTTAATTTGGCAATGAGGTTTGCCTGAAGCCCAGGAGCCAAAGAAATTATTTGAGTTTCTCACAGTCTGTTTCAGATTTAACTGACCTGAGTCTGGTTCAAAGGCAGTTGCCTGGAGTGCAATTTGATTGAAACCAAGCTAACAAGGAGGCAGCAAGAACTGAGTAGGAGTAGAACAATCCCTGGGAAGCAAGAAAGAAAGAACACATCTTGGACAGACAAGCATTTTGATACTTACAGGACAAGGGGGAACATTTTAATAGTCTTAGAGATTGCTTTCACTGTCAGGACAAAAGAACTCAAAACTCCCTCTGGCAGAAAAGCTCTGATTCCTGCCTTTGTTTGTCTCAATGGGATGCTTCACTTTTTTGAAATATTTGAGCAAGTCCTTTAAAAAATGTTATATAAAGAATAGCTTTCACAGGAAAGAACAAATAGGATTTTCACCAGTATCATCATGTAGGAGGAACAATGGCAAAATGCATCTAAATGCACCATTTTTTCCCCTGCCATCTGCCTTGTTTTTTAACTTTCCAAATAGTCTAATGTTGGACAGACTGTGGCCTGAAATAATGTATTTGAGATATGGTAAGCTTAAATTACATGAATGCCTTATATACAAATCTACTCCATGCTAGTAAAGTGAAATTACTTCTCCCAGCTACACCAGGAAAGATTAGCAGGCCATGAATCAGGGACCTAATTTTATTTAGAAAAATAAATGCATTTCTGTCTCCCACCTTGACAGATTATAATCCAAAAAGAATGGGAAACCAGGGCCTTGAGATCTTAGTCTAATATAATTTACCAAGGTTGCCAAGTCATTACTGCAAGCATATGCATGGGGAAATTCCATGAAGCTAGTGAATCTGATCAAAGTTTTGTCTTTGAGGTGTCAATTGATCATGTGTTGCCTCTCTACAGTAAACAAACATTCCCTAGTCCAGTGATTCCCAAAATGGGTGTGTGAAGACACACCCAACTAAAGGTGGTGGCAAATATGGGTGTGCAACGCCAGCACCCTGGTGAGATCAATCTCTAACCCAAAAAGGCTCCAAAGCTGAGTGTAAAGTCCAAAAAGAAGGAAATTTATTTTGAAAAAGAAAAGAAAAAGAGTTTCTCCTCCCAAGCTCTAATAGGTTTAAAATAAAAAGTACTTTACAGTTCAGGTTTTAATGATCTTCAGTGTTGTCATCTCTCTGGGTTTGTTCCTGGATTGATCTCCTTCTCAATGAAGCTGGTGCATGTTCTTTCAGCTTCTGGTGCTATTGTCTTCTTTGATGTTGATGTTTACTAGAATTAAATGCTACAGGTAACTAAGTTGGCTGAAGGTAAATAATTTGGCTGCAGGTGTAAGAAATGCCCTTTCCCTCTGCCTGAGCCTGTTGCCACCAAACAGATGAAGCCAAGCCTGCCTAAGAAAAACTGAAAATCCCAAGCTAAAGCAGAGCTTGCTGGGAAGGGGCAAACTAAAAACTAGAAAAATGCAGAGGATTCCTACAGCTCCTCCCACAAACTAATACAGTGGAACATTCCTATGCTCAAACAATCTAAGGACTGAACTAAATGAGGGGAAATGCGGGGGGAATTTAAACAGTCCAGGCTGGACATCACAGGGTGGAATGCCCACCCTGGGCACAGTGGAAAGATCCAGGGGGATGGTGAGGGGAAAGTGGGTGGCAGAGTGGCCTTCAGTCAAAGTATTGGTGTTCAAGAAAGTCAAGAAGTAACAGTGGCTTTTGGAACCATGGTGAGGAGGAGAATTGGATGAAACTTCTTTTCATGGTCCCTTAAAACCACTGCACAGCCTCACAGATCACCTTATGTGGTGATGTCTCCTGTTCTTCACCTGCCTATGCAAGCTCACTCCTTTAGCCACATTTTTTGCTAGTAGTGGTGATGGCAGTTGTGAAATGCTTGTGAGGTGTGGGCACAGGGTATAACTTTTGTGGCTTGGAGCAGCATAATTTTGGGACAGACTGACAGAAGCAAGGAATTAGAGCACATGGTGGTGGGGAGAGAAGTGGCAGCAAAAAGGACTCTGCTTTCACATTTGGGACAGCTTTGTGAACTTTGCTGGGACTTTGCTAGCAGGTTGGAGCTGCTCTGCTGCTCCTGCTTTCTTTCATCCAACAGGCTGAGAGAAGAGGCAGAAGAAGAAACAATGTTGGCAGGGTGACTTGGAGCTGGCACATCTCTGGGGAAGGAGGGGGATGAGTATCCAGAGTCAATTCTTGGAAAGAATCCTTTGCCTTGGACTGGCTCCTGTAATTAAAATCTCTCTTTCCCCATCTACACCAGTCTCCAGTCCAAAGCATGTGGCCTCTGTAAACCCCTTATCCACACACTGGCTGTGCCCCTATCCACTCTTTTGAAGAAGGATTGAGAGTCCTTCCTGGCCAGGGAGAAGCCTTTCTCTTTGCACCAGGTCGCCTTGGAAGCAGCAACTGAGCAGCTGGCAGAGTAGTGACTGGGAGACCTTATGCCTGCACTAGCCTTTGCAACAAGGCGGGCACAAGTGAGAGGTTTCTTGGTCACTGTACCGCCAGCTGCTTCCAAAGTGACCCATGCAAAGTGAACAGCGACTCTTGTTTGTTTTGAATTTGCAGTAATAAGTAGACCTAATATCAAGAAATATATGTGGGGGGACACACTAGGGTTGTTGATCAAGAAAGGGGGCAGTAGCCAAAAAAGTATGGGGACCACTGCCCTAGTCCTTGCTACATAACCCATTCCCCAGTTTCTTGGCATCATAGAAAACCAAAATATATGATGTAACCTTTACCATGTCAGTTTGTTGTTGTTTTTTACACACACACACACACACACACACACACACACATCCCTTTGGGTTCCTATGTTGGGAGAAAGGCAGGATATAAGAAAATAACATCATCATCATCACCACATTTTACACTGTATAATAACATTAACATCACCACCATCACACACTTGACATTACACAAGACATATCACAGACTTAGTTACTAAAACTACCTAACAATGTATCCTCTAAAAAACATTCAAACATATATTACTAATCTCATCTCTGGAGTTTCTTTTCATATTTCATATTTCATATTTCTTTTCTTTTCTTTCTTTTTTTTTTTTTTTGAAGTGTGTTTATACCTCTATCTCATTAAATTTTAAATATTCCATTTACTCCATTTATCAGATACCACTGTACAATAAACTATACACTCCTTTTACATCTTATTTATCTACCTATTGGTTAACTGGAAAAAAAAACCTTTTATATTTTCCAACCAAATCTTGTTCAACACAGTGTCAGTTTGTTCTTTTGCAAGAATGTAACCAATAGGTAGATACCAGGATACATGAAACAGAGATGCAAGTTTATATTAGGCTTGCATGTGTGATGTTAACACATGTGAAACAATGGGGGGCTGCAGACGGGCAGATCTAGGCTGCCCCGGGAAGTGGAGGATCAGGGCTGCGGCTACTGCACTCCGCAGCCCTGATCCTCCCTTTTGCTGCCCCAAAAAGAGTGGCAAAAGGGTGCCCTAAGAGCCGGCGCACTGCTCTTTTTCACCCCTTCCGGCACAGCGTGTCAGGACGTCATCGGGCTGGAGTTGGGCGGCCGGCATGCGACTGCCCCTCCCCATCTCTGCCTCCAGGCCAGCACTTTGGGTCGGTCTGCAGAGGCCCTGTGTTAGGGTTCCCCTTCACTAGCAATGAGCAAAGCTTGAGAAAGTTTCCTTCAATCAACATGGCCACTGGCAATGGATTGTAGAGCAGATTCCAAGCTCTGGCCATGCATTGCATGTCCAGTGGAGATTTTGTACAAAATGAAAGAACTCCTGCTTCTGCAGGTCAAGCCTCCTATTCTTTAATAATACTCATTCCCCAATGTGAGGGGTTGTCATTCCCACATTCCTGACACTTTTGTCCCCTTAAAGCTGCTCCTGAGTGCTGGAGATCATAATATGAGATATAGTACTGAGAATTGTAGTAAAATATAAGTCACCCTAAGATCTTATGACATAGGGTGGGGTATAAGTGTTGTTTTTGTTGTTGCTGTTGTTAAAAATAATGATAGTGGTAGATCATTAAAATATATATAACCTGGCTAGTGCAAATAGATGAGGAAATGTATACATTTCACTTACAGCGATCCATTCTTGTCCTACTGGAGTGCCACATTTGATGGGTGAGGAGGATTTTAGTGTGAGCTGTTTGACATTTGAATATGCTGCCTTGGAGTACAGTGGATTATCCTTCTTTGGAGGTTTTTAAACAGAGGCTGGATGGCCATCTGTTGGAAGTGCTTTATTTTGGAGTTCCTGCATGGTTGGGGGTTGGACTGGATGGTCCTTGTGGTCTCTCCCAACTCTATGCTTCTAGGTACATTAGCATACCCTCCAATTGTCTCTATTTGGCAGGGGCAGTACCAATTAATTCTCTGTCTTCTTGCTTTTTCAACTTCTTTTAAGATATCCCAGTTTATATCTCCTCCTCCCACCTTCCCCCTTTTTCAACAGCTTATTTCAGTTGCTGCAAATGTCATGCCCTGCCTAGATGAGGACTCGGAAGATGAGTCAAAACCTGCTTGGGGTCCTGAGCCTGCAGCGGCAGAACCCCGGTCCAGTCCCAGCTTTGCTTTGCCAGCTCCAGCAGAGCCTCCAGCAGAGCCTGTGGCCTCCCAAGAGGCTTCGCAGCCAAACCTCCTGACAGCAGGACCTTTGGACATGGAGAAGGATCAAGGCACTGTGCCTACCTTCAGCCAGCATTGAGCAGAAAGGGTGGGCCTTCGGCACTCAAGGAGGCTTTATGAAAAACGGCAAGGTAATCAGCCCCAGCCGAATTCCTGCAGCTCAGGGATTTAAGTGCCAGAGATTATCTGAGCTTCTTGGCAAAAGCTTCACCCTCTGGCTCTCCTTGTTCCTTGGTCTGAACCCTTGACCCTCAGGCCACTGACTTATCTTGACTACTGGAACCCTTGACCCTCTGACTGTTGACTTATCTTGGACTAGTGGAATCCTTGACCTTCAGACTGCCTTGCCACTCTGCTCCTCTGGAATCATAGACCTTCGAACTGCTTGACCCTTTCACTGGCTGTCCCCTCAGATTGGTAAGTCTTGCTTTGGACTCCCCTTTGACTCTGCTATCAGCCATCCTGTTAACTCAACAGGAGGAAGAGGAGGAGAGGGAGTGGAATCCAGTAGGCTCAGACAAAAGCAAACCACTGCAGCCTCTCCTTGCTGGTATGTTCATCCTCATTAATATGTTTGACCCTCTTAACCAAACTCTGATATTCCTTGCCATACATGTCCTAGGTTTCATCTGTGAAATGTTGGAGGGTATGATTGTTGTATGGACATGCTGTCCATTTAACCCTGTCCAGTCTCAGGCCATTTATCTTGCTGGCAACTTCCCTTCTACCCAGACGTTTGATTTAGTGCGAGTGATTCTAGCTAACTTATACCTGAGCTAGGAATTTTATGCAGAGTGTTTTCACTGGTTATTTCATTTTTTCCCATACTAAGAAATGGGGGGGGGGGGGGGGCAGCTGACTACTTCCTAGTTTAAAATACCCAGTATAGGTCACAGCTTGTGGGCAGTATGGTAGAGCATCAAGGGAGTTACTCACTGATCAGCACCCGGAGATGCCTTCAAGGTGAAAGGAAAACTCACCTCTTTGGTGCCTGAACAGATCACAAAAACCAAGGAATTAAAATGCAAGAGATCATTTTTAGATTATACATGTCATCTGTAGTCATTATTTTTGTTTTCTTAATATACATCTGACACCATTTCTATTTTCTTCATCAATAGTTGTTCCATGTCTTTGCTATATTCTTCAGATAGTATAGTGCCATCTCTATAACCTCTGTCTAAATACCCCAAAGACACCAGATCCCGTTTGATCTTGGAAGCTAAGCAGGCTCTGTTAGTACTTGGATGGGAGGCCACAAACAAATACCAGAGGCTGTAGGCTATATTTCAGAGTAAGGAACTAGCAAAACCACCTCTGAGTAATCCTTGCCTAAGAAAAGCCTATGGAATTAATAAGGTCACCATAAGTCAGCAGGTGACTTGAAGGTACATACACAGTGTTGATGTTCTTCTCATAATTTTCATTCCTATTCCTTCTGAGTCTAATCCTCCATTCCATACGATATGTCCTGAGAGATCAGGTGATAAAATGAAGCCTTGTCTGAACCCCTTGCCAATTCGAAACCACTCTCTTTCTCCATATCTTGTTCTGACAGTGGCCCCTTGGTGTGAGTAGAAGTCACATATCAGGGCAATCAGATTATGTGAGACACCCACTTCTTTTAGTCTGAACTGTAATTTCTCATGATTTATACAATTAAAGGCTTTGGAGTAACCTGCAAAAGGTTGGCTTTCTTCTGAATTTCTTTGGTGCATCCCATTATCAGATAATTATAATACTCTTTTTCTAAAACAGTTTGTCTCACATTTCTCACTCCATATATGGGAAGTATTTTTAAAAAAATCTTGAGCATCACTTTGCTTGCATGGTAGATCAATGCAACGGTCTAATAGTTACTACTGCTACTCATGTTTCCTCTCTTGGGGATTGGAATGTATATATAAAATGGGGAATTCCTTTGTTTTCCATATTTTGATAACTTTTTTTTTTAGAACTGAAATGAATTATATCTCTTTACCCTGAAACAGCTCTATTGGATGCCTTCTGTCTCTCTGAAAGCCTCACTTGGTAAGGGGGCTTCATCTTCAAGTGGTTCTTTCTTAAAGGAATCATTCATAATTTCATATCTTTTATATAGATCCTCGGTGTACCACTTATTTTGTCCAGATCATATAATGTTCTCCTGTTATTGTATTTAAGCACTTTTAGCTTAAATTTCCTTTTAATTTCTTGGATCTTATGGAAGAAGTATGCATTTATTTTTAGCTTTCTATTTCTTCCATTGATTACTATAATAGTTCTCTTTGTTCCTATGCTGAACTGTTGCATTCAGGAGTCAAATCCTGAATTTTGCTTCTCTTTTGTCCTTAATCATTCAACTGGTTAAGGAACACTCTTGGAAACCCTAGCTATTTGCTCCTACTTTTTCCCTGCAGGTGACCTTTGTACAAGTGTAGTTCCACTTCTCTCCATTTCCAAAACACAGCTCTTTTCTTACTGCAACAAATGTTGTAGCCCTAGATTTACCTGCCATGTCTTGCCTTGTCATTTCTGGGGATTACATGGCAAGCCAGCATTGCATACAACCTCTTCTAATGGACACTGCCTATACACATTCAACTGCAGTACCAGAAACTTCTCAATATAGCTACAATATAGCAATCATCCATCCAAGGGAATAAAATTCTACACATCCAGCATCCTGTTGCAAATGTTCCTGTTCAGGAAGGAGCCAATTAGTGCAAAAGCCCTGCAGGGAGATGTACCTTCTCATGAGAAGATATCTTTGATATTTTATTAGAATTAAATAGCAAGAAAGCAAGAGAGTTCTTTAATAGAGGCGATGACAGGAAATGGCAGGAAAGTCACCTTTATCTCAGCCAGAAAAAACTGTTCACTTTTAAGTTTGCTGTAACTGTTGATTGAAAGTAACATCCAACAAGGAAAGTAAAACACACTTTGACAACTGTTCCTCTCTCAGTTACCTAGGAGTCAATCTAAGCTTTCCCACTGCCAATATTTAAAAGAGGGAATATGTGTGTGTGTGTGTGTGTGTGTGTGTGTGTGGTTGCATAGCAACTTTGCTCTGCAGTACCTGTTGCAAACAGCTAAGATTTTTTTTACCCTCAGGAGATAAATAGTAATTAAAACATTGGGTATCACTTGTGGTGGTAAAGCCTGAGTACTGGCATAAGCATATATGTCAGGTTTGAAAATGAAACTCATCCTTTGCTGCTCCAAAATGCCATAGAGAAATATTTCAGTAAACAAATGCTCTGATTTGGGAAATGTGTGACAAGAGCTCGATTCACCATACATCTTGATGATGATGATGATGATGATGATATCAATTGGACAGAGCTACCATACTGCTTAGCATGGGGGATACAGCATATGTGACAGAAGAATTTTCACTTTCTATCCACCACTGAGCTCAGATCAGAGAGGAAAAAAGGAGAGATGGAGTGGAGTGGGTTCTTCTCATTCCATTTTGGGTGAGAAATCCCTTCATATAGCTTCCAGTGAAACTCCAGAGCACTGCTGTTCTTTTGCTTACATTGGATTAAGTAGGAGGTGCAGATCTCCTACAAAGGTCCTCAAACTTTGGTCCTTCAGATGTTTTGGACTTCAGCTTCTAGAATTCCTGGTTGTTGGCCAAGCTGGAGGACCAAAAATGTGTGCTCCTACTGGTAGAACTGAGCTTGGCGGATGTTTTACAGAGGATGCACATTCTCAAAGGTGAATTCTACTTTCCAGACCCTTAAATTGCCAGGGGAAATCTACTTCACAGCAGAAAATGAAAACCACAGGGTGGCAAAGATGTTGTATTTGTCTCTACCCTTTATTACACTTAACATGTGAGTTAATTTTTCAGTCAACACCTCTTGCCAAACTCTGTCCATTTCCATATGGAGAATCTTACAGGACAGGTTACTATTGTTTGGGTATCTCTAATCTTGCTGCCATTGGAAGCATTTTCATTAGATCCCTAGAAAAGGGCATACCAAGACAATTTTCAAAAACTGCAAAAAGCAGAGTGTTCCACATTTTTATGTAGTCTGTTCTGTCACTCCTGCTATAGTCTGGAGAACCTGGTCTTAGATCTCTGCCAAGACAGGGTATTGCCTTTACATAGGAGTCAGAGGGGCTAACACTGACTCCTTGGGTGGTGAGTGAAAAACCATGTGGGGCAAGCCATGGAAAGAGGTATCATGGAGAAGGCTGTAGCTATTGGACTGGAAGAGTGAATGGGAACACTTCATGCCACAACATTTCACAGAAGATTCTTCTTGTTAACCATAATCCCTCCTCTTCATATTGAATGCTTGGCAGATAGAATCCTGCAGTATCCTGCCATGTGGCTGAATATCCTATTAGAAAGCTTTATATGCAAATAAAAAGGAGCATAAGAAGGCATATGCTAGAAGTTAGTAGTATTCAGCCTCTCAAAGCCAAGAGCTCAGAATATATGAATAATTCAAAAACAACTTCCAGCAAATTATCCTGAGTCTATGTGGTAACAAAGCAAACCCTCTGGAGTCTACCATTCTTCTTATTACAGCTCAGTTCTTGCTGAATACTCTTCCTGCTGGGCTTTCTTATATTTTATTTTATTTTTAAAAATGTTTTTATAACACATGAGTGTGCAGGAAGGATATGCAGATGCTAACATTTACAACTAGACCTTACAGAGAAAGAACATGATAGGAAATTCATTTCTTTTTCCTTTTCTTTTTCTTTTGGCTACTGAAACTGCATTTTTTAATTATTTTTTTCCAATTACAAAAATTACATAATGTTCCTTGAGTATATAAACTTCCTTGAGTTTCTCTGAGAGGTGAGACAGTTTCTTATTCTGTGCACATTCTGTTTTAATTTTAGACATAAAAATAATATAGTAAATTAGAACAGATAAACAATGACAGCAGAAAAATGAGATGCAGATTAAATATGTAACATTCAGAATTCCCATGCCATAAATTTGTTTACTCCTTTATGGCCATTATGAAACATGCCGACTTTGGTTCATTCTAAGTAATAATCCTGGATTTCAACTCCTTTATGCTAAAAAGAGTGAAGAAATTAAAAATTCTGAACAAAAATGTCATGTCTTAAGCTTGTAGAGCAACACACACACCCCTTCTTGATCACATGGCAGGTTGCCCTATTCTGACTGCAGCAGATGTGATGGTGACAGCCAATGAGGCCCCAGTGGTGATGGTAGCACTGAGGAGGAACAGGCCAGCAGGGAAAATGCAGTGGCTGTGTAGATGCATGGACAACTGGGTCACTCCAGATCCAGCCTCATCCAGCTGTCCTAACATCCAACACTCCGGCTTCACTCCTGAGTTTCCCAATGTTTTCTGTTAAAATGGATTAATGGTTTAAAGAAATGGATTCCCCACATGCATCATGAGGATATGGGACAAGACAAGGGATTTGGCTAGTGTAGGCAAGCCCTGAGCAATATTTACCTGCCAATTTGGAGGGTGAAATGGGGGGGGGGTAATTTTGATTTTTTTTTTAAAAAAAATTCATTTAAAAACCTTTTAGAAGGATTGTTTAAAAAAAGAAACCTTTCAAGTAAGGGTAACCTAATGAACAATGGAACCAGTAATGTAGGGAGTTAACTGTCCTTCAAAAATCGGCTGCCAGGAATGGCTAGGGAACGCCTTGGGGACTCCCGGTGGCATCGGTGGTGTTCTCCCATCCAGTAAAATGTGTTTTTTCCCCATTCCATTCCATTCCTATTTTTGTAAGTGTCGTGCGATAAGCTTAAAAGATTGGTGCAATTTAATCTAATCACTCCACAGAAGCCAAGAACATTTTAAATCATTTTAATGATTTGAGATTCCCATCCTCTGAGTAAATGGGTTACAACTTGGACTGCACATTTACCGCTAACTAATTCAGTTACTGTGTTGTATGGTCTCTTGATACTGACAAATTAATTTTTATTGTAGAGGTTCTCCATAAGGTGAAACAGAGTATTCTACATTCTTAAACTGGTCATATAATGCCCATTAAAAGTATTTAAAGATATGAAGACATAAAGTTGTTAGAAGCAACTCCATCCTTGGGTCAGAACTCCAAGGAATACTAGGAAAGATGGTGATTAACAAAGGGTCTAACATAGTCATCATCATCATGATCACCATCATCATCATTATTGTAATCATCATCATCCATTTCCTGCTGAATCAATTTGAATGGACTTTTCCAGCAGTGAGAGGTGTCTGAATTGAGCAAAGATGACTGAGTCCAAATTTGAACACTCCTGATATTAATGATAAATGGTTACCATGTACATTCAGAGAGACACAGAGACACAAACAGTTTGGCTTCAAAAAATTATAGATTTCTTTCCAGTCTCTTTATGTAAAAGGAAAAAAAGTTAAGGAATGGTGAGGAGGGGTATAGTCAGTGTCTGAAGCTTCTGTTTTTAATTACAGTGACAACTTGAACGCATACAACAACAATATGACATGTTATAAAGATTGAAAAGTAACCATCATTGTAATTTTCTATTTTTCTTTTTTTACCTATTTGTTTTAAGAGAAGAAATCTCAAACATGTTTATTTTGCTATTGCACTAAATGTGTCCAGTTGTATATTAGAATAATGTCTGGGATCTAGAAAGCTGAAGCATTGAATGCTTGGTCAGAAAATGCTGGGTGTCTGAATCCTTTTTCCTCTGTCACTGTATGCTTCCATACCTGTTATGCTCTCCAGATTATTGCACTTTTTGCGACTTTGGGAAGAGTAAAAGTCTTATGCTGTTTTCCATGTATCATTGAACTTGGTTTCCAGATCAGCCTAAAACAACTTGGATTGTTTTCCAAATCAACAAATAGGGGCCTGAACTTAACCTTCTGATCAGTTTACACTCACTAATGGCCAGGAACTTGATAGATCTATCTCCTGGGGTTTTTTTTAGATGCACCTTCCAATAAGACTGAATTAGCCATAGTTCCTACCATTTATGTACTGCCGTGGTGTCACAGGAAGGAGGTAAATGGCTTCTGTTTTCCCAGAAATGGAAAGCCAGAAATGACTTGGGCAAGTGTTTGCCCTAAGAAAATAGAGATTTATTTTTCTTGGGGCAGTAAACGAACCTTCCATATTTGACCTGTGTCTTGCTACACAAATACAGGAGAATACAATTACCAAGGGAAAAACACACCCAAGTATGAAGTTAAATTGTTTATGCATGCTTCCCCCACTGTAGTCAGGCAACATGATTAAAGAACACTCATTTCAAGTGCACCAGCCCCCTCCCCCCTGAATATTACTTACACATGCATTTCTTTGAATGTGAGAATATGCCACTAGGAAGCAAAGCAAAGCAAGTATGAACTCTGTTCAAAGGAAGAGGGCACATCACCATCGTTTCTCTGAACATGCAGTGAAGGGGAACCAGAAAAGTATCATGCTATTCTGAAACACACTTTTTTAACATGGAGTAACTACTTAGCATTCATTTATTTCAATAGAAATGCTTGTTCCTTCCACAGCAAACCTTGTAATTCCTACATCACAGGAAAGTCAATGTCACTGACAACTGGTGATTTAAATGGAAAACAGCCTTGTGTAAACAAATAATAATTTACTTTTCAAGCAGCACATTGGTTCACCTCCCAGTGTCTCAACATGTATGGAATTGGTGCCTTAAAAGGAGGTTTATTCATAACCTTCAGCAGTAAGTAATTTATCTTTCCATTTGGAGAGGGAGCAAAATGTGTGTATTTATCATTTATTTACAATAAGCAGAATGATCAAGAATATTCCACATAAAACCAAATGAAGTGTATCTTAGTGTGGAGTTGTCCCCCTCCCCCTACTTTAGATTGTTTTGAAGTTTTCTTGTAAAATTACATGACTATATTTTTATTTGTATAGCTTTATTTGGTCCACTACCTTGGACACAGTTGGTCAGAGAAGTCATTTATTTATGTTTAACCCTCCTGCTCTAGGATTTTGTGTAATGCACTGCTTGAGCTCCTACTCCAGTGAGAATTCCAATGTACATCATTGTACAAAAAAGTGGGTTCTACCCAAAACATCCAAAGCCAGAAAATACTAAGTGGAATAAAAGTAAAATAAAATAAAATAAAACGTTTTATTTGTTTTCTTTTTTCTTTTCTTTTCTTTTTTTGTATGAGGATTCCTCATCCTACTGAATTTCAACATCCTCCCATGAACAAAATTTCAGTTCTTCCCCACGGGACCAGCCTACTGATAATCAAATCATTCTCCTTTTGCTTGATAGCATCATGGTTTGCTTTTTTTAAAGTTAGATCATTTGTTGTTGTTATTGTTCCAATATGACAAAAAGTACGCCAAAAGGGGGAAAAAATCAACAGATTTGTTGGGACCAATTTTGTCCCAGCCATTTTTTGTTTGGGGAGGAGGAGCCTGTACTTGGAAAGTGAATGAAATTTGGATCCAGTGGCTGACATCTTGTTAGTGACTTAATGATAGCATACATCCAACTTATGCCATGGTAACCACCTTTTTTGCATGCCCAGAGACTGGAATTCTGTTCTGACCATGCAATGATCAAAATCCTACATTACCCACATTTTCAGTGTGGCAGCCCCTCAAGATGGCCATTTCCGTGTTGGTGGAGAAGCAGCAGGAATGTGTCCAGCCATTTTTCTTTAGCTGGATCACAGCAATACTGCCACTCTCAAGAAGTGTCTTTGCTGATCTCTCCATTCTCCACTATCACGGAATGGCTGCCCGGAGGGGACTGCCACAATAGAAAAGTGGGATGGGGATTGCATCAGGAGATATTTAGTAGCTACATGGTGGAGATACTTTCCTCAGTGCGTGATCTCAGCTTCTAACTGTATGGGTGACAAAGTCATAGAATTCCTTTCACTATTCCTCTGATCAAACACACACACACACACACACACACACACACACACTGCATATATATTTTTTCTAAGTGGCTCTTGCTTTTTACCCCATGTGCCATAGATGATGATGTCCACACAGAGGAAAAGAAATATTCCCATCCCATTCCTGCACTAGTCTGTTTAAATGATGCATAGGGCCAAAATGGGTGAAACACTGACCACTTGCACTCCAGGATGATTCTCTGTAGTAAAAAGAGCCCCTATTTGCCATGAATCAGGTGGAAGCTCCAGAGAATCTCTGGAACATGAGGACTGTGCACTGGTTTGGAGACAAGAGGAGGAAGGAGTGTCTTCCACTTTCAAATTTGTGCAGTTCTTTGTGCTATTCCTTTTACTGATATGCAACTTGACTGCACAAGCACACATTCACCTAGCAATAACATCAGTATAGTGCATCAATGTGCAATAGAATGGTTCTTGCCCCCATGAGGCATGGAAAAGAGGGAGATGGGTCTCCTGGGGATTGTGTGGCAAGTGCTGTCAATATTGGCCTATTATGAGTGTTGGGTGTTCAGACAGCTCATCCTCACCACAGATCCGGGGGCACTGATAGTAAGCTGGGTTTTCCTATCTATGCAGACACAGCCATAGAAGACACACCTCTACACAATGTGGCACATCACCTTGTAACTGTTTATTTTATTTTTTTGCTTATATATGCAGCAACAACAATAACAAACATTTGCATAGTGCTTTCAAAGAGTATTTTATACCCACCATTACTTTTAACCTCAAAACAGCCCTGTAATATGAGTCTAACTATAGGTTGGAGGTACTATGGTGCTCTGGCAATGAAATCTAAATATTTCAGGTAACTACAAATCCCATTATCCTATAGGATGGAGCCATGGCAGTTAAAGAGGAATCAAAGAGGTATTAATTGCACAGTGTGGAAAAGGCATGAGACTGAGGACTTTATCACACTGGGGACATTGTGAGTTTAAACAATGATTCACCTGTGAAAAACATGCAGTTGACATTAAAATGTGCTTAAAATGACATTAACGCAAGTCCCATTATCCTGTGACTAAACAGGGAATAACCAGGCAATAAACAGCAAAAAGTCATTCACAGGAAAATCTTATGAATGAGTTTCTGCTGTTTCTTGCCTGGTTATTCATGGGATAATGGCATTTTAATCACATTTCATCTCAACAAAGTTTATCACATGGAGGTACACAGAGGCAAATCCTGTGCAGAAACGGGATTTTAAAATCTGCTAAACACCCGCAAATGTGGGTTGTTTTTCAGATTTGTTGGCAGAAAGAGAAATAACTTGAAAATGACCCAAATGGAAAGTCAACAAAAACCATTTCTCTGTCATCTTTCCATTCAGGTTATTTTTGCATTATTTCTCTTTCACACAAACATCATCTGAAAAACAACCCGCAATTGTGAGTTTTGTCTACTTCCTGTTCAGGTTAACCCCAAAGGCTATGTAAAAAAACAACCTGCAAAAGTGGGTTGTTTTCATTTTAAATTTAGTTTCCGCATGGGATTCCTCCCAAGTGATAAACTCCAATATCGTGTGAAAACCATTCACACAATTGCGGGATAATCACAGGTTATTCATGGGATAATAGCACTTTGCATATAGTGTTGTGTGAAAATCATTCATGCAATTGCAGGTTAATCATGGGTTAACCACTATTTATACTTTCAATTTCCCCCCGTGTGATAAATTGGTGAGAGAAGATCTCTTAATCAGTACATAGCACAAGTGAAATTCAAATCCACAGCATCCTAAAACAAAGCTTATAATAAAAGAGATTCTCAAAGGATTTATCCCCTTCTACGAAGCATATTTTGTACCTGTGCATGACTCAAAAATCCTCTCTCCTGTTTCTTGGTGGCCCCATTTTGGCTGCAAACCTTTTAGCACACTGAGACTAAGATCAACGTCATACTCTCCAGCATCACTCTTCTGTCATACGCTGTTATGTTGATCTCAGGTGAAAACTAAGACACATGTGGCTAAACAATGTCAGAGTGTGGTTCATATAGCAAATAAAGGCATTAATGATGTAGAAGACACAAGCTAGGATGGGTTGTAGAAGTTTGCTTTTGCCTGAGCCTACTAGAAAGAACAAGATTCTGCTGCTTCTCTCCACTCCTCTTTTTGAATTAATTTAGAGCAAACTTTTGCAAAAGTGGAGTAGGCAAGAGAAACTAGGACATTTTAAATGCAGTCAAAAAAGTGGGACAGAGGATTAATTGAAGCTCTTCCTACCAAACTGGGACAGTATGCTAGTGGAATTAAAAGTATGTGAGGCCAGAGAGCCAGCCTTGTATATGAAATGTGGAGCACTATCATAGAAGATTTGTATCCTTGAATATTGGTACGAACGTATGCCTTTTTTTTAATGGTTAATAATAGGGTTTTTCAGTGGGAAGTAGGACAGTGGTTGATATCAGACAATGACAATAGAATAGTTTAATTGCTATGATCTGTTTCAAAGCCAACATTGTCTCATAATTTAAGTTTATTTTTTTGTACTACTGAATCAATAGGTATAATTCAGAGAACTATTTTTGTACTGGCTACCTAAGACATTCCATCCAATATAGTTTCATTCTATCTGCTTTCATAACCTAGTGTCCTATTTTTCTTCTCTAACCCCTTCCTTGTATTTTGTATCAGTGGGAAGTCTCCATAGCAACTATCTGAAATAAATCGATTCAGCTTCTATTTTCTGGATGCCATTGCTGTTTCCGAGGTCAGAATCCAAAGGCAAACTAAAGTGAAGGCTTCTTCTTTGTGGTTAGTGTTTTTTATTTTATTTTAACCTGACTAGGCTGAACTGAAGGTGTAAGAGAGGGCTATTCCTGCCAACACGAATATTTTGAAATTTCCCATTCATTTACATAGAATGAAATGAAAATTTAATTATTCAGGAGAAATGTCATGTATCTATAATTTGCCCAAGAGTCTAATTGTGGGAAATTATTATCCTAGAGAAAATTTTAAGTGATCCTTCACTTGAGCCTATACCCACTTCTCAGTTATTAGGCCTGAATATGGTGAATACCATTCATTTTCTTAATCATTCTAGAGTAGCCATGCCCTCCAATGGTTATGCTGGCTGTGGATGACGGAAATTGTTTCCCACAATATCTGGAAGGCACTAGTTTCAGAAAGGCTGCCCTAGAGTGCCAACAAGACCAAGATGGTGCCTTTTCATATCTAGTGACAGCATGAAGGGCTGAAACTTGGATCCAGATTCAAATCCCCACTGAGCCATCAAATTCACTGGGTAACCTTTAGCCAGTCTCTCTGACTCCCTGAGCTCTCTGAAAGAGTTGTTCAGGAGATAAAGTGTGGAGGAGAAGAGCTATGTATACTACCTATGTATACTACCTGAGATGTGTATATTACCTGTGTATACTACCTGAGCTACCTGCAAGGATTGTTCAGGGGATAAAGTGTGGAGGAGGAGAACTGTGTATACTATTTTAAATTCATTGTAGGAAAGACAGAATACAATAGTAACAAATAATATCTTCAAATTTGTTTTCTGATGAAAGATACATTCAGAATTGTTAAAACACAAATTGCAGTTGGTGTTTTCTTTAAAATCAGCTTTCTAACACACTCAGATTTTATAGTCAAGATTCTCCCAATACAGTAACATCATTCCAAACAAGAAATCAAAGTTTTAATAGAAATTTGAATATTTTATTATTAGAATTACCAGAGGAAGCTTAACTGTCATTCTATATTAATATTTCTTAATGCTAAACAAACACATGGCATACAAATTATTTAGGCAATTTTAGCCCTCAGGTTTATATTTAGGATTACAGGTTAGTCAAGCTCATTCCTATATTTTTTCAGTATCTTCAGGACTAATTTCCTTATTTAAATAAATACTATTACATAAGCTTGTACATTTCCACTTGGTAAATGAAGAAGAATTATCTCCAATGCAGAAGTTTCATGCTGTAGTTCTGCAAATTGGTTATTACAATTTGTGCCATTATAATAAGCATTTCTTCAGTATTAAAGATTTATTTAATGGAAACATTCAGAACTTTCATAGATAACCTTTATTATGTTCCTCATGGAGGACAAAGATTAATACTGAATTGTTTGACCCTGTTTAAGTCAAGAGGGAGTTTGGAGATTGTCTGCTGTGTCAAACCAGGACATATGGCAGTCAAGACCCAGAACTTTACCTTACTACTCTACTGTATCGGAAAACATGAGTGACTAACTACTTTATTGCAAGGGCAAGGAGTCAGGAATGGTCCATTGTGGCCAATTGATATTGCCCTATTACTTATTTATTTTATTTATTAGATGCATTTATATCTTACCTTTCCTCCAGTGAGCTCAAAATGCTGGGCACAACTCTCATCCTCTGGACCAGGGGTAGGCAACCTTTCCCCTTTAAGGGCCGAGGGACTTCAGCTCCCAGAAGCCTCAGCCATGTTGGCCAATAGTCCCATGTTGGCCAATAGCTCCTGGGATTCTGGGAGCTGAAGTCCCTCGGCCCTTAAAGGGGAAAGGTTGCCTACCCCTGCTCTGGACTTTATGCTTACCACAACCATATATAGAGTAGAACAAACTGACAGGGATTGGCCACCCAGTGAGTTGCACAGGTCAGTTGAGACTTGAATATGGGTGTCCTAGTCCTCTAGCCATGACACCACACTTGGTTGTCACACTGCTTTGCTTCAGACCAAATTTGATCTTGCGTGAACAATACTGACCAGCTCATCCAAACTTGTTTTGCTTGCTCCAGCCTTTTCCTGGATAGTTGGAGCCCCACCATTGGCTTATCATCCAAGAGCTGTTCCCTGCTGAGCCTGACATTTAAAAAGAAATGTAAAAGTTGTTCAAACTATGTTATGGGGAAATTAACTATGAGATTTCTTGGTAGGTTCTCAGGTGTTCTGCACTAGAAGGTCAACTGTGACAGACTGGGTTCCTAGAAAGACAATTTGCCCTCTACAATTTATGTTTTCTGTAATTTCTGGCTACAAGAGAGTACTGAGTGATTTCCAGGAGTTGCAATATCAGTTTATATGGCTTACTGAGCAAATGCATCTTATCAAATTATGCCCTCTACATCAAGGTGAACCATATCCAAACCCAGCTAGGGTATTTTAGTACATGACACAGGAGCACTTCCCCATCCTTGGAGGAAAGATACAATAAACACAGAGTAGTTCTAGCACAAAGAAAAGTCAGTGCAAACCTTCTGCATGTTGCCTTCAAAATACAGTGCTTGAAAAGCACTTATTAATGAGTGTGATTTACTGACATTTTCTTTGTGAATTGGAATTTGTATAAAAGACAATCACCCTACTCATGAAAGACAAGGAAACAAAATTTCATTGCAGTTTAAAAAAAAATTGGCCTGGGATGCCGTTAAAAGTGAATTATAGAGGTTTTATATTTCCCAAAAAAACATTGTCTATGTCACATACCGTGGAATCATTGAGACGTAGAAAGGAGAAATTAGTTATTTACTTGCACACAATACATGTCAGGGATTACAAAGTACAAACTTTATTTCTTGTTGTGTACCAAAGCCTCAACATTCCTTAGGGCAGTGCTTTTGTAGTCAGTGACAAAGAGGCATAGCGAATTTATGTATATATAATTTTAAGCCTGCATAACTGTGTACAGAACAAAGTAAATTTTTCATTGTTTGGAGTAAGAGATCTCAGAATGAAGCTTACCAGTTTGTAGACCTGTTTTGTGCTTTTTGCACAGCTGTGAGACATGTTATAATGGTTTTTACTCTTCTCTGATGTACTACATTATATTGAGGATACAAAAAGTGAGCCACCAACCATAGAGCATCAGTCAATGACCAGACAGGTAAAGACCCCAGAAGCAGAACAACTAATTTCAACACACATTAGAATTTCTTCATGGCTGATGAATTTATCAAGAAAGCAATCACTGCTGGGTCTGAAAGAAATGAACTGCAAAAAAAAAAAAAAAAAGATTCTTATGATGCCATGAAGAACCACCTTCAATTTACCTAGGCCTGAGGGGGGTGGGATGAAAACTTTAGTTTTTCAGAAATCATTTCAAAGATGTGAGTATTATCCCTTGAGATAACAGGGTGGAACATTTGGAGAGGGGGAAGGGAAAGAGAGAACATATTTTTCTCTTTGAAAATAACAACTGTTTTTGTTGTTGTTGTTATTGTTGTTGTTGTTATATTATCCCACTTTCCTCCCAAAATTGGAACTCAAAGCAGCTCATAATGTAAAAGACCAATATAGTTTTTAAAAGTGCACCTTAAAATAGAATTAAACTTTTTACAATATTAAAATCATTCACACTCTAGTTGAAAAAATTTAAAAGATTAAAAGCTATTAAACCAGTTCAGTTAAAATGATGTAGCACCTCTTAGCTCATTCCTTTAAAAAACCTGTTTTTAAAAGCCTATCAGAACAAAAATGTATTAGCCTCTCAATGGAAGGACAAGAAGGAGGGAACCATTCTGGCCTCCCTGGAAATTGAGTTCCAGAGTTTTGGCATCCATCAAGAAGGTCCTCTCTTGTGTCTCTATCGACTGTACTTGCGATGATGATGGATTGAGAAAAGGGCTTCTCCTGATGATCTCAGAGCCTGGGCTGGCTCATAAAGGGAAACAGAGTCTGACTGAGTTATATAGGGTTTTATAGTTCATAATTAGCACTTTGGATTGTGCACAAAACCAATCTGGCAGCCAATGGAATTACCTAAACAGGGGCATAGTATGGTCTCTGTAACTGACCCAGATGTCTCACTGCAGTTCCTTGGATCAGCTGAAGTTTTCAAACATTCTTCAAAGACATCTCCAAGTAGAGTGCATTGCAAAAGGGATGTAACTAAGGTATGTACCACCATGGTCAGATCCAGCATCTCAAGTGACAAGTGCAGTTGGTGCATAAACTTTAAATGTGCAAAAGCACTTCTGGCTGCTCAGAAACCTGGACCTCCAGGTTCAAAGCTGAGCTCAGCTTTTGTCAGTAAGAATGTAACATACTGGTATCTGAAAAAGGCATAAGTCCCCACATCTATTTCTCTGTACCAACAGACTGAGAGTTCTTTCCTATTTGTCAAATAACTTGTATCTGTTTGGCAATCCCTTTTGTCACCTTCTGGTTTTCTGGGTCCCCAAACCATAAACAAATATATAGTCCAAATAGTTTTCCCAATATCAACATGCCACTTAAGCATTCTTAATTATTGGAATTCCAGGATTTTTAACATGGGAGAATAAGCTGGCAGCTTAAAAACTTTTTGATTATTTTATTAATATAAATAGCTGCACATTTTAAAACATATACCAGAATGGCCTGTAAATTGAATATGAACCTATTGTTGAAGGCCTGGAGAATAAACATATACTGGGAGACCAACTTGTACGGATTGTCAGAATCCACCCAGAAGTTCTTTCATAAGAAACTGATTGCTCCATGGAATGAGAGTATTATCATTCTTTTAAAGCAGCTAAATGAAGCAAGAGGATTCTGCCAATAAGCTGAGGATAATGTCAGAATATTTTTAACACACACACAAGAATACTGTAAGAAGAGAGAGAGAGGAATGGAGGTGAAGGGTTGAAAAAGAAACAATGAGTTAGTGATAAATATACCTGCAAAGCAAAGCAAAGCAGCTTCATTTATATACCGCTTCATATCACGCTATGGGATGTCTAAGTGGTTTACAACTGTGAGCTGATTGCCCCCCAACAAGCTGGGTACTCATTTTAGCAACCTCGGAAGGATGCAGGCCTGAGTCGAGCCTCAGCCCTGGCTGGTATTGAACTCGCAACCTTGTGGTCTATGAGTGAGTGGCTGCAGTACAGGCATTTAACCACTGCGCCACCAGCTGAGTACTATCAACAGACCAGGACAGCTTCTTTTTATTATTATTATTATCTGCTTTCATTGATAAGAAATTAATCTTGTTGGAATAGGAAGCCATCTCAGAACCCTCCCTGCCACATAAACCTCTAATAACATTGTAGAAATCTACAAAATTTAGCCCCTTGAAAAATGGTCCCAAATCCCCTAATTTACCTTTTGTAAATAGGGTATTAGTGGGGAAGCTTATTTTCACAGCCCTATGGGGAATTGTTTCTTGGAAGTAAATAGTTTAAGGCTTGGAGCCAACAAAGAACAAGAGAAGAATATATATTTTATTCCATGACACACATTGTTTTTTGGTAAGATGTGACAGGATGTGTACATTACATTTCTCACTGAGATTTTTTTTAAAGTTATTCCTTCATCAAACTGAAGAAACAATAAATGTGTAGAAGAAATTTATTGACTTGACCTGAAGAAAAGGTCAAACAGGCAGATGAAGACATATGTCTCTTTATGAAAGTTTATATGTGTGCAGTGTTATATAAATGTTACAATGAAGGGATGCTGCCTTGTATCCATACTTTATAGTCTTGGAGAGGTGGGAACAAGATGCACCTGTCAAATTCTAAAGATTCAAAGTAAAAAGGTTATAGATGGGTTCATAATATGCTATGTGTATTTAAGAATGCCAGCAAGAGGAGGTAAAGGTCAAGTGTCTAGTCACTTTTGTGGGAATGGCAATTTTTTACAAGTGAGAAAACTTCAGCAAGATGGAAAGAAAAGCTTTAAAATGGAACATTAAATGCACACATTAAATTAATAACCCCCAAAATTTTGTTTGGAAACAGTAATAAAATTTGGTAATCAGCCCATTTGATGTGTGCAATACAGTACAGTATTTATTATTATAGTCCATAGACCCATCAATACAAATGAACAGTAGACAAAAATTGTGCAATATCAGATAGGATACAATTTAGCTTTTCACAAACACAATAAAATTCACATACTCAATAAAAACCTTTTAGAGGCTCTGGCCAGTTTTAGGAGTTTCCGTCTCTCTAATCATAATGACCAAAGACTGGGACTTGGCAACCAATGATGTAGCATTAGAACATCTATACTCTAGAAGAACTTTAACATAAAACATTAGATTGATTTGATGGGGGGTGGCAATTTTATTTTGTTAACATATTGCTCCCAACTTTGCAACAACTCTGAGGTTTTCTGGGGTCATACACAACAAGCAGGTTGCTGTGAAACCAGAGCTTAATCCAGACAAAACTGAACATTTTAAAGCCCATTGACTTCAAGAGCAGCAAATTAAAGTGGGTTTTTACAACTCCCCAGTTTTTGCAGTCCCAACCAGGCAACAAAAGCAAGAAGCATGTTAACAACAAACAGGAAACAAGAAGTCCTGCTGGGGCAGCATACATTGGTCTTACAGGCATCATTCAGTTAAGTGGATCACAAGTCTATAGCCTTGATCTTTTTTCAATGCATCTTTGTGTTACCACCTGAAAAACTTGGTTTGTCTCATGTGTTCCCTGTAAGCATAATAAATGATTGCCACAACAGTAGATACATTTCACTGTTATTTCATTAGTTTCTTTTAAGCACAGCCTATAATTGATCAATGTCCTCTTGCATTCTTGCTGGGAGCTCTCCTTGGTGCTGTAGCATATGAAAGTGACTAGCAGTTTATAACTGACTGTATCATTCAAGAGCTGACCCAGTTTCCTCCATCAGCCCATGAGAGTCAAAGCCCAGTGAACCTGAGGCAAATCCACACTGTGCAATTCTACTAGTTTTGCTACTTTAACTGACATGGTCCATCCTATCATACAGTGGGGTTGCAGTTTCATGGCATACTCTGCCACTGAGCTATAGCACCCTCCCCGAACTACAGCACTAAAGTTCTTTAGCAAAAAATGCTAAGTGTTCCACCAAATCACAAATCCCAGGATTCCATAAGAAGCAGCCATGATAGTTAAAGAGGTATCAAAGTGCTATAAGTCTGTGATGTGGATTGCCTTCTGTTGTTTAGTTTGCAGCTGAGGGTGTGGTGCAAATGCTAATTGTTTCCATGTCAGTGTGGAAGTATATCCACTCCAGGCTTTACTCTGAAATTTAAATAGGTATCTAAGGTGCTGAATCTCTTTTAGGGATAAGGTTTAGAACTTTGAATAGCTCCTTGAAGTGCAGACTCAAACTCAAAATGGATCCACCACCCTGTGGCGCACATGACTGCCACCTTCCTACTTTTACACTCTAATTCTAGTTGGCTGTACATTGGGAATTTGATATCCCCATTACTACCAACTAATAAAGTGTCAGGGACTCACACTGCCTTTTTAGTGTAGTCCCACCTCCAGAATATCAAAATATTGGTAGCATGTTTTGTGACTAAAACAGAGGCCAAGTGATGTTGGAACAAAAAAAAAAGTTTATTTTACATCAACATGCAATAAAGGTAACTTGTTCCAGGACTTGCTATTATTATCTTTCTTAGTTACAGACTTATAACATATGTTACTAATTCAATCACAATACCTCAGCCCCTCTGGCTAATAATATCTAACTGGGGAGAACACCACAGTAACTCTCTCTTCCAGAGCTCTGTATGTCTTCAGAGTTTACCCTTTCTAAACTCTTATCTCTCTAAAATTCAGTTCCCTCAGGAACACCTTAAACACAGCCCTCTCACTGGCTTAGCTTTCCCAACACACCCTCTAGACCAAATTTTCTTCTCTTTAACCGTCAGCCTGGGCTTTTATACTACTCCCAGCTCAACTCCCATTGGCTGACTCTCAGCTGCCTCCTGATTGGCTAGCTGGACCTCTGTTCACCACACACCCCACTGGTGAGCCACTAAAAATGGAATAGTATTATGCTTATTGGTGTTTGTAGTAGCAGCATTACATCCATGCCTCCAGGCTGGGCTGCATAGTTCCTTGATGCCAAAAACAAATACTCTTGGGAAGATAAATTAAGGTATTACAGCTCCACCCCTAGCCAAAGATAGTTGCCATTCAAACCACATCATTTTACTCTCACATTAATTCATCTTCTTCTGGCAGGCTGTAGTAGAAGGGGAGAAACCTTTTTGTTTCCAAACAAAGTGATGTTGGGGAAACAGTTGTGCTTTGCAAAATATTGATCATTCAAAATGTTCCAGCAGGAGAAGCAACTGAATTGTTAGCACCAATGAGAATATAATTGCCCCTAAATTTAGAACAAATACAGTAAAACAATTGGAAAGTAAATGGTTTTCTATTTAAATCCCATGCTTTATATTTTTATTACAAAGAAATAAAAAGTGGAGCAGTGCATCAAAATCAATACTTTCTGTTCCTACAGTAGCCCAATTATTCATGGTTAGTCTTTGATAATTATTCATTCTAATCCAATACATTTGTGTTTTAAAATGTGTAATATGATAAATTTTAACAATACACTTATGGTGAAGAAATAATAAATATCATAGCTGCATCTCTCAGAGAGAGAAGAAACAGGAATGGAAACAGCATCCAGTTCTCCAGTTATAGACAGCTGGGTATATCTTGCATTACGGGTCCCAGGGAGAGCTAGAACTTATTACGAGGGCCCATAGCCTTCCATTTTAGTATCAAAAAATATTGTGGGGTTCACCTCTCCATGACCCTGAATGTATCCACCATAACTCCCAAGCGAGAGGGTCACATTGGTAGTTTAGGAGTTGCTAGAGGGTTGATTCACTCACTCACACCTTGGGAAATCCAATCAAGGAATGGTACACTAATTTCAGGTGCAATGTTTGTTCCTGTCTCACATTCCTATAGATTACCTAAAGCAGGAATCCATTCATTTACACCTTAATTCTCACCTCAGAAGCCCCTAACCCAGGTGATTACCTCATACAATTTGGACCATTGGCCATGAGGCCCCTGGTTCTTTACCCCAGATGGGGTTCCCCTATATAAACACCCAAATTTCCTCTGTTCAGTGGACTAGTTGGCTTGCAGGCAGGCACCCTGTCACTCTGAACTCTGCTAGACTCGACTCATCGCTACAACTCTGAGTACTCAGGAATGGTTGCGTCCCACATCCCAGCTACCAAACCGTATCTACTGGAACAACCTCACTACTGGTAATTATCACTGTTAGTGAAGCCTAATTTCTATTCCAGTCTAACACCTTTCTTTCTTGCTTCTTGTGTGCTTGTGTGAGAGTGTTTATATTATGTGTGTGTTTAATAAAATATAGCTAATAGAGGAACTCTGCCTCCTCAGTTCTTTGCCTCTCCATCTCCATAAACACTGAGACAATATCCCAGGCTGCTTGTAACTCATCCAAAAATTGAGCTAAATATAAAATTCCCTAGACTTCATAGTTACAAACTGAATCAACCAAACAAGGTCAACTTATATGCAACCATGATGAGACTGAGGAGATTCATGAATAGATTTGCTCAGGGAATCTTTTGCATCTTAACTAGTTTGATCTTTATCATTCCTAGTAACTCATATAAAATGTCTGTGTTAGTATTCAGCTGAATGTTCTAGTTAAAGTATTAAACTCATGTTCCATTTTTTTATAGAACTGCACCTGATTAAATGAAATCACCAAATTGAAATGAACCAAAAGGCCATGCCTTTCTGGAAGACAGAATCATCTTCCTATTAGCTCAGACAGGTTTAACACAGGATGACAGCTATACAAATCATCTGGTGTATTTCTTTCCAACAGGTGTTCACCCTGTTTAACAGCTTTAAGAACCAGAGTCTTGTCCAGAGAGACGTTGCCAAGTTAACCTGGCTCACAGAACTGTCCAATAACTTTGTAGGAGAACAAGTGGTACCTATAACCATTAAAAATATCTTCACTTTACTTGAGGTATTTGCTGGATATAAAAATAACTCCATCTGCTAAATGAGGCTTATGATTTCCATGTCAGTGGGGCTATGGATCTGCTCCAAGTTTAATTTTTAACTTTGAAGGAGCTGCCCAAGGTGTAGAACCACTGAATCAAATAAATAAATAAACTGTATTCCCACAACTGGGCCTTCACTTTAGATAGCTCCTTTATAATTTGCACTGAAATCAAGAGTGGAATCACCACACCACTGACATGGGAACCACCAGTGCAACAGCAAAGACATTTTAATAGGTCTTTTCTAGACATGACTATTTGTTGTTAAAGAAGGTCTTACTGGCTCTGTGCTGCTATGATTTTTCTTAATGCATTTTTAATTGTATTCTTAATTTGTTTTTATGTTTTTAAAATCAAGAGTTTATCAGTATTTTATTATAATTAGTCACCTCCTAGAACAATTTCTTTGGTGGAAAGGCAGGGAATGAATGAATAAATAATTTTTTGCTGATATAGCAAAGGCCAAATCAAGTTATATCACAAGATGAGACAAAACAGCAGTAATTATTTTCTTAGCAACAGGCTATCTTTTGCATTTGTCATTTCTTTCATCAAGTAGAGATTCTATGTAAATGTTAGGAAGAACTTCCTGACAGTAAGAGCTGTTCAACACTGCCTTGGAGGGTGGGGGAGTCTCCTTTTTTGGAGGTTTTAATATCTTTCTTTCACTGTGTATTCCTGCATAATGGGGCCTGGACTGGATGGCCCTTGTGGTCTCTTCCAACTCTATGATTCTAACTAAAAGTATTACAGTTTTTGCAAGACATCTAGCTCTGGAGAGTTACACAGGACTGAAACTGGGATGTAGTTCTTTAATTTCTGCATTTTACTGTAGCATCAGTGCTCTGATGCAGTCTCTTCCATTTCGTTTTTCATAATTAAAACACAATGCCAACTGTGTTAATAAGCAAGTGTAGCCAGGGATTTTGTGGGACCTTGGGCTGTATTCGGAGAGGTGTCATTAATCAATGTGAAGCTTCAGTAGAAGCCGCTTTGTGGAGAATTTATCCTAGGGTTCCTCAATGTACTATATTATTTTAATATAGTAAATATTAAAATAAAAATTAATAGAACTGAAATATAAGTATCAGGTCAAAATCCTTGTCACTCAAACCAAAATCTTAACATTATTGGACCACTATAGGTGTGAACACTGCCTTCCAAGTTTTATTTGTTTTTGTAAGAAGATTTATAGGCAGCCATTGGTCTTCCAGTAGTTTTGGACTTCAACTCCCAGAATCCCTGACCATTGACCAAGTTGCTTGGAATTTCTGGAAGCTGAAGTTCAAAACATCTGGAGGATGAGAACAACTGGCCTTATTCTTTCTCTTTGTCTCTGTCTCTGTCTCTGTCTCTCTCTCAGTCTCTCTCTCTCTCTCTCTCTCTCTTTCAAAATTCCAGAGTGGGTTGGAATCTACCCACCTGCCCCAGCCCAGCATAGGTATCTCATAAAGTCCTTCCAAAGGTCTCTACAATAATTCACGTAATATGTATAACAATAATTATCTACAGTTTGGGGGGATTTCCTACTATTACTTCTCTGTTAGTTTCCAGTTGGGTAAAAAGTCTCTGGAAGTCTCAACCAATTTTATTTTGGAGATCCATATTACATATTTCCTGGGAGCTCCCAGCATTAACAAAGACTTTATATTTTCATTCCTCAGGTTGATTCAAATTAACCCAGTATTTTATGAAATGAAATGTGATTACTACTTACCTGTGTGTTTCTATTATCTCAGACCCAGTAGAGATGGCAACCAAGTAAATACAGCCATTGTTTCCAGGACACAATTCAACAGAGATCAAGTAATGTAAAGAGAAATGTTAGCACTAACGAAAATGCTTAGCTAATATGGCTAAAGCACTTTAGAACTTTGACTATAACCCCTGAATAATACTGGGGCCCACTGTATCGGTGGGCTAGCTGCAGATATTTGGATCTGGCGCTCCCTGTTCCAATTCTAGGACTTTAAATATTACTCTCTACTGGTTCTCTCTGATCAGATGTAATTGCATAAAATGGTATGGCAACTAATACATAGAGTTAAAAAAACAAAACAATCCATGTGTTGAATTTGCATGATTAGAATGTAAATTTTACTAATTAGTGTAATTAGAATGATTTTCATTATGTGCAAATTTTATACACAGATTTGAGGTAGTGGAATATGGCAACCATATTTTTGTTCCTGCCCAAAGCCTTTGCAGATGAGCCCCTGATTCTTCAGAGAAGTTTGGAGAAGACTGGGTTAGAAACATCCATTTCTATGAGCTTCCTTGTGCAAGCTTCATTTTGTTACAGTTTTCAGGAGTGAAGCTTTTGCATTCTGCCTTCAGAGAGCCTGAGAAAATCTCCTGTTTGATAATGCAGGATTTTCAAGTCAACAAAATCCTTACATCATTTTTCACTCTCCTTTAGGCTACTAGGAAGAACAGTTGGCATTTTGGGAATCTAGGGGCCATGGAACTCTGTGGACCAAGAGAAGAGAGAATGAGAGAGAGAATGAGAGAGAGAATGAGAATGAGAATGAGAATGAGAGAGAGAGAGAGAGAGAGAGAGATTTATGCAAGGTGGGGGACACTATGAGTCTACCTTGGTCAGTGGCTAGAAAGGGACCATTCCCTGCCCTTCACTGGAAAGAATTGCCCTATTAATAATATTGGTTTAGCTGGAGGACAGTTCCATCTTACCATGAGTATACCCAAGATCATATCTGAGAAAAACAGTGCTTATCAAATGCTTCATTTTTCTTTATTAAATACATTTACATAAAGTTCACCAGGCATGTGCTTGTTGAAGTTTAGTGGCAGTTTTGAAAATAATTTTTCTCCCCCTGCTTTCTGCTTCAAGAACAAAATTTGTATTCAAATTAACATGACTGACACATATGCAAGTAGGCTGTTCTTTTGAGCATGGCCTATTGAAATATGATTGGAAGTAGTAAAAAAAACAACAACCCAGAGATATGGAAAAAAATATCCTTTTAAAAACAAAAATAAAAATAAATAGTTCAGCCAGTAAAATGTTAACGTACCAGACTATTTAAAAATGCATTGCTGTGTTTTTACAAGTCACTACTGTATCTGGCTAAATACTCTAAAGGCACCAGATTCTGTATAATCTTGGAAGCTATGCAGGGTCAGCCCTGGTTAGTACCTGGATGGGAAACTGTCAAGGAATACTAGGTGCTGTAGGCTATATTTCCGAAAAAGGAACTGGCAAAAACACCGTTCAGTATTCCTCACCTAAGAAAACCCTATGGACGTTATCACATGGGGAGTTGCGGGGAGAAAGTGGAAATAAACGGGATGAGCGGAGGACTTTAATTTATGGGATTTGTCCTGTTCCGCCTCGTCTGATAACTAAATTCAAATTTAAAAGGGGGTTAATTCGAACGAAAACCTGATCTTTTCAAATCCTCAAAAATCCCGAAAATGAAAAGATCAGGTTTTCGTTTGAATTAACCCCCTTTTAAATTCGAATTTAGTTATCAGACGAGGTGGAATGGGACAAATCCCATAAATTAAAGACTTCCACTCGTGCCCGTTTATTTCCACTTTCTCCCTGCAACTCCCTGCAACTCCCCGTGTGATAACATCCTATGAAATTCATCAGGTTGCTATAAGTCAACAGGTGACTTCAAGTTGTACACACACACACACACAGAGTGTATCTGCCAGTATGGTACTGTGCAAAGGAGAGAACTGATAAGCATGTATTCCAGTGAAATAGGAGAGAGGACTGTGCTGATAAATGGTCACTTTTTAATTTTCTTATTACTTCAAAAAGCCCAATGCATTTTGGCCTCTCTCAGAATTGGTATTCTTTGGGGGATACACTACAAAATACAAATAAAATTCTTTTAAATAGATTAACCTGGACAACACAAAATTAATTATATAAATATATAAAATATATTGTTCAACATGTCAAAACGTACATACAAACATTCAAACTGAAATTTCTGAAGTTGTTTTGAACATTTTCCAAAGAATTATACCATTAAGCAAAGGATACAAGAGTCTATTTTTCTTTCTTATTTATACGTGAACACAGGTAGTCTGGAGAGGAAAGGAGCCAATGATTTTGTTGAACAGTTCCACTGTTGTTGAACTGTAAAGATAAATAGTGAACCTATATTTATGTAAGTGATTTCCAAATGGTAGGCAAGGACAAAAACAGCCAATGTGCCACTTGGAGAATAGTGGCATCATATTGGATCTACCCAAAATCCAGGGAGGTTGCCCTATCCTCTACTGAGGCTCCTAGATCCCTCTTCCTGATCATATATGGACAGTGATATCACCACTGAACAATGCAGCATTAATGTTGGTAGAAACGGGACTCCATGCAGCATTAACATTGCCAGGAAACATAGTTATATTCCTGAAACCAGGGCAAAAAGGGGATGGGTGAGCCAGGAGGAGAAAAATTAACTATGTTATTGGACAGTTTTGATTTCCATGGCACTGGAAAATGACTGAAATAAATTATATGTGTTTTTCTCAGTACTGAGTAAAGTATACCTCTAACTCTATCCCGAATAAAGAGCTGTGTCCCAGATACCAAGAAGGTGAAAAACACTGGTTCATATGATCATAGTAGACTCTTTTAAAAATGTTATTTCTCCTATCTGGTCAGTCTCTAATTACCATAATTCAAAACTTCTAAATTTTAGATATTGTTGTACACTGAATTTCTGAACATAAGCTTTTGGCAATTACATGGATGGGCATGAGAATCAGCTTCTTGACTTGACAAGGAATATGGGCACTGAAGTCCATACTTTAGTGGGTCCTTGTTTTTGCAAGCTATGTTCAACCATGGCCACACTGGTTGTGTAATTTTTTTAAAACCAAAGGGATCCAGTGAAGCATACTGCAAGGATAGGAAAGTGCAGTGAGTCCAGGGATGGGTTTTGTGGGGGTTTTGTTATTTTGTTTTTTGGCCTCTTGGACCTTCCAGGGATCACAAAGACTGACAAAAAAAATGGAAATGGTTAGAAATCCACTTTTGGTTTGGGAGAAAAAATATGCTAAATAGCGCAGAGAGGGAATCTATTTAAAACATAAATGTCTACTCTTGGAGGTCTACTTTTTGCCTTAAAAAAGTGCAATCCAGGGAATATGGAGGAGTTGAGGGTCAAAGAACAGGCTTGGTTCCTTGTGTCCCATCCAGCCACACTTTGCCCAATACTGATGTAATGAGTAGGATGTTGGGTTGGGACATGAGAGATCCAGGTTTGTCTCAGTACTGAATCTTACCAAGTGGCCTCAAGGCAATATCTCTCCCTCCGTCTCCATTTACCTCTCTCAGTCTATCTTACTGGTTTGTCGTGACAAAAGACTTTATCACACATGGGTTTTAAACTGCAATTCTAGAAAGAGAATAATATCTTTGGAAACACCTACCACACAATGTCACCTCGAACCCATTGCTGATGTGCCTCTGAATCACTGCTAGAGTATTTTTTTTTTCATTGATATGGAAAACCTATCAATAAGCAGCCAATCGTCCTGCTATCCCATTACTCCACAGTGCAATAAGTGTTAGTCCACAGTGGTCCCAATAATGGGCAGCCTGTTTTCTTCCCCCCCCCCATGCTCTTTTCACTTTCCCTTCTTCTTCTTCTTCTTCTTCTTCTTCTTCTTCTTCTTCTTCTTCTTCTTCTATTTTTGTTTACTGAGTCTTATTCCCATAACTCTATAATTACATTAATAATAATAATAATAATAATAATAATAACAACAACAACAACATTGCAAAAGGCATACTGGGTAAGGCATAGGGCAGGAAGACAAGGTTAAAGAGCAATGCAGAAGAGAGAACATGGGACCATTGATGGCACACAAAGGCCCAATCACGCTATTGAAGAGAGGTGTGATAATTAAAGTTCCAAAACCAGTAAGTTTCCATTCTCTTAAAACATACACATACACAGTAGTGGCAAGGACAAAGTGATGCCAAGGCTTGTGTGATAAAATCCAAAAATGTGGGGACAATGAAAGTCATGAGCACCATCTTGAACAATGGAGAAGAGATGGAACATAAATGTAATTAATAAATGACTAACTCTTGGGTGGTACACCCAGATGAGGATTTGGCTCTATCCAGTAACTGAAGCACACCCTGTATTCAGGATTTGGCTCTATCCAGTCACTGAAGCACACTCTGCAGTCTGTTCCCAATACCTCAAAAAGGACTATACAAAGTATTTTGTTCCTCTGGCCACACACACATACACACACACACACACACCTTTTTATCTTAGGAATCTTATTAGCAGTACCACAGGCATCTCTCTTTCATTTTCCTAAGCTTTCTAAATCTCAGTAACCTTAAAGAGAAATCTCCTCATTTCCCACTTTTTTCATTCTGCTGCAGGAAGCAACTGTGTCTCTGTTACACCTATTCATATATTTTTATCACCTCCTTTTTAGTGGGAATTTGTAATTAAATAACATGAAAAGCACAGAAAAGAACAAGCAAAGTATCTTTTCCTTTTGAATCCTGCCAGACACTAAATTAAAAATGCCTGTGGAACATTGTATTAGATCCATAATTGACACATAGTACTCATCTGAGTGCAGCATTTCCATTGACAGCAATGCCACTCTGGGATCATGACAATCCCTAATGGGAATGTTTATGCTGGGGTAATCCTGACATTGAAAGAAATAAATATGTCTCTGTGTATGAAGAAACTATCTGTGCATGAGTGTTCCCAAGCACGCATTGAGTCATGGAGTTATCTACTTTTTTTTTTTTTGGCTTATGTTTTAATTTATCAGATACTTGATAGAATTGAAACAGTCAAACCATTTAACTACTGGACCCTTCCATGAAATTGTATCTTTTTTTGTTTATTATTCTGTAAATAAATAACAACAGTTGCTTCCAAGGCAATTCTTGAAAAAGTTTCTTGGGTTGACCTGAAAAAGTAACTTTTCAAAGCACTGTTCCAACACATCAGAATGCATTCATAACAGGGGAAGCACTAAATATTTTTTCATCTGTAGCAAGGACAGAATACAAGAAGCCTGGTAGATTCAGGTGACTGACCGTATAAATAACTGACCAGATAAATTCAATGACCTCAGACAATCCCCTACTATGGTCACTATTTGCTGGTGAGAGTGCTGATGGCATTCTTATTCCAGACTACACATTAGAGTTCTGCATGCCAAAACATTTTGGAGAAATAAGAGACATTAATAAACATTGATCAGTTCCCTTCTTTTCCTCCATCCACACTATAACATCTTGGCATTATCCTCATATGGCCATTCTGAACCTCACTGTCTGCACTTTCTTTTTGATGCCTGATCTGTTTTGCTTTGGTCTGTGCCATTCTATTCCAAAAGTGAATCAGATGAAGTTTGTCCAATCTGGCCCCAATACAAATGGTTTCCAAATCATCCATGTTAAATGCAAGATTTGGAAATTGGCTAAGTGTCTTATTAACTATGCCGCCTCTATGGTGGGACATTTAATGGGCATGATCCTGGGGCCTCTCAGAAGATGAAATGGGGTTGGATCCCCAGTATGTATTTTATCTGTTGTAAGCCACCCCGATTGTTTTTTTAACAGAGGGGCGGGGTAAAAATTATTATTATTATTATTATTATTATTATTATTATTATTATGTCCCTGCAAAGTCCTGTCTCAGAGTTTGCCATGACTAGAAACACCACTTGTAGTACTTTGTTGTCTAGAGGCCTTTCCACAAACCTATCGGAGTCCTCTGGGGCAGGCTTGTCAGCCAACAGGCTGAATTCATTTTTGTTAGTATTGAGGGTTTTCTTCCCCTATCCCCAGGACAAGGGGATTAAGCATTATTCTGTTAACCAGTAATGAATATTTAAGCAAATATGTAAACAAATATGTAATGGTTCTGAAGGGAAAATATTTTATTATTTTGTCCCAATATCTCAGTGTGTTTTCATATAGAAAAATGCTTCCCTTCCCTAAAATCAATATCCATTCCCATTTCAGTGTCAAACATGTATTCTTATTTCTCCAAAATGTTTTGGCATGCAGAACTTTTTTTCCCCAGATGGTAAGCTTGGTGCAGACATTCATTTAAATAATTTAAATCAATTTACTAGTATAAATTATACAAAACACTCATGAGTTCTCATTCTTCTTTTGCATGCATGGAAGTTGATGGGAAATGTGCAAAACTGAAGACTAAATGTAGCTTGGAATATGTAATATGAGAGTGCTTAATTAAACTCCCCAATCATTTATTCAAAAGCTATTAGTCATATTAGACATCTCACCAATCTGATGAAGCAATGGGCTAGATTTTCAAAAGAAACTATTTCCTATCTGATTGTACTCCCCAAAAGCATTAATAAACAGGTGAAATTCAGAGCTGTTATTTATTAGAAAATTTTTAGTCTGATGACTATTTGGAAACAAGGAAAGTTTGATTTACACACATGCTAAAATAAATAGCAAAAGCTGTACAAAATGAGTTCTCTTTGTGGCTAATCATTCTCAGTCGAATATTTCCTTAATCCTTAATAATTCTAACTTTCTTGTTTTTATTTACTGACTCATAAAGAAGCTCCATGTAGTACTAAAGAAAATGTTTTGTCACCAACCTTCAACAAGTAAAATTATTCTTTCCTGATCACTCCATCTTTGAATTACACATTGGTCTGTTTTTATACTAGTGTGAAGTGGGCAGGAAAAGATGCTCTCATTCCAGATATGTAATTTTTGGATGCAATAGTAAGATACATTAATTCATTTGGAATTTTTAGGAGGAAGCAGTAGAATTAGCTCAAGCCCAACTTAATCATTCTACATGCTGCTTCAATGTCTCCACATAGAGCTAAGTACATAAAAGTTAGCAACATTGCCAAACAAACTGATTGGAGACAAGGTCTAGTCTGGATTCCTCAGGTGAATTTGCATCATTAGATCAATTTTTCCAATATACACAGTTTCTGAGCGACACATTTACCAACATGATGTTCAGTCCTGAAACGATAAATAAAATAGCATAACAGCAACAACCTACCTGGATTAGACTAATGAGAACAGTTTGCATTCACTGAACTAGACAACCAAAGGATTACTGCATGGATGGGACTTTAAGATCCCTGTGTGCTGACTCTTAGGAATATACCAGCATGAAAAGCTGCTGCATATTGAATCAAAACATTTGTCCATCTGGCTGAGTTCTGCCAATTCTAAGTAGCTGCAATTCTCCAGGGATTCAGGCAGAATTCTTTCCTAGCCCTACCTGGAGATTTCTGGTGATCTCCTACTCAAGTACTATCCAGGTCTGACCCTGCTTACCTTCCAAAATCAGAGGAAATCAGATGTTTTCAAAACAGTAAAGAATATGAAAAGTGCCAAAGATAATATTGCAAGACAGAAAGGGAGGAATTTCTAATTGGTTGACCAACCAAATCCAATGGCTCCTCCTCATCCTGGAGAGAATTGAGTAGTGGGGTGCCACAGGGTTTTATCCTGGGCCCAGTGTTATTCAACATCTTTATCAGTGACTTGGATGGCAGAATAGAGGGCAAGTTTATCAAATTTACAGATGACATTAAATTGGAAGGGGTAACTAGTCAGAAGGATAGGATAAGAATTCCAAATGACCTTAACAGATTAGAAAGCTGAGCCAAAACTAACAAAATGAATGGGTTAGATACTACACTTGGGCAGTAAAAGTGAAATCCACAAATAGAGGGTAGGTCACACCTGGCTTGACAACAGTATATGAAAAAAGGGGTCTAGGAGACTTAGAGCGTCTGCAGACTGGACCAAAGGGCCGGCCTGGGAGTAGAGTTGGGGCTGGGCAGCCGCACACCGGCCGCCCCAACCCCATGCCAATGCCATCCTGACACCATGCACTGTTATGCATGGTGTGTGACATCAGGACACCCTTCCAGCACAGCACTTCAACATGCTGCACCAAAAGGGTGCTGAAGAGCTGCGGCGCTGGCTCTTAGGGCAGCCTTTTGCCACTCCTAAAAGGAGCGGCATTTCGCCACTCTTTTCAAGGTGGCAAAAGGGAAGATAAGGGCCTTGGCATGGGGTTGCCATGGCCCTGATCCTCCGCTTCCTGGGCAGCCCAGAGATGCCAGTCTGCAGAGGCCCTTAGTGTTCCACAGGTTGAACATGAGTTGACATTTTAAAGTGGCAGCTAAGAAAGCCAATGCAATTTTAGGCTATATCAATAGGGGTAGAGTATCTAGATTAAGGGAAATAATAATACCACTCTATCCTGCTTTGGTCAGGCCTCACCTGGAATACTGTGTCCAGCTTTCGCTACCATAATTCAAGAAGGACATTGACAAGCTGGAATATATCCACAGAAGGGTGATCAAAATGGTGAAAGGTATGCAAACCATGCCCTATGAGATGTGGCTAGGGGAGTTGGATATATTTAGCCTGGAGAAGAGAAGGTTGTGGTGAACAGAGATCCAGCTGGCCAATCAGGAGGCAGCTGAGAGTCAGCCAATGGGAGTTCAGCTGGGAGTAGTATAAAAGCCCAGGCTGACAGTTAGAGAGAAGAAGAAGATTTGGGTTAGAGGGTGTGTTGGGAAAGTTAAGCCAGTGAGAGGGCTGTGTGTAAGGTGTTCCTGAGGGAACTGAATTTTAGGGAGATAAGAGTTTAGAAAGGGTAAACTTTGAACACACAGAGAGCTCTGGAAGAGAGAGTTACTGTGGTGTTCTCCCCAGTTAAATATTATTAGCCAGTGGGGCTGAGGTATTGTGATTGAATTAGTAACATATGTTATAAGTCTGTAACTAAGGGCCTTTACAGACTGCCAGAAATAATGCAGCTTGAGGCCACTTTAACTGTCCTGGCTCAGTGCTAAGGAATCATGGGAATTGTAGTTTATTGTGGCACCAGAGCTCTCTGACAGAGAAGGCTCAATGTCTCAGAAAAAAAATACAGTTCCCATGATTCCCTAGCACTGATCCAGGACAGTTAAAGTGGCCTCAAGTTGCACTATTTCTGACAGTCTGTAAAGGCCCTAAGAAAGATTATAATAGCAAGTCCTGAAACAAGTTGCCTTTATTGCATGTTGATGTAAAATAAACTTTTCTTTTCTTTTATTCCAACCTCACTTGGCCTCTGTTTCAGACATAAAACACGCTACCAATATTTTGTTATTCTGGAGGTGGGATTACACTAAAAAGGCAGTGTGAGTCCCTGACACTTTATTAGGTGGTAGAAGTGGGGATAACAAGTTCCCAAAGTACAGCTAACTAGAATTAAAGTGTAAAAGTAGGAAGGTGACAGTAGTGTGCGCCACAAAGGTTAAGGGGTCACATGGTAGCTATGTTTAAATATTTGAAGAGATGTCATATTTAGAATGGAGCAAGCTTATTTTCTGCTGCTCCAGAGATTGGGATACAGAATAAATAATAATAATAATAATAATAATAATAATAATAATAATTACCCTGCCCCTCTGTAAAAACAATCAGGGTGGCTTACAACAGTTAAAATTACATCAAAAGTACAAACTAAAACCCCCAAACCCCACCCTCCCGCCCAAAAATTATTAAACTGCACATGTTAAAATCAACATAAAATCTAAAGAGAAAAACAAGATAATTAAGACAATTACAAACAGACATAAGCCATAGGTAAGCCAAACAGAAAGCGGTAGGGAGGCACAACTCCTGAGGCCAGGATCTAATCAGGAAAGGCCTGCTGGAAGAGATCCATCTTCACAGCTTTTTTTAAGATGGTTAGGCTCGTAATCTGACGGATCTCGTCCGGCAGGCCATTCCATAATCTGGGGGCGATTACCGAAAATGCTCTCTGAGAGGTTGCCGACAGCCTGGATTTTAATGGCTGGAGCAGGTTCCTCCCAGAGGACTGGAGTGCGCAGGGAGAATTATGTGGGAGGAGGCGGTCCTGAAGGTAGGTTGGACCCAAGCCATTTAGGGCTTTAAAGGTGATAACCAACACCTTATACTGGGCCCAGAAACTAACAGGCAGCCAGTGGAGAGATTTTAATACCGGAGTTATGTGGTCTCTCCTGGATGTTCCGAAGACCACTCTGGCTGCCATATTTTGTACTAGTTGAAGTTTCCAGACCAAGCATGAGGGTAGCCCCATGTAGAGCGCATTGCAGAAGTCCAGATGGGAGGTTATCAGCGTATGCACCACAGTCTCAAGATCCATTACTTCCAGAAAAGGGCGCAGCTAGCGTATCAGCCGAAGCTGATAACAGGCACTCCTGACTGTCGCATTTACCTGATTTGTCATCAGGAGTGATGAGTCAAGGAGCACCCCCAGACTGCTAACATAGTCCTTTACGGAGAGTATGACCCCGTCCAGGACTGGAGGTTGCAACCCAATTTCTGGTTTCAGGGCCGCTACTGTTAGCACCTCCCTTTTGTCTGGATTCACTCTCAATCTGTTTTTCCTCATCCAGTCCATTACTGCCTTAAGACACTCATTGAGAGGAGAGACACCATCGGGATTTGAGGCTGACGATTGAGACATGGAAAAATAGATCTGGGCGTCATCAGCATACTGATAACACCCAGCCCCATGACTCTGAATGATCTCACCCAGCGGCTTCATATAGATGTTAAACAGCATTGGGGACAGAATGGCACGTTGAGGGACGCCACACATGAGCTCCCTTTTAACGGAACAACTGTCCCTGAGCAGCACCCTCTGGGATCTGCCGGAGAGGAAGGAACAGAACCACTGGAGTGCAGTGCCTCCAATTCCTAACCCACTCAGGCTATCTAAGAGGATGCCATGATCTATCGTATCAAAAGCCGCTGAGAGGTCTAAAAGCACCAACAGGGTCACACTACCCCTGTCGATGCTCAGACACAGGTCATCAGACAAGGCAACCATGGTGGTCTCAGCTCCAAATCCTGTCCTAAAGCCAGTTTGAAATGGGTCTAGATAATAATAATAATAATAATAATAATAATAATAAATTTTATTTATAGCCCACCTCTCTGCATAGCAATCAAGGCGGGTTACAGCAATTAAAACAAGACAAGTTAAAAAACATTCCCTCCATCCATAATCTGCCCTCCCACCCCTTAAAACAGGATTAAACCAAGAATGAGTTAAAACAAAGCAATACAATTAAATCAATATGCTAAAAATAACAGAACAATTGTGCCAAGCAGGTAGGATAAAAACTCATCTCCTTACAGCAGCTGTTATTCTGGGAAGGCCTGCCAGAAGAGATCCGTCTTTACTGCTTTTTTGAATAATCAGCTTCATCCAAGACAGCTTGGAGTTGAAGAGCAACCACCCTCTCAATTACCTTGCTCAAGAATGGTAGCAAAGAGACTGGCCTATAATTATTCATATTCAGGGGGTCCAGGGAAGGTTTTTTCAGAAGCAGCCTAACTGCCGCTTCCTTCAAACAAGATGGAATATAACCTTCCCTGAGGGATGCATTGATGATGTCCATAAGGAACATTCTCAATGCATCCCCCTCCTGGACGGCCAGCTATGATGGGCAAGGGTCGAGAGGACAGGTCGTTTTCCTCACTCTGCCAAGGAGCTTGTCCACGTCATCAGTACTCACAGATTGGAACAGATCCAGAATAATTTCATCAACAGAGTTTCTGGACACCTTGTCAATTGTTTCTGTAAAAGCACTGGCATCTAAGTCGGCTCTTATCTGAGAGATTTTATCTGCAAAAAAGTTAAGCACATCACAGCAGGGCGTTGTCAGGTTAAGTAACGGGTTCTGTGCAGGAGATATCTGTGTCAGCTCCCTTATCACCCTAAACAGCTCTGCTGGATGGGACTCTGCAGACGCAGAGGAGAAGGACCTCTGCACTGCACGTATTGCCTCTCGATAGGAGCGAAGTTCCTATGGCGAGTCTTGTCAGATAGGAGTCGAGTTTTCCACCAGGTGCGTTCTAGTCATTGTCCAGCCCGGATTCAAGCTATAGCAAAAGAGATTTCCTCCTAAACATTAGAGAGAACCTACTCATGGTACGAGCTGTTTGACAGTGGAACACTGTGGCTCAGAGAGTGGTGGAGTCTCCATTTTTAGAGGCAGGAAGGAGATAATGGTATTAGCTAAGATGATATGAGAAGCAATTAATTGGTGTGTATAGGGTTTTTTAAAATTGAGATCTCAGTTGTGCTATCTACCATAGATTGTCTAAAAAACCCAAAAATTTGCTAAAATGTCAGAAACTGTAGAGGGGACTCATCAGATGAAACTGATTGACAGAAGATTCAGGACACTCATTATGAAATATAGGTTGAGTATTCCTTATCCAGAAATCCAAACTCCTAAACACTCCAAAATTCACAATAGTCCACATGGATAACTAAGATAGTAACATCTTTGTTTTATGAGTCCCCAGTAATGTCATAAACACTAGAAGAATTAGCTGGACACTGTTTTAAAAAAATGGGAGCTCTGGTTGACAGGGCTTAGACTTCATTGTTTTGTTGTCATTGTTCTTTCAAAGGATGCATACCTAATTCTACATGTACTTGACGGGATGTGTATGTATTGTTCATGCTTAATGGGATGTGCATGTATTGTTTACTCAGCTTGAGTCCCTGAAGGGACACACAGAGAACTTCCCTAGCTGGAAGGTGTTGTCAAATGACAAGTTCTTACATTGCTGCAACTCACGCAGATAAATTGAATGACTGGTGAGTGATAAGACTATTGTGGTCTTCTTTGAGTTCTTTTTTACCCATAGAATTTTTACAGTTCTTTGCCATTCCCCCCCCAAAAAATAAAAAAACGGGGAGGAGCCTTTTTCAAAAACAAGCAAAATCATTTTGACAACAAAAAGAGCTGATCTTTTAGTCTGAACACTTGCTTTAAAATTAGCTTTTGAAAACTAAGCAACTATACATGTACTCATACACAAAAACACATTTATGCCCACATGTGTGTGCATGCACAAACACACAATTCCTAATCTAGTGTAGATTGATAACAGCAGAAAGGAACAGCCCCTTGTCTGCCTCTCCCATACATCACAAATAGGAAGTGACATATTTTGCTAGTGACTAGAAAACTATAGGAGATCTACCCCATTTTACAAAGTACTTCCCTGAGAAGCTCCATCCTTCTGACTGGCATTTTATTTATTTCTTCCCTCAATTAGCAAACATGAAATCATTCAACTTCAGAAGAATGCTTTATGCTGGCTGAAGCTGGCAAACAAAAGCCATTAATTACAGTCTCTAAATTTAGTGATGTATGAAATGCTGGCATCTATTAAAAACACTGCAGGGAAAAGAGTTCCCAAGCAAAACTCCAGAAACATGGCAGACAGCAATAAAACTACTGTCTGGTACTCTTTGACTCAAAGGGAAACAAAAAGGCAGAGGTGGCATTTGCTCTGCAAAGACAATGCAGTTTGACAACACTTTAACTACCATGGCTCAATGCTGTGGAATCCTGGTATCTGTAGTTTGTTGTGGCACCAGAGCTCTCTGGCAGAGAAGGCTAAATATCTCACAAAACTACAAATCCTAGAGTTCCATAACATTGTGCCATGGCATTTAAAGTGGTGTCAAACTGCATTATTTCTGTAGTGTAGATGCAGCCAGAAATCCCACTTCAAAAAATAGCAATATTCTTACATTTAACTCTTTCATGTTTGTTTTGTTGTAAAAACCTGCCCAATTTTTACAAAATCTTTGTGGGAGGGCTTTCTTACTATCCCACCACCATCACAGATGTGTTTGGTATGGACAGAGGAGAGTGTCTTCTCACTGGCTGCTCCCCAGTTGTGCCCACATGTGTGTGCATGTGTGACCCCTCCCACTGGGGTCAAGACTGTTCTCCTTTCTGCTCTCTTAACTTGATATGGGAAAAGCATCATTTGATTGTGTGTATTATGCTTTTACCCCTTTTACCATATTTTAATTTTTTTAAATAGTTTAATTTATTGTTTTAATCAAATTATTTAATTGTTAAACTTTTGTATCGTCGTATGTTTTACCTATACATCATTTCAATTTGTTGTAAGCCATCTTGGTAAGGCTTAGAGAGCCTGTGTGGTGTAATGGTTTGAGCATTGGACTATGACTCTGGAGATCAGAGTTCGATTTCCCACTTGGCCATGGAAACCCATTGGGTGACCTTGGGCAAGTCACCCACTCTCAGCCCCTGAAACCCCCATGATATTTGCCTTAGGTTTACCATAAGTCAAAAACAAAGGCACACAACAACAACAAAAACCATCTTGCATCCTGTACTGAGCGAAAGGTGGTAAATAAATACATAAATAAATAAAATTATTGTGGCAAGGAACTAGATGAAGAAATGAAGAACAAGAAATTGCCAACTTAGTTTTGGTAAAGATAGGCTTGGGGGCATTTTAAGGAAGCAATGGGGCACTCCTCCTCAAATAAGTGAACTGGAGTCCTTGTATTGAGCTTCTAATATAACAAACCTGAAATAATTTACGTTGCAGGAATGAACACATGACTTCTCTGCCACTCTACCATAACTCAAGTTTCCCATGAGGGATTTCCCCATGTTATGGTGAAAGAAGGTTGTGAGAATGCATACCTTGATGTGTGCATACAGTGGGCCCTTGGTATCTGCTGGGGTTTGGTTCCAGTACCACCCATGGATAAAAAAAATCCATGGATACTCAAGTTCCATTAAATACAATGTAAGTAAAAGAGTGTCCCTTATATAAAATGGCAAAATCAAGGTTTGCTTTTTGGAATTTCAATATATTTTTTAATATTTTCAAGTCATGGATACTTAAATCTGTAGATAAAGAATCCATGGATACAGAGGGCCAGCTGTTACCAAAAGTGATTTTTTCTGAATTTTGGTGTGTGTATGAATTCCACATAGCTCCAGTTGCACTCTGCAGTGACCCCCAAGTGCTACCCAGGCAAGGCAAGGAGGTCATGCCCAGGTTACTTGGAAGACTGGAAAATCCCCAGCCCACGAGGCAAGGCAGATAGTGTGGGACTTGCAAATGGACCATCATCACCTCCATAATAGAAGGATAGGCAAAAATAGCCTAGATGTCTCACCTGATGGGCCAGTTAACAACTTAATCCTCACCCATTTCCCTTGAATATTGCCAGACCAGATTACCTCACCCAGTCAATCTCACACCTTTGCCCTGCAGCTAGCTTTAGCCCTTAAAAACCCTTGGATTTCTCCCCTCAGTGTCGTTAGTTGGAGTTCAGGGGGACCCTGTGTCACTTTGTTCTCTGATCTAGTTACCGGCACCTTCATTCAAACCTGTGCTCTCGAAACGGTTGTGTCTCACACCACTTCAACCAATTGGATCATGGGGAAAGCTTCATCTTTAGTGAGTATCACCCGTAGTTTTGCCTCAATACCTTTTCCAAGCTAACCCCTAATTTCCTGAGCCTTGTATGAGTATGTGAATTGCTGTGTGATTTTTCCCCTTTTAATAAACAATACTTTAATTGCAATAAAGAATACTTTAAGTAGAGAATTCTGTCTCTGCATCAATTCTTAGATTCCCCCATGTGGGAGACGGTGTCGCAGGGTCCTTGTAGCCAACCCCCATTCGATTTGAGCTGATAAAATTCCGCTTCATAGACTTTTGGCTACACAGCTGTATAACCACTTTACCAGCTGGACATGTATGTCTACTGGGCTAGCAGGTTAGACTCTGTGACATGCTGCCCTGCATTCATTAAAAGTTTGAGGGGTGTCTAAAACCCTTTACTAGCAGCTTAAAATGAAGCACAAATCTTTTGCACTTCCACAGATTCATTGGAGAAGCCCAAGCCACTCACACTATTAACATTCTTAAATACCAAAGGTAATTGGTATTTCAAGTCATTTCTGACTTATGGTAAGCCTAAGATGAACCTATCCCAAGGCTTTATTTTAGAGGGAGTCTGCCTCTGTGTTCCTCTAAAGCTGACTTGCCCAAGGTCCCTCCATGGGTTTCCATGGCCAAGTGGGGATTTGAACAAGACTCTTAGGGGCTATACAGATGGCATCTAAGGGGTGGCTCCATGCTGCCCCTGGGAGCACCGGATCATGGCCACGGCAACTGCATACTGCACCCCAATCTGGCACTTTGCCACTCCAAAAAGAGCTGGCAAATACCGCTCCTTTTTGGAGTGGCAAAAAGCCACCCTTGCCACTACGGCAGCAGCTCTTCTGTGCTCTTTTGGTGCAGCATGTCTGTACACTGTGCCAAAGGAGCATCCTGATGCTGCGCAGTGTGTGGTGGGGTGTGTGGTGTGACAGTGGCATCGGGGCAGAGTTGGGGCAGCCAGCTTTTGGATGGTCTGTATAGCCCCTTAGTCTGACACTTATACCACCATGCACACTGGCTTTCACCAAAGAGTTGTAGATAACTGGAATTGGCTTGGCATGGCTGAAGCCTGCTTTGTTTATTTTTATAACCGCCTCAGCACTAGTGTTCAGTTATTTATTGCAATGTAATTAACTATACTTTTTTCACCATCGTGATTACCTAAGGCAATGTTTGCTCTTCTTACTCCCATGAGTAGTAAGGTACATAAAATCCTCTGGAAGCAAGATTGTACAGTGATACTTACCCAGATTACACACAGGTACCAGACACTCAGTTGCACACAGATAATCAAATGCCAATGATTGTATCTGCTGCTTAGCCAATAATTCAACAACAACTTAGCACAGAGGTAGAAAGATGAGCTCAGCATCTTCCTTTCCCTAATTTTTAGCCGAAATTCAAAGTCCTAGAGCAACTCAACATATTTCTAATATTAGAATCACAGTGAAATTGATAAACAAACAGCAAACCATGTTATTGTTGTTAACTGCCCTTGAGTCAGCCTTGACTCATAGCGACGCTGTGGATGAGACATCTCCAAGACTCTTTATCCTGCTCTGCTCTGCTGAGGTCCTGTAAATTCAGGACCATGACTGATCTAATGAGTCTGTTCATCTGGCATGTGGTCTGTCTCTTTTTCTATTGTCTTTTACTTCCCCAGCATTATTGTCTTTTCTGATAAATCATGCCTTCTCATGGTGTGGGCAAAGTATGACAGCTTGTTTTCTCATCTTGGCTTCCAGGGAAAGTTCAGGTTTGATCTGTTCTAGGATCTATTTGTTTGTCTTTTGGGCCATCCACAGTATCCTCAGCACTATTCTTCTGTACCATATCTCAGATGAGTTGATTTTTCTCCTATCCACTTTTTTCATTGTCCAGCTCTCACATCTGTACATGGTGATGGAGAATACAATGGTTTGGGCAATTCTAATACAAATATCGTAAGTCACTATGCTGAGTCAGACCATCTGCACATCTAAATGGCTCTCGTGTTTTTCCACTGAAGTACTGCCCCACCTTTAGGAGACCATCAGACTTCCACAAAATACTAAAATTTGAGTGACAGGTTAAGAAGAGGAAGGAGAATGCCTGTATAAGAAAGCATACTCCTAATCCCATATTCAGTTATGCAATATGCATGCATGTGTACATGGACACTCAGAATGAATAGAAGGAACTGTGACTGTATACTTATGTTTTACATGACTTTTCACAAGGATTGTCAAACCTGCCTCAGAGCTAAACCAGGGATTGACTTGACACACAGCACTGCACTGGGAGATGACGAACATATTGAATTCTGTTTCTGATGTTAGAGAGGAAAGAAATAAGCTTTCCTTCCCCAATTATTGTATTCCTATAAGATTTCACAACCAACTTGCTTATAATTAAGTTAGGGAAAACTTGAAACATTACTTCATGCTACACATCTGCTGCACGCTGTTGCTGAACATCTTGAATTTTCAATACTCTTCCCTACTGGAAGAGGTTTGTTTTGTTTTGTTTTGTTTTGTTTCACTATATGTGAAAGGGATCTAGGAGTCCTCGTAGACCACAAGTTGAACATGAGTTAACAGTGTGATGAGGCAACTAAAAAAGCCAATGTGATCTAGGTATTTAGATCAAGGGAAGTAATAGTACCACTCTATTCTGCTTTGGTCAAGCCTCACCTGGAATACTGTGTCCAGTTCAGGGCACCACAATTCAAAAAGGATATTGAGAAACTGGAGCATGTCCGAAGGAGGGTAACCAGAATGGTAAAGGGTCTGGAAACCATGTCTTATGAGGAGAGACTTAGGGAGCTGGAGAACAGACAGTCAAAAGGTGATAATGATAGCCCTATTTACATATTTTAAGGGTGTGATATTGAGGCTAGAGCAAGCTTGTTTTCTGCTGCTCCAGATAATAGGACCCAGAGCAATGGATTCAAACTACAGGAAAAGAGTTTCCAGCTTAACATTAGGAGGAACTTCCTGACAGTGAGAGCTGTTCGACAGTGGAGCACTGTCCCTCAGAGTGTGATGGGAGTCTCCATCTTTGGAGGTCTTTAAACCGAGGCTGGATGTCCATCTGTTGGGGGTGTTTTGATTGTGAGTTCCTGCATGGCAGGGGGTTGGACTGGATAGCCCTTAGGGTCTCTTCCAACTCTATGATTTTATGATTCTATGCTGGAGCCTGATTTTACTCAAGACCTAGTGCAAAGGCACACAGGCATTAAAGAGCCTATAACAGTTTTATGCAAACCTTAAAGGCACCAGAATTCATCTGATCTTGGAAGCTAAGCAGGGTCAGCCCTGGTTAGTACTTGCATGGGAGAATGCCAATGAATACCATCAGGTGATATAGATTATTTTTCAGAGGAAGGAACTGGTAAAACCACCTCTGAATATTCTTGCCTAAGAAAACTCTGTAAAATTTGTGGGATCACTACAAGTTGACAGGTGACTTGAAAGCACATACACACTCACAAGGAACTGGAGACAAGATACTGGAATGCTTTTCAGAATAAAATTAAAGAAAAGTTAAAAAGAAACTTTAGGCAAAGCAGGCTGCCTAATTGCAATGCAGTTATCCATTCCAGAGAACCCAGTCAATGCAAAAACTGACTCATCCAGTCACTGAATACAAACCTCGCCTCCTTGCTCTTGAGCAATTTAGAAGTGTAATAAAGTCATTTACATAATTAACATACATACTGTGTAATGGCTAGCGGAAATGTCGCCATCCCTTTGTTAGTTTGGCAGAGAGGAAGGACACAATGGAAGGATGCATTGAAATTTTGGAGCCATCTGGGGTAGTGAAAGCAGTAATAAACTGAAAAAGTGCTGTTATTATATGCATTATTGTTCCAATGAGCCAGTGTTTTCAAATATTTATGCCATTTGTGCCTAGGTTAATGCTTTCACGTTTTTGTAGGGAGGAAAGCAAATGTTTCCAGCCTCTTTCTTCCATTAATCTTTCTTCCATTAATCTTGCTGAGCAGTCCTGGCTCTAGTAGAACAATACAACTTACACCATCAGGGACCATCAGACTCACTAGTCTGTTCTAAAATGCAGGACATTCACTTCTTGCGTAGTGCTCTGATTTTATTTCATTCCAGTTTATTTCATGACAGGAGCCACTAATAACCATTGTCTAAGATTGCTTTATCTCTTCATACTAAAAACCTCTCCACATATTAAGTTTCATGGGAACATATCTATCACTGATCTCATTGCTTGGCTTATGAAATGAACATGAAGTTACTCAAAAGGACAATAAAACCCAGGTTTTAATTTAAAATTCATGTAAGGATATTCATATGCTGCTTTGTGACAGGCGCTGTCACCAAGGTCTATATTTAATTGCTTCCTCCACCCCCACCCCAAGTGAATATGTTTGCTGTCCCGATGATAAATCTACAGTCTACCCATTGCCAAAGAAAAATAGCTCAGGCTTTTCAGTATGCTGGCACCGTAGGTCACATCTATCATCCTCAGGCCTCTGTTTTACTTTTAATTACAAAACTTCACTCAAGAATGTTATTTCCAATCCTAAAGTGAATGGGAAAGTAGGCTTTAATTTGCAGAATGGCACTTAAATTTTCAGCTCAGACAACATTAATTTGCTGGTACTAAGCGACCCCAACAAAAACATGTACTGTAATTTAAATTTCCATGAAAGACCTTGTTACAAATTGACACCACAGTCTATATTTCCCAAATGCTCGGCATATAATTTTAATCAAAATGGTGACATATGTCCTTCCTGCCAGAATAAATGGGATTAAATTCTGATGAGTTCAGTCAGGTTTAAGGGCACCTAATTTTGCTCATGGACTCCCACAGATATACAGGAAGTGACAACTGAAGTTATGTCTATAGAGTTTTGCAGGGGAGAAAAACCCAATGTGAATTAAACTGCAGAAATTACATTTACACTATTCATGTAGGAGGATATTAGCCCTTTTCTATGTTTCTCAAAAATGCATGAAGGCTCATTCAGGGGAGGAGACTGGGTGTGCTTGTTCTGTGTGCTTTCAAATCATTTCCAGCTTATGGCAACCCTAAGGTGGACCCATTGCAGGGGTTTCTTGGCAAGATTTGTTCAGAGAAGGTTTGCCTTTGTCTTCCTCTGAGGCTGAAAGCATGTGACTCACCCAATGTGTCCAGTGGGTTTCCATGGCTGAGCAGGAATTCAAACCCTGGTCTCCAGAGTCTTTGTCCAATGCTCAAACCACTGTACTATGCTGGGTTTGCACACCAAGCTAAATCCAAGGTTAAACTGTGGTTCCCTTCTCTGGTTCCCCCCTTCAAGACATGGTTTCCCTCAAGCATTCAAACACACATTCATACCATTCATGCAAACAGATGCCACAAACCATGGTTGTCCTAATCCAAGTATATGATAGTTTGGGACTCAAATAAGATCAGAACCCCATGTCCAAATATCTCTCCCTGCCATTTTACCATCCTACTAGAGGGTCATGCTAACTCTGGGGATGTCTTTGAAGAACCATAATTTCATCTCCACATGACTGGCAGAGACATTATTAAAACCTATTGTGTGTGTGTTCAAGTTGCCTGTTGATTTATGGCAACCTCATTTATTTCACAGGGTTTTCCTAGGCAAGGAATATTGATATTATTCCAGCATTATTCAGTCTGCAGTGGCATTTTCCCATGTACATCATTCATTAGCAGTAGAGGGTCTGCTCTATATGCCCTGAATTAATGAAGTCTGTGATGCTGTCATTCATTAAATACTGGTCAAAGTGGAGGACTCTGTATGAAAAGGATAAAAACAAGGACCATTAGAACATATTTACAAACAGCTGAAAGCAGAAGCAAACACAGATATAAAAATCTCCAAACAATAAATAAAATTAAGCAACAGAAGAAACGAATACAGAGTGGAGCATCTAGGAACCAATTTTTCCTCCACATACTAACCTTGTGGAAGGGCCCATCTGGCACTAGAACTATCAGCCAAACAACTGGCCTTTGGAATTATATTTTTATATTTATTTGTGTTATTACAGTGGGCAGTGTCCCTCTTTTCATTTGCTAGAGTGTGTTTTTTTTCCTGCTGAGAGTAGACTATTCTGTTTTGCATCTGTTTATTGTTTTAATTATTTTAGTTATTTGACAATGAAATGGGAAATGTGTTTTCAAAAAAATATAATCTATTAATTTTTCTGATCTGCAGAAAAGATGGTCATGATTACATATTGCCTATGAAGATACCATCTTTGGCAACTTCTGCATTGAGAGTTAAATGTATCAATATCAGTAGACAAAGATTGTGAGGAGTGAAAGAAGTTTTCCATTTAGCAAGATATTTCTAGATCAATAACTATCACCACAGGATATTTTTATTTCATGACAAATTACATGGTAGAAATCTCTGCTCTCACTGGTTCCCCCCCCCCCTTCAAAATATCTTCCAAGAAAAGGCAGAACTAAGGAAATTGCTTTATTTACTTGGGCTCTGCAAAATAGGATTTTAACAGTATCATGTGAATTCAGTTAGGATCCTAAGCTTATTTCAAGAGAATTGGGTAAATGGTAGACAAATTCATTTCTATATATGCAAAGTGCCTTGAGGATTTAGGCATATCTGACATGAACAACATGAGGCAGAAAGCTCAGAAAGGCTGGATGCTTTATTGCTTGCTTACATGTAATTTGCAATGTGATTCTTCCTATGTTTACACAGAAGTAAGTCCCCATTTGCTCAATGGAACTTGTTCACAGGAGTACTTGCACCAGATTGCAGCCATCATGTATAAATTGCTTTTTAGATGTTAAAGGACAAAGAAAGGCAATAACATGGATTGATTGCTTGTATTATAAATACATAGGTAGTTGTTTTTGCAGAGACTTTTCTTAGTAAGTAGACATAGGAAAAATTATCCACTTAAAGTAATAATAGTACCAGGAGAGAATTTAGCACGGAATAATATACAAGCACAATGCATACTTGTCTTAATTAATAAAGCCTCAAAATATTGGTTTTACAGTTTTCATAGAAATCTTAAGGATTTTCAAAAGTTTCTGGGCAGGATCTAGAGGATGACAAGCAAAATTCTATTCACACAATAGTGTTATATACAAACACACATACATACTTCCTTGCTTCTTCCCACTGTAGTCTCTTACATGTAGCCATACACAAACCCCAAAGCTGTCTTGACAGTCATATTTTAAAGTATAGGCTGTAGTTTGGAGATTATAAATGGTGGGATGGTTTGGGGAAATCCTGGGACAGGGAGTTGTGAGCATTGAGGAAAAGTTACACAAAGGAGAACTCCAGTGTTTTGGAGATAAGAAGGCAATGGGGAATTTTATTGCTCCTGTATACAGGCATGTCCATCAAAAAAATGCCTGGTATGGAGGGCAGTCACAAAATGGAGGGACATAAATCTTCCTGCATTTCTTTCTTACAAGCAAAAAGGGACAATTCCGAGCCCAGTACAAGGTGTTGGTGATCACCTTTAAAGCTCTAAATGGCTTGGGTCCAAGCTATATCAGAGACCGCTTCCTCCCGTATAATCCTCCCCGTGCGCTCCGGTCCTCTGGGAGGAATTTCTTAGAGCCCCAAAGATCGAAGCTATCTGCTACCTCCCAGAGGGCCTTTTCTGTCATCACCCCCAGGCTCTGGAACGGCCTGCCGGACGAGATCCGTCAATTAACATCTTTGGTCAGTTTTAAAAAGGCTGTCAAGACAGATCTCTTCCGACAGGCCTTTCCGGACTAAAATTTCCCGGCCCTGGGCTGTCCCCTCTTCCCTCTGCAACACTATTTGAACCCTGGTTCCCCTCGTAATCTAACTATGGGGTAATGTGGTATGGTTTTAGTTATTTTAATCCTTATGATTTTCTTGTTAATTTGTTAATGGGATTTTAATTATGCTATTGTTTAATAATGTTTTAAGGGAGGAGGGATATCTTGTTTATTGTAATTTGTGTTTTATGCTGTAAACCACCCAGATTGGGTTACCATTGGGCGGTATATAAATTATTATTATTATTATTATTATTATTATTATTATTATTATTATTATTTTCTTCTCACCACAAGAAACAGTACACTTTTCAAAGACTAACTGCCAATCAAGACTTATTATTCTGTACAAAGAAAAAAATTGTACAAGAAACAGAATTTTGTGTGCAGAAAACAAGTTTCTTGACTACTGCATATAAAGCATTCTGTTCAGAAAACATTTTCTGTACAGAAATGTTATTTTCTGTGTTGAAAATTGCATTTACCATGCAGAAAATGTGTTCTGCAAAGAAAATGTTGGTTCCTGTGGGGGGTGGGGGTGGAACCCATATGAATTTTTCATGTAGAAAAAATGTTGAACTTCAAAGATTCTCACCCAAGAAACTTTTTTTCTTTTTTCTTTCTTCTTTTCTTTACTATTTTTGATTTTTTTCAAATATTCTTCCATACCTACACAACACTTGAAAATGTCTCTGGGTCCAGCGCAAATGCAGTGTGAGGAAATGAAGGTGGCAGCTGTCAGGCTGATGTTTGGCTTTACAGGGATTTTGTGGTTGTCAAATGAGGTATCTGAGACTACTGCCAGAACACTCAGAGGTGCAACATGAAGATTCTAGTTTAAATGCTTACCAACACTGTGTAATTTCCACTGAGCCATACACAGGTGTTCATATGATCCCAGTACAAGGTGCTATCAGTTCAATATATGCTGAATGTTGATACGGTTCAGTATTTTTGCTCAAATTTTCAGGCTTTCATTTATTTTCTCTGCAAGAGCTTGTGGTTAAGCAAACAGTCTTTCCACTAGATCATCCCAGGGTAAACATTTTGGAATGAAATGCGTGCCAGAGGTATAACTGGAAATAAGTGTTTGTTTAGTGCCGTGTGTGAAGGTTTAATAAAAAACGCTCCAAAGCAATAATGCAATATCATAAGGTTTAGGCTGTGTATCTCTCTACAAGAAATTCTCTAGAGTTCACAACACCTTAATTTGACATTTGCACATGCTTGCTATTTCCATTTCCTTCTCCAGTACCACCAGCCATGTTCCCTTCCTCTGTTTGTTCTAATGTATTAAGTTTCTATCACAAAGTTTCCAAAGCTATGTTTAATTCCTAAACTCTTCAACAACCATCTAGAACCAAATGATCAGTAAAATGAACCATAGTAGTGTCCACTGAGAAAACAGAAGAGCATTCAGCCTTTGCATCTGATTCTAAAGAGGTGTTAATCTGGTAGGCTTCCTTGAATAGCTGGTTCCAGAGCACTATCACCAAGAAGGCCCTGCACACATCACCGGTCCTTTCAAAGCTCAAGCCATATATTTAGCTCAGAGATGCGGAGCAGTTGACAACAGCAAGGCTAAGCAGTTAACAGAAGATCTTGTATTTGTATATTGTCCTGGAATGGCGGATTGTTTTCATAACTGTGACTTATCCAACTGAAATTGATAATCATATTAATCTGTTATAGAATGTTTCAAAACCAACCAACCTGAGCCCCTGTCTTATGTAGGGCTTGTTTGAAGGCTGACACAGAAGGAGTGGTCCCATTCTCTAAAGTTAAAAACCTCCAAATCCTAAATTGTAACTTCATTTATATCTACTTCAAAATGCAGGCCAATTAATAGGGCTTTACTACACATTATATTAAATGTGTCACTTAGTGCAAAGTTGAATTCAAACCAAGCCCAGAAAGGCTAAATATAAATCAGAAACATAGCACACTGGAAGGGAGGAAGGTTTAACATTTTCCTTTCTAACTTCAGCTTGGAGGGGGGCAAAATTGGGCCCTATACATCATATGATGATGGGAGGGCTCTTATTGATGCTAAGTGAACATTCTGGAAAATTTACCACAGGTCCTTTCACACTACACCATTATAGCACTATGATTCAGCTTTAACTAGCAATGCAACATCTTATGGAATCCTGGGGGTTGTAGTTTGGTGAGGCACTAGAGCCTTCTGGCTGAGAATTCTAAATGCCCCTCCTTAAGCTGCAAGTCCCAGAATTCCATAGGATGAAACCCAGATGAATAAAGTGGCATCATAGTGCTGTAACTGAGTTTTGTGAATGTGCCTCAGCTGTTGCCTAGGATAATTTTGGTTATGGTCCAAAGTGGGGGGGGGGGGTGTTAATTGATAGCACCTTTAAACTTAAAATTTGTTTCACACTAAGATCCATGCAAAATGGATCAAAACTGTAGTTTGCTGATCAGTCATTTACTGTAGTTTGTTGATCAATTACAAACTTATGCTATATATGTGTGTGTGTTGTTGTTGTTGTTGTTGTTAACTGCCTTTGCGTCAATCTCAACCCATAGCGACCGTATGGATAAGACATCTCCAAGCCCCCTGTCCTCTAATGTTCTGCCCAGCTCCTGCAAACTCATATTCATGGCCTCTTTAATAAAGTCCATCCTTCTAGTATGTGGCCTTCCTCTCTTTCTATATACTTCCCTACACCTTTCCTAATATTATTGTTTTTTCCAACGATTCCTGCTTTTTCATGATGTGTCCAAAGTATGACAGTCTAAGTCAGGGGTAAGGAACCTTTTTGAGCCGGGGGACCGGGTTGCTTTCCCTCAGACAATTGGGGGGCTCAAGCGCCAAAAATAAATAAATAAATAAATAAATAAATATTTTTTTAAAAAAAAATTAAAAATTAAAAAAATATGCATGCACACTCTCTCAGCCCCAGAAAAGCCATGGCAAAACCCCTGTGGAGATTTTGCCAAGAGAACCCCAAGAACAAGTAATAACAACAATAATCAATATCATCATGGCAGATGGCAGGTGGCGGCGGCGGAAGGACCGGCCTGGGGTTGGTCCAAAGGCCTCGGGGGGCCGCATCCAGCCCCCAGGCCTTAGGTTGCCTACCCTTGGTCTAAGTCTTGTCATCTTGGCTTCTAGGGATATTTCAGGCTTGATCTGTTCTAGGACCCATTTGTTTGTCCTTTTGGCTGTCCATAGGATCCTCAACACTCTTCTCCAGCACCACATCTCAAATGAATTGATTTTCCTCCTATCTTCTTCCTTGACTGTCCAACTCTCACATCCATACATGGTAATAGGGAATACAATCGCTTGTATTATTCTGACTTTCGTGCTGGGTTGTATGTCTTTACATTTTAGAATCTTTTCTAGTTCTTTCATAGCCACCCTCCCCATTCTTAATCTTCTCCTGATTTCCTGGCTGCAGTCCCCATTCTGATCAATGTTTGATCCCAGATATGAGAACTTTTTTACTATTTCTATTTTTTCATTGTCTAGTTTGAATGTGTGTAAGTTCTCTGTGGTCATTATTTTTGTTTTCTTCATCTTCAACAGTAAGTCTGCCTTTGCACTTTCTTCTTTGATCTTCCTTAGTAGTTGTTCCAGGTGTGTGAGGTTTTCTGCTAGTATTATGGTTCCATCAGCATATTTCAGATTGTTGATATTTCCTCCTCCTATTTTTCACTGCTCCCTCTTCCATGTCCAAACCTGATTTCCTTACAATATCAGTTGAATAGGTAGGGTGATAGGATGCAGCCTTATTTGCTTATCTGACTCCTTTGCCAATTGGGAATCACTCTGTTTCTCCAAGTTCTGTCCTGACAGTAGCCTCTTGTCCTGCGTACAGATTCCTCATTAGGACTATCAGATGTGTTGACACTCTCATGTCTTTAAGGGTGGTCCATAGCCTTTCATGATCTATGCAGTGAAAGGCTTTGCTGTAGTCTGTAAAGCACATGCTGATTTTCTTTTGGAATTCCCTGCTATGCTCCATTAGCCATTGCATATTTACAATGTGATCCCTGGTGCCTCTTCCTTTCCTGAACCCTGCTTGGACCTCTGGGATTTCTCTCTCCATATATGGCTGGAGTCAATGTTGCAGAATTTTGAGCATGATTTTGCTTGCATGGGAGATTAGTGCTATGGTTCTATAGTTGCTCCAGTCTCTTGTGTCTCCTTTTTTGTGGATGGGAATGTATATTGATCACTTCCAATCTGTTGGCCATCATTTTGTTTTCCATATCTGTTTACATACATTGGTTAACAATAGAATTGACTCTGTCAATGTGGATTGCAACACTTCTATTGGAGTATCATCTGTTCCTGGAGTCTTACATTTTGCCATTTCCTTTATTTATTTACATATATATATATATATAGGACACCTCTGTAGATCTAAATATAGATTGCAGTCCAAATAAATTCAGAGAGCCAGCATGATGTATTTGTTTGAGCACTGGACTATGACTCTGGAGATCAAGGTTCAATTCCCAGCTCAGCTACAAAAACCCTTTGCGTGATCTCACCCTTCACATACTCTGAACCCCAGAAAACTTGGTAACATGTTCACCTTAGGGTTGCCAGAAGTGAGAAACAACAATGAAGACATACAACCAAATCAGTTAATAAATGTGCATCCTGAAGCAAAAAAATACAAATGAACAGAAGTGATTGTTCAAAGCAGATCCAAAACCCTATCACCTTCATCATTTTGTTCCCTTTACATGGCTCACCAAGGGGGGTTGCAGACTGCCAGAAATAGTGTGAATTCAGTCCACTTTTAGGGTTAGGGTTAGTGCTAGGGAATCATGGGAACTGTTATTTTTCTGAGACATTGAGCCTTCTCTGTCAGACAACTCTGATGCCACAATAAAATACAGTTCCCATGGTTCCCTAACTCTAACCCTAACCCTAAAAGTGGACTGAATTCACACTATTTCTGGCAGTCTGCAACCCCTACAAGTCTGACAGCTCACCAAGCATGTAGATTCGTACAGCATAACAAACAAGAAGACAAGCACTTTAAATGAGTACAGGCATACACACAAAGTAAACACACAGTGACATTTCAAATCAGGCATAGATTATTATAATTGTTATTATTTATGTTATTATTTATTTAATATATATAATCCCACTTTTCTCCCATATTGGAGCCCAAGAAGGATCACAAGGAAGAAAAATAATGTTTCAGACTATATTTCTAGAGAAGATATTGTTGTTATTTTTACATATGATTGCTTACATGTCTGTTTTCAGCTGTACAAATACAATCTGTTGCTCAATTAATATGACATGAGATATGTTCAAGATGGGCTCAGTTAATTTTTCCCAGATTATCTGTTAACAGAATCACCTGCATAATATATTCTAGAAGGTTGTTGCAGAACTTTTAGAGAGAAATATACCCCCCAGGCATATACAAAATGTATCTCTGATCATATATTATTCTTTAAAAATAGTATTAGCACTTGGGAACAAAAGAACAGCTGGCCAAAAATGCAAAGCAAACTTATACATCATAAACAGAACTGTGTATATTTCTTTGGAATGGGACTATTTAATTTTTTAGAGCTTTTTCATGCTCAACATTTATAATGCTTTGATTCCATCTTAACCATCATAGTTCCATCCTATGGAATCCTGGGATCTCCAGTATGGGCAGGGATATTTAGAGTTGTCAGCTGGAGAGTGCCCCACACCTAACTACAAACCCAGAACTCCATAGGATGCAGGAACTTTTGGGTATATGTTAAGCACATTTATACTAAAGCAAAGCAAAGCAGCTTCATTTATATATCACTTCATACCGCGTTATGCAGTGTCTAAGCAGTTTACAACTGTAAGCTCATTGCCTGCCAAGAGCTGAGTACTCATTTTAGCGACCTAGGAAGGATGCAGGTCTGAGTCAAGCCTGAGCCCTGGCTAGTATTGAACTCATAACCTTGTGGTTTATGAGTGAGTGGCTGCAGTACAGGCATTTAACCACTGCGCCATCAAGGCTCCTTACTATCTATGAAGACTGCAAGCTAAACTAAGAGGAAGCTGGAAGCTGGAAGCCTGTTTTATGAAAAGACATAATCAAGAGAGCCTTTCATAAAATTTACACTAGGCTTAGAAGGTAGACCATTTGTTCCTTCCCCTCTCATCTACTTGGGTGTTATTCAATAGAAAATGGCTGTTTTCAGCACCAGACTGTTTATTTCTCAAAAAACTCAAGACTGAATGAAGCTTCAAGTGAGATCTAGCTTCAATTCTGTTTGCTTTTTCAGGAAGCTTGCTTTGCCCAATCCTTCTTCCTATATCTATCATTCAGCAGAAGGTCATGTTAGAGTATTCTGTGCTTAATAGCAAGGCATGGTTATGTGTAGAAATCTACCCTAAAACTGAAGCCTGGTAGTAAGCCTTGTCATTCATATTTTCGTTCCTTAGATAAAGCACAGCTTTCTGCTAAAATGGTCTCTACATCCCTCTTTCTTTCTTTCTTTCTTTCTTTTTACAGAAAATACAGTATACATCTTTTCTCTCCTTTTTTAGCCAGAAAGTCAAGCTAATAAGCTCATCATCCACAAGTGGTATGTCTGGGATCCATGGCAGCTGGTGCACATAGTGCAACTGAGCATGGAGCCAGTGACCAAAATATACTCATTATTATTCTGCGCACATGGTCCCTTCCTTGGCAGAAGTCTTTCTCCTGACCCTTTCTTTTTTTGAAGACTGCAAAACAAGAAGAGGCATTTGCAATGAATAGTTATTCATCCTTTGCTGCCTCCCATTCCATATGTCAAAGGACTGTTTGGCTGAACTGTGCTCCAGTTCATTTATTCCCCATTCTCCCATTGGAAACAGAGCAAAAGAGGCTTGGCAGAGGAGTCTCACTGGAGACCACATTGCATCTGGTCTGAGCTGGGTAATTTTTGCTATTGGGATCAGGAGTGCCAGTCTGTGGCACATTTACTCCAAAGGCTGGGTCATTGGGGGCCATCTTCTCATTTTAAATGTTCCAGGCTTTCACAGTATATGTGCCCAAGCTTTATAAGCAAAATGAAAACAGATTTGATTCTAGGTCTGAGATGGTGGCTATATATACTACTACAATAAAGAGAACATGAGTGAGAGGAGGTTTTGCTCACTAAACCTGCAGACACCTCTCAGCTTTAAAATATTCCATGAACTTGTCCTCATACTTATATAGCCCAGCTATGACTTTCAGTCTGCACCACTTTACATCCTGAGCACTCTGAACACCTTATGGTCCCTGAAATGACACCATCGTTTCTCCATTGTTACCCATTGCTAAGTCCAGCATCAGTGACAATGACAATGAGTGCTGGATAAGCATATACAAACAGCATGACTGGTTGGTTCCAGTAATATGGAACCTATAAACTACTTTGTTAAAGGTCATTGTTTCTCTTTCTCTGTCTGATTTGAGCAGCCTCCTTTCTAACCTCCTCTCCCTGTTTTCCATACTGTATAGCAGGGGTAGGCAACCTAAGGCCCGGGGGGGCGGATGCGTCCCCCTGAGACCTTTTGACCGGCCCCAGGCCGGTCCTGCTGCTGCTGCCGCCGCCCCCCCCCCACTGCCACTGCCACCCACCATGATGATATTGATTATTATTGGTATTACTTGTTCTTGGGGTTTTCTTGGCAAAATCTCCACAGGGGTTTTGCCATGGCTTTTCTGGGGCTGAGAGAGTGCGCATGCATATTTTTAAAATTTTAATTTTTTTAAAAAAATTATTTATTTATTTATTGTGCTTCGGGCCCCCAATTGTCTGAGGGACAGCAACCCGCCCCCCGGCTCAAAAAGGTTGCCTACCCCTGCTGTATAGTTTCAAGTTGTAGTAAAGCAGAAGTAGTTCCCCAAATGTTTTTGCACCAGAAGTCCTGTTGCATTGACCATGCTAGCTAGGTCAATGGGACCCATGAGCCAAAAAATTCTGGATGTCTACAGTTACCCCCATAGGAAATATTTGACAAAATAAAGCTCTGCTATCTATGGTTTCTTTTAAGCTTTGTAGCACTCTGCTCATGGTACCAGAATCCTGAACCCAAAGGACTCAAAACGATTGTCACTGACATGGTTGCATTTATTCATTTTAAGTGTCCTGCACTGAGCAGAGATAACATCAGGTTAAGAAGCTGAAACAGCTGTGTCTTCTCACCAGTCCCACATACCTCTGCACCTTATCCATAAAATTCTTTCTGAAGATAGATCTGGAAGCTAAGGCACTCTAAGGGAATGAAGGTGGTAGATGGCAGCCTGCCATGTTTCCTCCAGGCAACAGCTAAACTAAATGATGTATGTGCATCAGCTTCAGCATCACCAACTACTGTTGTTACATACCCTTACCACTCAACCTTGGTGCTGTTGCCACTGTCAAATAAGCTCACTAGGAATTCCACAATGGCACTTCAGAGGTCAGCCTTCCCAGTGTCTTCTTAAACTTATGCCCTGTATCCTGAAACTTCCTCTTAGCATATCTGTATCAGGTTTTGGGAATGTGAGGCCCTGTTGTTAAACTCTGGTGCTATTATGCTTAGCTTGTCTGGTCAACATAAAGTATAATGGAAGGAGTGGTTCACCAACATTTGTACATACATTTCACTTTTTTAAAGTCATTGCTTGAAATCTTACTGGTTAGTTCCAGCTAGAATAGACCTGTTGAATCAACTGTTGAACAGTGATATGACACATAGGTAAACCCTATTGATTTAATGGGTCTGCTCCGGTTGGACTGACAATAGCATTCATGTCTAGGTCTCACAGACCCACCATCCTTAATAATTTGGTCTCATCTCCAGCCATGGTGACCTGATTGCTCACCTCAGATTCCTATTTTATTCTGTATAACCAGGACCAGTTCTCTAACTATACATTCATGAAGAACCATTGGAAAAATCTCTGATGTATTTTACCTTCTGCTATCACCTACTTCTTTGATAGTGAACTCATTGAGATTTACTTTAGAATACACAGGATTTGTTTTCAGAAGACTTCCCTGAGTAAAAATTACTGACTTCCTTCATTCATCCTTTCACATCTTTATCACCTAGCAGGATACATTTTGGTCTGTGTTTCTGCTTCTGAGGTGTTTGTTCCTCTTTTAATGTTTTCAGCTATTTGTAGTTCAAATTCTTTCCAGAACCTGTGCCAGAACTTTTTTATTCTCCTTATATGGAAAAACAGACTTTACTTTTTTAAAGAAAAGTCTTCATTCCAAACTCCCACAATTGTCAAGCAGAAGGAGGGGCTGCTGAGGAAAAGGGAGAGAACAGGGAGGCAATTCAACCAATGGAGCTCTGAGGGGAAGGAATAGGAGAGGGCACTCCATCTTCTCAATTCTTTCCCTCTCTGAGAGAAGACAACCATTAATATCTGGACTACCTTCCCACTTTCCCACAGTAGCCTACTACCCAATGAATCCATTTTGCCACCATCACCCTAGTCTGAAGATGTTGTGCTGCTATTTTCCTTAGACTTTGAGAAGTTCATTCTAGAAACCATGACAGAGTAACAATCCTCCAAAACTGGCAGAGCCAATGCTGTTTTTTTCCACAATAAACTTTTCTCAGAAAATGCATCACTAGCCATCTAGTTAAGCTGCACTACTATTTAAGCATCATTTTAGGTTCCAAAATGTTGATTCACCATTCTCAGATATATGAGGGTGGGTGGGAGGGCTCCCATTGTCTCCAGATGAACTTCCACTTTGAACTGCCCAGGCTCAAACCTGGGTAGAAGTTGGAAAGACCATCAGGTTGCAGCCACCATCTGGAACACAACATTCAGTGAATTTCTAGGGAAGTATTGTTGCCAAAGCAACTACCTCCTGTGTTCCACTTTCTATTCTACAGAAACCTCCATCTGTGGGGGTCATTGTTCTGTTTTCCACATTGTTTGACAGGTAGAATTTAGATGAATTCTGTCCCTGTAGCTTGAAACTGCTTTACTAGTATAGCATCTGTTCCCGGTGATCTATTTCTCCCAAATGCTTTGAGAGCAGCTTCCACTTCATTTTTTTTTTTTAAATTGTGGATTCATCATGAAAAGGTTCCACTTTGAAGGTATCTGTCATCCTTTCATCTCTTTTGTATACATCTTCAGTGTAACATTTCCATTGTCTTTTTTTTGTCCTAATTCCTAGTCATATAATATGTCCCCCTGCTCAGCATCCATCATTCAGCATTCTTACTTTCAATATAAATTTCTCTTTGATTTCTTAGAAGTCTACTATTTAATAATATTCTATTACTTGGAAGAAGTCTACTATTTAGTGATTTCTCTGTCACCCCACCACCACCACCACCATTGGAATTATCAATTACTTTATGTGAATTCAGCTGTTACTCCCTGAAAGTGGGTGAAAGTTTCTTATGGCCTTTATGGACTGCCAGAAATAGTGCAAATTGAGTCCACTTTAACTGCCCTGACTCAATGCTAGGGAATCATGGGAACTGTAGTTTATTGTGGTACCAGAGCTCTCTGGCAGAGAAGGCTCAATGTCCCAGAAAAAAATACAATTCACATGATTCCCTAGCACTGAGCCAAGACAGTTAAAGTGGCTTCAGTTTGCACTATTTCTGGCAGTCTGTAAAGGTAGTTAGTCTGGTGGCTCCATTTTCTCCACTTCTTTTTTGATGACCCAGTGTGTAGTCTAGTCTCCTAACTCTCAGCTAGAGATATGAAGTCCTGTGGGCATGGGGAAATTAGGGGGGGGGGGTGTTTTCTCCATTTTTTTTCAATGCCTTTTTTCTGAAAAAATTGAAAAAAAATGAAAATTGAAAATAATGGAATATTTTCGTTTAGAATGATGAATAAAATATTCACAAGGTGTTCATACATTTACTCCCCTCCTTGAAATTTTTTTTCTAAAATCTAGGTATCAGGAAGACACTTATGCAAGATTTTTTGGGGTTTGCCATTGCCATCCTCTGAGATTGAGAGAATGTGAATGTAAGATAATATACTGTATTATCATTGCAATTTAATTTCTTTTAAGTGGAAATGAGTGCTTTAAGTTACATGACTGCTAGGGAGAAGTGGAGGAAACAAAATAATTTTCTCCCTAAATTAGTGAAATTTTCCTGGTTTCTTTTAAAATTGTTTTCGCATGTTCTTGATAAACTGGCCAAACCAAAGAGGTTCATCACAGTTCAGAATCCACAGTTCAATTTATAAGAAAATAAAATAACATTTCAGATTTTCCTGAAAATACATTATAAAACATTTTTTCCCATTATGGCTCCAGAATTTCTGGAACTTTTAAATCTCTACCTTCAGCCTCTCTGACATACTGAAACCTCCTCTCTATGTTAAGATGTGCATGCAAGAGGGGGAGATTTATCTTATAAAAATTCCAGTTGCTGATTATTAATGCAATCAGAAGCAGAAAAATGTTTGCCAAAGAAATGAATTGCTTGTTTCTGTGTATCTAGGATCACTGTTTTATCCAGACATTAGAACATGGGGAAACTTGTTCAAGAATGGGCCAGGTTCTTTGAGAAGCCTGTTGGTGCCTGAACTACACAAATTCAGGGCACATCTGCTCACAGGGAATAATTTAATTGCTGAAGAATACCTATACTTCCTGAAAGGTCCCCTCAAGAAGATTGGAGAAGTCCTTTGACATTCAAGAATGCGCATGAGATTCACATTTGGTTTGAATCACTCTTTTCCAACCAAGAGGATCTATTGTTTAATGATAATTTTAAAACAAAATTAAATATCTTCTCAGGTCAATAATAATTAAAAATACAATAAAGTTATACTAGGTGTAAAAACAAGTTATTACTCCTGTTTCAAATGTCTTCCTCCCTTTCCCAAGCAGGGAGTTTTACGCTGCTGTTTGATTACCATTGCTTGAAGGACTCATATGAGTTGCACAATTGAAACACCACTGCTGAAAATACAATTTCTTGTAGGACTTAGGGGAAAAAATGCTTTTGAGACTATGGCTCCTAGAACTACCTTGCTTTCTGGGAGACTCTGGTCTGTTTTCTAAACAGGTAACTTTTCCAAAGTCTAGATACAATAGCTACCCACTAAATATCTGTTAGAATGGAAATAGAGAACAAGATTGAGAAGATCATCTAATTCTGAGTAAATCAGTAGGATCATATGGAAAACGGTCCTTGCCATGGAGGGGGGAGGTACCACATAGAATAAACACATAACAACCAACTGGAAGGAAAAGGCCACAAATTTATTGAATACAGCTGACAGTTAGGGTTGGCCCAAGAGCATGAGGTCTGGATCTGTCATTGACCAACCCATTTGTTGATTGATGAACCAGATTGCCTGGTCATGGCCAAGCTTCAGGATGACAAAGGGTAACCAGTTGATCGCATGTCCCCATCTCAGGCAACCAGTTGATCAGATGTTCACATCTCATCCCCTCATCACTGGGGGTTGCTGATCCAGTACTGTCCCCACAATGACAACACTACAACACTCCCAGCATCCCCAGGTCCTAGACAGACTCCCAATACAGTGCTCCACAGTACAGGAAACCACACCAGATCTGAGACCCATACTATCACTGATAACACATACCCATCTCCTATAAAGAGTGGAAGAATGGGGAGAGCCACGTTTAAATGGTGCCAGCTCCTCATGCCATAAGGCCTTATATAGGCCTAACAGCCAACCAAATCCCATCCCTTCCAGCCTCCCCACCAATCCAGCAGCATCCCGATGCACTCCAGGAGTTGTGGTCCCACTCTGGAGCTAGAAGCACCGCCCCTGGCCCATCCAACCAATCAGGGCCTCTAGTGTCTGCCCCAATGCTTGCCAGGAGACCCATTTAACCAGGCCAGCCCATTTAATCGGGCAGCCTCATTTTCAAAAGCAATATAAGCAATATATGTTGTGTCCGTGGAGGAATTAGTTATGCCTTCTCTTCAAAAGCAAATTGTGAGCAACACTTTTAATACCATCCTGATCGAAAGTAGGTGGTATTTGCTTTGACAAATTTGATTCATTTTCTTACCACCATCACTTGTTTTAACAACTAACTCTAGGGAAAATATGGCTTCTTCTTTTTAGCAGTGGTACTGGTTTTTTTAAATATAAATTCCTTTAATAACAGGCTGTTTTCTAATAATTTAAGCTTAACTACTAGAATGAGCTGATCTTTTAGTTATTACTGTTAGCTTGAAAAGTTCTCATCGCTAGTGACCTTTGCAAATATAGTCTCAACCCAAAGATGATAGTAACTGTAAAGAAAGGATGAGCTGTGCTAGATAGAAAGAATTTGGTTGTAGAAATATTCAACAAAGTATGACTGCCAAAAACTAACAATGTATGATCACAGTGATGTGATTCTACTGTCAGGTCAGTCACTTAATAAAAACACTATTCTGGTATTAATTTCTGGCCTTGAAAATTGAAAGTGATAGTTATCTCTGGTTTTTACTTGTCTCAAAGCTCAGTGTTCTATCCACTTGGGTAAAATTACATATTACACAACATTCCATAGGGTTGACCCCTTCAGTACCTCCTATGAATAAAGGCATCAGATTCTGTCTGATCTTGGAAGCTAAGCAGGGTCAGCCCTGGTTAGTACTTGGATGAGAGATTACTAATGAATATAAGGTGCTGTAGACTATATTTCAGAGGAAGGAAATGGCAAAACCACCTCTGAATATTCTACTCTGAGCAGAAAGAGTGGGTTAATGCTGTCTCTTCTAATTGTTCATCAGTCAAAAATCACCTTCTTTAAACAAGCTGATTATTCCCCACCACCACCACCTGTTGGCAGGGGGAACTAAAAAGCTCTGCCTATATTTGTATTATAATATAGCAATATAAACTATACTCAAAGATTTTCTTGTCCTTGACAGGCAAGCATGTCTCACTACACTGAAACACCCCACTGAAAAGCAATAGTAGCTCCCATGCCATTTTTCACATTTCAGGACTTTTTGGTGAAAATTGTGCCAAAATATTGCATTTGTGTTGTTGTCCAGTGCTTTTGTGCAAAAACTTCTTTTTGTACAAGACCTCATTTCTTGTGCAAAATCACTGTTTTTGTACACGCAAATATTTCATTGAATTTCCAAAATGCAAAAAAATTGAAAAAAATACAAAAATTCCTGTACCCTCACCTAGATAGCTTTTGAAATTCTTTTTTCTTGCATATGTGAATAAAATAGCTAAGATTTAAATCCCTCTTCCAATTTACAGTCCGTGACAACAGATTTTATTTGGTTTAGATTTTTTTAAAAAAAATGCAGTGCATGGAATGGAATTCAAGCTAACATGCAGTTTCAGCTTGTTAAGTCCTGAAATTCTGTCCATTATGATCTCGTTCTGGCAATTTAAAGAAAGGGTAGCAATGATATTTTTGAGGAAAAAGAGACACAGTGGTGAGTTAAATGCAGCACTTTTATACACTGATTCTAAGGAATACCATAAAGACCACCTACAGATTTTGAAAATGTGCAGTTCATTCTTGAGAAGGGAAAACATATTTGATGCACTATCAGGCTTCCTATCATATCACTGAATACTAAAGATAGGACTGTCTGTGCCATTGTATTTTCATTTCTATATATAGTTGTGAAAGCTAGACAGGGTAAGAAGGCAGATAGAAAGAGAATCAATTCATTTGAAATGTGCTGCTGGAGAAGAATGCTGTGGATACCATGGACTGCTATAAAGATAAATAAATGGGTTCTAGAGTAAATCAAGTCTGAACTCTCCCTAGATTCCAAGATGTGATTGTTAAAGACAATAATTTTAGAAAAGTAAAAGGATGTAGGAAAAGATGAAGACTATATTACAAGTTGTTATTGTTGTTAACTGCCCTCGAGTCAATCTCGACTCACAGCGACCCTATGGATGAGACATCTCCAAGACCCTCTGTCCTCCACTGCTCTGCTTAATTCCTGCAACCCCATATCCGTGACCTCCTTAATATTATTAACTTGATGTTACAAGTGGATAGACTCAATTAAGGAAACCACAGGCATGAATTTGCAGGATCTGAGCATGAGCATGATTCATAAGTTGTGGTAAAGTTGACTTGAAGGCAATTGACAACAACAACCTGGTTCCTGATCTATAATCCTGGTCTTGTCTGTAAAGCAAAGACTAAGGGGCCACAATATGGTAACCATACAGATATGAACATAGCATTGACCCACCACAAAGTAAGTTACGTCTTTCCTTATCACAATTTGGTCATTTTTTTATTGGACAGCAAGGACTCCTAGCATTTTAAATATTCAGCATTATATCTAAAATGTCAGGGGCTTCTGAGGGGGAAATGAGTAGTATCACACATGGCTGGCCCAAGATATTTTGTTGCCTGAGGCAAAAGACAAAAAATGACCCTCCGCACTCATGGCACAGACAGCAGCTGACCAGAGTGGCAATGAAATCTGACCTCAGCACTGGCTAAGGGGCATTACCCACTACCTGAGAACAGTTTAAGAGGCATAGCTCAGCCTCTGTGATACACACAACTCTCTCTCCTATTTACTGTAAATAGGTAAAGCAATATAGCCTGGGGAATAGAACTGGATAAAACAATACTGTTTTTAGAAAATCTTGTGTAAAACAAGTTCAGCAAAATCTAAAATCCATGATTGAAAAAATAAATCATGAAACTGAAGATGATAAAACATACTATTGTATAGGGAAGGTCTATACAGCATACCAGCAGTTGATATCAAACTAACAAGCTATTTTATGTCACTGCCCAACATATATTTTCTACAGTAATGATTATAACTAACTTTTCAGTTTAAGGACTGGTAGATTGAAAGCCAGCATGATGTAGCAGTTTGAGTGTTAGACTAGGACTCTGGGAGCCCAGGCTTTAAATCACTACTAGGGAATGGAAACCCAATGGTGGGGTCGCTGGAAAAAGATGCATTATTTTAACTATAGAGGAAGGCAATGGCAAACCCCTTATGAACAAATTTTACAAAGAAAGCCCTACAATAGGTTCACATTAGGATCATTGTAAGTCAGAAACAACTTGAAACCATAAAGCAACAAAGATTATAAAGACTATATGGTCAAATTACATACTTCAACAGAATACTTTTTTCCATGCAAGATTCCTTGTCCTTTCCTTCATACCTTTGGTTTAAATATAATGGTAATATTCAAAAGGTTGTTTTATAATTTTTTTATAATTATATAATTTTATAAACAGGCACAGAATGCTTTTTGTTGTTGTTAACTGCCATCAAGTCAGCTATGGCCTATGAATGAGAGAGCTCCAAGTCTTTCTGTCATCAATAGCCTTTCTCAGGTCTTGCAGACTCAGGACTGTGGCTTCCTTGATTGAGTCCATCCATCTGGAATGCAGTCTTCCCAAGCATTATTGTCTTTTCTAGGGAGTCATATCTTATAATGTCTTCAAAGTACAACAGTTTAGTCACCTTGGCTTTTAGGGAAAGTTCAAGCTTTATTAGCTCTAAGACCCATTCATTTGCCTTTATAGCAGTCCACGGAATCCGTAGAACTCTTCTCCATTACCACATTTCAAATGAGTTGATTTTTTTCCTATTACCTGTCTTCACTGTCCAGCTTTCACAACCATACATAGAAATGGGAAATACAATGGCGTGGACAATCATAATTTTAGTATTCAATGATATATCTTGACACTTCGGCTCTTGTCTAGTTCCTTTATAGCTGCCCTTCCAAGTCCTAGTCTACTACTGATTTCTTGACTGCTGTCTCCATTCTAATCAATGACTATTTTCTGCTAGTAGGATGGTATCATCTGCACATCTTAAATTGCTGGTGTTCCTTCCTCCAATTTTTACACGTCCTTCCTCCAGATCTAATCCTGTTTTATATATGATATGTTCAGTGTACAAGTTCAACAGATCAGGTGATAAAATGCAAGCTTGGCTGAGTCCCTTGCCAATTAGAAAACATTCCTTTTCTGTTTATTCTGTCCTGCCTCTTGTTCTAAGTACAGGTTATGCATCAGGACTGTTAAATGTTGTGGTAGCCCCATTTTTTAAAGAGGGATCCATAATTTTTCATGATCTACACAATCTATGGCTTTGCTATAATCTATAAAGTATGGTCTGATTTTGTTCTGAAATTCTTTGGTGGGTGCCATTGTCATACTGCCATATGTTTGTAATATTATCCCTAGTGCCTCTTCTTTTCCTGAACCCAGCTTGGACATCTGGCATTTCTTGTTCCTCGTATAGTAAAAATCTCTGTTGTAGAATTTTGAGCATCACTTTGCTTACATGGGAGATTAATGCAATGGTCCTGTGGTTACTGCAATTCCTGGTGTCCCTTTTCTTGGGGACTGGAATGTATATGGAGCATTTCCAATCTTTTGGCCTTTGTTTTGTTTGCCTCTCTCCACACCAGGTGACACCAACCCTAGTGATGTCACTGGATGTGGTGCTCCACTAGTGTTTGAATGCAGCTTTCAATGCATTAACTTAAACTCCACTGCTTTGCCTTATGGCATGAGGAAAACCAATGGGGTTTATTTCAAATAACACCTCGAGGACTGCAGTCAGAAATTGGTGGGCCACCTTGTCATCTTTTGTCATTTCCCTATACTTGTGCTTACACACCATTACAGAGAAGTAGGATAAATTTGGCTCTCCAAATGTTTGGGGCTTTAACTTCAAAAAAAGATCAACCCAGAATAGACACTGATAAGGAACAATTGGACTTGTAGTCTAAAACACTTAGAAGAAAAGAGGTTCCCACCTTGCCATTAGAGAAATAATTTTTTCTCCTTCACTCCAAGAACAACCATCACTCCTCTTACATATTGGACTGTACAAATAATAGGCAAACCTCATCCACAAATTTTAAAATTATAATTTATTAAGAAAATGCATACCTTACATCTCTCTCTTTATATTGTTTTAAAATATGGATAATATCCCAACAAATGAACTGTGTGGAGCTTGTTACATATGGTCTCCTTTTCCACTGCAATATAAATTTGTAACCTGGTTGAGAATGTTGACACTACTTTATTTAGGAATAATTAGAAGGCACTAAATACCATCTGATCTTGGAAGCTGAGCAGTATCAGCACTGGTTAGTAGTTGGATGGGAAACTGCCAAAGAATACCAGGTGCTGGAGGCTATATTTCAGAGGAAGGCACTGGCAAAACTACCTGTGAGTATTCCTTGCCTAAGAAAATCCCATGAAACTCATGGGTTACCATAAGTCGACTGGAGACTTGAAGGCATAGACACAGACACACACACACATCTCCAAGTTGGTGGTGCTGTACTGCTGCTCAAAGGTTCTTCTAAGCAGAAGCACAGACTTACACAGAAAGGTCTGTCATTACAATTTTTTGTTTTGGCCAGAAAGGCTGCCAAAAGTAAAAATAAATCCAACAAAATGAGCAAAGCACAGCCAAAGGTTATACATGGCATGTGCAACATTCAAATCGTCAGACTTTCCTCTAAAGCAAGGGTTCCCAACCTGTACTCCGAGGAGTCCTTAGGGCTCCACATGCACTTCCCAGGTGCTCCAGGGCCACTCCAGGAAAATGAAATAAATAAAAATTAAATGAAATTAAAGAATAAAAATATATTCTTATATACACTCCTTAACTTATAAGACATAAGGTAGGTTTCTTAGGCTCTGTCACAGAAATAAGGGCTCCACAAGTCAAAAAGGTTGGGAACCCCTGCTCTAAAGAATCCTAATTCATGTTTGGTGCTGAAAATTCTCATAGGTATTCCTATGTATCCTGCATGTCTCAGGGTGACTTGTTAAACCAGTGTACACCTGTAGTCTAGATACCACCATTCATCTTACATTATTAATCTACGTGGAACATGAAGTTGCAATCTGGTTCAAAATAAAAAATCAAACTTCAATTTTTCAGGGTTGGGTGGTAGCTAGACTCATCACAAACACTCACAAAGTCTGGAACCATATAGATTTTGCCCTCTACCCTGAGGTGTCAGAAAATGAAATTATGTTATATAAAGGAAAATATGATATTATGAGAGAGCTTTGCCAAACAAACCTGATATTTGCAAAGCTTACAGATGGAGAATACCAGAACATCTGTGATAATTTATCAGTAAGACTAAAAAACCTTGACAGGAATTCAACACAAGGCTGACTTTCAAAAAGCTTAGTAGGTAAAAGTTTTTATTCTGAAAAAAAGTGATTGATAGAAATGGCCCTTTGGCAGCAATGTATAGGGATCAATTCAGGATAATAACAGACAAGATAAAATGGGGACAACTGCTTTAAAAACAAAGTGCACAGGTATCATATTCCTTCCTAATGCAAAGTTCAGGAAAATGTCATTATTCTCTCCTTAACATTTAAAACAGGCTTGGGTCTACTTGGACTCTGAAAGGACAAGGGTCTGCTCCAAATGATAACTGGCCAAATGTGTTTGGCAGTACAGATATTGGGTTTACCATTTTGTATTTGTCAGGAAACAGAGGTTCTGATGACAGAAGGCTTTAAGAAGACTCAGCTGTCACAGGCATGCACCAGGCACTGGACAGATCAGATCACAGAAGGAGGATTTGAGGTGTCTGTCTTGTAATACTGCTTGATATTTAGTAAGGAAGGTTCCCTTCACCCATGAGTAATGGGTTTTTGTAATTAAAGTCCACATGGCTGCACACAATATGAATGGCATAGCCACATGAGCTATGGCCAAACATGTATGACTTTCCCATGCAAACGGCACAGTCCCCAGATGACAAAGAGTTTATTCAGAGTTGAAGAGCAGGATTTGCTGGAAAAGGTGAGGAAAGGGGGCAACCAAAAAAAGCAAGGGGTGGTAGTCACTGTCCTGTGAGGAAAGCTTTCAATATTTGGATATTTGTAGCTTCATGTGTTTAGCTAAAAAGGGAAGTATGGTAAGACATAATGAAGGTGAATAAAATTATGGAGAAAAATAGATATGGAGCAGCTTCTTCCCAAGGTTACCCACTAAGGCTTAATGGTTGGAAATTTGAGACTTAGAAGTTTTTCGCACAGCTAAAAAAAATTGACTTACCTTTCCCAGTTTGAATCCTCTCCTGGGATGAAGCTGGGTATTATCACACCAAAAAACTCCCAAATTTACCACCGATTCCGCTGGCTCAGTGCAGCCTGGCTGCAGCCCAGATTCCAGGTGTCCCTTTTCAAAGCCAGAAAGCTCCTGGCTTGGAAAAATAGCCCCTTGTGTTCTATACAAAACAAGACCTACACATATGTACATTTGAGCTACCTGCATGTATGTTTCTAAAAGGATTCCAGGCTTGGAAAAATGGCTACCCAAACTGCACTTGGCTGGCAGAATCGGCAGTGAATTTGGGAGATTTTTGGTGTGATAATACCTGGCTTCATCTCAGAAGAGGACTCAAATCGGGAAAAGTAAGTCAGTTTTTTTAGCTGTGTGAAAAACTCCAGAGAAAAGAAAATGGTTATATACAAGCACATAGTCAAACTGAAATTTACTACCATAAGATGTAGCCATGGTTGCCAGTTTGGATGGCTTTAAAAGGAGACTGGAAAAATTCACTGAGAATTGTACTATCAATGGTCAATAACCATTGTGTGTGTGTGAGAGAGAGAGAGAGAGATTATCTGATACCAAAAGCAGTGTGCCTCTATATTTAACTTCCCTCATAGCACTACTTCAGCAAAGGTGGCAGGCATGTTGCACATGGCTTTTCTTATGATTACTTGCCAGCAATTTCATGTTCAGACTCTAGCATCTTTAGCTTAAGGTTTGGTGGGGGAAAAGTTTGATATATTGGAGAGACTGTTCATCAGCAAATGTAGGTTTGAGATCAATGCATCAACCTGTACTACAATTTTAGATCCATTTCAGCATTCATTTGAAGGGTCTTGGTCAAGCATTGTAAAAAGATTTTCCAGCTCAGTAACAGCTGAGTTGTTGTTTTTTATTGTCCACATGCTGGCAATATTCCACAAATGTTGATGTTTAAAAGCTAAATGAAGCCACTGGGAGAGATCAGCAGGAACTTTTGAGTTGGATGTTATCTATATACTGAGGAATACTAAGGATAGGTAAATATGTTGGTTTTGGTTTCCCTGTTTCTTAATTTTGTAGTCTTTTCCTTTAGCATTATAGATCTGTAGCCAATAAATGATTGGTGAGTGCAGAATAATTAAAAATTGTTCTCTGATACCCACTTTTTGCTGCACTTCTCTACCATCAATGTTCTTTTCTTCAAGCCTTTTCCTCTCTAGTTAGGTTCACATTGCTACTCAGTAACTTTCCTTCAGCTACTGAATTTCTGTGAATTCCCTGCCACTAGGCTTCTGTACCTTCAGGAAACTCTTTGTATTTATCATTGTAGTAGTGGTGTGTGAGATTTTAATCCTGGACACATTGACAATGTTTCAACTTCTCATACTCAGCTTTTATCTGACAGAAAAGGTTTCTGGAGTTATCATCACAACCATATTGTGTAATAAGTTATGATCTGGCCCAAGGCCATCCAGTAAGTTTCATGGCTGAGCAGAGATCTGAACCATGATGGCTGAGATGCTACACCAGAGGAATGGAATACAATGCTCCATGCCTGAAGTTCCATAACACTCTTCTCTTCCAGTGGATTTTTGCTGTTACCCAAATTGCTTGGGGTCCTTTAAGACACTCACAAATTAATATAATCTTAAGGGAATTTTAACAATAGCTCAAATGAGAGTTATCATTTGACCAGGGCAATATACAGTCTTGGGGATCTTTAACTCAATGTTTAATGGTGCCAAATAACACAGAACTCCAGGAGCAATTCCAAATTAATGGTGTAATTTTATTAGGGGAATGAACAATTCACATACAAAAGCACATACACTCATGCACACACAAGAGCTAGGAAACAAAGGTAAAAGAGGTGAATAGATTGAGGCTTTGCTAATGCCAATACTTACAAATGATGAAGCTTGCTCGCAATTGAAGGAATAGAAATGGACTCAATAGCCACCTGGAAACCTGGGGTGCTGCTGGCTACTGAGGAATCTAAGTGAAAACTGGCAGCATGGATGCCTGCTTTCAAACTAGACCAAAGACCTGAGGTCTAGTGGCCAATACTTATACTGTGAAATGTGCTCTGAGGGCAAAAATCAAACACTTGAAAGGATTAACTATATGCCAAATTGTTTTCCAGGAAGGAATATTAGATGGGAATTGCAGCAGATGTGTCCATGATTGTTTGGATAAAAGATTGATGGCTGGAGCAAATGTTCTCAGAGCAAAAGCTGAGAGAAGTGCATCTTTGAAGACGGGTGTTAGTTCCTAAGACAAAGGGCAAACTCACAACTTGGCAAGAGAGATCCTTGTCTGTGAAGCACTGCCATCTTCCTTTGTGGAATCCCATCACCTCCCTCTATGGATCAAAGGTATTGTGCTGCTTTCTCTGGGTAATCTATTGTGATAGATGCCTTCTGCTCCACCCTAGCTGGAGCTGTCTGGTCTGAGCCATATGTCCTGCATAGGGGCAATCCCAGATCACCCAAGATCACCTTACATCAATAATCCCTTTTAATATTAGGTTGATATCACATATAATATGTGATTTGGGGGTCCAAGCCTTGGCTAACACTGCTACATCCATTAAATGGCTGTGGAAGAGGAAGAGAGCCAAGTAAGCAGTGGGAGGTGCCTTGTTTCCCCACTGCAGTTCACTAGTCTGAGGAACCCTGGTGGCGCAGTGGTTAAATGCCTGTACTGCAGCCAATCACAAGGTTTGTGAGTTCAGTACCAGCCAGGGCTCAAGCTCGACTCAGGCCTGCATCCTTCTGAGGTCACTAAAATGAGTACCCAGCTGGTTGGGGGTAATTAGCTTACAATTGTCTTCCTCTCTCTTGAGATCAGCAGTGGGAATGAAAAGCAGTCCCAGCTGTTTGGTCACTTTTTCCCTCCCTTCACAGCCATCTAATGATCTTAGCATTTGCACCTCAGAGTTTGGCAGCTGTGAAGGAAGGATTTGGACAGAGCACAAGAGGTCACTCATGCATAACCCCTTGTGTTCTATATAAAACAAGACCTACGCATACGAAAATTTGAGCTACCTACATATATGCTCTAAAAGGATTCCAGGTGATAAGTAACTTTTCCAAGGCTACCTAGGAAGTTCGTTGGCAATCATCTGTCTGAAGATTAATTCTCTGTTTAAACAGTCTCCAGTATTTTCAGTGGCTTCCCACATGCAAGTGCATAGCCAACTTACATTACATTTTATATGCATTTTTCTACTTAAATATGATTCATCATCTACCACAGCTATGTGAGAATCAAGATCAATCTACAGCCCAAGTAGAATCTTCAGAAAGTGCAGCATAAAACCTAGGGCAGGCACTAGGAGAAGCATTTGATCCTTACAATGGCTTAATTTGTGAAGTAGAGCACAATTATGGTGTTTTATGCCACTAAGCCACCTTTCAAATAAATTATGCATTCAATATGTAATTAAGGTTCCAAGGTTGGCACTTTATGTGTGCTGACATTTCTAATATATAGGCAACCATTAGCAAATGGATACCGTAGCTTTGGCTGGACAATGGAGTGAATCAAAGTCTAACCACCTTTGGGTAAATTAATCATCACTAATGCACATTTTCATTTATGTGAATTAACAAAATAGTCTGTAATTGTCTAATAAATTTGTTAGAGAATACAGAGACTTAGATTTATAATAGTTCAGCATAGCCTATTATTCAATATTTTATTCCAAGGCAAAATGCAGTGTAAGATCATTCTGTTGAAGAGTTATGAACATAATTTGAATGATAACACAAAGCCATCCACATTAATTTTGATGCAAAACTATTTATAGAAAATAAGAGAACAGAGCTAGACAAAATCAAGAAATTCCCTTAAATACAAGATCCTGAAAACATGGGGAGGGGGCAACAATACTAGCCTGAATCTTGTTGATATTTCTAACTAGAGTAGAGTTATCAAAACAGTAATATTTACTTAATTATTGACTCACCATTTACGAATTAACAATGGGTTTCCTCTTCCATGGACTCGCCAACAGGATTTGGACCATCACATATTTTTGCAGTCCCTGAAGGGGCCTCTGCCAAATTAAGATCTAATTTCTAGTATTAGATCCCACAAGAATAGAACCATTGAATCAACTGATTAGTGCTGAGTCAAATCTTATGTAAATACCATTGATTCATTGGGTTTACTCTAGATGGGACTACCACTGTGGTTTAAGGTTAGGGTACACCTAGGTAGAAGTAATGCACTTTGACACCAGTTTAACTGCCTTGGCTCCATCCTACAGAATCCTAGGATTTGTAGTTTTTTAAGGCACCAGCACACTTTGGTAGATAAGGTTAAATCACAGGATTCCATAGAATGGAGCTACATCACTTAAAGTGGTGGCAGACTGCATTATTTCTACACTGTAGATGTGCCCTGAGATCATCTAAGGATGAAGGAACCTTGTGTTAAACTGTTTGGACAACATTTAAAAACCATAACAATGGCCAAGGAGTCCATCCCATAGTGTGTTATTTTAAACAGTATCATGTCCTGAGGATCCTACCCTAGCAGACTGCAAAAGTATTATATGAGGAAAACAGAGCTGGCTCCTTTAGTAAACTTTACAGTAAGTGCTACTGCAGCTCAGAGCTGTGGTAACTGCTGTGCTTTATTCATCTGTTTTCTAAGGAGGTGACTACTTAAGGGCTTTTCAGTTTGCAGATACAGAGCTATCACAGTACCAACTGACTTGTGGATGTGGGGAATTCTAGGCTATGGTAAGTGATAGTTCACTGTCCATGTTTAAAAAAAATAAGACAAATCACATAAACAATTACAATCCTATAATTCCAGTTTTGCACTCCCATATAGCATACTGTATAATTCTCACATCCAGAAGAATCTGTAGAATTTACAGGTTTTATCCCATGATTCACCTGACGTCATCAGCTTTACTCACTTTCTTCTCGTTCTACCTGCTGAAAATGTCTCTAGGTTCTGACATTGTGCTCTAGAATCAGCCTGGAGCTAATTAGCAACACTTACAAAGAACCCTGGATCAACATGTAATGCTGGTGCAACATTGTGGTATCATGTAACTCATGTCGCAACATGATATGCCACCACAGTGAAACATTGTGAATCCAGCTGCAATTCATGCCAGAAGCATTGTTTCATGGTCCAGGATAGTCTGACATTTTTAAAAATAATTAAGAATCAATAAAAATAATATTTTAAAATGCTTGAGGTGGCTCTTTAAGTAAAAATAAATAATAGAAAACAAAGTTATATTCTTTTTAAAAATATTGTAATAGGTTCACAGATGCTTCTGCAGTCCAACAGCACATGTTTACTCAGAAATCAGTCCTACTATAATCTGCTTAAATACCCTAAAGCCACCAGGTCCTGTCTGATCATGGAAGCCAAGCAGGGTCAGCTCTGGTTGGTACTTGGATGGGAGACCACCAATGGATAATAGGTGCTATAGGCCATATATATCGGAGGAAGCAACTAGCAAAACCATCTCTGAGTATTCCTTCCCTAAGAAAACCCTATGAAATTCATGGGGTTGCCATAAGTCAACAAGTGACTTGACAGCACGTATACACATATACATACATGATCTGGGGAGCTTACTCCAAAGTAAGCAGAAAGATCACAGCCTAAGTGTCACTCCTACCACCCAATAAGTAAAATGTGGATTCCCTCCCCCCTTGAACATAGGAGTAATAACTATACTTTTTCAGTACCCCTCAAACCTATCTCTTCAAGCCAACTCACAATGAACTTACTAGATGCTGATGAACCGATTTGGTGGTGATGAGAGTTTTTGGAACACTTTCCCAAACCAATTTTCAGTTAAATTGCTACAAAACTACTGGAGGAACAAGCTCTGCATCACAAAGGTAGCACAGTCAAACCGCTCTCATATGAACACAACCACCTTGCTTCTTTACATAAACGTATAAAGTTCCCCTTCCCAAATACTCATGGGGAAACAGCTCATATCCTGGCTTCAGAGGTTTACATTGATCCATTTGTTATTCAAGGTCCAATATTTAGAACAGTCATAACATCTCCTGAATACTAACTCTCAGAAACCTTGTGAGGTTACTTGAAACTGCAGCCACATTTTTCCTCCAACATCAGCAGCCAAATGAAAATATGAAATATAATTTTAAGGAGGAGGGAATCTACAGAAATGTTCAGCAGCAGTAGGACCTTTGTTTTTCCAGAGTTCAGTGAGTCTGTGGATATTTATTCAACCCTTGCTTTAAATCCATTGCTGTCAAACAAGTATCTACCAAAGCACTCCAATGTGAAACAGTAGTCTTCAGTTTGGATTTGCTTTGAAAAACTTAACTGATTCTAAATTTCATGTGCACCAATCTATATTTGGAAAAGCTTTGCCCAATGGGAAAATGATAGTTGAATAAGAATCTTTTGCACAAATACTTAAAAATGCATTTCAGTCTAAAACAACATAACACACACACATTCACATCCACACAAACATCCCATACACACACACATACACATCATATATATATACATGGTCAATGTCTCAATAAGCTCCCTCTTCACATTCCTTTCACTCAGAAAATCCTCAGAAAGCTTGACAAAAATCAAATGAAACTACCCTACATGGTTTATTTAGAAAAAGGCATACATTACCAAATGCATTGTTGAAGTTTCTGGATCACCTGCAGGAGAAAAATCGGATGCTGCCACAGTATTCCTGAGTATTACACAGAGCTGGATCTGATTGTTACAGAATACCAGGCAAGTGTGAGGCTGAAAAACCTTTGAGTTGAGCTCACTCTTTAGGCATCAGAAAGCCTCAAAGGGGAGAGGGTGGGAGGAAGAAAAGAAGAAGAAGAAGAAGGGGGGGAAGAAGAGGCAGCCCACAAATAGATAGATGAGAAACTTCTGGCACCTTTCCAGCTCAGGAACGAATTCACTGTAATTTGGAGATATATACTAAAGGAAATGAAGGGAAACTCAGGTTTACAGATGGATTTCTCCCTGCTTAACAGGCTCTGCAAATATGTGCAGGCTTTATCTCAGCTAATTTTAACAATGCTGTTCCAGAAACAATACTGAACAAATGCAACTCTCTTCACCATGAATTAACACACACACACACACACAGAGCACACACACACAGAGCACACTCACAACAGCAATCCTGACCATCTTCCCAAGATACCAGTACCAACCTCAAATGGATCATTCCATCAGCTATTTGCTGAGCATTTTATTAATCCCAGCAGAGAGCTATAGCAGCAAATCTAATTCCTTTTATGCCTCAAAGTGGATTCATAGCTTTTTATAATGCACTTTAGACATATAAACAGATTTATTTATGTCAGTTGTGTATTTCTGATAGTACCAAGAAGCTAAACTATAGCATTCCCTCTTACCTCTCACCCACCCATGCCATATACACACTCGGACAAGTGGGAAGGGTTTAGAATTATCAAAGTGGAAAAAATATTTGAGATTTTTCAGTAATAGCATGAAAAGGAAAGGAAAATTGAAACAGATGTCAAGAACATTTAAAAAATGAATTGGCTAATGTTTATAATTATACCGAATATGAATTATACCTAATATGGTTTCTACCAATTTGGTTCTGCATATGGAGAGCTGAAGATCCCACACTAGGACTGCAAAAAAAAAAATGGTTGATTTTCCAGTGTTGCTCATGTAATGGAAACTTCCCTTCTCTCCTCTAAAGCCCTTAGTGACCCTCCAAAAATCTACTCTAGAGAATCCACAAACCCCATAGAGCAAATATTGAGAATTGGAAAGGAGATGGGGAACCACCCTCCATATTCCACTGTGACAAATGTTTACATCTCTGGGAAGAGTAATTGGATATAACCCAATGCTATGGACCCCACTTAATTTTGACCAAGTTCTCCCATTAACATGAGTGGGAGAAAAACATGACTAACATAGCCACAGGCTCACCCAATATTAACTGAGCATTTCCTTTAGCAGTATTAAACAAACTCATTCATGTTGAGCTGTGCATCTCAGATAAAAGCATTGGCACAAAGGGGGGGGGATCTTTCTAACTACTCATAAACTCAAGACAAAACAGTTTGATAAATGCTTTTTTATTATTATTATTTCAGATTTCAGAAAAGCAACCATGAAGATTAAAATGTGTTTTTTTCCTCAAGCTTGCTCTCCTTACTGTGTATCCCTAAGGTTGAATTCACACAACTATTTTCTTCCCATCAAGAATTGTTGTTTTTTAAGTAACTCACCCCCTGCTGAAAACCCAAGTCTAACTGAAAACTGTGAATGGCCCAACAGGCATTCAGTTCCCCAGCCACCACACAAAACAGCAAACTTGAGGTTTTTTAGTCCTGCCGTGCCAAGAGCCAAACAACTGATATGTTAGATTCTTCACAAGAAGCTGATCTGTTTCTGATCAGCACTCTTTTTCTCCATGGAGTTAAAACATGTAGACAAATAGAAATAAATAATAATGTTGCACTGAGAGGTGCTCACATTGGAATTAGAAATACTGGATTTGATCTAAAGGTTCAGCTTCTCAAGTGGAAGCAGTTTGCCTATATTGGAAGGACTCCATCCACTGCTAAAAGCAACCCTTCATCAGAAAATATATATATTCCTGCCATCCGAGGAAGACAATCTTTGAATTGAAGTCCTTGTGCATTACCCAGTGGCAACTGTTGCTTCCATGGTGGGATCTGCACAGCAGAAATTATGCAGTTTGACTCCACTTTAACTTCCATGACTCCATGCTATGGAATTATGGGAATTATGGAGATTTCCATAGCATTGAACCATGGCAATTAAACCTATGTCAAACTGTATCTGCAATGAAAATGCAGCCTATGTCTGTGAGGTAGTAAAACGGTTCCAGGTTTAAGTCTATCCCATCAAGGGTCTATCCAAGGTTGCTAACCCACTTTGAGGATATAGCTCAGCAACTTGGACAGCTCCATTAAAATTCAAAGTAATACATAATGTGAATTTATTGTCCAATTGACATGAGGCCCTTTCACACTTTAGTTTAACTGCCATGATTCCATCCTGTGGAATCCTGAGATTTCCATTTTAGGGAGAGATATTGCGAATTCATAGCCAGAGACCCTTTATTTCAGTAAGTGTAATCTAAGTAGTGGGTGGAGTATGGAGTCATGGCAGTTAAAGTGATGTCAGTGCATTATTTCTACAGTGTAGACAAGCCTTAGGGTCTAAGCAGACTGCCAGAAATAGTGCACATTAAATTGAGGCACTGCCCTGGCTCAGTGCTAGGGAATCATGGGAACTGTAATTTATTGTGGCACCAGAGCTCTCTGACAGAGAAGGCTCAATGTCCCAGAAAAAAATACAATTCCCATGATTCCCTAGCACTGAGCCAGGGCAGTGCCTCAATTTAATGTGCACTATTTCTGGCAGCCTGCTTAGGCCTTTAGTTATACTTTTAGAGTAAATTCATTCAAATCAATGTGACTTAGGTAAATCATGCCTAACATCTGTTAGCTTAGATATAGTTAGGCATGATTTATGTACGACTCATTGATTTGAATGAATTTACTCCAGAAGTATAACTAAGGGTGTGTCTGCACTATAGAAATAATACACTCATATCACTTTAACTGCCATGGCTCTATCCCACAGAATCCTTGGATTAGCAGTTTTGTGAGGAACCAGCCTCTCACAGAAAAGGCTAAAGAGCTTGTAAAATGTGACGTCAAAGGCTTTCATGGCTGGCATCCATAGATTTTTGTGGGTTTTTCAGATTGTGAGGGCATGATCTAGAAGAATGTATTGCTGACGTTTTGCCTGCATCTGTGGCTGGCATCTTCAGAGAATGCTGGCATGGAGGTGTGTGGAGTATATATGCTGTGTGGCCCTTGGTTGAGAGGATTAGCATGTAAATCTGTATATTACAAGCCTTGCTTCAAATCCCAAGATTCTATAGGATGGAGCTTATAACACCTAAAGTGATGTCAAACTGCATTATTTCCACAGTGTAGATGCACCCTTAATCTAGATGCAATCCAATACTTTTAGCACAAATGAAGCTTCTCTGAACCAACTAATACAGTCACACAATGATATTTTATCCTTAAAAAAAGCTCTTGTCCTCCTGTTTTGCCACCAGCCTTTGAAAGCAGCAGTGTTCCATAACCAGCCTTGTGTCAGACCAAGAAACCGAAAGGAATAAATAGCTTAAAAGCTTTCCACATGAAATACCCGACTTGTTCTGCAAGGCATCCAGCAGGAAACAGCCTCATTTGTATGTGTGTGCATGGATAGCTGGTTCTTCTAAGGCCTCTCTCACATTTGGAATTTACAGCACATTCTGAATTCGAGGCTTAATGAGAAACCTGTTGGAGCTGGCAAGCTTCTCCAGTCAAAGGAGTGAAGAAACTTCTCATCACAATCCCAGTCACAGAAGTGATGAACTTGACAGAAAGCCAGAACCACAGATGTTTTAACAGGGGGAGTTGTTGTTGTTTTTTATCAAAAGTTAGGGAAGCAAAAAAAAAAAGAGAGGGGGTGTTGGTGAAGTTAAAGTTTTCTAAAATGTGATGTATAATTCATTCCTCCCACTGGAAAAAGAATTAAGGAGCAGGGCAAAGGTGACAGTAGAGTCCCACAGCTTAGCTGAGTGATGGAACTTCAAATCTCCTTTCTTCTCCCATGTGTCAGTTGTTTCTCATCACTTTCTTGGTCAGTCTTCTCATTGAACAGGTAATTATAATCCCACAGCAAATCCCTATAAACTCTGCTATCCCATTTCCATATTTTCATTTCGGTTAGCTCTGTATGCTGTGTTTGAATGGCTATCTTGTGATTGCACTCTGCATTTTTCTAAATAAAACCTTCTTAATTCACCCCAAACCTGGAGTCTGCCCCAGTCAGTAACTTAGTACTGGTATACACTGGTTCAAATGGTCTAAAGTTTACCCAAGCCTCTTGCAAAACTAATTTCCCAAACATTTGAAGTAACACTGAGAGTTGGTGGGGGCCACCCAGTACACACACACACACTGTTCTATGGGTAACAGTACAGACTAGGAACAGATTGGCCATTGATCTCATCCATCTGCACTTGCTCTGTCTATTCTCATATTTATTTCCTGGTGGAAGATATGGACCATATTCAAAACCATATTTACAAGTATCACACCTTACCTAATTTTACTTTAACTATACCAACCATTGTCATCACACTCAGGCCAGCCCAATTAAACATTTCTAGCCACAAGGTTGCCCATACCTCTGTTGCTTGGCTGGACACAGAAGGGGAGAGTAAAACTGTGGAAAGGGGAAGAGTCACAGAGGAATGGAGCCAATGGGCTGGTTGAGAAGGCCTTATTGGCCAGCTGTGGCCAGGAGGTCTTCCAACCTTGCTTTGATGCATTCATCCTGGTGTCAAAGATGCAAATTTTCATAAAAATCTTCCTCTTCCCACTTTTCTATTGCTGGGTACACAGTAGTATGGATCACTGAAGAGTCTTTCCTTCTTAGGAAATCGGTTCTACTTTCATTGGATGGAACTTAATATCACCATTAGAAACCTGTCTCTTAAATGTACATGAAGTGTTATGGTTGATCTGATTGAAGCAGAAAAGAATCAGTCATGGGGTTGGGAGCAGGGAGGATGCCAAACCCTTACTTCATCCACACATAACCTCCAACTGTTCCAGTTTGTCAGGAAAAGTCCCAATTAATCTGCTATCATTTATTTTTCAGCTGCTTTTAAAGTGTCCCAGTTTCTCTCTCCCTCCATTTCCCCCCTGAGTCCTTACTTCAGTTGGTACGAACTGAGTTCAAAGGGCAAAAGCAGTTTGCATTCAATTAATTCAGCAGTGGAGGAGAGGAAGGGCATAATGTTGCCTTTCCTTGTAGGCAAAAGGCAAATGTCAGCACCCTCTCCTAGCTTGTTGTATACATTCAAGTCATTTGACTTATGGTGACTCACAGGGCTTCCTTGGCCAGATTTGTTCAGAAGTGGATTGCCATTGCCATCCTCTGAGGCTGAGAGAATGTGACTTGCCCAAGGTCACCAAGTGAGCTTTCATGGCTGAGTGGGAATGCAAACCCTGGTCTCCAGAGTCAGAGTCCAATGCTCAAATACCACATGGGCTCTCACCTAGTTTATGTGTTCTTCCTCATCCATGACATTTGCCACTTTGGCCACACTCTAATGTTGTTTGGCCACATGTCTCCTGGTTTTGTGAATGTTGGTTGGTTGGTCCAGAGAAGGGTGACGAAAATGGTGAAGAGTCTGGAAACCATGTGTTATGAGGAGAGACTTAGGGAGCTGGGTATGTTTGGCCTAGAGAAGAGATGATTAAAAGGTGATATGATAGTCCTGTTTAAGTATTTGAAGGGGTGTCATATTGAGTGATGGAGTAAACTTGTTTTCTGCTGCTCCAGAGAATAGGACACAGAGCAATGGATGCATGCTATAAGAAAAGAGATTCCACTTAAACATTAGGAGGAATGTCCTGACAGTAAAAGCTGTTTGACAGTGGAACACACTGCCTTGAAGAGTGGTGGATTCTCCTTCGTTGGAGGTCTTTAAACAGAGACTGGATGGCCATTTATAATGGGTTCTTTGATTGTGAGTTCTTGCATGGCAGAGGATTGGACTGGAGGGCCCTTGTGGTCTCTTCCAACTCTATGATTCTATGATTCTATGTCCAATATTTGTGTACCATTATGAGGGTATGTAGAACATTTTGTGAAATGACTGTTGTACTTTTTTCAGATTTGCCCTTGTTAAAATGTTGGACAGTATGTCCATTTCACTCACGGTACAACTTTTCACCTTAACCAGAAGTAAGTCAGCCTAGGAGGAAAATGTTCTGAGGAGAAGGCTAGCAAGGGCAAAACTGCAAGTGGAAGAAGGGTACAACAGCTGTTTTCCCATGTTAAATTGTTCCCTTGAGGATTACAACTGTTCAGTGACAAAAATAACATTAATCTCTTTTGACCAGGTGAGCCATCATTCCCTTCATGCTGTTTTCATTTAAGCTGTGTAACAGAGTAGCGTTCTGTATAGATCCCTCTGTGGTTCAGATGCATTAAGAGCTACATAGCAGAACACAGGCTCCCAGTGTAATTCAAACCAAAGAAAGGGACAAGCAATCAACTGCAATGTGAAGTCGTAGGCTTTCATGGTTGGCATCCATAGTTTTTTGTGGGTTTTTCAGGCTGTGTGGCCATGTTCTAGAAGAGGTTCTTTCTGACGTTTCACCAGCATCTGTGGCTGGCATCTTCAACCAACTGCAGTCTGCTGATGTTCCACTGAATCTAGTCAGGCACAGAAACATACTTTTTTTTTCTGGATCATACTATCTTTGGGCACATTTACCAAAGCAATCTATAATCACTCTTCTACAGAACTATAATCCATGTATAAGCAAATGAGAAGAAACACAAGTAAATTCTATAGTTTTATATGCTGCCTCTGGAAAGTGTACACAGGTAGTGCAACAACCAAACATGGAGGATAAAGCCAGTTCAGATTCCTACAATATAGTATTATTCAGCTTTTTCAGTTAATGTGTGTTAGCCTAGCACACACATTTATCAACTAGGTATTGGTGGAATCTATGTTAGTTGGGCTGGGAATCCATTCTGAGTTTTACACCAAACTTAAATGCACTATCCAAGATGCTGAACCCCATTGTCAAAATAGATTCAGTACCTTGGATATTTCTTTTAATGTTTAGAGTAGACCCTAGAGTTGATTCACCAATAGAAATTGCATAGGAGCCACTAGCCACCGCTGAGTAGTCATATGAATTCATCCCACTTTGCAATTTGTTGGGAATTTAACTCAGCTATGTGCCACCATATACAAAGTACAAAATTTGTACATTTGTACATGTTAACATCAAATGTATTGAAATTGTATCTATGTATGTGCATCTTAAAGAAATCTAGAAGCAGATTTGTTGTTAACTGTCCTCAAGTCAATCTCAACTCATGACAATCCTATGGATGAATCATCTCCAAGACCCTCTGTCCTCCACTGCTCTGCTTAATTCCTGCAACCCCATACCTATTACCTCTTCAATAGAGTCCATCCATCTAGCATATAGCCTTCCTCTCTTCCTACTTCCCTCCACATTATTGTCTTTTCCAATGAGTCCTCTCTTCTCATGGTGTGTCCAAAGTACGACAGCCTCAGTTTGGTCATCTAGCATATAGCCTTCCTCTCCAGGGAAGTTTCTGGTTTGATCTGCTCTGGGACCCATTTGTTTGTTCTTTTCATTGTCCATGGAATCCTCAGCACTCTTCTCCAGCAACATATCTCAAATGCATTGATTTTCTTCCTAGAATCTTTCTTAACTGTCTAGCTCTCACATCCATACATGGTAATAGGGAATACAATGGCTTGTATGATTCTAACTTTTGTGCTGACTTGTATATCTTTGCATTTTAGAATCTTTTCTAGTTCTTTCATAGCCACCTCCCCATTCTTAGTCTTCTGTCCCCATTTCTATCAATGTTTGACCCTAGGTATGGGAATTCTTTTACTATTTCTATTTCTTTATTGTCTAGGTTGAACTTGTGAAGGTCCTTGATAGTCATTATTTTTGTTTTCTTTATGTTCAACATTAAGCCTGCCTTCAAACTTTCTTCTTTGATCTTCCTTAGTAGGTGTTGCAGGTCTGTGAGGTTTTCTGCTAGTACTATGGTGGAATCAGCATATCTTAGATTGTTGATATTCCTTCCTCCTATTTTTACTCCTCCTTCTTCTGTATCCAAACCTGCTTTTCTTATAATATGTTCTGTGTTCATGTTCTGTTCTGACAGCAGCCTCTTGTGCTGAGTACAGATTCCTCATCAAGACTATCAGATGTGTTGGCACTCCCATGTCTTTAAGGGCGTTCCATAGCCTTTCATGATCCATGCAGTGAAAGGCTTTGCTATAGTCTATAAATCATATGCTGATTTTCTTTTGGAATTCCATGGTGCGCTTCATTAGCCATCGTATGTTTGCAATGTGGTCCTTCATGCCTCTTCCTTTCCTGAACCCCACTTGGACCTCTTGGATTTCTCTCTCCATGTATGGTTGGAGTCTATGCTGCAGAATTTTGATCATGATTTTGCTTGCATGGGAGATCAGTGCTGTGGTTTTATAGTTGTAATCCATTTTTGTGGCTGCGGATATGTATTGGTCACTTCCAATCTGTTGGCCATTGTTTTGTTTTCCATTTCTGTTGACATATGTTGGTTAGCATTAGAGTTGATTCTCTCAGTGTGGATTGCAACAGTTCAGTTGGAATATCATCTATTCCTGGTGATTTGTTTTTTGCTATTTCTCTTATTGCAGTTTCCATCTCACTATTTAGAATTTGAGGTTCATCTTCATATGGTACTTCATTCCATGTGTCCTTCATTTTGTCATCTCTTTTGTATAATTCTTTTGTGTATTTCATCCAATGTATTTTTATTCCTTCCAGGTCTTGAATTGTGTTATTTTTATTGTCATAGATCGTCCCAGTCCATGATCTGAATTTTCCTTTCGTTTCCCAGATCTTGTGAAATATATCTCTTGTTCTTCCCTTTTTGTTCTTGTCTTCTATTTCTCTGCATTGATCATTGTAGTAATTTTCTTTATCTTTCCGTACAAGCCTTTGTACTGTTACATTCGTAATTCTTAGTTTGTTCCTACCTCCCTTTTGTTTTTCTTCTTTTCTTTATTGCTTGTAGTATTTTTTCTGTCATCCATGGTTTTTTTCTCTTTCTTTTTGTTTACTGAAAGCATCTGTCTACATTCTTCTTTTATTATGTCCCTGGCTTCAGACCATAGTTCCTCTCATTCTTGGTCTATTATGCTTAGTAATCCAAATCTGTTTCTTATGTTGTCAGTAAATTCTGTTGAGATATAGAATCATAGAATCATAGAGTTGGAAGAGACCACAAGGGCCACCCAGTCCAACCCCTGCCATGCAGGAACTCCCTATCAAAGCATCCCTGACAGATGGCCATCCAGCCTCTGCTTAAAGACCTCCAAGGAAGGAGACTCCACTACTCTCCGAGGGAGTGTGTTCCACTGTTGAACTGCCCTTACTGTCAGGAAGTTCCCCCTAATGTTGAGGTGGAATCTCTTTTCCTGGAGCTTACATCCATTGTTTCGGGTCCTAGTCTCTGGAGCAGCAGAAAACAAGCTTGTTCCCTCCTCAATATGACATCCCTTCAAATATTTAAAAACAGCTATCATATCACCTCTCAACCATCTCTTCTCCAGGCTAAACATCCCCAGCTCCCTAAGTTGTTCTTCATAGGGCTTAGTTTCCAGACCCTTCACCATTTTAGTGGCCCTCCTTTGGACACGCTCCAGTTTCTCCACATCCTTTTTGAATTGTGGTGCCCAGAACTGGATACAGTATTCCAGGTGAGGCCTAACCAAAGCAGAATAGAGTGGCACTATCACTTCTCTTGATCTAGACACTATACTTCTACTGATGCAGCCTAAAATTCCATTGGCCTTTTTAGCTGCTGAATCGCACTGTTGACTCATGTTCAACTTGTGGTCCACCTGGATTCCTAGATCCCTTTCACACGTAGTCTCATTCAGCCAGGTGTCCCCCATCGTATATCTGTACTTTTCATTTTTCCGCCCTAAGTGCAGTACCTTACATTTCTCCGTGTTGAATTTCATTTTGTTAGCTTTGGCCCAGCTTTCTAGTCTGTTCAAGTCATTTTGAATTTTGATCCTGTCCTCTGGGGTATTAGCTACTCCTCCTAATTTGGTGTCATCTGCAAATTTGATAACTATGCCCCCAATACTGTCATCCAAGTCATTAATAAAGATATTGAATAGCACTGGGCCCAGGACAGAACCCTGTGGCACCCCACTGGTCACTTCTTTCCAGGTTAAAAGGAGCCATTGTTGAGCACCCTTTGGGTTCGGACAGTCAACCAATTACAAATCCATGTAACAGTTACTTTGACTAGCCCACATTTTACCAGCTTGTTTGCAAGAATGTCATGGAGAACTTTGTCAAAGGCCTTACTGAAATCAAGATATACTATATCCACAGCATTCCCTTCATCTACCAAGCTGGTAATTTTATCAAAAAAAGAGATCAGATTTGTCTGGCATGACCTGTTTCTCTGAAACCCATGTTGACTTTTTGTGATTATGAAATTACCTTCCAGATGTTCACAGACTCTCTGTTTAATGATCTGCTCCAGAATCTTTCCTGGTATTGATGTCAGACTAACTGGACGATAATTGTTGGGATCCTCTTTTTTCTCCTTTTGTAGATGGGGACAACTTTTGCCCTCCTCCAGTCCACTGGGACTTCTCCTGTTTTCCAGGAGTTCTCAAAGATTATTGCCAATGGTTCCTATATTACGTTTGCCAGTTCTTTTAATACCCTTGGATGTAATTCATCTGGTCCTTGATACTTATATTCATTTAGATTAACCAGGTATTCCTGTACTATCTCTTTACTTATACTGTGCTGAAATTCTCCTATCCTGTCCTCTGCTCCATTATCCTCAGGTTGAACACCCTTTGCCTTTTCTGAGAAGACTGAAGCAAAGAAGGTGTTCAGTAATTCTGCCTTTTCTCTGTCCCCTATTAACTTTTTGCCATCTTCTCCACACAGTGGCCCTACCATTTCCTCCTTCTTCTTTTGCTGCGGACATACCCAAAAAAGCCCTTTTTATTGTTCTTAACCTCTCTAGCAAGCCTCAGTTCATTCTGCGCTTTTCTGACTTTACCCCTACACGTGCTAGCTATTTGTTTGAATTCCTCTTTGGTGATTTCCCCATTTTTCCATTTCTTATACATGTTCCATTTAAAACTTAGTTCAGTTGCAAGTTCCTTAGTCATCCATCCTGGTTTCTTCAGACACCTCCCATTTTTCCTCCTTGTTGGCACGGTTTGAAATTGTGCCTTCAGTATCTCCCTTTTGAGAAACTCCCATCCATCTTGAACTCCCTTCTCTTTTAGTATTCCTGTCCATGGGATCACCCACAGCATTTCTCTAAGTTTAGTAAAATCAGCTTTCCTAAAGTCTAGAATGTGTGTCTGACTATGCCTGGCTTCTCCTTTCCACTGTATAATAAACTCCAGGAGGACATGATCACTCCTGCCTATGGATCCAAACACTTGCACCCCATTAACTAAGTCTTCCCTGTTAGTTAGGAACAACTCCCTTGTTTCCTCTTCCACCTTTTGGACAATGAAATTGTTTTCGAGGCAAGTTAGGAATTTGCTAGACCTTGTGGATTTTGCTGAGTTTGACTTCCAGCAAATATCAGGATAGTTGAAGTCACCCATCACTACATATTTCTCCTTTCTGAGTGTGTGGTCATCTGTTCTAGAAAGGCATCATCCAATTCTTCTGCCTGAGTTGGGGGTCTGTAGTAGACTCCCACACTAACATCCCTGTTGTTTCCCTCCCCTTTAATTTTTATCCAGATGCTTTCCACCTGGCTTCCAGGATTGATGTCCTGGATTTCTTCACTGGTGTAAATATCCCTGACATATAATGCTATTCCTCCTCCTTTCCTGTTTGGCCTGTTTCTCTTGAAAAGGTTATACCCCTGTATTTCTACATTCCAGTCATGAGACTCATCCCACCAGGTTTCAGTGATGCCTATTATATCATATTTGCTTTGTTGTGCTAGGAGTTCAAGTTCATCTTGCTTATTTCCCATGCTCTGTGCATTAGTGTAGAGACATCTAAGACCATATGGCCCCCTTACTTGCTGCACGTGCATGTTTTTTTGCCTCCCACTGTTGGGTCCCTGTACTGTTTGCCTTGTTTCCTCTATGACAGTTTGACTTTTTCCCCAGTCCTTTTGTCTCCCTTCCCCACATAACTCAGTTTAAAGCCCTCCTGATCAAATTCTTGAGACTGTTGGCAAAAACATTTCTTCCAACTGTCGTGATATTATTTAGATCATATTTTGGTATGATCACTAGTTTTGTTTTCTTCTTGAGTCTTATTCTTATTTTTTATATGAGTAGTTCGTGATCAGTGTCACAGTCAGTGCCTGGTCTAGTCTTGGCCACTAGCATACTTCAGTATTTTCCTATTTAATCACTCTGAAGCATTTTAGAGGGACATGTGCACATGGTCCGCATGGATGTCCTTCACAATTGATAAGAGAACTGCCCTTTAAAAAAAATCTTAGATATACATGGGGGCTAAACAGACAGCTCCTAAGGGGCAGCGTCCCACCACGCCTTTTCTTGCCTGATCGGGGCTGCAGCAACCGCACACCATGCCCCTGATCCAGCACTTTGCTGCTTTAAAAAGAGCTGGCAAATGATGCTCCTTTTTGGAACAACAAAAAGCCGCCCTTGCTGCCACTGCAGCGGCTTTTCCACAGTCCTTTGGCACAGCATTCCTGAACACTGAGCCAAGGGAGCTCCTTGATGCTGCCCGCCATGCGGTGGGGCACACAGCGTGATGGAGGCATCGGGGTGGAGTTGGGGTGACCGGAGTGTGGTCGCCATGCCATGCCTCCACCCTCAAGATGGCCCTTTTAACCAGTCTGTACATGGCCATGTTTGCTTAACTTTACTATCATTGCTAAAAAAAAAAATCTAAAGTTTTATGAATCTGACCCTGACTGAAAAAGAAAACTGAGAGGCAAAAGGCAAATGGAGACCACAGCATCCTTATATTAAAGCAGCAAAGCAGAATACTTGGCTTATATCTAATGTTCTGCATTACTTTCCAGCTCTCAACCTCAGAAATTATAATACAGAGACAAAGCCAGAAGGCATGGCTGGTTTACAGGGGAAATTCTCCCCACCTTCCCTGAGGTTAGAAAAGCACAATAGCATGCAACTACACTAGGCTGTACCTGTTGCAAACTTCATTTTATCCATCTTTTTTAATTCAGTTGTGCAACTCACCTCATGAACTATCTACGGATAGCAGTATTTGTTGTGTGTGTTCCTGGCACGATTTCCTGAGGAAATCATGTCGAATAATAACCTTGATGAGCTTTCCTTCCCAGCCCGCAGCACTCTCAGGAAGTCTAGGGTAAAACGCTTCCTCCCAATTTAAAATTATCAAACCTTCACTATCTGTTCCAGGTTCTGCCAGGGAGCTGTGCTGGCATCAGCGAGGTCTAAACAGTAGAAGGAGAACCATTGCCACAGAACTGCCCCATGATACATCACTCCTACTTAAATGAGATAGATTTTTCATGCTCCAGCTGGCACCGAATTTCACACAGCAGGAATATGAGAAATTGTGAACTACAGCCAGTGTAGATGAGCCAGAAAACTGTTTTATGAAATGTTTTCACGTGTACACCAATACAGGAGTAATCTTCCCATAGCTGCAAATAGAAACAAAAGGTTTGGATGGTGTTGATGCACTCAGGAATAAAATCCATTTGCTTTATTATTCTTAGTCTTGTTATCATTGTCAATTTACTAGATACCAGTTCCTTTTTTAAAAGACTCAAGGTGTCATACGTCTATTAAAATATACAAAAGTTAAAAAATAAAAAGTATGGCTTGAATCCTGTTGGTATCATATATAAGTTTCCTTACACATCTAGTTGTAATTTCTGTGGCATTGTGCAATGGATGTATTTAGGTCATGGTAAGAAGAGTTCTACAAGTATAACCATATCACATGGGCCTAAAATCTATTTTAGTCCCAACTCATGAGTACTCATCAATCAAGAATTAATTATATGGCCTTACTCTAGTTGAAACTAACCAAAAAACTGCAGCCATACAGTTGCCTATTCTAGGGTTCAAGGATGACCACTGGCTTCAAGGGGCCACTTGATTCCCTAGTACTGCAGAAACAACCACTGTGCATTCCCCATTGCACAATGGGACAATAAACAGGTACCTTGGCAGGCACAAAATTGGTTGCACAATGTCAATGTTCAGCAGAAGGGTAGTGTAGTGTGTAGCTATGTGAGTACAGACTTATACTTTGAAAAGTAAGATCTTGGCATGTATCTATAATATAATATTTCACTCCCCCTCAGGAACAGCAAATCACAGGCATTGTCAATGAACACAAGACCAATACTTTTAAAAATTGACTTTCCATAGTCTGCCAAATCTCTAGGATGATATAATTCTCATAGACCAGAATTCTGTTAAGGACATTGCACATTTAAATTTTCCTTATGTGTGTAGATGCTTTTTTGGGTGCAATGGGGGTTGGTATTCCCATCCTACCTGCACAGTACCCCAAGCCCTCTCCCACTAGTATGACTCTGACACCACCCCACACAGCCATTCCATGTTTCACAGGGAGTCCACAGGTTTGGAGAAGCATCTGACTGCATTCTCCACAACCAGATGCAAAATGATGACTTAGTGATGAGATCCTCCAGGGACTCAGCACTACTGTAAATCATGTTGTATCTATGCAACATGACTGTAGCCTCTTTGAGCCTGCCTGCTCCCTGTGGAAGGCTGTAAGAGCAATGTCAGGAAATTATCAGTACATTGTGGGTATGGTATATGGCTCAGTTTAGCATTGGCTGGCATGCAGATATTTACTCTATGCCAGTGATGGTGAACCTTTGAGGGACTGAGTCCCAAATTAAAAGGCCTTCTGGCACTGGGTGTTACCCGGTGCCAGGGGCAGGACTTCCAGGGGAAATGGGACTTTCCAGGGTGGGACTTCAACCCTCTGGGGGCAGGATTTCTGCCCTCCAGGATTGGGACTTCCAGGATGGAACTTCTTCCCCCCCACCCTCCCAAGCCTTCAGCTGCCTCTCTGGAAACAGATGAAGGCCCAGGACAGCTGGGAAGGGAGAGGAACAGGTGCACACCTTCTCCTCCTCTTCCCTCCGTGTGCCACAACAAATGACATTGTGTGCCATCTCTGGCACGTGTGCCATAGGTCCACCATCACGGCTCTATGCTGAGAGGATGTAGGTTTGCTGTCTTAATTGGGCACCAGAAGACTGATGATTGTGGGACCTGGCAGACCTTGCACGAAAGGACATTCCACCGATGGGGAGCCATCATCAAAATAACATTTCTCCTTGTTTTCACCTTCATAGGCTCTCTCAAAGAAGTTCCTCAAAGGAAGTCCATAGATGTTAATCTCAGGGCAAAATCAGATTCATGACATCATCATCATCATCATCATCATCATCATAACAATAATAATTTTTATTTATATCCCGCCCCTCTGCCAGGCAATCGGGGCGGCGTACAACATTACAAAACATCAAAGCAATACATCAAATTAAAATCCCATCTCTCCTTCACCCACCCACCCATCCCCCCAAACATACAAGCAAATTAGATAACAATAATTAAAAATACAATTTAAAAAGCATAATTTTCCTGTCTTGTCCTCCAAGAGCTATAAGATGGCAAAATAGTCCTCTATGGCGAAGGTGTTCCCGGCGGCGTTGTGTAGCTGTCAGCGCTCTTCCGGCATCCACAGGGGTGGAGCGGAGGAGGGGCTGCTCAGTCCGCTCAGCTGGTCTCCCAGAGCTGGTCTTCCGGGGTTTGTAAGTGGTCCTCCATGGCCTGGAGGACACTGCCGCTCACCAGGTGGTGCAGGCGAGGATGTCCTTGGCAGCACTATATATCCTCTGGCGTCCACAGGGGTGGAGCGGAGGAGGGCTGCTCAGTCCGCTCAGCTGGTCTCCCAGAGCTGGTCTTCTGGGGCTGGTAAGTGGTCCTCCATGGCCTGGAGGACGATGCCGCTCGCCAGGTGGTGCAGGCGAGGATGTCCTCGGCAGCACTATATATCCTCTGGCGTCCACAGGGGTGGAGTGGAGGAGGGGCTGCTCAGTCCGCTCAGCTGGTCTCCCAGAGCTGGTCTTCCAGGGCTGGTAAGTGGTCCTCCATGGCCTGGAGGACGCTGCCACTCACCAGGTGGTGCAGGCGAGGATGTCCTCGGCAGCACTATATATCCTCTGGCCTCCACAGGGGTGGAGCAGAGGAGGGGCTGCTCAGTCCGCTCAGCTGGTCTCCCAGAGCTGGTCTTCCGGGGCTGGTAAGTGGTCCTCCATGGCCTGGAGGACGCTGCCGCTCGCCAGGTGGTGCAGGCGAGGATGTCCTCGGCAGCACTATATATCCTCTGGCATCCACAGGGGTGGAGCGGAGGAGGGGCTGCTCAGTCCGCTCAGCTGGTCTCCCAGAGTTGGTCTTCCGGGGCTGGTAAGTGGTCCTCCATGACATGAGAGGTGTTCCATCAATGTATAGGGATTCCAAACTATATACTTGCTAAAACAAGCACTGAGTAAAAATCAGCATTTTGTAGTCTTTTTTGTGTCTCCAAAATAGTGGTTATTAGAACTTCCATATGTTACAGAGCTTTGGAGCTGTTACAGAGCTTTGGAGCCTGCAATAAAAAATATCCATGTGCTTGAAGCAAAAGAACATTGGTATTTTTATCTACAGGTATAGAATCATTCTGAAAGATTGTAGTAATTTTCTCAATTTACTTTCTTTTGTAAAATTGAAAGACATTTGTGAGTCAGATTTGTTCCCTCATCTCTATCGGACATAGTCAGAAATGACACAAAAGGGCACAGCGTAGTTTACATCTGCCCCTTGGTATCTCTTAAGATGTATCCACTTAGTTTACTAGCAAAGCCATAGTTTTATTACTCTCACCAGAAAGCTAATTCACATGTATTCTTATCCTGCCTCATAAATCTCCTGAATTATCAATGATATATGGAAGTACTTATTTTAAAGAGGATGCAATCAAGCTTGGCATATTAGAACTTAGAATGTTAGGTACACATTCACGTGCTCTTTCTATGAATAAATTGCCCCTCACTGGATTGGGGTACTAACACCACCCTCCCCACAAAAATTACTCAGCATTCTTTACCTTAAACAGAGAGTGGAACTACATGTTTTAAGGAACACAAGTGTTAATGGTAGCCCCATGTCAAGACTACTCATCCACGTCTAATACAAATTACCTCTTGTGCCAATATCATTACACTCAAGGCTGCCCAGAAAATAATGAAATTTGTTCCAGGCTCACACAAAGCAAAGGGTTCATACCCTTAACTTTTATACATACTATTAGTGCATGCCCTGACCCTACCACATTGCTGATCAGGGCTTCACACAAGCATGACTTCTTACAGAGGAGAAGTGATAGCAACCATCACTTCCACACATCTGCAGGCTGAGCCTAGTGATGTCAAGAAGACAGCATATGGTGACAGTTAAGAGGAAAGGAGGAGCTTCATATGGAGCCTCCATTTTATAAAAACATTCATTTTAATGATGTCAGGACACAATGTGAATTGTTGCTGCACTAAGCAAGGAGGGAAGAATTCAACATGGGGCTGCCCAGAACAGGTAGCAGTATCATAGGACCTTATCAAACGCTGGCCATGAAGCAAAGAAAAAGCGAAGAAAAACAGAAGTAGAAATAAATTCGGTTCCGTAGCGAAATCGCCCTTTTGGCCATTTCGCAATTAATACCAAGGCTCCCTTCTCTCCCGTCACAAAAAGCCGGGAGGAAAGGCAGCCATGGGAACCGGGGAGGAGGAGGGCTGGAGGACTGGAGAAGGGAAGGCAGCCCATGGAGAGAGAGAGATCGCCTCCCTCTTCCCTCTTCCCTCTTCCTCTCCTCCTCTTCTTTCCAATCCGGTTTGCCTTTTGCCAAGGCAATCGCTTCCCCTCGCTGGGATTTTCGCCCTGCCCACCAATTCGCCTTGCCCACCAATTCGCAATGAATGCGAAGGCTCCCTAGGTACATCCTCTACAAACCGAATGTCAAAATCTCCCTGCTCCTGACGGATTAGCTCCGTATTCTGCCGAGTTCTGGGGCAGCGTCGTGTGTAGACACGGGGAACAATACGGATTAGCTCCGTGTTCTGGGGCAGCGTCGTGTGTAGACACGGGGGAACAATACGGATTAGCTCCGTGTTCTGGGGCAGCGTCATGTGTAAACACGGGGGAATAATATGTATTAGCTGTGGATGCCCTTTGGATTAGCTTTGCTTCAGACCCCATGTGATAAGGTCCATAGACAAAAAACACACATTATCAAACTACATTCCTGTGAATAATAAGGGCCATGCTTCCAAGACACCTATCTCCCCTTTTCCAGTACCCCCTCCATGTATTCTGTATCCCTTACTCATTTTTATTTCATCCATTCTTGCAAGATTAGGTAATCTATTTTCCCAGATTTATCTGCTCCCAAATATCCTTTCCATTCCTGGTCATCTTTATCCTCCTCTCATGTTCAGTTTCATTGTGATGTCTCCTCCTGTTCACTGAAAAAGCATTCCAGAGACAGAAGGCTATGAAGAGAACTTGCACATATGCTTGGACACTAAATCTCAAGCTGTGTATGGCTCTAGATAAATATAGAAGTCTCTGGAACCATAAAAAAGAGGAACTGAGATTTAAGGTGTTAAGCACATCCTATGCAGCATCCCAGCCAGGCAAGAGGAGAAAGCATGACATGACTAGAAGAATAGCTGAAATGTGTGATTATTACACTGAAAATATCAACAGTGGAGGGTTTGCAAGGTGACTAGACAAAGCATTAACCTTAGAGATGGGTTCAAAGATCTCTTTAAACAGGAATTTTACTACATAATCTAAAAATATGTTTCAAGATCTAATGATGGTTCTGTTTTAAAGTCTGATTGTATATTGGTTTTGATTAATGTAAACAGCCTTCGATCATTATTTCTAAAGAGAAAAGGAACACGGGAATCTAAAAATAAATTGATTATAATGTAAAATAAAGAGCTATTTTTTTAAAAAAATGGGAAACTGTTCAAATTCATAAGAGAGCATTTAAATATTCACAAGCAATATTTTTCATATAGAAAGAAGTAAGAAATGGAAAGTAGCAATAAGAAGACTGATTACTTATCCAGTGAAAAAATTAGTTCTGCCACATTGTGTATAAACCAACAAATTGTCTTTGATTATGGCAATCCCTTATTGAATTAAGATGACCACTGGCCATATGGAAGACATTGAATGATGATACACAGCACATGGGGGAAATGGTCCTCTGTAACAAGCTGAAACTCCATAAGTTCTTTTAACCACTATAGCCTAAAAACCTAGAAAAGTAATAATTGGAATCGGTACCTTCCCTGATGCTTCAGCAAAGATTGGAAGACCTCTCCTCAACCAATCAAATAAATAAATAAATAAATAATGAAACACAAAGAGAGATAAAATCCTCATGATACTAATAGACCATAATATTTCTGAAGGAAATTATCCAATATTCATCACTGCTTTGTCTAACCCTGTTGGTAGTACCCAGGGTTGACCATGAGCATCCTTAACCATTGTTAATGATCATCCAGTTTCAGCTCTTCTGGAGGATGGCTGCCTGTCTCTTTGGGTTCTCAGGCATTCCTCACATTGTTTTCTGTGGGTTTTGGGGCTCTGTGGCCACATTCTGGAAGAATTTATTCCTTTTTTGTTGTTGTTGTTGTTGTTTTGCAACTATGGCTGGCATCTTCAGATTTAGTCTCATTTGCTCCTCACATTGCTCCTTAGTCTCATTTGCACTTGAGAGAGAAGACCTTTCCCAAGATGCTGCCAAACATGTGAATGAAAAAATAATGTCCCCCAGAGTGAGTTTCCTGTATATCACATAGCCTACATATTAAGCCAGGCCATCCCAAATATTCCCCCAACTCTAATGAAAATCCATTTGGCTATTAACACATGACATGGTGGCACACAGACAGAAGCTTAGTTTTATATATATATAATTATGGCAAATAAATAAATACATAAATAAATTTGAACTGAACTCGGATTTTTTCAAATACTGCACTACATTCCTCAATATGAATGAAAAATAATTGGTGTGCCCACCTGAGGACCACCCCTAGAGTGAATTTTGTGTATATCACATAATCCAAATGGATTTTCATTAGAGTTCGGGGAATATTTGGGATGGCCTGGCTTAATATGTAGGCTATGTGATATACAGGAAACTCACTCTGGGGGACATTATTTTTTCATTCACATGTACCCTAAAGCAGGGGTAGGCAACCTTTCCCCTTTAAGGGCCAAGGGACTTCAGCTCCCCGAAGCCTCAGCCATGTTGGCCAATAGTCCCATGTTGGCCAATAGTCCCATGTTGGCCAATAGCTCCTGGGATTCTGGGAGCTGAAGTCCCTCAGCCCTTAAAGGGGAAAGGTTGCCTACCCCTGCCCTAAAGGGCCATATCTGTCTGATCTTGGAAGCTAAGCCTTGGTTAGTATTTGAATGGGAGATCAACAAATAACAGGTCCTGTAGGCTGTATTTCAGAAGAAGGAACTTGCAAAATCACATCTGAGTATTTCTCACTAAAAATATCTTATGAAATCCATGGGATCATCATAAGTTGACAGATGACTTGAAGACACATGTCCACACATGTAGCCTATGTTTTAATCCAAAACATCCAAAACATACCCTACAAATTTGGTTTAAAAAAATTTCTCACGTGATTTTGTAACAAATAGAAAGAAAATTAATTTTGGTTAATATCCTTCATCATCAAACATAGCTTTGATAATGGAGCACCATCATCAGCTGTAACTATGATGGCGAAGCCTGCAACTATGATGATGGGGCTCCATCATAATAGCTATGCTTGATTATTTCATCCTGGTAACACCCCAACTAAAGGATTTTTAAAGAGGTGCTGACCATGACAATGGGGTGCTCTCCCAGTCACAGGGCAAACTGAGAAGTGGAGTTGGAGAGTCCCTTCTGCATCCTGCCACACCTGCATCCTGCCCCTCCCAGTCTCTTTTGCCATATATGTTAAAAGTCTTTCTTGTGGAATTTTGATGTCATTTTGCTTACATGGGAAATTAATGCATTGGTCCTATGGTTACTGCAATCCCTGGTGTTCCTTTTCTTGGGAACTGGAATGTATATTGAGTGTTTCCAAGCTGTGGGCCATTGTTTTGTTTTCCATATTTGTGACAAATTTTAGTTAGAAATAGAGTAGGTTCTGTCTCTGTAGCTCGAAGCAGCTCTATTGGTACATCATCTGTTTCTTGGGATTTATTTGTCCCAAGTGCTCTGAGTGCAGCTCCCACTTCGCTTTCTAAAATGGTATGTTCATCTTCAAAAGGTTCCTCCTTGAATGAATCTGTCATCCTTTTATATATGTAGAGAGATCTTGTAGCACCTTTGAGATTAACTGAAAGAAATTGGCAGCATGGGCTTTCATTGGCAGCATGAGCTACAAAAGTCTACGAAAGCTCATGCTGCCAACTTCTTTCTTTTAATTAGTCTCAAAGGTGCTACAAGATTTCTCTACATACTTATTCCACAGACTAACACAGCTATATCTTTCATTTATTTTATATAGTTATATAGTTATAGTTATTTTATACAGGTCATAGTGCATCCCCACACTTAGTTTAATTTGCCCTTTGATTTCTCAGATCATGCAGAAGAGGTCTCTTAATTTTTATTTTTGTTGTTGTTGTTATCTATTTCTCTACATTGATTATTATACTTGCTATTATACATGCTATTGATTATTATAGTAGTTCTCTTTGTCCTTGTGCACAAATCACTGAACTGTTGCGTTCGGGATTCTGATTATTCTCTGTTGGAGGAAATTTATGACACAACCAAAACAGAAATTATTAATCATAGGCAACTGGAATGCAAAAGTAGGAAACAGCAAAATCAAAGATTGTAGGAAAATTTGGCCTAGGATCAAGAAATGATTGGATTTTTCAAGGCCAAAAGATTGCTCATCACAAATATATTCTTCAAGGAACCAAAGAGGCAACATCGATATTACCTGATGGTTAATATAGAAATCAAATAGACTACATAATCAGAAGCAGTAGATGGAGTAGTTGTATTCTCTATGCAAAAAGCAGAACAGGAGCAGATTGTGGCACAGACTATGAACTGCTAATATGAAAAATTAGAATAAAGCTAAAGATGAACACTAAATCAACTATCATGCCAAAATGCTACCTGAAGAACATCCCCATAGAATTTAAATATAATGTTAAAATGAATTGGGAGGAAGAAATATCAACAATCTGAGAAATGCTAAGGATACCATAATACTAGGAGAGAACCTCACTGACCTTGAACAACTACTAAAGAAGATCAAAGAAGAAAGTTTGAAGGCAGGCTTGATGTTGAACATAAAGAAAACAAAAATAATTACCACAGAGAACTTACACACATTCAAACTAGACAATGAGGAAACAGAAATAGTAAAAGAGTTCTCATATCTGGGATCAAACATCAATCGGAATGGGGACTGCAGCCAGGAAATCAGAAGAAGATTAAGAATGGTGAGAGTAGCTATGAAAGAACTAGAAAAGATTCTAAAATGTAAAGACATACAACTCAGCACAAAAGTCAGAATAATACAAGCCATTGTATTCACTATTACCATGTATGGATATGAGAACTGGACACTCAAGGAAGAAGATAGGAGGAAAATCAATGCATTTCATATGTGGTGCTGGAGAAGAGTGCTGAGGATTCCATGGACAGCCAAAAGGACAAACAAATGGGTCCTAGAGCAGATCAAGCCAGAAATATCCCTAGAAGCCAAGATGACAAGACTTAGCGCCAATACAGATGACCCGTTTGGGCTGGCTCTTGGCTGCCCCTGGGAATGGTGGATTGGGGCTGGGGCAACCACATGCCATGGCCACAATCCTCTTTTTTGCCGCCCCCAAAAGAACGGCAAAATGCCGTTCCTTTGGGAGGCGGCAAAAGGCTGGCCTTTCAGCCACCGCCGTGGCTTTTTTGCACCCTTTTGGCTCAGCATGTGCGCAACATATGCCGAAAGGGCATCCTGATGCCATGAGCTGTGCGGATGGGCACGCGGCATCAGGACGGCATTGGGGTGGAGTCGGGGAGGCCAGCGTGCAGCTGCCCTACCCCAATTCCACCTCCAGGCCAGCCCTTTGTGCTGGTCTGAATTGGCCCTTAGACTGTCATACTTTGGACACATCATGGGAAGGCATGAATCGTTGAAAAAGACAATAATGTTAGGAAAGGTGGAGGGAAGTAAAAAGAGAGGAAGACCACATGCTAGATGGATGAACTTTATTAAAGAGACCACAAATATGAGTTTGCAGGAGCTGGGCAGAGCAGTAGAGGACAGGGGCCCCTGGAGATGTCTCATCCATAGGGTCACCATGGGTCAAGATCAATGCGAAGGCAGTTAACAACAACAACAACAATAATGAATTTACACTATTAAACCTAATTGACTGGGAGCCAGAAGAGCTCTGGACTAAGGAGAGGGACATTGTCAAGGAGGATTGCAAAAAACATAAAGGCACAAATTGCAGAAGAGAAATGTTTATTCTTTCCAGTTATGTCAAGCTCTGAGTTTTTTGTCCAAAGGGTAGCAGTTTGGTGGTATGGTTAGGCTGCAGAGCAGACAGTGAATAGTAACTGGCTGTACTGACCTCAAGTGAGCCTTGTACTCTTTATCCTTCACACAAAGCACAAAGAGGTGCTACCACTATCCAGCTTCCACTTCTGTATGTAAGACACAAAGGGACATTTGGAGTGTTGCAAAATTATGTTGCAAGAATGGAACATATATCCAAGGGAAGGTAAAAGGGGAGACTTTCAGAAAAACATTTTGATAATCATCTCTTCTCATTACCCTGTGTGAAAGAAAAACATAGCCACCACCCTACATTAATGAACTAGAAATATCTCTGTCTTGTCCCCCCCCCAAAAAAAAAGAAGAAGCAGGGGAGCTTCACATGAAAACTTCCACTTCTCAGACATGAGCAGCTCTTTCTCAGTATTTGAAGTAAGGCTGTAATTTTTCTCAAACATTGGACCCAACCCCCCAGTCTCCTGATTTCCTGCTTCAGCAGAGTGACTGAACCATAAACTAAGCTGTAAAATGCAAGAAGTAATCACTGTATTTTATAAATGTCCCTTTAGATGCACATAATTGTTCCAATGCCACATTTTCATGATATGCTGTACAAAGTTCACACGAATAGGTTTGTTCAGTAACCACAGTATATCAGCCAACATCATGCACAAAGGTAAATCTAATATAAGGATGATGATATACACATAATGGCTAATAGCTGTGCACTGGAAAAGTCCTTCCATTTCTAAGCGCCCTGAGCATGTGCATTTAGAACACCTATTTATGTCAGACATATCGGTGCACAATACATACTTTGCCTGGAATATGCTGAAATGGCCATAATCTGTTATATTTATGTGTCACATAGTGTTTGGTAGTAGAATAAAATGTATTAGGAAACCCTAGTATGTGGATGTTAACTTAGCAATAGATTTTATGAAGAAATGTATATGTTATGTATAAATTACATACTGCTATGTAAGTGTAACACACTCAGTAGAAACCTTTCTTCTTAATTTATCCTTTGTCTTGCTGCAATTGAAGAGAGCTTGTTACTAATAAGTATGGAAGGGTTGTAAAGATTATGTGAGTAATATTTTAATTCTTATTTTTTGCTTAGGGTAAATATAATCTGAGCATATTTTGGAGTTTTCCTATTTGATGTATGACAGCCTACTGTGCACCTCAGTTTAGTTGGTATAACTCAACAGTGTACACCAGAACAGCCATTATTTATGGCTTAAATATATTGCCATTTACACCAACATACAATTATTTTTGTCTAGTCAGATGGAATGCAAGACATGGACAAAAGATACTCTGATTCGAAAAATATCTTATCAGAATAAAATATAGTCAGTGAGGTCTGCCCCAGTTCAAGACTTGATTGGGGACCCCAAAAAGATCTATATCTTTGGTGCATTAATTTTGTAATTGTATATAATTTCTGCTTGGGATTCTAGGAAATGGGTTTTAATCCTCATTTTAAAATATGATGTGAAAGTAGTATGGAAATTAATTTTCTTTAAAAATTATTTAAAAATTTTAATCCACTTATTTGTAACATGAACATTTGCAACAAGACATAAAAACAGCCCCATCTGATGAGGAAATCCTTTCAGATCTCATTCAAATAGCTCAGGTAGCCTAAGTGAGACATCAGTGACATCTTCCTGGCTCTCCTGCCTGACCTCTCCAGCTCTTTCCTTCTGTCAGAGGAAAGTCTTATGCATGTCACACAACCTGTCATGATCTCCCTAAACTACCCTAATGGGTGAGGTGTTTTGCAGGATGTGAGCCCATTGCCCAGTATAGCATTTGACCACCAATTCACTCATATTCTTCCTAGCTGTCCTGCCTGGAGAATGGGCCCTGTCTTGCTCTCAGGCAGCATTGTTGGGCTGATCCTGGTCAACACCATATGTACAGTTGCAACCTTTATGAACATATTCTGTCAAATGTGAGCTTCATTTGGGCCCAGACTTGAAAAATGAGAAGGAGCTGTAGTCGGAGCCCACAACACTACTACAGCTTACTGCTATGGCCTACTAGGGAGCCAATGTACTTTTCCTAAGAAAGGGCTCAGTCCTATTGTATCTACAGACTCACAGCTACAGGCCCTTAATTGTTATCCCCCAAAGCCTCAGAAACAGAGTAAACAATAAACCAGTGCCAAATTCCAAAGCTGAAAATATAAGCATACAGCTGTACTTGGCAGTACAGACCTATTTGGCAGGAAAATGGAAATAGTACCTCAGCACTAGTTCTGTGAGTCTCCAAGAAGAGGTAACCCTTTAGAAACGAATATAAAGCTGCTGAGAGACTGGTTCACACTTGCTAGTTTAACAGCTCCTTAAGAATAGTTCTGCACGCCCAGCCTCTGTTGCACAAAGCCACTGCTGCTCTGGGCTTCTACAGTTATTTTAGTTTTGTTGGACAGGTCTCCTACTAATCCAAGGGCTCTTTCGCACTGCACATTTAGGAGGAATTCTGTTAGGATTATTATTATTATTATTATTATCATCATCATCATTATCTTATATCCCGCCTTTCCTCCAATATAGGGACTCAAGGGGGCAAACAGCAGATTTAAAACAATACAACATTAAAATGTATAAATATAACATTTTAAAAAACAATTAAACTATAAGTTTAATTATAAGTTAAAATAAAATATGTTGGAAATACAAACCTTAAAATTTCATTAGGACAACATTTCCAGCCCTTACCAGTTTGCAAAGGCCTGCCAGCACAAGAATGTCTTTATCTGCCATCAGAAGGACAGCCATCCTGGCCTCCCTAGGGAGGTAGTTCTAAAGCTCGGGAGCAGCCACTGAGAAGGCCCTCTTGTTTGCACTAAGCACACATGAGAGAGTGGTGGGACAGAGAGAAGGGCCTCTCTGGATGATGTCAACACTCTGGGGGGCTCATACAGGGAGATACAGTCCTTAAATAGCCTGGACCCAAGCCATATAGGGCTGTATAGGTCAAAACCAGCACTTTGAATTGTGCTCAGAAATGAACTGTTGCAACAAGACATGCTAAACATGCAGAGTTAAAAAAAAATCACCATTGCACAATGGACACATTCTGTGGATAATGGTGAAAGGAGACTTGAGCATATTCATCTGTGCCTTATCTTTGCAAGTTGTGCATCATGCATTACATGTTGTGGTTGTATGCTATATTTTGCATTGTGATTATGCATTATTTATTGTGCTATTTGCAATGGAACCTAGTCATTGACATGTGCTGGACAACATTGCTATTCTGCATAGGAGTTGCACAGCACTCAAGTAGTATATCTCTGCATGCAGATGTTTATGCTACCCTGATAGGATAATGGATTGGAACCTGTGAGTGCTATATCCCACTTTAACCTCCCTGGCTCCATACTATGGAATCTGTAGTTTAGTGAGGCACTAAGAGGCACTCTCTGGCAGTATTTTGTATTTTGAATACTCCTCCCTAAACTACAGATCCCAGGATTCCCTAGGATGTTGTCATGGCAGTTAAAGTGGAAACATAGTGCTATAATTGTGTAGTGTAAAAGGGACCCAGGCTTCCAAACTGCTCTAGCTGGCTGGATCCTGCCAGGCTATTCCCTCCTATGCATGGAACATGTAAACATATTTTCATGAGATTACATATTAAAGCTATTTATTTACATTTATTTTCTTTTATTTAAAACATTTGCATCCTGCTTTGCAGAACAGAGGTAATTAACTTAAGCAGCCAACAATAGTTTAAAATCATCACATAATATGTTGTTGTTGTTGTTGCTGTTGTTAACTGCCTTCAGGTTGACTTTGACTCATGGCAACTCTATGAATGAGAAACCTCCAAGTTTCCTTGTCATCAACAGCCCTATTCATATCTTGCAGACTCAGCACTGTGGCTTCCTTGATCGAGTCCATCCATCTCCTGCCCTCCACCTTACCAAGCATTATTGTCTTTTCAAGTAAGACATGTCTTTTCATGATATGGTCAAAGTACAACAGCCTCACTTTAGTCATCTTGGTTACTAGGGAGTGGTCAGGCCTGATTTCCTCTGGGACCCATTTATGTGTCTTTTTAACAGTATCCTCAGAACTTTTCTCCATTGTCACATCTCAGATAAATTGATTCTCTTCCTGTTTTCTTTACTGTCCAGCTTTCACATACATAGAAATGGTAAATGAAATGGCATGGACAATCCTAACTTCAGTGTTAAATTATATATCTTGACACTTCAGGATCTTGGCTAGTTCTTTCATAGCTGCCCTTCCAAGCCCCAGCCTCCTTCTGATTTCTTGACTGCAGTCTCCATTCATAATAATGATTAATATATATGCAACAACAAATGAAGTAAAACAGTAGAAGACCAGCAACAACACTGTAACAGCAAGAAGGAACCTAGCAAACAGATCAATATTAACATACTTGGTAGAATGAACCAGAATTCCCCAGCACCTAAAATGAAATCAAGTGGCAGGTCTTGAGTTCCTATATTGGGAGAAAGGTGAGAAGTAAGTAGATGAAGATGATGAGAATGATGATGGCCTTCTAGAGCTGAAGCATCATCACCATAGCTATAATTGTTGTGTGGGCCCAAAACAAACAGGCCAAATAGACTTGTGAGAGGCCACACTGGCCCCATTTGCACTGGGACCATAGCAAACACGCACGCACCTGGTCCTGAACCAAGCTGCCAGAAGGAGTAGAATGAATCCACTCCTTTTTGGCCTGGTTCTTTCCGAATGATGCAGGCTCAGTGCAGCTTCCAGCTGTGTTCAGTGTGTGCATCATCTGAATGCTATGCTCTGAACACAGCCAGAATCCGCATCATTTGCCCTGTGAATTATGGGCCATGGTGTCCCATACGGCAAACAAATTGCAGGGTTTTCTTAGCAAGATTTGTTCAGAAGCTGATTGGCATTGCCTTCAGCCAAGAGAGTATGACTTGCCCAAGATCATCCAGTGGACCTCCATGGCTGAGTTAGGATTCAAACCCTGGTCTCCCAGAATACTAGCCCATGACTTAAACTATTGTACCATACTGGCTCTCTCCATCAAAACTGCTCTATCTCTAGTCACTGTTTCCCTAACATCCAAAGGTAGGGACACTAGGAGCTGGAACTGAGAAGGACCTATTTCAGTTCATGCCAGAGTCTCCAGTTACCTGTACATGTGTCCCATTTGTCCCATTTACCTGCATTGCTAGCACCTGGTTCTTTCCCCATCTTCAGATCTGATGCTGTCTCTCTATTCTTAGACTCTTCTGCATCCACATTATTGCTTTTCTGGATCTGTTCATCAGTATCTGAAGCTTGAGTTGGAAATGTGTGGTCCTTTGATGTTGTTGGACTACGAGTCCCATCATCCCTCACCAATGAGTATGCAGGCTGGAGCTGTTATGAGTTCATACAACCTAATTTATATACCCTAATGCTTCAAATAGGGACCAGATTGTAGCCCCTCAAATCATTGGTAGTGTGAATCCAACTTAGAATAGTTAGGAGGATGGATGATTCTTCTTATTAAGATAACACCATTAACTTTTATTACTCTGTTTTAAAACATTAACTGATGGGAAAGTAATTTAAAAACCAATCTGATTAAATATGAGATTATTTATGAGTATCAGTTCTTGGAGCAGAGTTGGAGGATGAAGCAGACAGCTAAATCCTTTTTAATAAAGTTAGATTTGAAAGCTCTTCTGTTCTAAGCAGTGTGTTTGTTTATTATTGTAATCCCAGATCTAGTGGGTGGGAATGGCAATGCCTCCTTGTCCAGAGCCATCTGGTTCAGCAGCAACTAGCGATCACAGTGCAGAAGGCAGTAAAAACAGTGGTCATGAATTGGCATGCATTTAATATGGTAGTTCTGGTACAGAATTATAGAATCAAGACCAATTATAGAAAAGACCAAAAGGGCAATCCAGTGCAACTCCCTGCCATGCAGGAATACACAGTCAAAGCACTCCCAACAAATGGCCATTCAACCTCTGGTAGCATTGTGCAAGTATGCTGTTGGTACATGGCTATAATGACCAGGATTGCCAGTGTCCTTATTATAGAGGGTCCCATTTTGAGATCTGGAAAGCTTGTCCCTTATGTAGATTGAATAGACACCAAAAATCCCATATCCCACATGAGGCCAAGCTGCAGGGCCAAGCAATCATGTATGTTAATGTTAATACAGTTCATTAGATCTCCATCCCTCTCTCCTCTGTCTTAAAGCTAGTGGATGTTTTACCTTGCAGAACAGAAAAACCAATCAAAATGGGTGGGGAAGAGCAGAGTCTTTCTTTGACATATGCATAGAAATCACCTGGTTACTTTCTGTTGGTCCCAGCATGCATCATGTTCTAGGTCAGAGGTAGGGAACTGCGCAGGGGGCAGGGGCTATTATTTGAACCTTCACCTACCCCGAGAGCCACACTGGTAACATCCTGGCACAAAGTGACTCAATGTCAATTTCTGCCACTATTGGCTGATTTTCCAGTGTTTGGGAAGCTTTGATGATTTGCCAGACGCATGCATTGATAGCTTATCCATAGTTGCTAATTCTCTTAATTTATTATGCTTATTATTAATTTATTATGATTATTATTAATCATCACAGCAATACGAAAAGAAATGGGAAAGGATTGTAATAGATCTTGTATAAGAAAGATAATTGAAAAAAATCTTTTGTTATGGTGTTGGGGTAAGTTTAAATTACCTACACCCCAAATTATATAAATTTGGTTTATTTTATAGTTTATATGTTTTGGCTTACTACATGTTGCAGTAGAAAGAGTAGAGGTATCGTTTGTACCAGGGGAAAAGGGGTAAGGAAAAAGAGGAGGGGAGGAGGAAAAAAGGGGGGGAAGCTTTGGAGGATTAGGGGAAGCACACACTGTGGTTTGAGCACATTTTGGGTGGACAAAAAAACACCCCAAAATCAGCCTTTCAAGAAAGGGGGAGGTCTGGGGGTTTGGGGAGCTTCTCCAGGGCTTCAGGGGCCACAAGTAGGGGCCCCAACACTCTATTATAGGCAGATGTTTTAGCTCTATTATAAACAACTGACAAGGGATATAGTTCATGTTAGTGTATATGTGTGTGAGAGAGACAGGAGCAGTGTGCGTGTGAGTGTGTGAAAATTATCCTACCACTACAGAGCAACACTTCGTTTAAATTAACAATGCAATTATATATAGATTTACTCAGAACTAAGCCCCAAAAGTAGGATTGTGAATATGCATGGAACTGTAGTTTGAGACACCCTAAAAAGCTGTTAGAAATGTACCATCTTCTTTATGTCACTCATGTTTTTACTAACTAGATGCACTTTAACTAATTTTATTTAATTTATCTTTTGTAGCAGAAGATGTTATACATTATTTTCCCCCTCCCACTTTATCCTAAGAACAGTCATGTGTAGTAGGGTAAGCTGAGAAGCTGCAGTTGGCTCATGGTGACCACATGAGCTTTTTGGGGAAGCTGGGATTTGATAATATGTGAATTGATAGATCCTAGAATTGTAGAGTTGAAAGTTATTCCAAGACTAATCTAACTCACCCTGCTGTTACTGCAAATATACCCAGCTAATATATGGCTCATTTTGTGTTCTATTGTTTCACTCCAACTCAAATAAGATATTGCAGAACCAGGAATGTAGCAGAAAATGAGACCAAAAATCATCAGAAGTTTGAAATATTTCCTTTACAAAGAAAAGCTAAAGGGTTGGAGCTTCTGTAATCACCTGGGTAAGCACCTTGAAATCAAGTTGAATGGTCTGAGTCTGGATTTCAATGTAACTGTTGTTGGAACACAGTATTTCTTTTTTCATGGAGACTTCCAAGGTCAAATGCTTTTGTAGAAAAAGTATTTGCTTTTTTAAAAAATCAACGATGGAGTGATGGGAGGAACAGATGTCCCTTAAACTTAACCAAATCTGAAATTCAGGTAATTTCAATTTTAATCATAGTTGTCAAGCACTTTTGATAGAATTAAAATGGATTCAGAACTGTGTGCCAAGAAAAAAACCTGAATATGGCTTTTCATAAAGATAGAGGTTTGTACATTATGCAAGTTATGTTTGGAGACTGAACAATATGTTAATTTTTATAGGAAAATGCACAGTTTTGTTCATTGGAATCTGTGTTTTTGTTTGAGATTAAGTAGAATAGAACTTTGTCAATAGATACCTCTAAATTTTTAGCCCTGCATGTCATTAATTTCAACTGTCTCTTACTGCTGTTCAAATTCTGGTAACCCTAAGGTGATAAGAAAAAGCCTTTTCCTGAGAATATTGGACAAGTGATAACTCAGTTTGTCTGTTCCACACCTGTCAAGACCATGTGGCACCCTGGTCTGGAAAATGACATGGATGTGGCCACTGAAAGGAACTGGAGCAATGGTAACGGGGTTACTACAGTTCAGGTAACAGGTGCATGAGCTGTGCATCATAGGAGACCTGGTGCAACATGCACAGTGGATGAGACAAGCCAGATATGCATCAAGGGAGGCCTAATGCAACAGTCCTGATGCAACAGGCACTGGTGATGAAACCAACAAGGTTTCATTAGTGCATAGCTATCACATCTTACCAAGAAGACCATCTCCCATATATGTTGTTGGTTAGTTGGTGGGTGGCGAAGCACTTTGTTAGTCTGTATAGCTGTGAATATTCAAGATGGACGTCTAGTATTCTATGTATATCTTGGTAAAGATCTGGAGCAGACTCCTCACAGAAGACCAGATTCTGGGTGTTCCTGCCTACATGCATCGACTCTGCATGCGTGTATGCTAGATTCTACCTGTCAGCATACCCTAACATGGGTTATGGGTCCAGTGTACACGTAGACAACACTTGAGTGGTTGTGAATGTTCCAGAATTGCCAGTGATGCTGCTAAATCCACCGAGGGAGGAGATGAGATCCTGAAACTGAGTGAGTTAAAGTGTTTTTTCTCACCATCAGTGTCCATATCAATGAGCCGGAGAAGGCTTATCAAGCTTCCACGTGTGTTGGCTGCTTGCCCAGGCTGTTGGCATTTTGCCCAGAAGTCCATCTGCATCTGTTAGTCACTGACACAAAGCAAAAAAGAAAAAAGAAAGAAAGAAAGAAGGAAAGAAAGAAAGAAAGAAAGAAAGAAAGAAAGAAAGAAAGAAAGAAAGAACTATTAGATTTCAGAGGCTGAGTGATTCAAATTATGCTTCTTGGAAAAATCTATATGCAAACTTTACTGATAAAACAGGACTTATGGAATATAGTGCAAAACCAACCAGATTCAACAGATGTCTATCAGATTGATGATGATTGCAAGGCAAGGGCAACGATCATTCTAGCCGTAGATGAAAGCCAGCTGAATCACATTAGGGAAAAGCAGGCAGCTTTTGATATGTGGCATGCCCTGAAATGAGTTCATCAGCCCAACAGAGCCTTATCTAAGATGCTTTGTTGTAGAAAACTGTATGGCTGTAAGTTGCAAGAGGGTACTTCTGTAACTACTCATCTGGAAAGAATGCAAGGCTTGTTTGCAGAGTGCAGCAACAAAGGGGGGAAGCAGATGGGTGGCATGGGGCTGCCCCCAGGAAGCTGCAGATCGGGGCCAAGGCATCCGCATTCCTTGGCCCTCCAGTGCAGCTTTGCCACCCCAGGAAGAAGTGCTAAAATAGCGCTCCTTCCACAAATCGCCGAAGGTGCACCGCAAAAGGCTGCCTGCGCACCTTTGGCACCTCTTCTGCTGCAGCGTGTGCGGATGCTGCAGCGGAAAGGCATCCTCGGAGCGCCGGCTGTGCGGAGGGCTGGCTGCTCCGACGATGTCTTCAGGAAGGGGTTGGTGCGCCCAGCGTGTGGCTGCCTCTCCCTTTCCTTGCCTTGAAGACAGCGCTTTGCACCTTCTGCTTAGCCCCAAAGGCATACAGATAGAGGAGTCGCAAAAGGTCTTCATACTCCTGAGCAGCTTGACCAGTGAGTGGGACTTTTTGATGTATAGCCTACAGTGAGTCGCCGAGGCAGACCTGAAGACTGAGCTTGCAGCTTCAAGAATCCTGGAGGAAGTCCAGAGACATGACTTCAAAGAGAGATCCAGGGAAGCTGGGAAAACAAGCTGGAGACAACCAACCACTGAGACATCCCAGGAGGGGAGTGCTGCCATCTGCAGGACTAAGCGGTGCATTTCTTGAAGGACTGTCCAAGACTCTCTGCAGCAAAGAAGGGACAGTCTTCACAAAAGAAAAAGGCCCAGGAAGGGAGGGGGTTTATTTCTACTGTAGAGGGTGTTGTGAGTGGGAATAAGGGAGACCCTGTCTGGATTTTGGACAGTGGCTGTTCTCATCACATGGTACCAGTTAAGGGGAGACTACAGAATCCAAAACCAGCATCAGTAGACACAGTGGTGTTTGATGATGATGCATCTGGTAAAGTGGAGTTTAAAAGGTTTGTATTCATCCCAGGGCTGGGGAAAACATTTGATAATGTTTTGTGTGCACTTAAACTGCAGAATTCCCTTGTGAATGTGGCATCCCTAACTAATGATGGGTTTGAAGTCCATTTTAAGGGGGATGAGGGAGTAATCCCCAAGGAGGGGGAAGTGTGTGGTAAAGCTGCAAAAAAAAATCAGGTATACCACATGGTGGCAAAGGTGTAGTGTGGCAGTGTGGGAAACAAACCATTGCATGAAAATTGTGCACACTATTTTCATAGAGTAATGGGGCACACAAGTTTCAAAGGTTTGAGAAACCTGGAGAAAGTTTGCCCAGATTTCAAGGTGGAGCAAAGCAGCAGCTACCTTGATTGTGCAGTGTGCAAAAGGGTGAAAGTCATGGGGTACCCAGTTGCCAAAGTAAGCAAGTGCACCACCCAGAGGCCTTTTCAGGTCGTGCACCCAGATTTGTCGGGACCACATCAAATTAAGAGCATGGGGGAATCAGGTGCTCATAGTAGACTGACACGCCCAGTATTCCTGTGTTGCCTTGTTAAAAACCAAAAGTGAAGCTACTGACCAGGTCAAAAAGTGGGTCAATGCCATGGAGAGGGGGTTTCCCTACAAGGTGGGCACTTTTGTGACTAATAGGGGTGGAGAGTTCCTTGCTGAAAGCCTGCAGCAGTGGTTTAGGCAGAAGGGAATACAGCACAAAACCACCAATTCGGCTTGCCCAGCCGAGGATGGTTTGGCTAAGAGGCGTATTGGCATGATCAATCAGATGCTGGGGCACCACCAAATTTGTGGGCAGAAACCACAAAGGTTGCATGCCATACTATTAACAGGATGTGGTGTAATGCCATCAATCAGACACCATACTTCCTGTTCTATGGTAGAGCACCCAGTCTCAAGTACTTAAGCGTTTTGGGATGGGACAAGTTAGGTATGCATCATGGGAGGTCTCATGCAACAGTCCCGATGCAACAGACACTGGGGATGAAACCAGCAAGGTTTCATTAGTGCATGGCTGTCACATGTTACCAAGAAGACCACCTATATATGGGAGGGAGTCAGAATGTCTGTTGTTGGTTAGTTAGTGGGTGGCAAAACACTTTGTTAGTCTGTATAGCTATGAGCATGTCTGGTACTCTATGTATATCTTGGTAAATATTTGCAACAAAGATTAAAGCCCTCATTGAGTGAAGCCTTGCTGTGGAGCTATACATTTCAGCAAGCTGAAAGCAGCACCTGCATTTGGGAGGATTTTTCCTGTGCTGTCTGGAGCAGACTCCTCACAGAAGACCAGCTTCTGGGCATTCCTGCCTACATGCATCTACTCTGCATGTGTGTATGCTAGATTCTACCTGTCAGCATACCCCAACAACACCAACGCTAATGGGCCCTGGGAAATGACATCATTGGTTGTTCACAATGGCACACCTAAATGGTTCTTCCCAAGTTTATTGCCTGCCTCTGCTCATCAGTACATATGTGAGCCCATTCTGTGCTCTTTCATCATTCAGTAAAAGGCACTTCGTATCAACCATTGCTCCATATCATCAGCTGCCACTAAACCAGCAGGCGCTGGACAAAGAGATATTGCTGTTTCCACACACTGGATCTGGTTACATCATTACCAAATTAACACTAAACAAGTTATTATCAAGCTGGGAGGAAGTAAGTAGTGTTCTTAAGACTGGCTGTAATTTATAGTCCCATTAACTGTGCAAGAAGTCCATAGATGATACAAACTGGAAGGCATTTTCACTCTGCAAAAGAACAGATATTCAGAATCAAATTCATGCCTTTTAGCAAAGGAAAGAAACCAGCTTTGTGGGTGTGCTCATTCTGTAGTTATTAAGTATGTATGAATAAATGTATATACCACTCTTTGACCTATGATACCATGTTGCTTTACAAAATAAAAAGAGTGTGGTCCATCACCCAGGACTTCAGATCAGTTGTTTCTCTGATCCTATCACACACTACACTCTGAAGGTTTATAACCCTGTGGTCACAATTTTCATTTAATACTATTATACTTTGAGCCCACCCTCAATCTTATAGCCCTATATACCTCTGGCTATACTTCCAGCTTGTTAGTAAAAGTCCTCCATTTTTCATATATATTTTGACTATGCATAGTCCCCTATGACCCCAGCCTGACCCCTGGGAGATAGAAGCCATAATCCCCTAGATGTGAAGTCATGTAAGCAAGTAAAGTTACAAAAGACCACCGAACAGGCAGGTTATGGGAGTTGCCTTGGGGAATATCCCATTATGTTGGAAAAGATATCTAATGGTGTTTGTTTGTCTCAGTCTCACACTTGATGAGACAGTGATTAGATTTGATGGCACCTCCTTTCTCTAGCTTCCTTTCCTTGATTGCTTTGATACCACATGCATTGTTTAGACTATGCCCAGACTTAAGTAAACAATGAAAAGCCCTTCACGCCTTTGTCTAGCTATTGTCCAGCCCATGGCTAGAAGGCAGAATTTCCCTATAAGAACCCCTGGATTTTAGCAGACCGTGCTACCTTGGAAGTGCATGCTGAAACTCTGTCGGTCTGTGCTCTGAGATAGTTCCCGTGACCCCCCTCTTGCCGGTCATGCCCCTTCCACAGAACTCATCTTCATTCGCTGCCAAAGCCCAGAGGAGTCGCTCAGGTGTAAGTATATCCTCTGTCCTGGTCTTTCTCTCTTTGCCTTCCCCGCTCTCGCTCTTCCCCCGCTTATTCTTCTAGAGTGTGTGTGTGCATGCTGCATTTGGATGGTTGCTTATTTTTGTCAAATAAATACTTTAATTGGAGCTTGGTCTGTTTCCATGTCTTCCCTAGCCAGAATTCTTACGTCTCCCGTAGACAATTGGATAAGGTCCTAGAAGTGAAGTTGGGGGCTTCCCTCTCTCATTTGAGCTAATTATAAATTCCCCAAAATTAGGTCTTGGCTTCCCAACAAGCTCCATCAGTGCATCTGAAGAGGTGGTTTGATAGCCAGGAAAGTTCATGCTGAAATAAATCATTTAGTTTCAAAGGTTCTGCTTGATTCTTTAATCCCCTATTTCCCATTTTAAGTAAAATATAATACAAGACAATGACAACAATAAAAGGCAAAAATAACATAAAGTTCTGAATTTATGCACAAGCTCAATAAGTTACAGCTTAGGGCTTACCTTTTTAAAATTTATTTCTTTATTTTGAGTATTTTCAAGCCATGGATGATTAAATCTGTGGATAAAGAATGTATGGATATGGAGGGCTGATTGTATTAGGAAATTATCGGAAGTTTCCAACTTTAAAAAATGGCCACCGGAGTGCATTTTTGGATACGCATCGGAGTGGAGTTGTACTCAGAAGTCAAATTAAGCTGGAAAAGCCATGCAATAAGAGCCAGCTTCAGCCCAAATTGGGCTCCTATTCAGAAGAGGTAAACTGAGGACCTTTGCAGACTGCTAGAAATAGTGCAAATTGAGTCCATTTTAAGGGTTAGGGTTAGTGCTAGGGAATCATGGGAATTGTTTTTTGTTTTTTTTCTGAGACATTGAACCTTCTCTGTCAGAGAGCTCTGGTGCCACAATAAAATACAGTTCCCGTGATTCCCTAACCCTAACCCTTAAAGTGGACTCAATTTGCACTATTTCTAGCAGTCTGCAAAGGCCCTGAGTCTTTTTGAACATGCAATAATCCCCTTAGTTAAAAAGCCCAGTGTGTTTCAGCCTGTATATATTTTTCAAGAATTCACCCTAGACAATGAGACAATTGAAATAGTTAAAAGAGTTTCCATATCTTGGGTCAAATATCAAGCAAAACAGAGACTGCAGTCAAGAAATCAGAAGACTAGGATTGGAAAGGCAGCTATGAAAGAAATGGACTGGATCATAATGTGTAAAGATATAACTCAGAATTCTAAGGTGAGGATAGTCCAAGCCATATACAGACAAAAGAGTGGAGGAGTGAAAAAAAGCTGATATGGTGCTGGAAAAGAGTGTTGAAAAATGAATCATTAGAAAAGGCATTGATGCTAGAAAAGGTTGAGGGCAGTAGAAAGAGAGGAAGACCACATGCCAGATGGCTAAACTCTATCAAGGAGGATACAGGCTTGAGCCTGCAGGACCTGAGCAGAGAGGCTGAGAACAGGGGGTCTTGGAGATGTCCCATCCACAGGGTCACCATGAGTCAAAATCAACTCAAGGGCAGTTAACAACAACAATACTTTTCAGGCCTTCTTAGGGGCTGTTTAGAACCAGAAACTCTCAAACAATTTATTGGGCATGTAGTTTTTCATCTTTCAAGCATCTTGAGAAATCTCCAGTTTCTTCTGTGGCAAATGGCTGCTGAGGCAGTGCACAGAAAATGGAAAATAAAACCTTGGTACATTTTAAAATATGAATAAAATCATGAAATACACTACAATACTAGAACTCTAGTGCTCAAAATGCTAGGCAAGAGAGATGTGTGTTTTAACAGCTTTTTGAAAGTTAAGAGAATGGGGGTCAATTGCAATTCTTGGAAGATTGCATTGTACAATTGGGGAGTGACACAGGAGAAAGCCCAACAAACAGGCCTCCCTAGGCAGCTGTGCCCTCAGGAGGGACTCCTGCAGCTCTTAATTTCGTTCCAACAATGTACTATAACCTACTGAGTAAACCAAAGTAACACATTCCATTCCTGGAGGGCTTATAATCTAAGCATAACTGATGGGACAAAGATGAAGGGAGACAAGAAAGCTCGGAAAAGCTGCATTTGGGCTATACTGCGTCCATATATATCTTTGGTCCTCCAACTCTTCCCAGTTCGCATGGCCAAGGATCAAGGATTCTGGGACTAAAGACAGAAAGCCAGTGCCATAGATTAAAGGAACACTGATATTTATGATGTAAATATTGTTCAGTAGACATTAGAATAGCCCTTATAAAATTTCTATTATAAGCGTTGTGTGATATGTTTCTATTTTATTGTGCTTTAAGTGCAGTTTTATAAATGTTTTTGTATTTTTAACATGTGTTTTAAAAAAGAAGTCCAGTTTAACTGTGTTTTAACTTTTGTATTAATAGTGGTGTGCTTTGAATAGTGGAAGAAAGAATGGATATTAAATAAATAAATATTTCTACAAGATGAACATCTGGTGTACTATGCCCTTTATCGGTTTGCTTTGTAGGTCAGTTTTGTAATGCATATGTAATGTATTTGCAGGGTAACAAAGGAAGGAAGTTGTAGGACACAGGAGAACACTCTGAACTTTTCAGTTTCCACTAAGTCCAGATTCCCACTTAGCATCCAGAAATGGGAGGGGTGCTTTCATTAATTAAACAGAGCAAATACATCTTTACAGACCATCATCCTGAAAGTGAATTGTTCAGATGCTTTTAAGATTCAGAAGGCCTAACAAACAAACTTTCAACATAATTTGGCTTTGAAAGCCTTGAAAGAAGAATGATTCAAGATGTGCCTATTGTGCGCTGCAGCAAATTGTATCCTATAAATAGCATATTAATCATTTATGGCTATCAGCTATGGCTTCTGATTTTAAACAATGCACATTTTGAATGCCAATGGAAAAGTGGGGGAGGGAAAGACTGGCTCCTTCTGTTCAAAGCTGAAACCAGAACAAAAATCTCTCACCTCTCGGGAGCTAATTAGTGAAGAAAGACTGGGGGGGGGGGATTCAGCAATCTCTTAGCATTGGGGTCTGTTTGCTATTTTAAATCTTAGATAATAAATCAAAACAAAAGCTATTACACAGCTCCAAAGGATCTTTATTTCACTACTATCAAGAAGCTCATTTTGTGAAATTGTAAGGATTCCTAAGCTATTTGCTTTGTTACACGCATTTTGCCTTCCAAATGAATTACAAGAACACCTTTAAGTCACAAATATCCCAACCAAATTTGGGTATGTTCTGCAAATTTTTATCTCGCATGCATATAAAATACTGTACATGGTCATGTGACCAATCAATAAGTTACTTTAGCAAGATTCTCCAGTACATTCTTAATGGACTAAATATCTGTCTTCACACTTCTGAACTCTGAAGTAAGTGTTTTTTAAAAGATGTTAACACAAAAAACCAAGCATAGACTCAATATCAGTTGCCAGCCTCATTTCAATGGCAGTTCAGTCTATTTTGGTGGTGTTAACTGCCTTCAAGTTAACTTTGACACATGGTAAGCCCATGAATAGAGACCTCCAAGCCACTCTGTCCTCAACAACCCTGCTCAGGTTTTGCAGACTCAGGGCCATGGCTTCCTTCATTGAATCCATCCATCATCAGATGCAGTTTTCCTCTTTTCTTACTGCCCTATTACCAGTGAAGAATGGCCACTGGGTCTTCAACTACTGCCCACCCCCCAGCTCAGCACATCTATCTCAGCCTTTATCTGTTATTAGTTCACCTTTCTTATCACAGATCCCTTCTACAGCAGCACAGATATTAGCTGTGGTTCAAGCTAACTAGTTCAAGCTATAAGTTCATTTATAGTTGATTTTAGTCCATGTTCATTATTGTCTACACCAGCTGTGGGAAAAGTATCATTTTTATGGCCCCAGGATAAATTTAAAAAATGGGGAAAATGGGGGGTTAACAAAATGCCCCTTAGGGGATATAGGGGACAGTTGCTAAATCTTTGGAGAAGTCCCCATTTTAAGCCCTAAAGAGGCCATTTCCATCCCACCAACAATAAATAAATAAATAAAGTAGAAGCTGATTACTGGATAATTTCCCCTTTGCGGGGGAAGACAGTTGGAGCATATGCACTAATTGACAGCAGTTATAGAGAATTCCAGACAGCTCTCTTTCCCAGACAGTACTTGGAGATGTCAGGCCTGAAACAGATGAGCCAAAAGGAGTAGCTTCCAGATGCTTCGTGGGTGTGGTGTTCAGATGACACTCATGGCTAAAATGGCCAGAAGCTGCTCTGAGGCCACCAAAAGCAGCCTGAAGCTACTAGAGAAAGGACCAGCAAAAATCCACACCTTGTTGGTGGCCCATTTCGGACTGCTGTGGTGGCCCATTTTGAGATTGGGCCATGCAGTCACTGTGGTCCCCAACTGATCACAGGCCAATTGCAGACTGATTGAAGGCAGAGTGGCCAAGGCCGATCCTTCATACCCATCTGCTTTGCTCCTCAGAGACTGAAGTAGGGATTTTTTGCTATAGCCATGCTTCAGTGTTGTTCATCCTTAATCATAGTTAAAAATGCAGGGAATTTTTGCTCTGAAAGAGTAATGCTGGTGATTTTGTATCCCAGTCCTTCTTGATCATGGACTCTACCCTCAGCTGCTGAATCATGGTTAAGCAACCAAGTGCATTAATGTTCATACCATCCATTGTCACAGTGTAGATTTCAAAAGACACAAGTGGCATTTTATGTTACAGCCCTAACGTCACCTGTCATCCAAAGCCTTTTGCCTGAACTACACTGTTCAGGTGTGAGATATAAATTTTAAAATGGTCAAGCAATAGCAAGGAAAGTTAATAAAAAAATTGCACAAAACAAAATGATCTCTCTTTCTCTCCAGAAAGATTGTCATATTTCAAGTACTCCAATATCTATGACATTTGGATATTCCAAGTGAGGACTAGCCATAAGATACAACTAACTGCTGCAACTGCTACAGCAGCTACAATTAACTGCAAAATGTAGGTATCACTATACCACAGTAGCTTCCATGCTATCTTGTCCTTTCCTCTAGGAGTCAACTGTAGAGTTAGGATTGATTGCTATGCTTATAAAGATCTGCAAGGAATGTAAAGACTAAGTATTTTTATTAGAGTGAAAACACCACTATATTGCTGGGCTTGCTGCATGGTTAATGAGTTGATGCAGAAAACTCATTTCAATGCTTAATATATGCAGAGATTACAAGGAAATGTTAGGATTTAATTAATCACAGCATAAAAGTTATTGAACTTAATTGTAGGCAAATAGTAGTAAATTATTCTTCCAACATCATAAGTAATGTAGCAATGGGTTCCTCCTCCCCAGTAGTAATATATCTGCTTTGTCTGTTTGAAATGTATTTATTGGTATAACTAGGTTCCACACATTTATTTAATATATTGGTAAATTTTGAATAGATCAATCCTAACAGAACAAATTTGTAGGAGGAAGAAAAACCTCCAGATCCAAGAGGAGGAGGCTGCCTCGTTAATTATATGAAGAGCATTGTATTTTAAACAAAGCAACACAGATTCCTATTGTGAGAACAATAATTTTAGTCTTCATTTGCTAGAAAAGGAAGAAGTAATAATCAGGACTTTCATTTTTCATATAACTGTTCTGTCATTCATATCCCTTTATTACATGTCATTCATAATTAACTAGCATGCTCAAGATATATTGCAATGAAAGTCTACATCCCTTTTGGTCATGAACCTGGCTCTATATGAAAAGCCTTCAGTATTTATTTTTATTACATTTTTTTCAAAAGAAAGACTTCTAAAAGTAATATTTAATAGTTCTCTGAGAGCAAATTGAGCTCAGCTCCAAGTAAAAATAGTTTGAGTGAACGCACGAAGAATGCATTCAGAATGGAACATCCTGTTCCCTAAACCACAGAAGAGGAGCTTGCAATCATTAGTGTAATGACTTAGAATCTTCTATAGAAGTTAGAGTAAAGCACCCATTTATAGTTCACTCTCTATCACTTTCATCCTGTCTGATGGCCTCTTAAAAGAAATGCTAGAGTACCTGCACTGACCATAAAATACATTCCAAAGTTCTTGTAGAAGGACATGGACAAGCTGGAAAGTGTCTAGAGAAAGATGACCATAATTATGAAAGCCCTAGAGAAGCCTCATGAAGAATTGCATAGGGAGATGGTATGGTTAGCTTACAGAAGAAAAGACTAAAAGTGACATGGTAGCCATCTTTAAATATCTGGAGGGACATCATATAGAAGATGGAGTGACCTTGATTTCTGCTGCTCCAGAAATTAGAACATGACAAGATAAGAGATTCCACCTAAACATTAGGAAGAACTTCCTTACTGTAATAGCTGTTTGATAATGGAGTAGATTGCCTCAGAGGATGGTAGACTCTTCTGCTTTGGAGGTTTTTAAACAGAAGATTTTAGGGGCATCTTGCCAATGTACTTTTGTTGTATATTCCTGCATGGCAGAGGGTTGGAATAAATGGCCCTTGTGGTTCCTTCCAACTTTAAGATTATATTATTCTTAGGCCAACCAAATAGGTGCATCCTCTCTGTGCAAGCTTTTTCAAAATCACACACATTCTTTTAGGCAAATGTGTTAAAAATGGATGCTGGGGGTTGTAGCAGAAGTGGTGATGCTACAATTATATAGTCTGCATGATGTTTGCATGCATGGTATAGATTCTATAAACTTGACCATCAAAGGGTTGTCTATTTGACAAAGCTCACCTTCCTAAAACTTAGGCAAGCTTTTATGGCCTTTCATTTCCAGACCATGTCTACAGCTGTGATTGACAGCAGATATTCACACACCCCTTTGGCCTGTATTTGTGGGGCCCCAGAAATGGAGGATCTGCCTCATTATTTGTTTTCTTGTTCATTATATTCTGAACCTAAAGCCAAATTTCTGGAATCTATTCTGCCTTATTTAGACTCTAAGGTTGTTTCAGAATTTTATTTTATTTTTACTTGCTGTCTGATACTGACTCTATGGTAACTCACAAGGCTTCTCTTTTTGCTCTGCTGGAAATGAAAATTCAGGCAAGACATATTGCTGATATTTGTATTGATTGCTCTGGGGATGCGCTCATTTAATTATAGCATTATTGTCCATATTTTATGTGTATAACTGAATTGAATCTTGAATCCTTTATATGCAAGATTGTTATGCAATTTATTTAAGTTGTACTTTTATTATGCTGTACTTACATGTTCTATTGTATTTTAACACTTTGCATGCAAATGACCTTTGGTCTAAGCATTAATAAATGATTGACTGGCATGCTGTTTTGAGATGCTACACAACAAGAGTCTGCAGACTATCAAAGCAAGCTGATCAGGCCATACTTCCAATGGCCATGAGCAATTTGAGAACAAAAAAGGCATTGAAAAAAGATTAAAAACTCATGGGTACTTGACATAACTAAGTAGAAGTGCAAGATATGCCAGTCTAGAATCCTGGAAAGCTGGTGTCATCAATACAGGCAATCCTAAACCATATGGACCAATAATCTGGTTAGAGATAAGATTAATTAACAGCCATTTAAAAAAGAAAGAAAGAAAGAGAAAAAGAAGGAAAGAGAAAGAAAACCATAGCCAGCAGACAACATCATAGAGAAAGCATTCCCTCATCCGTCAAACAGGGATGGATTATTATCACCACACAAAGAACCTTCAGCTCTATAAATATGTACAAAGCATTTGTTAGAAACCCTGCTTTTAGTTTTACAGCTCAATGCGTAACATTGATATTAAGATGGGGAGAAGGCTTCCTAAATGTTCTACAAATAAATGTATTTTTACTATTCGCTTTATTTATTTGTAAATGTAATTGAGTAATTAATTCATAATTATGAACATGCATTGCACTAGCACACAAAGCTCTCCCAGGTGTAACAAAATTCTCTCTCCACACCCTTACTTTAATGGCAGAATGCCCCTCCTAGCCAATTGTCCAAACCTCCTGGAAGACAACTAGGAGGTCTGGGCAATTTCTTCACTGTCCTATGACTAGGTACTGGATCAAAATAAGCCTCTACCTGGCCATGCCTCATGGTTTCCTGGCCACAAAATGGCCATGGAGGGATGCTCCATCATGTGTACAGTACATTAAAGACAGAGAGGTCAGTATGGATAACTCAGATAAATTCTGTTATCCCCAACCATAAAATAAATATGCAGGCATAAACTGGACTTATGCCTGTGTATGTCACCAGCAGGATGCCAGCCCATATGATGCATTGTTAGATCATTCACATATTCAATTTTAGGCAGCTATCTCTAAGTAATAAGCTTGCATGTTTGAACCATGATAAGCTGTGTGGTCCATCTGTAATATTCAGACATAATTGTTTATATTCCAATTTTATCATAATACCCTTGTGAGACACTTCCAGACATTTGAAGTGGATCTAATTGATGCAGTGAATTTGATATCCCTGTACACATGAAATGTGGGTACCATCATCTGACCACTTCAGGGATGGAAAAAATCTGGCTTTCTATATATGGTTGGACAGCCGCTCCCATGTTCTTTAGCCAATGGTGAACAGAGCCAATGTGGACAGAATTAGTCACAACATCTGGGAGGGGGCACATGTTCCCCATATTTATCCTACAATGTAATTAGGATTATATTACAGGTTGTGTATCCATTATCCAAAATGCTTAAGACCAGAAGTATTGGGGGGGGTCAGATTTTGTAATAATTGCATATACATAATGAGATATCATGGAGATGAGACTCAAGTCTAAACACAAAATTCATTAATGTTTCATACACACCTTATACATATAGTCTGAAGGCAATTTTATAAACAATCTTTTTAATTGTGTACATGAAATTAAGTTTGTGTCCAATGAATGATCAGAAAGCAAAGGGGTCACTATCTCAGCCACCCATGAGGACAATTTGGGAGTTTTCCAGATTTTGTTATTTCAGATAATTCCAACAGAGCAACAACAAACATTAATTGCAATGCTGGATCAGAAATTTAGTGCTAAAATCACAGAAAGTAATAGTTCTTCTCTGTTTTGCACTGTTCAGGCTACACTAGGAGTACTGTCTCCATTTCTCAGCATTATGTTATAAAAGAAGAACACTGACAAACTGGAACATGTCCAGATAAATCTTACCAGAATAATGAGAGATCTGTAAACCAACTCCTATGAGGGACAGTTGAAAGTGCTGAATATGTTTAGCCTAGAGAAAAGAAGATTACAAGGAAATATTCAATAATTCACTGAACGTATGAGAAGTTGGAGCAGATACATCCTCTGTTACTTTAGAGGACAGGAGCAAAACCAGTAGGTAGAAATTGCAGAGAAATAGTGCTGTACTTAAAGATGGTAACAGCTGTCTAAATAATAGAACTTACAGTCATCCCTCCCTGTTTGCAGGGGATCTGTTCCGGACCCCACCCACCCCCCATGAAATAGAAAAAGCACAGATATTCAAGCCCCATCGACCATAATGGTGGCATGCTTCCCCCTCACAGCCTTATGCGGGCCCTGCAGGCACACACACCATTTTGTCCCTACTGGCTTACCATCCACAGAAACGCAAAACCATGAATGGGAGGTCCACAAATAGGGAGGGATGACTTTATTGCTTCAGGATGTACTGGGCTGATATTTAAACTACACAGCCATCTATCAAGGATGCTATAGTCCAGCCAAGGTAGGGGTGTCATATTGATCCCTGCAGGTAAATCATGCTTCAACCCATCTCCACTGCACCCCCACCCTTGGACTTTTCATTTTAAATAGATGTTTTTACTAGAATCACTGCCATAACTCCATGTTTTTACCTAAATCACTCCCATAGCTCTTTTATTTAATGAGGAAGCAGAGCTGAGTTGTAGTGGAGGGAGACAATAGCATGGTATAGTTGTTGAACTAGGACCCCAAGAGACTGCTCAAACATGGAAACTCACTGGGTGACCTCACACACAGCTTCAGAGGAAGGAAACGGTAAACTTCTCCTCTGAAGATATATCTTTCTGGCTCACAGTTCTGTTGTCACCGTAATGCACATTGCCATACAATATAAGCAAGGGAAACTAAAAGAGTTTTAAGACAGAACAGATCTGTTTGTGATATGAACTGACCCAGTCCATACATCCCAGGCCAATGTGTAGATCAGAATGTGGTTATGCTGGATTTCACATTTCCTTGAGGTGGGTCAAGTAACAAACAAACAAAATACATTTTAAAATGTCATATTTTAAGGCAAGATACATACTTTTCGAGATGGAAATTTTAAGAGAAATTTTAAGTGAGAATTTTAAATATACACTTAAATATCAGAGTTTTTTAAAATCCACAGGTTGATGTGGGAATATACACAACGACCTTATAGGTGAAATATGGAATGGTGATGTGGGCTGGAAAAGATTGATTTGGTCATCCTTAAGCTGAGCAATTCTTCATTTCCTAAGAATGTCCAGTTCATGCTAAGAAAAGCTGCTCTCACATCTCATATATTGTCTTATAATGAATAAGTGAGTAATGGAAAATGGAAAGTTTTATTTGAAAAGATCACTTTATTCAATTGTGGGGTTTCCTCCACCTCAGAAAGCTAGAGTCATTACTTTAACTTCAGGGTCCATCTGCTTTGTAACTCTTTAATGCTCTTAGAGTCAATTCCCTTGAGTCTTCTGGGTCTTCTTTGGGAATTAAATTTAGTGAAACACTAGACTTCCACAAGTAAGGGGCACATCCTATTGCATCAAAGCAGCAGGAATGACTACTCCCACTTGCATAGCAGGTCAAGCATTCAGATACTGTGACACTTCAAAACAAATGAATTGATCAGAAAGGCATGCAAAGAATTGGATAGTGAGTGTTAATTCTGCAAGAGAACATTATTTTATCAGCTGGACATTAAAGACTCAAAGCTTTTTCAGGAAGAAACACACATATACTGGAGAAAGAATGGTTATTTAGCAGAAGGTCGCTGTCATGTTGATAACTACAGTTCTACCTTCAAATGCATTATTGATTTTAAGGCCTCTCAGAGTATCACTTGATTGCTGTCACACATTTCAAGAACTCCAGGGAGTCCCTCCCCAAAGGAAGTCTCCATTACACCTTTATTCAGCCAGAGCAAACACCAAGATGTTTTGAGCAGAGAGGCAGTAAACAGGTCCCTACCATGGCCTACAGTAATCAATAGCAATGTTTCAATGCAATGTAGATCCATGTCATCAACAAAGTGGCAGGAAGGAACCACTGCTATTTTCCCCACGAAATCGTTTCAGTGCAACAAGGAGATAACTAGTACAACAGAGCCTTTTGTAGGTCATTGTGCAGCCTTACTCCTTGTGGAGCAGTGGGAAATCTGCAGCAATATAATCAGGAGTCAACTGAGAAGAAGAAGGGAACCAGGAATAGTTTGGAAGAAAATGCTGTAAAGAACACTAATGGATAAATGTGGAGGAGAATATTAAAACAGATAAACTGTTGTTTTAATTGCTAAAAGTGATTTCAAATTGTTAGTATGTGTGGAAGGAGAATGCAGTGGCCACACTTGTTTTAACTGTACAAACCTGGTCATTCTTGTTCAGTAATGAGTCCAAGAGCACACCTAAGCTACAAACCAGAGATTTCAGGGGGAGTGCAATCCTGTCCAGCACAGGTTGAATCCTTATTTCCTGATTTATCTTCTGAATGATCAGGCATACCTGTCTTGTCTGGATTAAGCTTGACACACTGTAGAAATAATGGGAACCCACTGGGTGAACGTGAGCAAGTCACTCACTCTCAGTCTTGGAAGAATGTGATTTAAGAAAGGTTATAGGTAAGTATATTGAGATAGTCATCAAACAATTTAGGCACAATCCAGCCATACTCAAATAATTGTTACGGTCTAGTTTTACACAATCAGGAAACTCAAGAATAAAGGTTTCACTGGACTGGATTGCAGTGGGCTGTGTGGATTTCCCTGATTGGATTTTCCTTCATCTTAAAAAAAAATCCATGTGTATTTGAGATGAATACAGTAAGGGAAAATATCCAGCCTGGCCTCCTGGCATGCCAATTTTTAGTATGCAAAAAGTTGTGTCATTGATTTTAACTAGAGAGCATTCAGACTTGCAAATTCTGAGCTGTATCTAATGGTGGTGTTGTCATTGCAGAAAGTGTTTTTGCTTGTACTAGTTGGGGCACTCAGTTTCTGCCAATTTCTCCAACCTATTTAAGCCTTCTATGTCAAATCATCTTCTGCTTCAGCCAGAGCTCAAAAGTAATCTAAGAATAGTGTTATTCTTACTTTTCAGATATCTCACTTTTGGAGTACTTCTTACTTTTGCAAAGTAACTTAATTCCTGATAAAGAATCTCCCAGAAATTTAGCTTGACACAGGAGGGATGGCTAGTTTTGGGTGATCTCTGGAGATCTGGATGTCACCAATGGAGATTTTTCCTCTCCACTGGGGAACTGGTCTAGAAGTAGAGAATCCAGAATTATCTGCACAAAAATCATGTCATATTCTATTCATCAGGAACCACATGCAAAGACAATTCCCCATCCAGAATGTGTTGGAAGTTGTGCGATCATCCCAGGACCTTGTATTGCATAAAATGAATAACACAATGGCATCTCTCCTATACCATGTGCCAAAAACAACTGGACTGGAAGCTGGATACATCTTTAACACTGGTATTGGGACAGCATCTTCCATTGCACCTGAAGGCAGCATGCCACCTCAAAGGGTGCAGGTCAGGCTGCATAGGACACAGTTATGTTCTCTAACACTTTGCTGCCACCTCCCAGCATCTGCCACCTGAGCCTCATGATTGGGCTTTTCTTGTGCCTGAAACAACTCCTCTCCCTTCCTTTGCCCTGGCCAAAATAAGTTAGAGAAATGCTTAGGTCAGAGGAAAGGAGGTGATGGTAAGGAAAGCAATTTGTAAATACTGAATGAGAAACACTCACAAACCCTTGAGGTCTTTGTGAATGTTCACATGGAATGGCCACAAAGGCTTCAACTTGAGAGTTTCCTATATCTCTGGTAGACAGATGTACATGTATGCTAAAGCTCGTGCAGTATGACTTTTCAGATACCACAGCTGCTTAGGTATAATTTGACCCACTGGTAATCTCTTAAAGGGCAATTATGTTGTTCAAATATAACTTCAGCCAAAAGTACAAACCCTGCTTGGATTGTAAATCAGCACAAGAGAAGCTATCACAGACTAAATAAATTCAGTGTATAGCAGATGGAGAAAGAATATCAGTAATATGCAAACTGGGAAGGGAAAAAGCTTAGGGCTCTTAGCTTTGGTACTGGGATGTTTTGCCTAGAAGAGTTATATGTTTGTACTATGGTCCATGAATGTTGTAATTCAAAAAAATAACTCTTTCAGGCTTTGGGCATTACAAGCAAGTGTCTGCTTCATGTGTGAACTGTTGAAAGTATGAAATGGCACAGTCCAGGAAAAGTGTTACCACTTGATTCTGTTGAAGACATAAACTTGCCCCATGTCCAAGTGACTTGTTTAAGCCTCCCACCAATGAGGCTAGTAGTGTTTAATGTTATAGTATAACAGTAATGCCTAACTGCATTGGCCAAGATACATCAGATACTATCTTCATAGCTTTGAGGGCTAAAGCAGAAACACAATCAAATGAAAATGACTTTTTGGTGGTTGGGGAAGATTTCATGCCTCTTTTACTAATGCTACAGAATACTAAAAAAATAATAAAAAAAAAAGTTTAATTCAATTTCTATCACTTACGTTATTTACTTTCGTCATTACCCACATAAGCCTGGGGAATGACAATGAACCAGCCTGCATCAATTTTGTTTATAGCTCTTTGCTATTTGTGTTTACTATGTGCTTCATAAATTAGCAGAATGCTGCCATATTTAAGGTGCTTAGCTCCATGAAAGCTTCCCAAACTAAATTGGTTCATTTAATTTAAGAAGTCAGGAAAATATCTCTATGTGGCTATGGGTTTGAGTTTTGTGGATTTTTAGATACAACTTTTCCTCTAAGCCTAAAGCAAGAATAAAACTGACAGCAACCTTTAATTGGAACCCTCTAATCATTGGAGTTCTTTAATAACAACTTTCTCAGGAGGAAAAATCAGGTGCTTAATTATTTCTGTGGCTGTTTACAGCAGGGTACTTTCATTATATCAGAATTAAGAGATGTCTTCATTGGTAAAGACATTATTTCCTATTGTGCTCATGGGTCATTTATCAGTAAAACCTCATGTTGATTCCAAATTATAAAACTATTTACACTAAACAGGCACCACCAGATCTGACACAGCATGAAATGGGGAGGTAAGTGGCACTACACATTCTACCTAATTCAGGAATAATGTGTAGCCTGAGCCACATATGGCTGTGGAATTATTATTATTATTATTATTATTATTATTATTATTATTATTTCTTACCCATCTGACCATATGGATTAAGGTGGGAAAACAACATGATTTTTGTTAAATACGTGGCATCTGGTGAAACATAAAATCAATATGTATTAAAATAAATCAATAATCACTTTAAAATTAATAGTTTAAAAGTAATCTGGATAGGCCTGATGAAAGAGATTGGTCTTTACTGCTGTTTTAAACTTAGGCAGCATATCCAGTTGTCAAATCTCCTCTAGCAGGCCATTCCAAGATTGTATTCTGGGTAAGAAAGAAAATGTATTCTGGGTAAGTTGTCAGTCTAGCAATCTCTGGGCCTTCCAGAAGGTTTTAAGAAAAGAAAAACTGCCCTCTAGCCAACTACAGTTATTTACCTTATCTTAGTGTAATGAAAACTGTGATAAGTAGGACCTAAATAGTAGAAATGGGGGAGAAATGCATGTGGGTTGCCAGTTAACATGAATTCACCTAAGCCACATTTCCCAAATCTATATGCACAATGAAATTCAGTATAGTATCCTCACGCTTCAAAATCTAACCAATCTTCACCTTTCCAGGAAATAATTATCTGCTTTGTCTGCTTTATATTGTCACAAGTTTGGTTCATTTAACTGAGCCTTATAGCCATGTTAGTCTGAAATATCAGTATGCAAAGGGATCTTGTAGTACCTCTGAGACTGTGAAAGAAGTTGTAGCATAAACTTTTGCAGGCTTGGTCCTCAATCTGAGGAAGTAGACCAAGTCTACAAAAGCTCATGCTACAACTTATTTCACTCATTTAGTCTCAAATATCCTACAAGATCCCTTTGCATACTATTATCAATTGTGATTGGCAAAACTCTCGTAAATCTAGATCTGGGTCATCCTGTGCCATCCATGTCCATGGAACCCTCACTTTTATTAAAATAAGTAACTGTGATAGCCTCCAACAGCATAGAAAGGAAGAAAGGGGGGAAGAGGAGGAAGAAATGTGGTATCACTGTTAAGATTAGCAAGGTTTTTTTAAATTTTATCATGAGCTTTCAGGGAAATAACTCCACTTCTTCAGCTGCAGTACAGAGTGATATTAAATCCTTCAGTATAAAGCATATTTATACAACTGTAGAAATGGGATAGAATGTAATTGGATCCAGAAAGATGCAAATCGTGTCCTTTGTCTTAAATTTCTAAAGGACAAAGGAGCTGTCCATGGTGCTGAAATATATTGCCCAAATAGGTTCAGCATCTTGGTTATAGTATGGAATAGAACTCAGAGCAGATCCACCACACCTTTGATATGGAACCATCCAACTGCTCTTGACCCAGTTAGAGGCCTTTCTCAGCCATGCTGCTCAAATTGCTTTATTGTGAGCGCTAATAGATGAAACTGATATTTTACTCCTGTAAATTATGTGTTCTGCCACAAAGATATTGATCTTTTCTGTATATCATCACAATGGCTCTTGAGCCATTGTGTAGCACTGGGACAGGACAAAATGTCAGGGACACATAATCAGGATATTAAAAAAACAACAGTATCCACTTAAGGCAGGGGTAGGCAACCTTTCCCCTTTAAGGGTCGAGGGACTTCAGCTCCCAGAATCCCAGGAGCTATTGGCCAACATGGGACTATTGGCCAACATGGCTGAGGCTTCTGGGAGCTGAAGTCCCTCGGCCCTTAAAGGGGAAAGGTTGCCTACCCCTGACTTAAGGGATGGAAAGAATATGAAATAGTATTTGGAAATTGGTTGGAAAATGTGTTTCTTGAGTGTAGGGAACCATGATGAGCAGAATCCTGGACTGACAAGAAACTTCACAATTTGGGACTTATTCAGCACAAAATTCTTACCAGCAAGAAACAGCATTATTTGTGCAGAAATATTTTCTGTTCAGAAAATGCTGTCTCCTGCACTGAAAATGTTTTCTGTACAAAAAGGAACTGGCAAATTTTATGCAAAGCAAGTCTTAAACTGCAAATAGTCTTTGAAAATTGATAAAATTACTTATTGTCTGATGGGTCACCAGAGCTCTCTGACAGGAAAGGCTAAAAACCTCACAAAACTACAAATCCCAGAATTCCATAGCATTGAGCCATGATAGTTAAAGTGGTATCAAACTCCTTTATTTCTGCATACACCCTGAGATGACAGAACACAGACATGCCAGGAATCTCTAGGTTTGTCTAGGGGGGATAATCCTGCTTCAAACTCTGGAAAGCCATTGCCAATTAAAGCTGGCAATATTGTGCTAGATATAGTGTTATGATTCAGTATGAGATCAACTTTCAAAGTATCTAGTCTGTTAAAAGTTATCTTTTCAGTCCTAGTATAGACCACTACATCATCAGTGTTCTGTATTTCAATACATCTCTGCTTGTTCTAGCTTGCAGTTTTCCACCCACTCCCAACTTAATTTGCCATAGTACCATTATCTTTCCCATTTGCACGAATGTAATGATATGAGATTTGCGATTTGTGGGCAAGAGTTTTGCAGCCTAGAGTGAGAACAAGAGCAAGAGATTGAGCCTCATCTCCATCTCAGCCCCTTCTGCCATCAGTTCTGACTTTTCACCTGGGCATTCATTTGCTACAATTGCACTGCATTCCAGCCAACAGCATCTGTTTTCCAGGAGCATTATCAAAATGTGGCATTACAGAGAGAACCTGCCCCTACAGTTTGAGTGCTATACAAGATGAGAGCTCATTTTAAATCAGAACAGAGCCATCAACGCTGCTATTTGCAACCTCAAGATACTATACCAGAGGCTTTTTGAGCTCGTTGGTCAGCAAGAGAAATAAGTATTTTTTATTTTTATTTTTTTAAAAGCATTAAAGTGCATCTGTATGTATGTACAGGCAGGCATATGTGTGAATGTACTTTACCAAATTCAAGAAATTCAATCTGAAGGCAGCAAATAAAATTCTTCCACTTCTAAATCATTCCGCTGTTATATACTAGCAGTCATTTGAAGTAATATGTGCCTGTCAAAATTCAAAAGCATTTTCTTTAATGGAAATGAGAGACATGCCATAATGTACAGTCTTTCTCATCTAAAGCAGCCCCCAGCAACCTAGCACCCTCCAGATATGGTGTACTTAAATCACACTTTCCCCAACCAGCACAATCATTGTCAGCTGGGTGATGGGAGTTGCAATTCAGCACAGTTTCTTTTAACTTTCTTCCTTGTTTCTTATCTTCTTTTTTCACAACTGAAGAGCTAGGCTAGGCCAGAGGAGTGAATCAATAGTACATTTGTAGTGTATAGTATTGTTGTGGAGCATAAGAAGCTACCTTATCCCAGACTAGAATGGGAGTCGCCATCGTGCCTAGTTTTGTCTACTCTGACTGTCAGTGACTGTCCAGAGTCTTTTCCATCAGCTGCTATCTGACCCTTTGAATGGGAGATGCCAGATATTGAAATTAGGACCTTCTACAATGGAAAACATGTGCACTAGCACTTGAATCATGACTGTTCCCACTTCACAAGGCCTTGTCCACAATAACCCAATGGGGACAGTTATCAATAAACATGGGAAGCTTTTGCTAGCACCAATGAAGTTTTAGAGATGTAGCTATCAACAAAGTTCATATCCACGGATGCCTCCCTTTTCTTTCCTTCATATCTGGATCATGCCAGCTTCTACAGTTGCTAGTTTGTTTTAATATATGGAACCAAGCCTCTTTACAAAATGTTCAAATGTGCATTTTAATCATACACATTGCCTGAACACATCCCATCTCCATTGACTAAACTGTGTTTATGCAGTGTTTTGTACACACTGGGAATATTTACATTTTTCTAAGGTCCTTATTCAGTGTAACTCCATCTGCTCCCTCCATGGGGAAGACCACATCATAATGCTTAGGCTTCACAGCACAAAGGAAAGACAGCTAGGGATTTCACTGCACTGACATTTATTGTCTCCAAAGCATTAAAATTCCTGAGAACACTCACTTTCCACTTTCAGTTCTGATACAAGGTCAGGAAAACAGTAACTCCTTCTGAGCTACCCCCTAGATAATATTCAGGAACAGAAAATTTTAAATTATTTCTGTGGTGTGGTTTGGCTATCTCATATTCCTTTGTCTTAACTCTTTTGGTATTGGTCTTCCCAGGCTGAGACAAATCCAGCATCTCCATCCACTCTCTGGCTGTCTCTTCCTCTTACTTCCTCTTTCCCCAGAGTTACAGCTCTTGCTTGTATTTGCCTTCAAGTAATTTCCAACTTAGGGCAACCCTATCATGGGGTTTTCTTGGCAAGGTTTGTTCAGAGGGGGTTTTCCATTGCCTTCTTCTGAGGCTGAGAGAGTGTGACTTCCTCAAGGTCATCAAGGAGGTTTTCATTGCTGAGCAGGGCAAGGATTTGAACCCTAGTCTTCTAGAGTCCTAGTCCAGCATTCAAGTCACAATAGCATGTTGGCTCTCCAAGTACTGGCTTTTATATCTTGGCTGCTGCATCTCCAGCATTTCTATGGTATTAATTAATTGGTCATCTGCACAGCTCCTAGCATTCTTCTCATCACAGGTCAGTCCAGCAGCTAGCAGCTTCTCCAATTTTTGACAAACAGCAGGACAAGAATATGGCAGTGTGATGGTCACTGATATCTTCTCACATGGAGAGTCTCTCCTTAGATGTCAATATTAAGTATTTCACTTACTTGAAAAACATTATAATCATTCTGCAGCATTTGGAGGTGCTTCTGCTCATCCCACTGAACTCCCATAGAAATGTGGTAGCAATAAGCCAGCCACAGTTTTTTTTACAATCTAACATTCAAGAGTTGTAATATGAAGACAAACATAATCCCATTTGTATCAAATTCACTCCCTGCCCCAATTAACTTTGTGAAAAAGTAGCCTTTAAAAGATGGCTGTGGAGAAAGAAGGTCAGGTGAGAGAAACAGGAATGAACAATACAAATATAAATTAGCTAGTTGAGAAATTCTGACTTGCTCCCAGAAAAAATAAATGCATGACGGCTACTAATAATTCCCCAAGGTGAATCTAGGAATATAATGAACTGACTGATGTATAGTAGCTGTCTTGTCTGTGAAGAGTAAAGAGCCATTTATGGAATTTTAGCATGCAGGGAGACTAACATGTCTATTAAAGGAAAAATGTCAACTCTGGGTCTCTCATCAGGGACTAATTTAAATGCAATTTTGCTAAATTAGATACAGAATGAGCCAGAGGAGGAAGGAAGGCCAACTGTAACTCAGATAATACAGCAATCTGTAGGCAACAGCAATACATTTTGCTAGACTCTAGTGACTAGTGAGGTCAGCAAATAGGTAATCACCTTCCTTCACCTCATGTCCTCTAGAAACAAGTCCAAACTAAACACACAGTAATGGTATCTTGCAGACTGGGTGACCGGCATTGCACTGAATCAGTTTAACAGTTTAAGTAAAGTGAATTTTGTAGAACATTCAAGACAGGCAGTTACAGTACATATTAAAGGATATGAAGGACATGCAGGTTGTTAACAGCACACACATTTTCAATAAGACAACAAATTAATTAAGTATTGGGCTGCCACACTAAAAACTAAAATGATCTACAGTACATCCTGCATATTCAAGAGACCCCTAAGACTTCAGTTCAAATTGGTGCTGAGCCATGAAACTTGATAGATAGCCTTGGGCATGTTATTGAATCTCAGCCTGACCTACCTGACAAGACTGTTATGAAGAGGAAAGGACTGATGTAGTTCCATGAAAGCCAGTCTGAAGTCCTGGGGAAAAAAAGTCAAGAAACAAAGATAAGGTGAATAATAATAATAATAATAATATTTATTTGTATACCGCCCTGTGGCTCTATAACAAATCTTTGCAACAAATCAAAAAAAAATTAAGGTAACAAGAGCTTTCTGAAGAGGAAAAATGTACAAAGAACAAGTGCCATGAAGAGTTCCTTTACAAAAACCAATTAGACCAAAAACAGAGTTAAGAGTCCCATAATGGGGAGAAATAATTCTAATGCAGAGATAGAGACCTATAACAACTTTATTTTTCTGTTTGGAAATAAGAAATAGTTGCCACACAAAAGATAAAGCACATTGTAAATTATATTAAAAGATTATAAGCAAGCTGTTTCATTTTGATTCATCTCAAGGAAGCTTGAGAGGCAGAAAAATGAACCACTAATAATTTCCATGACAGCCAGTGTGGTGTAGTGGCTTCAGTGTAGTCTAGGACTCCAGGAAACCAGGGTTCAAAGCCTCACTCAGCTATGGAAACCCACTAGGTAACCTTAGGCAAGTTTTACACTCTTAGCCTCAGAGTAAAGCAATGAAAAAAACACTCTAAATAAATCTTGCCAAGAAAATCCCATGATAGGGCCACCTTATGGTCATCATTGGTCAGCTATTACTTGAAGGCACACAACAACAAATAATCTGCAACACAACAAGTCAGAAACAGAATGTTTTCATTAAATTTTTCATTGTAAAATGAACCAAATGCCCAGTGTTCTATAAATCTATTACCAAGTTGACATCCTTCCCAACTCACATACAATTTATCAACATTGTCATTTATTTATTATATTCTTTCCAGACATCCTTTAAGTTGGAAGCCATTGGTTTTTGCCAATTAGTTTGTGGATTTCTTCTGGCAATGCATACGCTATTTCCAATAAATTAAAAAGAATACATTTTGCTTGCTCTTTCAGAACACAAAGAATAATTATTAAGATATGCTTGAAAATCCACAATGATCTTTTTGGAGCGGCAAAGTGCTGGATCAGGGCCACAGTGTGCGGTTGCTGTGGCTCCAATCCGGTGCTCCCATGGGTGGCACGGAGCCGCCCCTTAGGGGTCATTTGTAGAGCCCCAAAGAGACTGACCATGAGAGACTTTGGAACCGATAGAGAGGTGAAGTGCAGCATTCCTCATGTCTGGAAACCATGGCCTATGAGGAACTGCTTAGGCAGCTGGGTATGTTTAGCCTGGAGAAGAGAAGTTAAGAGGTGACATGATGGCCATGTTTAAATATTTGAAAGGATGTCATATTGAGGATGGAGCAAGCTTGTTTTCTGCTGCTCCAGAGACTAAAACATGGAGCAATGGATGCAAACTATAAGAAAAAGCTTCTACTTCAACATTAGGAAGAATGTCCTGACAGTAAGAACTGTTTACAGTGAATCTCTTTCTTTGGAGGTTTTGAAACAGAGGCTAGAAAGCCATCTGTTGGGAGTGTTTTGATTGTGTATTCCTGCATGGCAGAATGGGTTGGCCTGGATGGTACTTGTGGTGTCTTCCAACTCTCTGATTCTGTATTCCCTAGGGAAGCTTGGTTGTAGACTAGGCAAAGGAGCTCCCAGTTTCCCAAAACATCCAAGACCCAGAATACTCATTTCTCATGAGTAGAATAGGAATATTCAGCTAGTCATGTTAGGGCTTATGTTTATTCTAACCTCAGCTCAATATGACTTAGGCTGCTTTTGTAATTTTGTAACTACTCCTGAGTAACAGCTGAAAGAAGGTGCCTTCATATACAAGATACCCCTTTGTTAATGTAAGATTGCTTGCTTAGAATAAAAGCTTTCCTTAGATCTCCTCTTTTCCCCACTCTCCTCACATGCCTTTGCTTGGTGTATGTGTACATATGCTTATAGGATTCTCACCTCCCACAGGAGAGTGAGGGAAAGTCTCTGCAGAGTCAAAGGTGAAAAAGGTACACCTTAAACTCCTCAATAACTTACACTAGGTTACTGACACATGGAGTGATTAAAATAGTGGTAGTAGAATGTGAAGTCGAAGGCTTTCATGGCCGGCATCCATAGTTTTTTGTGGGATTTTTTCAGGCTGTGTGGCCATGTTCTAGAAGAGTTTCTTTCTGGCATTTTGCCAGCCACAGATGCTGGTGAAATGTCAGAAGGAAAGTCTTCTAAAACATGGCCACACAGCCCGAAAAACCCATAAAAAACTAGTGGTAGTAGAAGCTAGATGCACTCAAGAGCAGGAGATGGGGCCAGAGAGCACATTACAGTTAGACAAGACTTTATACTGCCTAAGAAGAGGGGAAAGATGGCATCCATCCATTCCACATCTAGAGTCAAACCAGACTGGACAGAACTCCCATACTGATTGTGAAACTGTATCCTCCATCACAACAAAGGTACCAAGATAGTTTAATAGATGTAGAGTGGATTGCACAGCAGACATTCCTCTGCCCTTTCTCAACACTTTGCAACTATACCTCAACTTCCAGCATTTGCTCCCTAAAGCATTCACCTCATTCTATTTAATGGTGTAAACTGCTACCTGGCTACATCTTGCATGTGTGATCTTTGGATAGCATGACATCATGGTATGATTCTTGCACTACCATACATTGATTGGAGTTCCCTTCAATTTATGTGGGATGCTGGGGCATCAACAATCTGCAATCCTGACCATAAAGACTAGGTAAACAAAGAAGGTGGCTTCATACTCCTTTCATGAACTGCAAGTTATTGAGCAAGTTTTAAAAGAGGGAGGAAGCATGTAAGCTGTGGTTTACTGAATTACAAAACAGCACTGGAAAAGATAACAGAGTTCCCCTGGTATAGCTTGTTTTGTGATAATTAAATGATGAATGGCCTGTGTTTGGCTCAGCTGAAATCCCAGAAGGAAAGAGGATTACCCTTCTGTTCCCAAGAGGTGGACATCTACTTTGTCTTCATTTGCTACAGTATGGCATGGTATTTTTTGGAAGTCAGAAGTCTGAGTGATGTCACAGATGGGGAGGAAGAGATGACAAGTGAAATCACATGTGAATAAACATAGTAATTCCCCTGGCCTTATTGGGAAATCAAGATGGTTTTTACTTGTGAGATGCGAGCATTCAGAAGCTATGAAGCAAAGCAAGTCATTGGACTCATGCAAGAATAAACCTTAACCACAGGACACTTCATCAACCAAAGCTTGGAAAAATGACTTTTTGGATGATAAATCCTAGAATACTCCCTGCCAGTATGGCATGGTCATTCTGGAAGAGAAATTTGGGGTTATCATTTTAAAAAGCCAGCATGGTGTAGCGGTTTGAGCATTGGACTATGACACTGGAGACTAGGAATCAAATCCCAACTCAGCCATGTAATCCTACCAGGTAACCTTAGGCTCAAAGGATGTCAGTGGCAAATTTCCTCTGAAGAAACTTGCCAAGAAACCCCCATGATAGGGTTGCCACAAGTCAGACATTATTTGAACACACACACACACACTAATAGCAACAATAAATTCAAAAAAGGCAATTGTCCTGACTCTGATTATGATATCATATGGACAGTACACTCCTGTTTAGCCCATTTCCCTCAGAGCCCTTGGAGCTAACCAATAGGATTCAGCTTTATGTCAGCAAATAGTCAGGGCCAGCCCAAGACTTTCTATTAGAATCATAGAATCATAGAATCATAGAATCATAGAGTTGGAAGAGACCACAAGGGCCATCCAGTCCAATCCCCTGCCATGCAGGAACTCCCAATCAAAGCATCCCTGACAGATGGCCATCCAGCCTCTGCTTAAAGACCTCCAAAGAAGGAGACTCACCACTCTCTGTGGGAGTGTGCTCCACTGTCGAACTGCCCATACTGTCAGGAAGTTCCTCCTAATGTTGAGGTGGAATCTCTTTTCTTGCAGCTTGCATCCATTGTTTCGGGTCCTAGTCTCTGGAGCAGCAGAAAACAAGCTTGTTCCCTCCTCGATATGACATCCCTTCAAATATTTAAACACGGCTATCATATCACCTCTCAGCCTTCTCTTCTCCAGGCTAAACATCCCCAGCTTCCTAAGTCGTTCCTCATAGGGCTTGCTTTCCAGACCCTTCACCATTTTAGTTGCCCTCCTTTGGACACGCTCCAGTTTCTCCACATCCTTTTTGAATTGTGGTGCCCAGAACTGGACACAGTATTCCAGGTGAAGCCTGACCAAAGCAGAATAGAGTGGCACTATTACTTCTTGAGGCCAAGCAGTAACTAGTATTTCTCATCACCTAGCTCAATGCGGTTAGCACCTGAAGTGAGGCAAGTCATTTGGGCATATTTATTGGTATTCGCTATATATTTCTTTTGTTCATGTGATGGTCTTGTGTTTTTTGGATTTGGGCAAATGAAGCAGAAAATATACCAAAAGCATGTCTCTTATCCTTGACAATAAAAACATAATACCAACAAATTAAACAACTAATCATTTCCAGCCCCTTCATGACATGCAAAAGCTGTTTCCTTAAGGTAGCTTCCTCACTTTGTCTAATGGTATCTTCTGCCCCATATATAATTTGATTGTATGGCAATGAAGATGCAATAGTGCTTCTGGTTGCCACCTTCATATCATTGCTCAGTACATTCCCCAGATCTTATGGCTTGAAGACTATTTTCTGGTGCTCAAGGTAGGAGGAAGGAATCTCAGAGGAAGAGCACTGTCTTGAAAAGACCATGACAAACTGGAGACCATGACAAACATGGGCCTATTCCAATTGGTCACCGGGCCCACACATTGTGCAGGTCATACACTCGATGCGGTCTTTAGTACAGAACAGGAATATCCGTGGGCGGAAGTTGTAAGCACTTCCGCATTGTCATGGATGGATCATTTCCTTGTCAAGATGAAACTTAGAGCCAATATCCGCCCCACCGAGGGTGGTGGACCCATTAGAATGGTCCGCCCTCGAAGGCTAATGGAACCAATTGGATTCCAGAGAGTCTTAGAGGGTTTAATGGTTGGGAATGCCAGTGACCCTGTCGATGCTCTGGTTAATACGTGGAACACTGATCTTACGATCGATCCCAAGCGTCCTTGCCAACCCGCTTCAAACCGTAAGCCATGGTATACACCTGAGCTCAGGAGAATGAAGCGGTTTGGACAACGACTGGAGCGCAGGTGACGGAAGACCCGGCTCTTATCCGACAGAACTCGCCATAGGAACTTTCGCTGTTCCTATTGGGAGGCAATACGTGTAGCAAAGAGAGCCTTCTCTTCTGCACTTATTGCATCTGCAGAGTCCCGTCCAGCAGAGCTGTTTAGGGTGGTGAGGAAGATGACACAGGTGCCCCTTGCGCCAAATCCCTTACTTAACCTGACAACGGCCTGCTGTGACACATTTAACAACTTCTTTGCAGATAAAATCTCTCAGATAAGAGTCGACTTAGACACCATTGTTGTAACAGAATCGATAGGAGAGGTGTCCAGCGACTCCATCGATGAAGTTATTCTGGATCAGCTGCAATCTGTGAGTACCGAGGACATGGACAAGCTGCTTGGTAAGGTGAGGAAAACAACCTGCCCTCTCGATCCTTGCCCATCATGGCTGGCCGTCCAGGGGGGGGATGCATTGAGGAGATTCCTTATGGATATCATCAATGCATCCTTCAGGGAAGGACATGTTCCATCTTGTCTGAAGGAAGCAGTTGTTAGGCCGCTTCTGAAAAAACCTTCCCTGGACCCCCTGAATATGAGTAACTACAGGCCTGTTTCTTTGCTGCTATTTTTGAGCAAGGTAATCAAGAGGGCGGTTGCTCTTCAGCTCCAAGCAGTCTTGGATGAAACCGATTATCTAGACCCATTTCAAACTGGCTTCAGGACAGGCTTTGGGGTTGAGACTGCCATGGTTGCCTTGACCGACAATCTGTGTCTGAGCGTCGACAGGGGTAGTGTGACCCTGTTGGTGCTCCTAGACCTCTCAGCGGCTTTTGACGCGATAGATCACGGCATCCTCTTGGATCGCCTGAGGGGGTTAGGTATCGGGGGCACTGCATTGCAGTGGTTCCGGTCCTTCCTCTCGGGCAGGTCCCAGAGGGTGCTGCTCGGAGACTGTAGCTCCTGCAAGGGGAACCTCACTTGTGGGTCCCTCAGGGGGCTATTTTGTCCCCAATGTTGTTTAACATCTATATGAAGCCGCTGGGTGAGATTATACGGAGTTATGGTGCTGGATGTTATCAGTACGCTGATGACACCCAAATCTATTTCTCCGTGTCTCATTCGTCGGTCTTGAATTCCAATGGCACCTCCTCTCTCAATGAATGTCTTCGAGCGGTAATGGGCTGGATGAGGAAAAACAGATTGAAACTGAATCCAGACAAGATGGAGGTGCTCATGGTAGCGGCCCCGAAACCAAGAATTGGGTTGCAACCTCCAGTCCTGGATGGGATCACACTCTCCTCCAGTGACTGTGTTTGCAGTCTGGGGGTGCTCCTTGACTTGTCACTCCTGATGACGAATCAGGTTAATGCGACGTTCAGGAGCGCCTGTTATCAGTTTGGGCTGATATGCCAGCTGTGCCCTTTTCTGGAAGTAAGGGATCTTGAGACTGTTATGCACGTGCTGGTAACCTCACGCCTTGATTTCTGTAATGCGCTCTACATGGGGCTACCCTTGTGCTTGGTTCGGAAATTACAGATGGTACAAAACATGGCAGCCAGACTTGTCTCGGGAACATCCAGGAGGGACCACATTACTCCAGTTTTGAGGTCCCTCCACTGGCTGCCTATCAGCTTCCGGGCCCAGTACAAGGTGTTGGTTATTACCTTTAAAGCCCTAAATGGCTTGGGTCCAAACTATCTCAGGAACCGCCTTCTCCCATACAATCCTCCCCACACTCTCCGGTCCTCTGGGAGGAATTTGCTGCAGCCTCAAAAGTCCAGGCTTTCGGCAACCTCCCAGAGGGCTTTTTCAGTTGTCGCCCCCAGACTCTGGAACGGCCTGCCAGATGAGATATGTCAATTAACATCGCTAGATAGCTTTAAAAGAGCTGTCAAGACGGATCTCTTCCAGCAGGCCTTTCCAGACTAAATATCCCGGCCTTGGCTACTTCCTCCCTTCAAATGATCTTTCCATAACTCTTCTACAGAGGGAATGAGCAAACATTGCCATGGCCCAATGTCGCTGTTGCAAGATGTTATATGTAATGGGTTTTTAAATTGTTTAAATGTGTTTTAATTTGTTATTGATTTAATACTGTTTTAAGGGGGGGGGGATGTTGTGATTCATTATGTATGATTTTATTGTTGTGACCCACTCTGATTGGGTTTCCCAAAGGGCGGGATACAAATAAATTTTATTATTATTATTATTATTATTATTATTATTAAGTGGGGGTGGAGGTGGGGGGTATTCTTCATTTTTCAGATGTAGGCTGACATCCTCTTCAATATTTATGAGATTATAAACCAGATTTACAATCTTGTAGCTTTTGGTATTCACATTCATGGTCATTAATTACCCCAAAAATCTTCCTTTTAAGCCAGGTAACACCCCAACTGAGGTTCTGAAGAGCAGGGTGCTAGGAAATGATGACTGTGGCACTCTGCCAGTTGCAAGATACTTTGAGAGAAGCAGTTGCTGCAGGACAGCAAGTTGCCTGTCTCAATGTACCTGGTGACTGGGAGAGTACTGCAGTTTCATTCCCCAGCTCCCTGATCTGTAGCATCTTGGAAAGCCTTTGGTTGGGCCACTGCCTGCTTTAAGAAATAGCTTTGGGGGAAGGGTAACATCTGCAGAAGTACTTAAAACAATTGATCTCCATCATCCTAGCTACATCAACCAATGCAAGATTTCAGCCTTGGTGTTTTTATATTTCAGTGGCATACTCTGTATGATTGTGGTTGATGCTTAAAACATCACCAGCCTAAAACATCACCAGCAGCTGCCCTCTGCCCTCAAGCTGCCCCTGTGCCATAACCAAGGCCAACCCCTCTGATATCCCATGGGATTCATTCCTAGATCTCAGGTTTTGACACTAAAATCTCAGGGCCTGGGATTGTCCTGACCTAGCAACCCTACCTCTCAGTCAAAAAGCTGATCAGTCTTCCAATTTACTCAATTTCACAGGATCATTTCATACATATGCAGAAACTCTAACCATTTTGTATTCTGAGATATAGCACAGGAAATACTAAACTATATTTATTACAATCTCCCAACTCTCTGTGGCTGAGTTAGAACAAATATTTTTTTTCTCTCTCAAACAAACAACTTTCTATTTTTTGGAGACAGATCATAATCTTGCCTTTATCAACAACCCTGCCATGACAATGGTTATAAGGAGAATGCCAAGGGTGGAAGCAAACTTTTGGGTATGAAATGTATGATTTACAAAAGCCCACAAAAGTTTTTGGTTTTGTTTATTACTGCAGAAATGCCAGCCTTACAGTAAGAAGGGGGAAATGCACAAAAGCAGCCCCTAACACAAAACACACTCCTTGGTGAAGTTTTTTGGCATATTATTAAGGGAAAGAACTGCACACCAAGATATGCTTTGTTGCCTGCCACGGGGCATGGAGCAATATTCTGAAGGGAAATGATATGTCATGTTGCCAATCTGCAGGCAGTTGGTTTTAATTGGTTTGTTACAAACATTGTGCCAGAGCTCTAGGGTGCAAATACAAAGGAGAGAAAGAACATTTTAATCCAGCACACATGATGGAACAAATGACTGAAAATGATTGAACATGATAGGAAAATGAAGGCAAACATTAAAGTAAAGTATGGGAGTCAAAAAGGGCTCCATCTTCAGGGATTTTTTCCTCAAGGGCATTGCTGGAAATTGCATGCCTTGCTATTGCTTTTCTCAATTAGCACATTCCAAGAATTCAAAGCATTTCTCCTACATTATTTTCTAATCTTCATAACACCCCTGTATGGTAGGCAAGCAAAATTTATATTGTAGATGGGGACAGAAGCTTGCAGAAATGTGGATTGCCCACAACCAGCAAGGGAGAGGAGAGCACAGTGAGTTCATGTTCAGCTGAGCTTTCAGACAAGAGTTTCCCAGTTCACACTCTGGGTACCTGAGCTGTATGGTGAAAGGCACTGTGGTAGAGGGGGCTGTTTGTTGGCTTCCATGAGAGGAGACCCATGGGTACAAGTGAAATCACATGTAGGGGGCAAGAGGGATGCTATTTAAAAGCCCATTGCCTCCTTACGTACTTCTTTTGCCAGATCTCACCAACCCACCCTCAGTGCAGAGTGAGCATTGCTAATCATCTTGGGACCATGTAGGAATTTTTTTCACGCTTTAGCTGGGGTTTTTCACCTACCACATACTGTATCTGTTGGGACTTTGATAATTGGCTCAGGGTGGAATCATTAAATAGGCATCCATCTGGCAGGTAGTCGTGGGAGAAGATGTCAGATCAGTGTACACCTTGGCAACCCCTTGTGCTGGAGAGCTGAGCTCTGGAACTATATCCATGGGACATGGGACACAGGGAAGCTTGCAAGAGAGTCAGCCTTGGGGCTGAGCTGGGAGCTTACTCTCTCATAAAATTGCAGGGCTTGGGAGGGAGCCTTCCAGATTGGCTTTCCAAAATGACCATCAAAGATGGCAACCAATTTCTTTGGATTGCCGTTGGGGTCTGGTGTTTCACCCAAGGGTGGCTGGAGAGGTGTCATAGGTTGAAATCTGGGGCTCAACTAAACCCGTACCTGGTTGCTTCCCCCCCTATTTTGTTTGCTCAGCACCTGGCCTCAAAAATTTAAAGAGCTTTTTATAGGTCAATAAAGATGGTCCTTGATTAACCCCAAATACTATGTCTGGTCTCATTATTTCATGGTTGGTCAAGAATTACCTTTAGTGGCCTTTACTACAGGATTTTGATGGACTCACAGAGGTGGGCAAAAACAGTGGTGTGCAATGCCTAGACCACATGTAATCCCAACTCCCTCATTGTTGCAGCCCATTTTGAATTTCAGAGGTGCAGCAGCTACAAAAGATGACTGCATTCACACATTGAAAAAAAGATGTACATGCAGTACAGATCTTGTTTTTAAGGTTAATGGTACTTCTGGAAGCATTTAGAAAATGAAGGATTGCACAGGCCACATACAACCACAACACTCTTATTTTTGCTGTCTTTTTTGACTTTTAGTGGTGTAGCAACAATAACAAACTGCTGTAATTTCACCTTGAAACAATATTTTTGAGAAGCATACACCTTGTTTTTAAGATGAATTGTACTTCTAGAAGAATTTAGAAAGTGAGAGATTTTGTGCAGGAATGAAAGGATGTGTGTGGTTCCTAGTGTGTGTAGATGGACCAATTTGGCCTCTCAGTCCCTGAAAGGTACCATCCTAAAAATGCCAAACAGCCTGGCAAGGATCAGACAGGAATTAAGCTCAGACCAGACTAAAAAAGAATCCACCTCCTTATACTAACCAAGCTTATTGAGACAAAGCTCAGTTCTGTTTCAGTTTTCTCCCATCCTACCTGGTGCTGCCATTTATTGAACTTGTGGCCTTCTGTATGCAAAACATGCACACTATCACTGATTTACAACTTCTTATCTGACTTAACTTTTCTGCATTGAGTTTGCCATCCAGCTATTCATTTTGCTCCACACCTCTGGTATAACAAGTGACACTTTGCAGATGCAAGCTAAATCACACATATAATCACACTACTAGGGGATGGTTTTGGTTTTTTCCTCCCAGACAATTCTTGCATTTCTGGTTAGAAAATATTTTTTTTTCTCCAGAGCTTGAGAAAGTTCTTTTCTTGGATGACAGCTCCCAAAATCCCCCAGTTATCATGGCCATGCTAGCTGAAGGATTCTGGGTAATGTAAGCTATGATTTCTGAACCCCGGCTTGGGTTGCCAGAGTGAAAATTTGAAAGGGCTCCTGTACCATTTATGGCTGTGTAGAAGGGAGAATTTCAGCTGACACTGTTTGTTACCTGGTTGTGTGTCAAGCAATGCTTGCTGAGGCTGCATCCACACTGCAGAAATAATCCAGTTAGACACCACTTTAACTGCCATGGCTCAATAGTATGGAATCCTGAGATTTTGTACTTTGTTGTGGCACCAGAGCTGTCTGACAGAGAAGGCTAAATATTTCACAAAACCACAAATCCCAGAATTCCATAGCATTGAGCCATGACAGTTAAAGTGGTATCAAACTGCATTGATTGAGTTCAGACCATATAATGACATCTACTCAGGTGGTGATTAAGTTTGCCTAGTGAAATAAGGGACAAGGCTTCTGTCCCTTTAATGGTTGTGTAGAAGAAAAAATTTCAGCAAGTTTTGCTTGTCATGCAAGCAATACTACTGAAATGTCTTCATCTACACAACCATTAAAGGGGTAGGAGTCCTGTCCCTTATTTCTCTGGGCAACCCTAATGCTGATCCAACATGCTCAGTCAATTTGCCATTGCTTATATAATAGCCAAACCCTCAAGTTGGCAGGTTGTGAGGAGGTGTTGGCCTTGCTGGTGGCTTTGTTCACTGGCTGCTTGCCTCTTGGCTGAAAAACCTGAGCAACACAGATGGCTGGCTTCCTATCACTTCCCCTTTCCTAAAATTGAACTAAGAGCTCAAAATTTTAATCAAATTTTAAATATTTGCAGTACTCTCACCTGAAAAAAAAAATTAAACCATTAAAACACAAACACACAAAAATCTGGCATCATGGCCAGATTAAATTGCAAAGGTTTCAGTGTGTTCAGATTCATTTTTTTTGGAACAGCAATATGTACAACTCAGTCAGTTTTCAGAACTTGGAAGAACTATTTTGGCAATGTTGGCTGGAGGATTCTGGGAGTTATGTTTCAAAAACTATAATTTTTCCAAACTCTGACCATTTGTATTTTATAGATCAGCTCTGGACAAAAAGATATGCTTAAAATGCCAACAAAGAGTAAAATTATTTGAGGAACCATCATGTATAAATGCTTTAACCGTTCATGCACAGTGGTGACTGTCAAGACCAAGTGGCACCCTGGTCTGGAAAATGACATGGATGTAGCCACTGAAAAGAACTGGAGCAGGGGTAGGCAACCTTTCCCCTTTAAGGGCCGAGGGACTTCAGCTCCCAGAAGCCTCGGCCATGTTGGCCAATAGTCCCATGTTGGCCAATAGCTCCTGGGATTCTGGGAGCTGAAGTCCCTCGGCCCTTAAAGGGGAAAGGTTGCCTACCCCTGAACTGGAGCAATGGTAACAAGGTTACTACAGTTCAAGTGGAAAATGCATGAGTTAGCATTTGGAAAGCTGTGCATCATGGGAAGTCTGGTGCAACATGCACAGTAGGTGAGACCAGCCAGGTATGCCTCATGGGAGGTCTGATGCAACAGGCATTGGGAATGAAACCAGTCAGGTTTCATTAGTGCAAGGCAGTCACATGTTACCAAGAAGACCCCCTATATATGGGAGAGGGTCAGAATCTTCATTGTTGGTTAGTTGTGGTTGATGGTTGGCAAAGCACTTTGTTGATCTGTATAGCTGTGAGTATTCAAGACAGATGTCTGGTACTCTATGTATCTTTGTAAATATTTGCAACAAAGATTAAAGCTCTCATTGAGTGACGTGTCACTGTCCAGCAATTCATTTATCCAAAGTGAAAACAGCAGCCTACTTGTGGGAGGATTTTTCCTGTGTTGCCAAGATTCTTCACAGAAGACCATCTTATGGGTGTTCCTGTCTATGTGCATCTACTCTGCGTGTGTGTATGCTAGATCGTGCCTGTCTGCATAACACAACAGTGACTCCCTGTATAATGGTACTGTTTGCGAGGACTGAAGTGCCACATAAGGAAGAAGTGGAGATCTTTATTTGCGAAGAAGGTCAAATGATTTCCCACTGACGTCTCCACAAGCCACATTATATTATTGTTGAAGAATGGATCCTGGGGAAATGTCCAGATGTGGGACAAAAGGTGACAGGGTCGCCTTGAGCCATGGAGCAGCCATGAAGACCCAGCATGATGTGCTGAGTCACAGGGGGCTGATGCAACACTAAGCAGAGGATTGAATCAGATGCCCTCAATCCTGCTGTCACATCAGTCAGATGAGTGGGCTGGACTAAATATCCCTGGAGGAGATAATGTATATAAGAGAGGAGCGTTATTGTACAGTGTGGGTTATCATTGGTGTGTGGTGTAATGCAAGTAGCTTTATAGGTCAGGACAAGCTTGTACATAGAGGAACGAAGATTAAAGAGCCTCCTTGAGAGATATCTGCCTGTTGTCTTATTTGCCTGCTTCTGGAGGGAGGGAGAGAGAGTGTTCTCCAGCCTGCACAGAGCTCCGTGTCGCTTCTTTGGTAGCCATCCAGGTGCACAGCTTCAACGTGGTGCAACGCTGTTCACACAGTAATGCTGATAATTATGAGCTAGCCGAGGGATCCTGGAAGCTATGCTTCCAAAGGGTATGTTTTCCAAGTAGTACTTACCTAAGGAACCTCCAAAAACTGGATGGGAAACATTTGGGGGCTGGATTAAATTCAGGGATTGAAGTCTCCCATCTCCTGACAAAAGGACTATCTATGTGGTCATATATATTCTGTCATTGTGGCAGCTTTTTGGGAAGGAACCACAGATCAACAGTAGAAATATGTTTTACATGTGAAAGGTCCCAGCTTCAATCTCTGGCATCTTCCAGGAGACAAGACTTCTTTCTGAAAAACCATAAAAATTGCTGCTAGCCAATGGCAAACACTCTCTAAATAAACTTGCCAAGAAAACCCCATGATAGGTTTGCCTTAGTGTCACCATAACTTGGGAATGACTCAAAGGGACACAACAGTACAGATGACTATGAGTTAGATGGACTGGGATAAAGCAGCATCCTGTGTTCGTGATGATGCCATGAGTGCAATTGTCACTTGAATAGGAGATATGTGTGAATATAACTGTGCACTAAGCATTGATATGAACTATGTTTGTGCCCATGGTACTTACATAGGAGGAGAACTCTATTAGACTGAATAGTTTCTTATGCACCACAAACAGAGAGAAGGCCACTTTCTGACTCTACATTCTTCCAAGAGATGGTAGTTTTCATCTCACCATTAGTCCATGACATGTCAGTCTTCATATGAATAGTAATTACTCCAAAGCTGAAACCATGATAGTATTCTACTACTTTGGCTTCAAGTTGGTTCAGCCCTTGATGCAACTTGGTATTGAGCATGTCTCAAAAAATGACACCACTATAAGCCATCAGTGTGCTATAGTGGTTTGAGTGTTGGTATAAGACTCTGGAGATCAGGGTTTGATTCTCTTCTCAGACATGGAAACCCATTGGGTGATCTTGGGCAAGTCACATGCTCTCAGCCACAGGGGAAGGCAATGGCAAACCTCCTCTGAACAAATCTTGCCAAGAAAACCCCATGATAGGGTCACCATAAGACAGAAGGCACACAATAACAACAATATGTCATTAATAGCCTATTTAGGGTTCAGAATAAATGTTTTATATTCCCCCTAATAGTTCCTCACCCTTGGTAAATTTTAATGCCACAATCCTAAATGTTAACTTGAAAACAAATTTAACAAACTCCCGCAAAATTTAAATGTGTAAGATAGAAAATTAGACTAAACATGAAAGCTTCATATCATTGCCCTGCAACTTCTTGGTAAAACCTATTAAAATAAGCGTGCTCACAGCATTTCCCCAGCCTTCCCCAACAAATGTCAGTGAACAAAGTGAAATGGGATAGTGAAGAGGTAACTCTAAGCATATTGGCATTGCTTCTTTTGTTATTCCATCAAGCCTAGGCCCAGAAGCACCCGTCTGTCCACCCCAACTGCCACTGCTTTGGTTTCAGAGGGAGAGAAAAGAGGCAGTATCTATTTAATCTCCTCCTCACTGTCATCCCCTTTCATTGGGTCTTTGTCTTTAAACTGTAAACCTGAAAGCAGGGAACTTTTTTTTAATCATTCTATTTCTTGTAAAGCACCATGTGATGATGATGATGATGATGGTGACAATAATGATGATAGACATTAACAGCATGGAGGGAAAGATGTAAGATTTTTGTAGGTTAATTGTATTATGTTTTTAGACTATAAGATGCTTGAGTCCCAATTTGGAGGGGAAAGCAGGATACAAATAAGGAGGAGGAGCAGTGCTACTCAGAGCCTCAGCCTCATGTTCCTTGAAATGCCTAGTCTGGTTCTCATTGGAATGTTTGGTGCTACTGACAGGTTCTAGATCCACTTAGGACCACCAGTTGTATGAACCCACTTACTCTGCATGGACTATGTAATTTGGCTAATCAGAGTTTGCAAAACAGCAGCAGTTGCAACCATGAAAATCACATTAAATGGTGGAGTGAAAAGGACCCCAAAGACCATGTAGACAAAGTACCTATTAAAGATCAATACCAGACCACCAGCTTCTCTGTGTTTTTTAGGAAAGTGGTAAAGACTGTTTTGTTATCCAAGACCAATGAGAAGTTTTCTACTACAGACTATATGATTATGTACATTCAGTGCAATTTGCTGGCTCCACCAATTTTCCCACATCCACTATTTGATTTGGCCACCCCCATTCATGAATACTTATGCCAGGATATTCAAAACAAGGTAATGCCAACCTTGACAGCCCATCCCTCAACCTTAAAAAAATACTCTCTGGATTTTAATCCAAAGGTCTTCTAGCATCAGGTTAGAAGCCTTTCTCCATGTAGCATACTGTATCACCTACAACATGCTTAGAATGATTTTCTTCCTTATCATCAGCCAACTTTAAGGAGATAGACTTATGAAAGGATTTAATCTCAAATCTGCTGTTATCATAGGACAAGAGTACACATGAGTCCCTTGAGACGTTTTTGGATGGAAGCATCTCACAATACTGGTTATGCTAGCAAGGGCTCTGGTAATATGTAGGTGAAAAATCTTTGGGCAGTTCAATTGTCCACCCTTGTTACAAGATAACTGCAAAGTATGGTCAAGACCCTGTTCACTGTCTGCTTAGGGTAAAATTACACAAATACAGTTTATACTGCAGTACTGGATTGCACAATCATCTAAGAGGTGGTACAAGGCATGCACCTTCCAATTGTGCAACAACTGATCCAACTGCCAACCCACCCCTATGAACCCTCTTACACAGCAGTCCTAGCCTGGTGCAATGGTTTGTGTTAAGATCTCAGGGCTTGCACAACTCCAAACAGGATATCACCCTTGCACAACCACCAAGAAAATACAACTGCTTTCATAGTGGAATCTTTGCTTCAAATAGTTTAAAAATCAGAGATCTGTAACTACAAGAAGAGTATAGGCTTAACCATCCAATGATTCTGAAGAAGAAAGAACAAGACAGTGCAAGCAATCTCTCCTGGATGAACTATTTTCCTTGATAGAAGATGTGGCATGCTGCATAATTTAAAAATTAAATAAATATTTATTTATTTCACTTTGTTATGTGAACGCTTACACCTTGTCCTGAACCTGCTTAAAAACAGCTAACTTCAAATACTTGCTTTTTAAAATAAAAAAAACAAAATAGTAGCTTCTCACAATTCCTCAGAACTGTGACAAGAGCAGAAGGGATGTTTCACATGAATGAAATCAGAGCATGGCATCCCACTGCCAAGCACTTCTGCCTGTTCTAGAAAACTAGCATGCAAATCTGACTTGGACTCAGAATATCCACCTGCTATGCATATATAAGGAGAGAGGAAAAGTTGAGCTCAGCATGTGCCAGATTCAGAATCCCACTGCCTGGCCTTCTGAGATTGGTTCCAGCCAAGATCTATCAACTTTTTTTTTTACTTTAGTCTAGTCTCTGTTTGAAACTGGGACTGAAGTCAGCAAGACTCTCTTAAGAAAAAGATAGGTTGCATCCTGTTGGGAATTTAAATAATTGTAAACTGATTTACCGTTACATAAAGTTGAATTGTGCCATTTTGCAATGTTTGTATTCTCAGGAGAGCAGTGAAGATGTAACCATACAATCAGAACCATTGCACAAGTAGAGCCAGCAGTGTGGCCATTGTGCAACAGTTCCAGTACACAACATTTCCCAATGTACAATGTGTCCCAATCCACAGTGCAAGCCCCTGTTGTGCAAAACATCTCATGTGCTGTCCCATTGTGCATCATTGCAATTCACTAACATGGTTACATATTGTGTTAGAGATGTAGCTCCATCATCATAAAGTTATGTATCATAGCCTTTGATACAGGATCTCAATCCATAGTGCTCCAAAGAGGGGGGGTTTCCTAATCTGAAACATCTGCATATACTAATTTTTTTGCTGTTGCTGTTGAAGGTATCAGAGTCATATCAAGCCATGGTAACATTTTCACTGATCTCACAGTGTTTGAGGAAAAGGACATTTCTCTTGATTCATAGATGGGATTGTTATCTCATCTTTTTTACTGACATAGCATCTTTAACATGAAGGCACAGATTTCACCAGGGCTTGAAAAGTGCTTTTGGGGCTGCTGTTCCCATATTCCTCTGTCCAGTATGATCAGTGCTGTTGAAAGATATAGAAAAAGAATGTCACCTCTGCTTAAAGGATAATTTATGGTATTTGGTATATGATATTTTTAATTTTATTTTTTTTTAAATATTTTTTTATTTAAAAAAAAGCTATTCTTTAATTTAAAAAAAATCACATTTAAACCAAATCTTTACTTTGTATATCTAAATACATTTAGGTTGTGCATATGCTATTGTAATTTGAATGTATGATTTTAATTTTGCTAGGTATTTATGTCACAACAATTAACATTACATTCAGTGGTATATCGGAGTTTTGGTTTACGAGTAACATTAGTGCAAAAAAGCATTACTAAGGATTCTGCATGATGTGAAATGGGAGGAGGTCAATGGGGGAGGTGACGCCTTGAGTTACTGCACCATGTGACACCAACCCTAGTGATGCCACTGCTAGTCAGCACTAAACGAGAATTTAGTCTTTAGCTTCACTTATATTAAACTAATGAAATCAATGTAACTTATATTAGTCTTCCCATTATGAATAAACCTGGATCCAATCCACTGCTTTACAATAATTTTTTTGTTTACGTGGATGGGGCGGGTACTTCTATGATATTGCTTTATTTTGTTACAATTAACCTAAGATTCAAACCTGTTGAAGATTTTCTTCCATTCATGTTTGCGCAACATTATTGTTTCAAAAATATTTGAGCAGTTATTTGACGGAATCTTTTTTGCCTGATCAAAGGCTGACTCTCCAACCATAATCATTTATATAATGCTTTAGACCAGGGGTAGGCAACCTAAGGCCTGGGGGCCAGATGCAGCCCCCCGAGGCCTTTGGACTGGCCCCAGGTCAGTACTGCAGCTGCCGCCGCCGCCGCCACCACCTCCGCCACTGCCCCCCCTGCCATGATGATATTGATTATTGTTGTTATTACTTGTTCTTGGGGTTTTCTTGGCAAAATCTCCACAGGGGTTTTGCCATGGCTTTTCTGGGGCTGAGAGAGTGTGCATGCATATTTTTTAATATTTTTAATATTTTTAATTTAATTTTATTTTTTTAATTTTTAATATTTATTTATTTATTTATTTATTTATTTATTTATTTTTGGTGCTTCAGCCCCCCAGTTGTCTGAGGGACAGCAACCTGGCCCCCGGCTCAAAAAGGTTGCCTACCTCTGCTTTAGACTGTTCAAAACTCTTCATAAACATTATCATGAAATATGAGGTATTATTATCCTTTTGGTGGGAACAGAGCTGAATATTTTACCTAGGTCTATTATGGAAAATAAAGTAGCTCAAAAACGTTTGTAGCTAGCTAATGGCAGGTTTATGGCCACTTTCCCTATTTATCACTCCTGTCTAATGTAATTATTATCAACTGCATTTTTCCCTTATGAAACTAGGATCACTAAACTGTATGCAAAGGAGGCAGACAATGCTTTGTAGCAAATCATATGTATCCTATTCAGATGGAATCTTTTAAATTAGAATCAGCTTCTTCAAAACAACAAGCATATACTGTCCTTTAAAACATCTACGACAGTTGGCATAATACTGTGGGGAGGAAATGCTGCCTGCAAAGCCAGAGGTTGAGAGTTCAAGTCCACTTATCAGTGTAAATTCTTTTGGAGAGCCACTATGACATAATGGTTAGAATGCTAATTTGGGATTAGGAAAATCAAGATTATAGTCCCTACTGAGCCATGAAATTCACTGGGTCACCTTAATTTATTTATTTATTTATTTAGGTGATTTATATCCCGCCTTTCTCCCAAAATGGAATTCAAATAGGATTAAGCCAGCCATTCCATCTGACAGACCCCATCATGTTTTGTGCACAGACTGAAAGTAATTAAAGTAATCCAGTTAGCTGTAAAATGCTACATTTTTGTAATGTAATGTAAAGTAATAGAGGTAGAAAGAAATTATATTGGGTGGTAAAAGCAAGTATCTACTTTGGTATAGCAGCCAATAGCTAGCATACTTCCACATGCCAGTTGTTCAGTATACAGATACAGGAAAATAGATGGGCATGTCTCCATTGATTCCTCTCCCTGCCTTCAACAACTGGAAATGGCTGTATTTGTGGGCTGCATTGCTTAAAAGATGGGTTTAGGGAGGATATGTAGCTATGGAGACACAGCTACATCCCAGCCATATGTTTCCTGATACAGAATCTCAGCCAATGTGTTCTAATTTCTTTTAGATTTTTTTGAAAGAGTATTTTAGGGCATGTTGACATGAATTACCATTTCCTCTGAAACTATCCACAGTGTTCAAAAGAGAAGCATACCTGTTGCCAGGGATCAGGAGGTGCAGTGAGGAAAAAAGAAAAGAGAAGAGGGAAGCGATGAAGAAGAGCAGCAGATCTCTGACAAAATTTAATTGTACATTGTTAGATACCATGCTTAAGATAACCTTCCCAAACTGAATACTGTCTAGATGTTTTAAATTACAGCCTTCACCATCCTCAGCTTGCAGTCATATTGTGGAATCTGTATGCATCTAGGAAGTATCAAATTATGGAAGGCACCTCAAAAAGCACATTTGAAGGAGCCAGTAATAAAATGTGCCCCTGCTGGGCAAGTGGGTGAACCAAAGCACTGCTTGTCATTTCCTCTACCCATCCTATCATTAATGTTAACAAATAGCATAATGAGAACTAGAAAATTTAGAATCCCCAAAATTAGAATCATAGAGTTGGAAGAGATGACAAGGGTCATCCAGATAAGGGTCTCTTGCCATGCAGGAAGACACAATCAAAGCACCCTGACAGATGCCCATCCAACCTTTGTTTAAAAACCTCCAAAAGAGAAGATTCCACCACACTCTTAGGCAGTGTATTCCACTGTCAAACAGCTCATACCATCAGAAAATTATCCTTCTTGAATTGTGGTGCCCAGAACTGGACACATTATTCCAGGTGAGGTCTGACCAAAGCAGAATAGAGTGGAACTACTATTTCCTTCAATCTAGATACTATTGATGCAACCTAGAATCCTATTGGCTTTTTTAGATGATGCATCACACTGTTGTCTCATGTTCAGTATGTGGTCTACTTAGGGGTGAAGCAGATGGGCCCCAATCGTTCTGGCCCCGATTGCTCCAGGCCCGTGGTGACTAGATGGCCAGAGCAGCTTTTTGACGCACCTTTTTCCAGTGGTTTCAGGCTACCTTAGCTAGTCTAAGAGCAGCTTCCAGCCACTTCAGGGGGTTGTGTTATCTAAACACCATGCCCCCAAAGTGGCTGGAAGCCACCTTATTTGGCCTATATGTTACAAGCCTAAGGCATCTAGATCCTTTTTGCATGTACTATTGTCAAGCCAGATGTCTCCCATTCTATATCTGTGCATTTCATTTTTTTTTTCTGCCTAAATGTAGTACCTTACATTTTTCATTTTGTTAGTTTTGACCCAGCTCTGAAATTTGTTCAGGTCATTTTAAATTCTGATCTTGTCCTCTGGGATATTGGCTACCCTTCCTAATTTGGTGTCACTTGCCAATTTGATAAGCATGCTCTCTATTCCATCATCCAAGTCATTGATAAAGATATTGAATAGCACTGGGCACAGGATAGAACTCTGTGGCACCCCACTGGTCACTTCTCTCCAGGACAACACAGCACAAGTTAATACAAACAGCTTAGATATTTAAGTTGACTATCCATTATGTGGTTAGCCTTTTCTACTAATGTTCCAACTCTGGTTTTGTGAAGATAAAATGGGGAGGGAGAGACACACTTTGCCTTGAGCCTGTGGGGGGGAAGTGGAAGGATGCAACTAATTAATAAACAAAATGAAAAGTGCAATTGTAGCTGATGGCCTCCAAGTCAGTGGTGTGGCAATTTGGCCTGTCTTGTAGTCTACTACAGCTATTTGGAGGCATAGAATTGAGCACTTTGGACTGCTCCTTTAAATTTCAGACTACGGAGATTATCACAATAATAAATAAGGTGACTTACCTCTTCCGAATTAGGGACAAATACTGGATCCAGCCGGGTATTATCACATGGATTTTGTTGTCATTGCCACCTCCCTACTGCATCTATACCAAAACCTGGCTAAAATCCACCCTCAGCTGATTTGCAAATCCAGGAAGCTAACGAAAGTGAAAAGCGGGCAGCTGAGGGTGGGTTCTAGCCAGATTTTTGCATCGATGCAGTTGGGAGGCAGCAACAGCAGCAAAATCCATGCTATAATACCCAGTTGCATCCAGTATTCATCTCTAATTTGGAAGAGGTACGTTGCCTTATTTATTAATGCGATAATCTCCTAAAACAAAGAGAAATTCACTACTTCACTGACACAGAAGCTACAAGACATCACCTAGCTCTGGCTGTACCATCAGATAAAGTTAGGCTGCTGTCTCAGGCGAGATGGAAAGAATATTCACTGTGATTGATTTCCTGGCCAAAAACCTTGGTTTTCATACACTAGGAAATCCAATCAGGAAAAATAAGAGACTGATGAGAATTTTGTTCAATATTCACATATGCAAAAATGTTTCATTCTTCTATAGTGAATTCTTCTATAGAGAAAAATATACGGAGGTTTATTATTATTATTATTATTATTATTATTATTATTATTTGTTTGTATCCCACCTCTCCCTATTGAGGACTGAGGTGGGTAACAGCAAAGATTAAAACAATAAAAAAGCATATTTTTTTCATGCAGCCCCCACCCCATGGTTTCCAGATACCCAGTAACTGTCTGGAAATATCTGGCTATCTGGAAATAGTTTTTGGGGGAGAGGTAACCACAAAAATGGGGCAGGCATAGTTTTATAGAGGGTGGGGAAACACCCCACTTTCTAGAAAACCACATTTTCAACACAAAATTAATGGGTTTCTTGAAAAAAATTGCATATATATATGTGTGTGTGTGTGTAGAAACAGATTTTCCCCACCAACAAAGACCTGTTTCCAGAAATCCACATTTTTGTGCAAAAATCATGTACAAAAACATGATTTTTGGATCAATACCCAAGTTCTTACAGCAACAGTGTGATTGCTTGTAATTATATAGATTCTTTCACATATAACAAACAAGTGTGTCAGCTCTCCATTTGACAATAAGTCTGGAGAAATATTTCCTAATCAAGACAGTTCAGCCTTAGAGCCACATTTAATATTAATTTTTAATCTTGATTGAAGAGGTGATACCAATGAGGTATGGATTCAATATACCAGTGCCGCCCTGCCATTAGCAAGATACAGCTGAGGGCACTTCAGGTCACAGTAATGAGCACAGATTTGAAAGCTTTATTCTAAAACTCCATGAAGCTGGGATGGTTATAATGATTAAAAGATATGACCCTCTGGTAGATGGGATTCCTCCAGACTGTAAAGCACTCAGAAACTAAACTGATGACCCAGAAAATTACCTCAAATTAAGACATATCCATTTGAAACAGCAAGTAGGAAGGTTCATTTAATGGCTAACTCCAGGGGTAGAGGCAGAAACTGGATGTTAACAGAAAACATGGGGTTGTGGTTGAAAACAGACCATATATCAGGTCAGATTATTTGTTCATCTAGCCAAGCATAGATTGGCTATGCCGCAGAACATGAAAACATAACTTTTTGGGGACTCTAGCTCCCAGAATTCTGGGTCAGACTTTTTCAAAGCTCTGATTTACTCTAAGTGGCCAGGGGACTCTGGGATTTAAGATAGGAGCCCTTTCCATCATTCATCATCTGATCCCACTGGGGTTGGACTTGAGTTTGCATGCAAAGTATGTGCCTTGTCACTTCTTCTTCAACTTTGTCATTTTTCCTTGAACTTTGGCTCCTTCTTGGATTCTAAACTGGGTTCTGAAGACTTCCAACATGGTCCTGTGTCAACCATAAGACCATCCTGTAGAAACCACAAGCACACATAAGATCTGTGCTATAAGGCAATCATCTAAGTTTCAGTTACGGTTACATCAGGATTATGCCAGGCCCTCTTGTATCAGGACCAAAACCTGAGACCTATTGCTGTTAACTGCCCTCAAGTTGACCTCAACTCATGGCAAGCCTATGGATGAGACCTCTCCAAAACCCTCTGTCCTCCACTGCTCTGATTAATTCCTGCAACCCCATACCCCTGACCTCCTTAATAGAGTCCATCCATCTAGCATGTGGCCTTCTTCTCTTCCTACTTCCCTCCACCTTTCCCAGCATTATTGTCTTTTCCAAAGAGTCCTCTCTTCTCATGATGTGTCCAAAGTACAACAGCCTCAGTTTGGTCATCTTAACTTCCAGGGAGGTTTAAGGCTTGATCTGCTCTAGGACCCATTTGTTTGTCCTTTTGACTGTCCGTGGGATCCTCAGCACTCTTCTCCAGCACCACATCTCAAAGGAATTGATTTTCTTCCTATCATTCTTAATTGCCCAGCTCTCACATCCATACATGGTAAAAGGGAATACAATGGCTTGTATGATTCTAACTTCTGTGCTGAGTTGTATATCTTTGCATTTCAGAAACCTTTCTAGTTCTTTCATAGCCATCCTTCCCATTCTTAGTCTTCTTCTGATTTCCTGACTGCAGTCCCCATTTCTATCAATGTTTGATCCCAGGTATGGGAATTATTTAACTACAGTCAGCCCTCCATTTTCGCGGGGGATCCATTCTGGACCACCACCATCCTGCAAAAACAGAGATTCACAAATATTCAAGCCCCATAGGCTTGAATGGGGTGTGCCCCCGCGGGTGTGTGCAGGGGCGTGCCCCATTGATTTTAACGGAGGTCGCCCCTCCGTGAATATGCAAAACCATGGACTTCAAGTCAGCCAGAAAAGAGGGGCGACTGTATTTCTATTTTTTCATTGTCTACGTTGAACTTGTGAAGGTCCTCAGTAGTCATTATTTTTATTTTCTTTATGTTCAACATTAAGCCTGTCATTGCACTTTCTTCTTTGATATTCCTTAGTAGGTGTTCCAGGTCTGTGAGGTTTTCTGTTAGTAGTATGGTGTCATCTGCATATCTTAGATTGTTCATATTCCTTCCTCCTATTTTCACTTCTCCTTCTGTTTCTAAGCCTGCTTTTTTTATATGTTCTGCATAGAAGTTGAACAGATAGGGTGAAAAGATACAGCCTTGTCTGACCCTTTTGCCAATTGAGAACCATTCTGTTTCTCCATGATCTGTTCTAACATTAGCCTCTTGTCCTGAGTACAGATTTCTCATCAGGACTATCAGATGTGTTGACACTCCCATGTCTTTAAGAGCATTCCATAGCCTTCATGATCTATGCACTCAAAGTCTTTGCTATAGTCTATAAAGCACATGCTGATTTTCTTTTGGAATTCCCATAGATGACCCCTTTTAATGTCACAGAAAGTGGAGCCTGGTGATGTTAAAAAGGGCAGCCCTGATGATGCATTAAACATGATGCATTAAATATCAACCACAATTGCATGAAGTGCAACATTTAAATATAAAAAAACACCAAGCATAAAAAATGAGGAAAACACATACACATACACCTTACAAGACTGGATTCTTGGTCTGAGATCCCTCCCCTTTGCCCTGAATACTGGAAGAGAGGGACTCAGCCCTGACACTGAGAGCCCCTGCCAACCCTACTTGGATTTCTCCTGCTGATTTTGCCAGGTTATTACCCTATCCAGGGGCCTATCCCTGTTCACAATCAGGTCCTATAAAACGCCAACATCAGAATGTGCTTTTCAGTTTGAGCAACCAAGGCTTATGCTTGCCAAGGCTGTATTTTGGAATCTTACCTCCTGCTATTTTGCTGTAGGGTCAGACTGTTGGTAGGAGAGATTGTGGTATCTGGATGTCATGGAAAAATTGACGCAACATGTTCATAACTCAAGACATGAATGCCATGGTTACTTCTTTGTCACAATCAGTTTCCATTTATTCCTTTTATTAACAGAAGCAGAGTTAATTTAGTATGTAGAGAGATCTTATAGCACCTGTGAAACTAAGTAGATTACTGCATGGAAGAGTGGTGAAATAGTGCAACTATATTAGCACAACTAAAATGACCTCAATAACGCAATTGAAACACAGTTTTCTGCATTACCTTATCAATCCTGAATTGCACTTGGTTATTAACAGTTGCATAACTCATGAGCTTTCCACACTCGTCTTGCATTTAAAACTTTAAAACATTAACCACCTCCCACTTACATGCCTACAGTTCCCCTGCCACCACCTTTGCTGAGGTAAGTCATCGCCAGGCCTCCTCTTTGCCCCTCAGGCCAGGGATTTGGCGACTTAGGGACCGTCCTTCAATCTTTTAGCATGCCCATAAACAGAGCTTGCTAGATTTATAGCCTTTTTACCACTTTTTCATCCCCTAAAAGGAATGAATGAGGTTGTGAATTTGCTAGGAATCCCTAAGCATACACAGAGCATGCTGACGAATGTATCTGGTGAGTACTGTGAGGGCATTATTGATTGCTTTGAGGAAAGGGGGGGTCCTTTTCCAAGCTGCTTTCTCAGTCACAGAATGAAATGATACTTTCTCACACCACTTTGATCCAAAACATACTGTAGAAATAATCCATTACTGACGTTTATAACCCTTTGACTGATGCAATTGCGCTAATCTTTTCCACACTCATAGAGTTCCGCAATGACAGCGATATCAGCGATCATTCATGGTTTCCTATCATTAATGATCTATAGTATTACAGACAACACGAATGCAATAATATAACAAGAAACAACATGACATTATGCAGTAGGATTCATTATGATTTGTTGCAATCCCATTTTAGTTCCATTTTTAAAGCATTGTGCAGTAATCTCCTAAGTGAAAGAAAGAAATTGGCAGCATGAGTTTTCATAGACTTAAGTCTGCTTCCTCAGATGCATTTGGTGGAGTGGAAACCAGGTAATTTAGGTCCACCCAGTTCTCATGTCAGTTGAAATGACATTTTAATTTGAAGGCTAGAAAAATAAATGTATGTATATGCATTTATTACATGTTTTGTTAAGAAATTATAACAGTCTGTACATTTTATTTTGGCCTGTTGAATTTTGTTAAGTTATATTTCTTTCTATTGAAAAAAGAGAGAAAATGTTGCTAATATGGGTTAGATGCCCAGTTATTCTTATATGTCTTAAGGTGTTGTATTTGTATGCATTACAAAAATGTGGAGAACACTAGAAGTTCAGTAGCAATGGAATAAACTGAGGTTTCAGCAGAAAATGGAGCTTCCCTGGTATTTGTACCTCCAGTTTATGTTTAGACATGAGGTAAATTTTATGAAGATCCTAATACAATGCCTTTAAGGCTTCATAAACCTCACATCATCAAAATAAAGTCTTTGTACTCGTTCCACCCTCCTCCCAAATAAGAGGAGTGAACTCTTCATTCATAAAGTGCCCCTAAGGGCTGAAATAATTTTTTTCCAATCCAGCTTTGTAACAGTCAACAAAAATATTTTCACCTCCAGTGGAAACTGAACAATAACTGACAAAGCAATAAAGATTGAAAGTGTATATATAGTTAGCATTTTAAACTTTGGGTTCCACATGAAATAGAGACTATTAGCAGCAGGGTACCATGTGATTACTGCTCATACATATGGAGGGTCTTAAAGGTGACAGTGGTATAAAGGCTGCCGTTGTGAGTTACTCTGAAGCTTTTCTGTGTGCTATAATGCAAACAAAATGGCTTGCATCCTCCATTAGAGCTATAATAAGAAAATCTCATCAGGGCTTCCTGATTAATGGAGCAATTTAAAACATATGTCAACAACAACAAAATTATTTGCTGCATTCCTACTTTATAGTGTTAAGGTGGACACCCGGCCAAATAATGTGTGAAGAAAAATCTAGTCCTGGAACAAATGTCAGGATTTCAATCTCATTCAGACATTTCCCAACAGTATTCCTCACCCTGAGGTTTGCAAGCAACAGAACCTTGAGAAACATTGAGACAGGTTTAGAGATGTTTGTGCTGACACTCACTAGCAATGATGCTGTAAAAAGAGAATGACTGGCACATGAGGTTGCTTCCATGTGGATATAATGATTAAGATGCCAGTACTAACCAGAGTAATAAGGTGTTTAGCCTTTTTGCTTATTCCTCTTTATCATTTCTAGGGTTGCTCATTATAGACAAGATGTTTAGCAAAAAGGTCAACATTCTTATGTAGTGTCAGCTTATCGGCTGCTAATCTTGAGCTAGTAATGACATTTTTTTTCTAATCGTGCCTTTAAGATGTCAGTGTGAAAGAGAAAGGGAGGAAATGAATAGATGTGAATTTCTGCAATACCAAATGTTTGTGAACTGGCTGAACTTCCCATGTCAGTCATTTACTTCTATGTATCAAACTCCTATTTAAATTTCTGTCACTCTGAAGATTCTTATCCTCCATAATTTGGCATTGCCTAATGGCATATGAAGCATATGAACATGCTACAGGCTAGAAGCAATGGAGGTATGGACAGAGAGAGAGAGAGAGACATCAACACTTGGCTGTTGGCACTGAGTTGCAAGTGAGGGGAAGCAGTCAGGGGGAATCTGATTTCAGAATGCAGCTCCTGGCCTATTCACAGAAATATTCTTGAATCCTGGTGTCAACAGATTACTGCAGACATGTCTGAGGACACATTTGAAAATTGTACATAAAAAATGGGTACATTTCAAATGCACCAAAACAGTAGTTGAACATGCTTAAGTCAATTAAAAAATAAGTTCAGTGGAAATAATTTAAAGCAATAATTTAAAGCAAAAGGCCCAGGTTCCTCCTGGCCTCACATCGTCCTCTTTCAATGACACAGGCCAAAACCCCAGGGGTCAGGATCAGGCCTGGTCCTGCCAGACTGGACATAGATCCAGTGGATCCAGCTCAATCCTGGAGCAAAAGGGTCTTAATGCAGGTCAAATTGACCTTCCATTTACTGCAGAGTTTCTTGGAAATTCCATGGCAAACTCTGGCTGTCCTGATGGCCCAGCACATCCCTTACCTCTATTGTTGGTGCTGCATGTGAGTGGACCTCCTATCGCTGCATCTGATGCAGAAACCCAGTGCCTAGCCATGTGATTGCAGCCAGGGGCCCCATTTCCACTCCAGATGCAATGACTAGGAGGGTCTCCTTATGAGCAGCACCAGCAATAGCAATGAGGGCCTGCAGTGGTACCAGATCCATGGTCCAGGGTCATGCGGGCATATAAACACCCACACCAGTCCCAGGACCAATCCAGATTGAGCCCCAAGCTAGGAAAGCACAGGGTTTTGTTTTGGGTTTTTTTGGTTTTTTTATTTTTTATTTTTATTATATATTTTAAAACAATAATAACAAACAAGACAAAACAACATTAATACAAACATAACAAAAAAGACTACACGAGACTTACTAACAATACAAACATTGACTCAGCTAAAAACAAAACATTGACTACACAAATATAAAAGACTTCTCAAATTATCAACTGATTTCTCATGATTTGGTTTGATCTATAATATGTTGCCTAAACATTTACTGTGTGTATTTCGTTATCTTACATATATTATATAAAGAGATTACTATATAAATAAAAATATTCCTATTTCTAAATGCCTTCATCATGAAAAGTGTATAATACAGTTCCTACTATGATGGATTACATATTCTAATCAGCTTCACATTTCAAATATCGGTTGTATATTTATATGTTTTCCAATCCTTTCACCCAGAGTTCACCCCATTTTTGTTTAATATAATTAATAAACGGTTTCCATACCTTGTTAAAAAAATTTAGCGTTTTTTTTTAACAATTGTGTAAGTTTATCATTCTCCATTAGATCATAAACTTTCCAAAGCCAGTCATCAATATCAGGAATTACCGTTTGTTTCCATTTTTTAGTATATGTCAGCCTAGCTGCGGCTGTCATATAGAATATAAGCCTCCCATGTTCTATTTCTAAACTATCCTCTTCATTTACATTTAATAGGTATCTTGCCGGATCTTTCTTTATCGATTGTCCTAATATTAACTAAATTCTATATGTATCATATTCCAAAACTTTTTATCCTGACAGCATTCCCACCAAATATGGAAATATGTCCCCACTTCTTTCCCACATTTCCAACATTTATTATCCTTTAATTTATAAATCTTTGCCAATTTGAAGGGGGTCAGATGCCATCTATATAACATTTTGTATATATTTTCTTTTAAATCATAACTGACTGTATACTTCATTTTTTCCCATAGTTTTTCCCATTGTGTCAGGGCAATTGGATGGCCGAAAATTTAGGCCCATTTGATCATATATGGTTTCACCTGTTCTTCTTCCATTTCTAATTCCAATAATAACTTATATATTTTCTTAACAGTGTGTTCTTTATTTGATTTTATTATTTTTACAAACCTTGAGTCTGCATCTTTAATGTTATTTAGTCTTGAATCTGTGATAAATCTTTCCTTCAATTGAAGGTATGTAAACCATGTACACTTCATGCCTTCTTCCAATAACTGATCTAATGATTTAAATTTCTTCTCTTCTTTATTTATTAAATCTTCATAAGTTACCCAATTTGTATTTTTCAAGGGAGTTATTCTATAAAAGGCTTCATTAATTGAGGCCCATATAGGAATTCCTGGACAAATTCTAGGTTTAATGTTTAACCAAATTCACAATAAGGATCTCCTTATATAGTGGTCATTAAAGTCCCTGTTTACTTTTACCTTATCATAAAACAGATACCCATGCCAACCATATCTTAAATCTATTCGTTCCAATTCTAATTGTCTTCCATTTTCTAATTTTAACCAATCCAAGACCTGTTCCATTACACATGCATAGTAATAGATTTTCAAATTTGGCAATGCTAATCCCCCCCTATCTATATCGTTATGAAGTAATTTGAATTTCACCCTGGGTTTCTTCCTAGACCATAGGAACTTGGAGATGTCTTTATGTCAATTCTGAAATGGTTTGTCATTTGTTATAATGGGAATATTTTGAAAAAAATATCATTTTTGGTAGTATATTCATTTTAATAACCGATATTTTCCCTAACCATGATAGCTCTAAGTTTTTCCATTTATCTAGGTCTTTTTTTATTTCATTCCATTTGCATTCATAGTTATTTTTGAATAAGTCTGCATTTTTACTTGTTACATATATCCCTAAATATTTTACTTTTTTTACACATTGAAAATTTGTTTTTGCTTCCAATGTTTGCTTTTCTTCCTCTATCATATTCAAAGTTAACATGTTTATTTTTTTATTATTTATAGTTAATCCGGAGACATTACTATAATCCTTTAGTGTTGTTAATAATTCTTCTATATTACCTATTGGGTTAGCTAAAGAAATCATAAGGTCATCAGCAAATGCGCATAATTTAAATTCCTTATCTTTAATTTTTACACCTTGATTTTTTGATTTTTTTCTTATAGCATTATTCAAAATCTCTAGAGTAATTATAAATAAGAGTGGTGACAAGGGGCATCCTTGTCTAACTCCTCTAAATAATTGTAGTTTTTTGTTATTTCCATTTATCACCAACGCCGCCTCTTGTGTTTTATAGATATTTTTCATCCACTTAAAAAAAATTCCCCCAAATTCATTAATTCCAACGTTTTTAACATAAATTTCCATTGACTTTATCAAACGCTTTTTCAGCGCCGATAAATAGCAATACTGTTTTTTTATCTATTTTTTTGTAATGATATTCAATTAGATTTAATAAATTCTTTAAATTCTCTTTCATATGACGATTAGGCAGGAAGCCAGTTTGATCGTCATAGATCCACAGTTAGTACGTTTTTCAATCAGCTTGCCATAATACTTGCAAATAGTTTGTAGTCATTGTTTAACAATGAAATCGGTCTAAAATTTTTTGGGTTCAAATAGTCTTTATTTTCTTTTGGTATTAATATAGTAATCAATTTCGTCCATGATTCTGGGTAATGTTCAGTTAAGATAGCGTTAAATACTATTTGTAAAGGTTTAAGTAATTGATCTTGAAATATTTTATAGAATTCAGCTGGAATTCCATCAGGTCCAGGGGATTTCCCTGCCTTGCTTTTATTTATTGCAATATTTATTTCATCTGTCGTAATTGTTTGATTAAGAGCTAATCTATCTTGATCTGTTAACTTATTTATTGTTTGGTTTTCCAAATATTTTTCAATTATTTTAGTTTTAATTCCTCTCTCTTGTGATAGCTTGGGAAAATATTTATAAAAGGTGTTTTTTATTCCTTCCTGGTCTGAAATAATTTTATGATCATCTCTTAATTGAGTGATATATTTTTCCCAGTTTCTTTTTTAATTTATATGCAAGGCATTTTCCAGGTTTGTTTGCATGCTGGACATTTCTTTGTTTAATAAATTTCAAAAAAATTTCCATCTCTTCCATCGTTATGATGGAGATCTGTTTTTGAATATTTTTAATTAATTTTAATTTTTCTTTTTCTTTTGGATTTATTTTCAATTGTTTTTCTTTATTCCTTAATTCTTCCTCTAAATTTTGTAATTTTTCTTGTTTTTTTCCTTCTCCATTCAAATTTTTTTTTATGAAAACCCCTCTTATATAAGCCTTTGCAGCATCCCATACCATATAAATAGCCATTTCCTTATTTAGATTTTCCTCAAAAAAAGAAGTTTATTTGCTCTTTCATTTCTTCAACTATTTTTTCATTCCTTAATAGTGTTTCATTTAAGGAATGAATTTATAAGATTTCCTTTCTTTGCCTATGCACATTGAGACCAGATTGTGGTCCGACCAAATCATTGGATGGATATCTATCTTTTTGAGTAATTTGACAAGATGTGTAGAGCGAAAAAACATATCAAGTCTACTCCAAGATTTGTGAGGGTTGGAGAAAAAAGTGAAATCTTTAGATTCTGGGTATTTTTCTCGCCAAATATCTCTCAGTTCTAATCTATCCATCATTAAGAAAAAAATTCTGGAAGTTTCCCTTGATTTTTTTTATTCTTTTTTCTGAAAGTCTATCTAATTTGGGGTTTAAAACTCCATTCCAATCGCCTAACATGATTATCAAATCATAATTTAATTCTTCAATTTGATTTAAGATCTCTTTATAAAATCTGTTTTTCTTTTCTGTTGGTGCATACACACCCACTATCAGTATTTTACCTAGCAGAGAATTTAGTTCTACTATTACATATCTTCCATTCATATCATTTCTTACCTCTTTGGCATCTGATTTTGAATTGACATATATAACTACTCCCTGCTTTTTCTTATCTTTGGCTGCTGAAATAAATTCCTTTCCTAGTTTCCCATTTTTAAAATATTTTTTATCTTTTTCTTTTATATGTGTTTCCTGCATGCAAATCACATCCCATTTTTTTTTCTTTTGAAGATAATGGATTTTTTTTTCTTTTCTGCGGGGAATTAAGACCTTTTCCAGGTTATAAAATTGATTTGATTGTTCATTTGTGGCTTTTATATATATATATCTCCTAATTCATTTATTTTTCTTTTAATTTGTACCTTTCTGGATCTCACTCTAAATCCAATCCAGTTTTGTCATCTGTTTCTTCTTCTGTTTTCTCTTCTTCTTCCTCTTCTTCTTGTGTTCCTCCTAAACTTATCAGGTCTCTTACAGTAGTGTCTTCTTGTCCTTTTAGCAAATACTTGGATTCATCCGGGTCTAATGTTCTCAGAGTTGTTCTTTCTTTCCGATCTCTGTTTTCCTTTTCGTCCCATCTTGTTTTTGGCTTCTTGTTCTTTCCTCTCTTGGGGTGTTAGTTGACTCTCCTTGTCTCTCTTTTCTTTCTCTTCTTTCCCTTTTCTTTGTTTTTTCTAGGAATTCCCAAAAGTTCCTCGCTTCTTCTAAGTTCCTAATTGCTACTCTTCTTTTATTGTACCAGAAAGATAAACTTTCTGGTTGCATCCATCGATATGATATATCCAATTCTCTTAATGAAGTTGTCAAAAAAGAGTAATCTTTTCTATTTCTAAGAATTCTGGCTGGCACATCTTTAAAAAGTTGTAGCTCATAACCTCTTATGGTTAAAGGTGGTATATTATGTTGTCTTAATATTTCCTCACTAGTCTGTTTCCTCACAAAATAGATTACTATATCTCGAGGAAGATCTTTCTTTCTGGCAATTTTTGAATTCAAACGAAAAATCCTGTCCAATTCCATTTCAAAAAATTTCTCTTCTTTTTCTAAGAATCTCACTAGATTTACAGTGAATAGTTTCATTAGATTTTCTTCTTTTGATTCTGAGAGGCCTCAAATTTTTAAGCATTTTTCCTGTAATTTCTGCTCCTACATTGCTTTTTCATTCAATTCGTCTTCTTTTCTAACTTTTATTTTATCAAATTCCTCTTCTGCTAGATCCATTTTGTCTTCTAGTCTGTTTATCTTTTGATTCACAGTAGACATTTCATTTGTTAATTTCTCGACCGTTTGATTTAATTCTTTCAATTCCATTCTTATCTCATGACAAATTTCAGCTTGAAAGTCATTCATCTCTTGCCTAAATTCGGATCTCAATTTTCATATCTCATCAAATATTATTTGATTGGATGGATCAGCCTTCTGTTGTTCTAAGGAGGGCCTTCTAACAAACTGAAGTTCAGACTGTGATTTGCTTGTTGAAGCTTTAGTGGTTTGACTCCTTAAATTCATCAACATTTTGTTTTAGATAATTATAGGTTTGCAGAGATAAATTTCTATTTTTGTCACTATTGATAAGTTTATTTATCTTTGGTATTTCCCAATTTATTACCTTTTTATTGTAAACTAATTTTCCTTTAATATATGAGAATTTTGATAATTATTTTTCCCTTTAATAATATTTTTTATATTTTACTATAATTTTGTTTTTATTTTTGCTTTTAATTTTTTTTCCTTTGTAAGAAAGAGCGACTTTTTAAACTCTAATTTTTAGATTAGGCTCCCCAATCAGCGTTTGTTTAATTTGTTTTTTATTTTATTTATTTATTTATTTATTTCCCCTTTTAGTAATTTATGTGTATGTATCTATATGGTTGTCTTAATCTGAAGTCTAATTACACAGTTAATTCTTAATTTTTGATTTTGTTTTTTGTAGTAGCTTTCTCTTAGGTATTAATTCTTTAGCAATTAGCATAGGTTGTGTAAAGTTTTTTTTTTCTTCTTTCTATTTATCCTAGTATATATATATATATATATATATATATACTTGTTAAGGAAAAAGCAACATGGGATATACAGTAATAGAAATAAAAATATGTATGTGAATGTCAAAGTGACTAAGCAGGAGCAATCAGGAAGATACACAGGTGAAAAAGATAATATAATTAAGAAGCCTTGAGAGCCAAGGACAAAGTTATAGAAGGTATATTGAGAACACCTGTGATAGATTGCAAACACCTGAGACTCATTAAGTGGTCAAGGTAAAGTGATGAAACACTTGGGTTGGTCTTAGGTATGGGATGATCTATGTGGACCAATCAAGATGTATGTACACACCCACTGGGTGGAAACTGACTGGTGGGTGGTGTCTAACAATGGCTATAAATTGCAATGTTTGCTAATGTACATTGTGGAGTAGTGGTGGAGTAGTTTTGGAGATATTGTGAAGTGTAGAGATTGTGATATAGTAGAATAAAGTAGATCTTTTATATAAGACTACTGAGTTGTCTGGTGTCTTGAGGGAAGATACAAGAGCCAGAGGAGTCCTGGAGAAGTTTAGAGACATCTCAGGAAGAAGAGTGAGAAGGCTTGGAGAGTTTGTCAGGGTCTTCAGCCTATTCTCTGAAACTCTGCTGCTTGGGAAAGAAGCATCAACCACTGATCAAAACTGGTCAGCTCTGCTGCATAACAAGGTGGTGAGCTAGAGCCAGAGGTGAAGAGCTACAACTCCCATCATCCCTGACAATACTAGGATAAATAGAAAGAAGAAGAAAAAACTTTACACAACCTTTTCCCTGTTTTATTTGTTTTATTTATTTATTTAAGATATTTAAGGTAACTGGCTATCACAAATTTTACTCCCAAAGGTAGTCTAATTGTCCTATAATAAATTGTAATTAGTTCACTTCCTCTTTTCAGTAAATTACTATTCCCACAAAAGTTTCTCTCTCCCTTACTTACTACAATTCCCAGAGTACAACTAAACCTCCAGAAACCAATCAGGTTACTTACTCCTCCCTCTTTGTCCCTAAGACCAATAGGGTTTTTTCCCATTATTTTACCCCCAGTCACTCCCTTGTCCTCCCCTTAACCTCCTTTGTACAAATATATATATATATATATATATATATATATATATAGAAAAAATTTGCTAGATGAGTAGTCTTCTCTCTATTCTATCACCCCTTTATCTAAATAAGACAGAAGATCTTCATTGCAAACACTCCTCCAATCCTCCTCCTCCTCAGTTTTTTCGACTGCCAAAGAAACCCAATAAACCTTCCAGAGGTTGCTTTACTCTCCTCTGAGACAGTCCGGAGAGGGTCTAAGGCTACTTAAGCTACGCAAAAGTGGGGTGGACCTGGGAGTTGAGCTCGTTCTCTCTTCCCAATCTTGCTCCAAACCTCGGCTGCCACCACACTCCCAATAAGCATCGGGAAAGGTAGAGTCTCACAGTCTCCCCTCCACTCCACTCCATTCCAAGTTCCTCCCGATCTGCTGGCCCCAAGCCAGGAATGTGCGTTGACAAGATCACTCACAGAAGTGGATGGTTTTAAGGTCCCACCTTTGCGACTGTCTATTTTAAGGTTGCTCCTTCTCCGCCATGCCGCTCCACCAAGGGGGATCTTCAACCAAGGGGGATCTTCTTGATCTTCCAGATTTTGGGGGGCGCGAAAGCTCCAAAAATGCCTCATCTCTCCAGGACCCCTTCCTCCAAGTCAAGCAGCAAGATTATTATCTGTGATCAGCACCAGTATATGCTATTCTCCCCAGCAGCTCACAGATGTTCCAACAGTTCCACTCCACTCTAATCATGCAGTGTCAAAGCTAATATGTCACCATCTTCAATCGTGTCTCCTCTATCTCCCGTCCACAAAGACCTTCTCCCTCCTCCCACAGTGGTAGGAATCTTATTTCTAACTGTCAATCCTTTGAATTTAGCAAATCAAATTGTTTATTGTTTAAGTTGTAATTTTTTTATTTTCTTTTTTTTAATTTAATTTTAGATTGTTATATATTTTTCCCTTATTTCCAAATTCAACATTATAGAAAAATGGGGAGTTAATCCCACCACTTCTATTCTAAATCTGTCACGATGAAGTTATGTTGTAAGAATTAAGCTGTCCAATCAGTTCTATACTTTTAACTTTCTAGTTTGGAAAGTCTCTATTAAATAAAATTGGTGGCGTCCGGGTCGCTCTTTAATGAATCAGAGTCACTGGGGTCAGATTACCTCTTCGGTCACCTCTGCTATCTCTGTCATCCTGCCTCTGAATCCGTCTCCATCCAGGGCTCTGACTACAGGAAAGCAGGAATAGACCCCCTTATCGGCATCTAGGACCCCCCGTTCCCAGGGATCTCCTTTCTGATGGGTTGAAATTCTGCCAGAATACCCCTGTGGTCAAGTTGCTCCTTCAGATGTCATCTTGGAGCTTCTATTTGGATGCCATTACCAACCGGAAGTCAGGAAAGCACAAGTTCTGCTGGTTTCCTGCCTTATCTGCTCAACCCCAATTCATCTAAAATGCACTTGCAATCAACTTTAGTATCCAAATCTCTCCCCACATTCTCATTCAACTATACTCAGAATTTTATAAACCTCTACAGTGTTTCCACCTCATTTTTTTCTCAGCTAAAAAGTTCCAAGTATTAAAGCCTTTCCTCAAAAATCTTTCCTCATAAATTCCTCTTGTTTGCTTAACTACTATTTTTGCATGCTCTCTTTTTCTATTATGTGCTTTTTCAGATAAAGCAACTGGTACTGAAGGAAATATTCTAACTATTTCATTTTTTTTAATTCATAAGGCATAGGCTGGAATCTTTCTGGTGTCTTATGTATATATATGTCCCCCTGCTTGAAGTGGACCCACATTTTCGCCTGAAGTGCAAAGTCCACATTAAGTTCTAGATTGTAGTACCTAGATTATTGTACTATACTCTTATCGCACTGCTATTCCACTTTAACTGATCTGGCTGCCTCCTGTTGCATTCTGGGATTTGCAGTTTAAGGAGGGGCATTTAGAATTGTCAGCAAGAGAACTCTTAGACCTCACTGAACTACAAACCTCAAATGTAACAGGAGGCAGCCAAAGCAGTAAAATTGAAATAGCAGCACTATAACAGTGTAGTGCAGTAATGTGGAAAGAGACAGTGTGTGTAGTACCATTGTGCTTGCAGGTGTCCAGGCACAATAGATTTGCATGCCAATGAACTGCACATGCAGTGTGCATGGAGACAAGATGTACATTTGATTGTTTATTCAGGAGTACATTCACTTTTGTGATGTTGCTATTCAGCACAAGAATAGCAATCAGTGCATAACTCCATATGTGGAAATTTAGGCAACACCAGCATAGGATTTCACTCTATATGTTCTTAAGTGCCCATGATTAAAATAGAACTCAACATAATGTGGATGAAAAGCAAGCTGTACTTCTTGAACTTTATTAACTTCACAAACTTAATGTAAACTTAAATATAAAGGATGTTTAAGAGAAGGGCTTTGCAGAGCTCATGAATAACATTTATTTTGCTTTTACTTTAGCACCACATTGAAGTGGCTAGTTCCTCATATGGTTGCCTAGTTTGCTTTATTTCAGCAGCTTCAGTGGTATTAAAACAAATTAAAGCCATTTGTTTCCTAGGTGCTGCACCTTGACAAGTCTCTCTCTTAATTTCAGGCTCTTCCTAATAGATTTTTGAGTGAGACTGGGCTTTTACAATTAAGAACCATCTCAGAAAAGTATAATTTCAAACTAAATAGATAGGACTATTGCCATAAAGTTTAGACCAAGATAATTTGCCCTTCACCAGCAATTTTCTTTCCCTTCCATAGCTCTTGCCACACCTGACATCTGAAACTATTTCTATTTCCCACATTACCACAGCAAAACATTTCAGAAAGTATCCAATATAATATTAAAATTCCCAGTACCAAGAGTTCCACAAGGTATTTTTTTCCAAAAAAGAAAGAAAAAAAGAAAAGAAAAAGTTTAAATTAGTGTTGCAGGGATCGCCCAATCTGGTACCCTCCAGAAGCAATAATTATTGGTCCTCTGAAGCATCTCCACTGAATTATTTTACTGTGTAAGATAATCTCTAGATGTGTTAAGACTTCCAGTTCTGTCATTCCTAACCAGGGGAAAAGTTAGCACTCTAGACCCCCATCTGCAGGACCAAGTGCCTGGGTGTAAAAGGGACCACCATGTCCAAAGAAGAGATTGTAGTACTAGAAAGATCAGCTAAAGTGCAAAAGGTAACTGGGCCAGCCCAGGTTCTCTGTTTTGGGGCAGAGTGTAGAGGTCCCTTAATCACTTGAGACATCTCTTCTGGATGATACTGTGCAGATGCAATGGTGGCAGGAAAGTATGATTTCTTTGCTGCCATCACCATGGTACAGGCTTTCCAGTGATCTTTAGCCTGTCTTCAATCAGATCCGCTCTGAGTATTCTACCATCAATACTTTAGCCTCCATCCCATCTGCTTCATCACCAACAACTCCCTAATAAATCAAGGGGCTTGTGTGTCTCCATTCTATGGACCTTATCACACGCTGGTCACGAAGCGAAAAGCAACCGAAATAAGAATAAATCCAGTACTATACCGAAATGAACCGAAAGAGCCCCCACAATATGTAAATGGCTATCACACGCAATTACTGTCATTGCGCATTTATCACGCTTCCCGGAAAGTGCATCCTGGATACGTATTTGCCGTTCACACACATGTTACAAATTCCCATAAATAACCAAGCAATGATGTTCTAGCACATGTGCAGAAATATTGCTTTCCCACCAACCCCTGGTCGTGCATTGGAACAGAGAGGACCATGTTTACCCGTTCCGTTTGTTGCCCGATCAAAACAGGAAGTACACGTCATAAGATGCTTCCTCACAGATCCATGGGAAATAGCTCGGGGAACCATGGGTCATGTCGGGGAAATGCTCCACGATACATATTGCCTGTTCATATGCATTTCGGACCCGCGGTAAATGAGCAATGATTCCGGTTGCGCAATTGTACTTCCTAAAGAAACCGAAATTCAAAAGATCTCAATTCGTTTCGGATTCGTTCGGGGTTCTGTCAGGGTTCTGTGCGTTTCTGTGCAACGTCGTGTGTAAACACGGAAAAAAATACGTATTAGGTCGGGATTTCTTTTGGATTCTGTCTGCTTTGGACCCCGTGTGATAAGGTCCTATGGGAGAACATGATCATGAGTGACTGTGTTCACCACCTTGGTCATTTCTCCTTTTCAGAGGTTAATCAGAACATCAACAGTTTCACTTGCCAGGGCAACGGAAAACTCCAAAGAGCCTTCAGAAAACCACCTTGATCTATTAGACTGTTTGGGTGGTGGTATTATTTATTGATTTGTTTATTTATTTATATAGCATCATCACTGTACATAGTGCTTTACAAGCAAAAAAACAACAAACAAACCCAAAACAGTTCCCTGCACTCAGGCTTACAATCCATTTAAGACATGACACAAAAGGAAAAGGGAATGACATTGTGGAAAGGGATTAAGTCCAACAGATACTGCCCCTTCTCTCTCTCTCTGAGGTCAGATCAGTGGCAGTTCGGATGGAGGGAGGGCCTTTCACCGTAAAGCAAACCTATCATGGTGTTTTCAGGAGCTGAGAGTGTGTGACTTGCCCAAGGTCATTAAGCAGGTTTCCAGGCTCCTAATCCTACACTCAAACCACTACATCACACTGGGTAGACCATCCTAAGCAGAGGCTCCAAGTTCTAATGAGTCTGAACACCACCAGGTAGTGGTCTATCCATGGCAATGAAACTAAAGAAAGTTCTTGTACAAACAACCATCCTGCCATTCAGGTTGCTGCTGTGTGAAGAACCAAGGCTGACAAAACTGGAAGAGGTTAACCCCACTAGTTTCATCCAGCCAGGTCTACATAAGACAAGCCATGTCAGTAAGCTCATTTAGGATCAAATCATGAATCAGTGCTGTTTTTCCATTTATGGATTTAGTATTGAGCAGCGACATTTTCAGCTGAAAGAGTCTGTGGCCAAGGCTTTACTCTAGATAGACATTGGCCCAGAGGTCTAGAACTGACTGACCCCTTCCTTGAATTACTTTGCTTCCACTTTATCACTAGGGCTGCATTTGGTGTTTCCATCCTATCATCTGTCCTGAGTGACTGTTGGTTGCTCAAACTTCAGAACTATGCTTGCCTAGGGACTGTTGCTTTTGTTTTAATTTTCTTGGCATCTGGGTCATTTGCCAGATGAAGGGAGGTGTTTAAAGAAGAAAAATAAATATTTTTCCCTACTCTAGTTTCATTCCACCTTCCCTCAGCTCTCCATTTTATATCTATCTATCTATCTATCTATTGTGATGACAGAATACTCAACATTCAAAAAATATTGAACTGAGCAATTTTCAATAATTTACAGCAAGAAAAGAATGGTAAAATTATTTATTCTTAACTGTAAGACTATATGAATAGTCTTAACAGAAAGTAAGGGCAGCCCATATATGCATACACATACAGTATAATACATAACACTTGAAATGGTCCACACATAATCTGTTCCAGTCTTATAATTTAATGCTCAAATATCAGGTGGATTTCAATGGGAAATATGTTCCTTATGAATGGGAACCAGAGCTGTGTAAAATATTCATCCTGAAGGTTTCACATGTCACAATTTAAAAAAAAAAAATCTGGCAGAAAATAAAAGCAATAGAAGAGCCCCTTTTGGGCTCCTAGACACATAGTTTTCATGGCACTGAATGTGATACACTGCCAATCCTTCAGTGATTTATCACTCAGGGGCATGTTTTTCCCTCTAACTTAACAATGGACACACAACAAGAACAAAAGCAAGAAACTCTGAAACATCTTTAAAAAAAAACCAAGCATCAGTGATCACAGATATTCCCAGACATTTTTGCCCTTCACAGTGATATACAACCTCTCATTATCACATTTATAATAATTCAGCAAAACCATTTCCTGGTGCACCCATCAGATTCTGCAATTTATGAATGTATTACCACAATAAATACAGTAGCAGGTCAGCCCTGCAGTGCCAAGTGAGAGACTGTGAAGATTACATTTTGTAAAATGGGAGAGGGAGAAATCTGGTGGAGCCAGAGACAGTAAAATACAGTTTTGGGGCACAAATTTATCCTTTACTAAACATATTGGTTGTTATCCCAAATGTGAAGATACATGTAAGCAAAAGACCCGAGTATACTACCATGGCTCTTCCCCATACACTTTTACAGAGAGGGAAATAGTGTACAGTACAGTACAAAGGTAGCACTCTGAGCTGACTCACTTAGCAATAGTCCTAAAAGAATGAATACACTGGACTCTCAATACACATGTCCATAATAAAATAGACATTCTCACAATCTTTTCCCATGGTCCCATAAACATTTTGTACTGTTGTTTTCCTGCACTGAGACTACACTACAATATGAATCACAAGGAAAGCAGCCAAGCACCATATGGAAATCAGCTAGACATGTGTGCCCCTTGAACCTGAAACATGTAGCCTTTTAAACTAGGACAAGCAATTTAGTGTTTTGGTCAAAGTATGGAAAAGTTATTTGAGGGGGGGTCCTTCATCTCCCAGAGCCATCCTTAGCCTACATGGTCTTGTATTCTCTAGCAGAGAATTCTGAGTACTTATGGGGCATGGATGTCTTGGATCCTACATAGGGAGAAAGGTGGGATATAAATCAAATAAATGATACTTCTACAAATACACACTACAAATCCCAGGATTCCATAGAATGGATCCATGGCAACTAGAGTGATATTAACATGTCATAATTATTCAGTGTGGATACACCCTAAATGATGATCTGTCAGAGACATTGTAATTAAAAGATTCCTCCACTGAGTTGTTAGACTTGGAAGATTATTGCATAAGGATATAAAGTGTCTTACCTGATCCGACTTAAAATTAGAAGCAGGAGGCAGCCTGATATTATCCAGAAACCTCCCAGCTTCAAAAAGAGGTGAAAAGAGCACCCCTTCGAGTGGTGATGGAGCTGGGCTGCACCCAGGCGGTGATTTTGGTGGCTAAATGCATCTGATAATATCAGAATGCCACCCACTTCTAATTTTAAACCGGCTCAGGTAAGACACTTTATATCCTTATGCGATAATCTCCTAGATGTCTTCTAAGGTGCCTTCCAACTCTAAAATTCAATTATTTTTTGCTGCACCCACCAGCAAAGTCCCCACATTAAGTATGGATATCTGTGAAAAGAAAGTTTCGTGCATACAATTCTATGTGCATTACCCTCCCCTGGAGGTAGAAACCTGAATGATCAGGGTTCCTATCCCTGCAAATGCTCAGGCATCTACATATATAGGCTTTCCTCTGCAGACTGATGAAAATTCTCCTATAAGCATAGCTGAATGTTTTAAATTCTGTCACAGCACTGGAGGCGTGACAAATGATCATTGAAAAATCTTGCCATTTTAGAGCTGACTGATCTTTTTATCAGGCAGACGGAAAGCAGCATGAGAAGCCATGACATTTTGCCCCATTTCAAAAAGAAGCCAGTCAACTGTCCTTGGCAGCTGACCCAAATCACTTGGAGAATGATAAATTGTGAGTGTGTGTTTGTGCCACAACAACCAATCACCATTACTTTAGAGTACAGGAGGCTACAAAAGAGGCAAAATTCTGCCTCCAAACTCACCTGGATTAAAAAACAAAACCAGGAACTTCATGAATAATTCAAAGGTGAATGAAGGTACAAATGAGACCCATTTTTCCCCTCAACAAAACTGTATTTTGAAGGGGATAGAAATGCTGTCATTCCACAGGACCTCATCAATTATTTTTATGAACTTGCTGTGTATGTGTGCATGTGTGCGTGTTTGTGTGCATCTGTGTATATACACGTACACACACACATTAGTTATATGTTATATTTTAATCTATTGTACCTCAATTCTAAGGGAGAGGCAAGTAAATTATTGCAATAAAATTATTATTGTTATTGTTATTTGAATAAGATCAGGAAAATCCACAGGAGGAATGCTACTACCAGTTTCATTTTTTAATGATCAAACAATTCATTTCTGTAGGAAATATGCCCATGCATTTTGTCAGCTAATTCTTTTTTTGCAGTGTTTCAAAAATTACTTGTTACATTCTCAGTTTTTGCTTGTTGTGTTATTTTTATAACATTAACCATCTGAATTGGAGTGGGCCACTGCTGCAGGCTACTTTTATATCCCAAGACCTGCCAGAAACTGCATGAATTATCAAAGAAATAAAATAAAAAAACAGTGTAGCTGTTAGCCCACTTCTAGGTATTGTTTGATGTTCAATAGTATGAAGAGGAGCCTTGGGACCTACAGTGAGTCCATGATATCCGTAGACTTCCCCCCACACATATGGATAAAAAAATCCATAGATATAGAAGCCAACTGTATTTTAAAAGGTAATTTTTTGAAATTGGAGGTTTCTTGGAGTAGCAATTTACCCTTCTTTTGCCAGAAAAGGTCAGTCTGGTAATTCTGGAGACATTGATCCCGATCTTTGGGGAGCCACATGCAGTCCCAGGATAATATTTTGCCCACCCTTGATCTAAATCCATGCATTTAGTTTGTTACTAATACTGATTAGAATCTGCAGCTTGGAATCCACTCCATTTATTTGTTCCTGAGGCATCATGTGAAAGAACCATGCTTGCACCTGCTGTGCCCCCTTCCAGACTCCATCATAGAAATGGAGGAAGCCACTATGAGGTTCACATAGCATTGCATTGTCTCACTGGGATTTCTCTTTCTTTGTAGAAAAAACTCATCCCAGCTCAACTTCTTTGTTCCATCCATAAAGGAAGGTGTTGCTTTGCCACGAGAATCATCAAGACACATTATTTCAGCTGTTTACAACCCTATACGGCTTGGGACAGAGGCTTCCAGGGGTGTAGTGATGGTGCTGTTTGCCTTCAAGTTGTTTCCAACTTATGGTGACCCTAAGGTCATCACAGGGGTTTCTTGGCTAGAAGGCCATTCATTATAGCCATTCAAAGTCTTCTAGAGTCTTATTAAAAGGCTAGCCAAATCTGGTGGTCAACTACCAGAGGAAATGGAGCCAAAAGATTACTACTATTGAGCTTCTTTTAGAAAGGTGCTGACTTTTGAATTGTGATGGCAATTGTTTATTCATTTTGAATATTTCTGTAGCTTTTTACACACTTAAATAAACTGGTTTACCTGATCCAGCTTATAAATAAATGCGAGCAGTGTCCGGACCCTATCGCAAGGGTTTTGCCACCAAAATCACTGCCCAGGACCATCCCGGGACTATTTGTGCTCCTAGAGCCATTCAGCATGGCTCTTTTCGAAGCAGAGAAGTTTTCAGCTTAAGAAAATGGCCACCAGAGTGACTCCAGGAGCAGGGATGACCCCAGGATGGTCCCAGGATGGTCCTGGGTGGCGATTTCGGCAGCAAAACCCTTGTGTTAGGGTCCAGACACCACCCACATTTATTTTTAAGCTGGATCATGTAAAGCAGTTTATTTAAGTGTGCGATAATCTTCTCTATCTGTGCCTTATATCTTTTCCCCACAGTTTCTTATTTTTTTAAAAAAAAAAGTCTGTTCATTTAAATGAAATAACAATTGGACGAAAACAACAAAATATTTTTTCCTCTTCAGTTTAACTGCAGGGATATTTTTCAAATGGGGTGAGTTGTCTAAAATATCTAATCTGAAGTTCTTTTAAAATAAATCCTTAATTTAAAAATATTCAAATCAGGATAGTTTTCTCCACACATCACATCCATGGAAATTACCTCTCATTCATTCATTAAATCTTATATAATTTTAGATATATTATCTTCTCCATTGTTGAAATTCCCCTCCTCCATTATGAACTGTCTTATGCCTGGTTATTGAAGCTAAAAGCAGTATCTCTGAGTTTAATTTCATTCTATAATGAAACCATGATGCTTCAAAAACCTGAATGTGTCCTAGATTTCTCTTATTTTAAGCCTAATTTTCTTCATGCATGGAAGAGTATCCAAAAAGACCAAGGGTAAAAAAAAGTAGCTTGACACCTTTAAGTGTTGCAGCTTCAGCCTATGAAGTCCTAGGATTTATAGTTTTACAAGGTCTTTAACCTTCCCTGCCAAGGACTGCTAGTGCTTCACAAAAATGCAAATCCCAGGATTCTCTAGGACGAAGCCATGGCAGTTAAAGTGGTCTCAAACTGCATTATCTCTACAGTATAGATGCACCCCAAGACTAATTCCTTTTCCAGCATATAATCCAAATGAGGAATACCTTGCACTGAACTAGAACCTGTTCTATAACAATGCAGAAGCTTCAAAATATGATGGTAAAGAGGGAAGGCATTGTGGAAAATGAAACAAAAAACCAGAATGAGTGATTAATATTAAACAATTATTTTGCACCATTTGGATAGTGTAAAAGGAAGGAAAAACTTAATATTTGATTGACTGGAATGTGGAAAGTTTCGTATGTGAATACACAAGATCAAGATATTTTTTTTTAAGAAACCAGGATGAGAAGCAAAAAAAATTAATTTGCTTGTTTATTCCCCCTAGAATTTGATATATGCATTGGAATTGATGGCAATTGCACCCTCACCCATCCATTTTCCCTACTGCAAAACATCTAGGGGCTACCAAGTGCTGGACCATCTCCCCAGCCATTGTTTGCCTGTGGAGTTGGACCCAAGGTTGTTCCAGCTGCTCTTAAATATGGAGAGAAGAAGGAACAGCCTCTGCCCCAATATAAGGCTGCTCCTTCCTCCTTTGACACTCAAAAATAGCCCATTTACTCCCAGAACCAATCATTGGACAAGGAAACTGGGCTCCACCCAGATGCAGTAGCTGCACAAGGTATTGGTTACTTCCTTCTACTAGGTCCAAAAAGTATGTCACCAACAAGAAGACAGGCACAGCATCCTGGAAGACACATGGCTAGCAGGGAAAAAAGTAGTCTGTAGTGCCTCTAAGGCTAACTCATTTATTTCAACATAACGTCCTGTTAGGACAATAGCACAGATTATTTTTCCACCCAAGGGCTGGATTCAGTTTCAGATAAGCTTTCAAGCACTGTGTTCCTTTTGTCATTGGCAATGCAAAAGGGCAGGACCAGAAAATATCAGCATATTATTGCTTTAAGTTCTTACTGTCAGCAGGAAATAAATGCTTTAAGGCACAATTTCAACTGGATGGGAATGGGAGGAATTCCATGCAGAAGCTGGGAAATCACTAAATGATGGTGCCATAACAAAAGGCACACATTTGGGTTACCCCAAAAAATCCAGTTGGGATCCCAGGAATGACGGATTTGGCCAAGAGACTTCAGGTTTCCCACCCCTGTTTTAGCGTGTTGAGGATACATTGTTGCATTAAGTTGTGTCACAAGCCTAAACTGCATAATCACCATACCTGCATATTTTTGCCCTTCAAATCCATTTGAATGATCCTTGATCACTAAGCCAGTATTATTCAGATTTAACTAGAAATTGTTCATTCTGTATTCCTGCTTTGTTCAAATACTGCTTTGGAAATTAATGTTTGTTTTTCATCTTACCAAAGAGCACACTTCCTTGCCATTCTCCCTGTTGCAGAATAATACTGCATCTCAAGGGACGTCATTGGGACAGGGAAAGCTTCCACACAGTTCTTAGTATTCTTCATGGCACCTATCTTACAATATCCTGAATATATGCTGTTAACAGACATAGCATCTGAAATTAAAAAGCAATTTGGAAGTCTGCCTGATTCTACTAAGCAAATTAAAGTAGCATTCATCCTGCAAAGTCAACATATGATTGTTTAAAAAATCCTTGCTGCCCAAACTAAGCAACAAACTACATGTTACACACAAACATGTAACAAAAGCCTATGCATTGGTTCCATAAATAAAAGCAGCTCGGCACAGTGGTATTTTTTGTTAGGAAGCAACAGGAGAGTGAGGCAGCTCAGCTCTCTTTCTGTTTGCCCTGTTTTTGCTGCTATCCATATAGTGAAGGATTTCAGCCACTAGGATCAGAAAAGTAAGAATTTTTGCCAGGATCAGAATTGCTTCCAACAAAAGGATCTCAAGGCCAAAGTAGATGCTATAGTTAAATATTGGTAGAATTCAAAGATATAGCCATGTTAGTCTTTAGAATCAGTATGCAGAGAGATCTTGTAGCACCTTTGAGACTAACTGAAATAAAGAAGTTGGCAGTATGAGCTTTCATAGACTTCAGTCTGCTTCTTATGCATCTGAGGAAGTAGCTGAAGTCTACGAAAGCTCATACTGCCAACTTCTTTATTTCAGTTAGTCTCAAATGTGCTACAAGATCTCTCTACATAGTTAAATATGTGATTGTTTGGTATTTTCCTACCCGATATATAGGCAGCAGCCAATGAAGTGGTGCAGGCACAGGAAAGTTGCAGAACTAATGGAGTTCAAATCAAAACAGATACCAGTGATTTTATCCCAATAATGCTTGGCAGATAAGTGATACAGGGTTGCCACAGGTCCTGATAGACCATCTGGCAGTCAGTCCATGAGGATAAACACAATGAATGACCTGTGCCAGCAGAAGGACATGGAAGTCTGACCCTGTTCATTCTTCTCTTAGCCATTTTAGGTCTTCTCAGGAGCTCTGAAGATGACTAGCCAACAGTCCATCAGTAAAAAGCAAGACAGCCAATCTATTAACCAATCAATCCATTGCCTAATTAATGAGAAAAGAATCAACAGTTTAAATAAAAGAGAATAAATTTGTGCATTAAGTGCAAGGAAACTAAAGTTGATTTGATTCCAAATACTTCAGCTTAACAAGGCTATGGCTCAGAAAGTGAAAAGTCATCTTCTCTCCATTTGCCATATATTACAAGACTACATAGTTACTGTAGCATGTAGCTCCTAAGAGCTTTGGAACCACCTACCCATTCTTAAGACCATGTGAGAATACAAACAAGCACAGGAGAGGCCCCATCAGAGAGGAAGTAGATCTGGTTACTGAAAAGTTAGAAAGACAACAAAACTCCCAGCCGCGATGGTCTCCCATGAAATTGTGAAGAATAACAATTACTTCTTCATCCACATGTTCATATTCTGACAAAGAAGTCAACTTCACAAATGGGTGTGATCAGCAAAACAGTCCTTCCTGGACCACGAGTTTCTTTTTTCTGACATTTTCCAGAAGCAAATGTTTCAGGAGATTACAAAAACATGACAACATCATTCTATGCATCTGGAGTGAACAACTTCACTCCATTCCTCTGATGAAGTGAATGCTAATCCACTAAAACTTATGCTATAAAAAATTTTTCCATTAATCTCAATGATGCTACTGGATTCCTTAATGTCATTTTATGCTCAAGCAGACTAACATGGCTACCTCTTTGAACAGAACCACATGTCAGTTATGGAATGTCTCTAACTCAGTTTTATTTTGTGATAACTTTTTAAAAATTAAGGACAACTCAAGAACAAGAAAGCATTTCCTGCTGTGTTGTATTACATCAGCTATATCAGAGGGGAATTATCTGCTTCTCATATTATAATACAATGAGCATATTTGACAAAATATCCAGCTAGAGCAAGCCATGCACGGGTTCAGATTCTGCCCTGAATTACTTTTCCAAAGCAACAAATGCATGTTAACTGGACATTTTCTAAAGAAAAATATATGATTTGGATGAACAAAAGGACAAGTTATGCCTGGCTGTGTTATAAGAAAGATAATTATGTTATTCTGCTGTATTATAAGACACATAATTCTCATTATATTTATGTTACCTTAATCAGTTTAGATGCCATTGTAGGCATTTTGATTTCTCAGCTTCTGCACTGACAAAACAACAAATTCCTCAGAAAAAAACATTACTTTTTGGACTACAGCTTCCAGTATTCCCAGCCTGCATAACCAGTTGTCATTTTGGTTAGGGGACTCAGAGAGTTGTCTTTCAAAAATAAAATTCAGAGCTATTAAAAAGAAATCCAGTTTTTCATGAGGCTGGGGTGGATCTACCATTGCTGATTTTGTGCCATGGTTGTTCTTTTCCCTGTGTTGATCCTGCTAGTATGTTTGGAGATAGCAGTGATCAACACCAAGACTGACGTTTGGTTTGTAGTTCAACATGCCAATCACTCACAAAAACACTACAGTCACTAGATAAAGCTGTCAAAATACAAGAGCTGAAAGCAATACTAGAATCACAACTCTTGCTCTTTACACACTGATTGAACTGACATGTGCAGCCATAAACCCAAGAGTCTAAGGTGATCAAACATTATTTCTTTATAAAAAGTTCACATTACTCTGTTGTATTAGCAAAAGTTGTTAACAGAAATTAGATGAAGAATCAGAATCCATTCATAGGACATGTTCCTATGAAGCCATGTGTGTATCCATGTTGTCCGGTTATAGTAGATTGATACTAATTTAACAGACATGGCTCCATCCTGTGGAATCCTGGAATCTGTGGTTTTGTCAAGTACTTCATATTCTCTAGTATGCTCCCTTGATTGATACCATTCCAGCTGTCTGGTAGATAATTTGAAGTACCTCAAGAAACTACAAATCGCAGGATTCCACAGGATGGAGTTTATTAAAGTCTATTAAAGCTTTAATTATAAACTATAATTGAGTGGATTTTGCCCGTTTTGTAATGCTCTAGCCATGTGCAGTTTAATATTTAGTCCCCAACATGTTGTGGATCAATTCTGAGAATTCCCAGCCAGCACGGTAATTGATCAGAAATTCTGGGAGCAGAAGTCCCAAGCATCTGATGGACCAAAGTCTGACAACTACTGCTTTAAATAGAATCTTCTCTTCATGTGCAAGTTAGTATCTTTTCAGAAAATATCACACAGAAGCTATCAGTTTTTTTAAACTTTGGAGAGAGAAAAATTCACAAATGTCAAGGTTTACAACTGCACTTTCTCTTTTTGGAAGCACAACACATACCTCACATATCTACTGTGCTGTCTAATTTAGATTTGATACTAAAATGAATCACAGTTTCTTTAAACACATTGGGATAAAATTAACCCACTCTTGAGAACTTACTTTATTAATAGATTGATCTGTTTGGTATGCTGTGTTCTTCAACCACAGTGGAAAAACCATGGCCAAGTGCACTTTCCTCACCAGAAAGCAACACTGGACACTAGTGGGGTAGTTAATAAGGAGGTAACTGCCTGACATGGTTATGTATCCAGTGATGAGGGAGGAGAATTCCTATATGCAGAAGCAGGGTACAGTAACCCCCTCTATGCCCCCAGATGTTAATAAATGAATGCTCCCATAACTCCTCAGTATTGGCCAGGCTGGTGTAGGCTGATGGTCACTGGAGTTCAACAACTGCCGTGGGTTCCCCAACCAATACAGAGAGTATGCTGGCTGAATAGTTGCCCAGCCTATGTTTATTCTGAGATGGACATCCCATAAGTAGCTATGCTCTTCTTTCAGTCACCATCCAACCAATTTGCCACCATCTACTTTCTCTGCCAAACCAACTTATATTAAAAAGATTCCAGTCTTCCAGATAAATTGGCTATTGTGCTCTTTGTTATGCAGCTGCTTCCCAAACTTCTTTGTACACCTGCTACTGAAATTTCTTTCCAACTGGCTCTCTTCATCCATTTTTAGACCCAGTGATAAAACACATGTTTAATATGTATATATATTGACAGAAAATATACATTATTCATATCCAAGGTAAGCTCCCTATCCTTCCTTTTGAAAGCAGAACACTGGATGAAAGGCAATAACTATTCAATAAAGTTTATTAGACCACTAGTTACTTCAGGGCTATCAGTAACAGCTAACCAATTTATTCTTTCATTCACCAGAGGGTCTCATTGAGCTCTTTTTTAAAAATCAGGATCCTACTTGTGATTTGTCTGAGAACTTCTGCAATCTTTCATGATCCCCATGTCTTCTTCTATTTATTGGCCAGCACTAATGGCATGGGAAGAAATGAAAGGCTGTTTGCAGAGGCAGCCAATGGATCCATTACTGACAGGGCAGTAAGTCTACTCTCAGTTTTACAGCTGGTGCTACCTCAACTGCTCCAGATTATATAAAAGCCATTTAAGTTCAGGACAACTTGGCATCAGGAAGACTCTCATATAACCCTGAACACCTGCAGTAGGAGTGGATGTAAAACTCAAAATCAATCCTCCTGTCCTGTGGTGATGGATGCATTCCTGGTGGGCTGGCAGGTTGCTAAAGTTAAAGAGTAGCACATCTGTATGGTGTTGTTCTGACCAGGAGATAGAAGTCTCTCATTTTGTTGTTCTAACTCCCTGTCCTCTTAGCTGGGACTGAAACCACTTCCTAGAAGCCATTTGGACAGCCACTTTACTTCATTTTCTTTAGGATTGGTTCCTTTCTCCATCCCCTCAACCTAATTGAGGAGATTATCACATTGCTTTTAAAGTGCCTTATCCCCAATGGGATAAAGGCGCATTTAACTTTACAACTGGGTGTTAACACACTCACTGGTGTCCAGGCAAATGCAACCCATATGCAGCCCAAATCCCAGTCATGCTTATCGAGTGACTTTTCAAAAATGGCAAAATCTTGTTTTTGAAAAGCCACTGGATAAGCTTGACTGGGATCAGGGCTGCATACAAGTGGCATTCACCCCACTGGCAAGTGTGATAGCACCTGGTTTTAAAATTAAATGTGTCTTTGTCCTGTCAGGGATAAAGGCACTTTAAAGCAATGCAATAATCTCCCAAGTCTGTTCCTTTCACTTTGCCCTGCCCTGGTCTCCACTACTCTCCCTTCATCTCACCTCTGTCTCCCTACATCCTGTGTTTTTTTCTTTCTTCCTGTCCCTTCTTCTTTGTTTTTTTCCTTCTTGTTCCTGGTACCTTCCTTTTGGGACCATTTACATGGCCCATCTACTTAATATTGACATGCCCCAGGTTCACCCTCCAACCCCAATCCCAAAGCAGTTGAAAGATCAAGCTTAGTTGCTGTTCAGCAAATGAGGTAGCAAGTGAACAGTCACTGCCTCTGGCCATCAACATTTACAGCTAGAGTGAATTACTATTTTCCACAGTTGGGAATTCATAGCATTCCTTTGTAGCACAACAATCCTTAATAGTCCCTCATATATATGTGTGTGTGTGTGTGTGTGTGTGTGAGAGAGAGAGAGAGAGGGTGGGAAAAGATTGACTGGCTCATCCTAGTTCAGTCTTTTTAATAAGCTGGAATTGGCTCTGGTGCGTGCATTTTTTAAAAAATGTGATTATTGCTGCTGTCTTCACTGGGATTTGAGGATTTGTGTTTAATTCAATTTTTATTGCTTTAATATTAGTTGTTCTTACTGCTATTTGCTACCATGAAGATTCTATTTTTGTTATGTAAAGGTAGAAGATAAAGATTTAAACAGATAAACAGTAAATAAATAATTTAATTTAAAAAAAAGAATTGGAAATGTATCAACAATTCCAAAAAGTAATATTACCTAATATAATGTCCCTTCAAATGACATAAAGGTTGCAAGTGTATACAATCCCAGTTGGGGGTAAATGTTGTTGAAAACAGTGAGCCTTATATTTGAGCTAACAAGCATAGGACTAGGATTGCACCATAAATAATGTAATATACTTGACACTGAAGAAGAGTTGCTACCTGGCCATTTAGGCCTTCCTGTAGCTGACTATCCCGCATGAGAAATCTTAGAACTTGAAATAAGAATATCTTTAGCATTCTTTTTAGAGGGTTCTGTTACTTCTTTAGACCCATGACCTACACATGATATACTAGTTATATATGGGGGGGAACAACAGTGGGGAAAAACTATTGCCCCCATGTCCTACCCACAGGCTTACATTTTGATCACCACTGTAGAAAACAGGACATTGGACAAGGCAGGCCTTTAGTCAGATACAATATTACTGTATGATCCCTGTTAGCCAAAGACATTCCCAGATAGAAATAGACTAAAATGTATCTTTTCATTGTTTTGGCTCCAGCACCATCAGAGAGTAAACCCTGTCCAGCCATTAGGCTTGGAAATGTTACTGGACAGTCTGACTGGGAGATTCTGGAAGTTGTAGCCTAAAAGAAAACTTTTCAAGCATTGTCCAGTAATGACTGGGTTAACTTGGCCAAGTCATTATCAGTACATGTAACCAGCATGGTTGTCCCAGTTAATTTTGATCAATCTGTTCTGTTACCAGTCAGTGATCCAATTAGCAAAAGCTTCCAATATCAAAACAGATTCCATAAAGCAACCAATTCCTCAGTTGAATGGTTTCAATAGACTGAGTGAAATTTTAATTATTAGCATTGGACCATTCCTTTAAAAATTGCTGAAACAGAGAGACATCAGTTAAGGCTGTATTTTTATATCTAGTCATAAATGTTTTTCATCGCAGCAAAATTAACACTCCCATTCGCCTGTGTCAATTGCCAGGCCATGGCTAATTAGGCTATGGTAGTAATTTACAATGAAACATTTCATTGCATTTTATAACTAACAAAGAGGAGGAAGGGAAAGCCCTTGCATTTTCAAGGCTGCCTCTATTCCAACCTTTTACAAAAATCTCATGTAAAACATTCTGTAAAACAACATAATTTCCCACTGTGTCAAAAGCCCTGCCCCATGTCTAATTATAACAGCAGAGTCTGAGACCACTGTTAAATAGTACATCACAAGATTTGTGTGAAGAAAATTCTAAAGTCAAACTCAGGTAACAGAGATGCACAAGGTTCCATAACTTAGTGCACACAACTACTTCAAACTATAATAGCATCAGGATCAATGATCTAAATACCTACATAACAATCCTTAATTGTCATGTATTTTATGAAATACTCTCATAAGGCTATTTTTAATTGTGGGGCAACAGGGAATTTAAATTTATTCTGTACGTACACTTTCCCAAGCTCAAATGCTGTTTGTATTTTTGTTTGCTTGCTTAAACAATGAACATGCTATATTTTAGACAATAGACTTCATGTGGGAAGGTATAACAAAAGAAGACCATTTGAAATCCATTTGAGATTCATCTGAATGGGCAAAAACATCCAAGGAAGTATTCAAACTCAGAAACTGGCAGCTTTTAAAAAGTTGTTTATAACTAACAATAAATTGGCAAGGCACATTTGGAAGTCTGGACCAAAAAGGCATTTTGTTGTTGCTTAAGAAAGAATTTCAACACCATGGGTTGCCACCAAGAAGACGCACACATGGACACTCTAGGGAGTTTATCATACTGTAAATAATGTGACTTATCCCCAATGGGATACAGTTACTTTTTGAGTTCCCAGTGGGTATTATCACACATGAAATAATCGCCACTGCCACCAGGCAACTACAACCCGGGCCCCAACTGTACTTAACTGGCAATTTGCAAAAATAGCAAGCTCCCTTTTTGCAAAGCAGCCAGCTGAGCATGGCTGGGACCTGGGTTGTAGTCACCCGGTGGCAGCAGTGGTGATTTCATGTGTGATAATACCCGAAAAGCGATAAGTCGCATTATTTACAGTGCGATAAACTCCTAGGAAAGCCTCTAAAGTTGAGTCTAATAATCAGGCAAGATCAAATGGCTGAAGGCAGCCTTTAGATAACACAATCCCAAGTCATCTGGGATTTTAAAGATTGACATCAGTGCCATGAAATACATGAGAAATTATTCCAAGTTAAATTGTTTGGACATCCAGGCCCCCATTAACTTTGCACAGCTTTTGTCTTTTGTACCAACTTTCTAAATTGTTTTCAAGTGCAGCTCTATGTAGAGCACATTACAGTAGACATATCTAGCTGTAACTAGTTTATAGGTAATTGTAGTTAACTCTGACTGAACTGGACAGGGTTATGCTTTCTGCTCAAAATTCTATTATCTTTCCATATCTGGATACTGGTAAAAATGAAATTTGTGACTATAATGTTTTCTTATGAATCAGATGCTGTACATTCTCGGGATACAATGAAATATTTCACAGAAGCAAGACAAGAGAAGCCATTATTTCTAGCTTCCAGTATTAAATGGCAAATGGGACTGATTGTCCTCACTATATTTTAGTGCAACAAGGAAACTCTGTAGTTTGTGCAGAGGAGGATGTCCCCCCTAGTCTATATATTGGGGTGGCAACCATGTAGCCCTCCGAGTGATGTTGGACTGCAGCTCTCAGAATTCTTCACCATTGCCTGTGTTAGCTAAGGCAGTTGGGATCTGCAATCCAACCACATCTGAAGGGTCACATGATTCCCACCCCAGCTGTATATGAAAGCTAGAAATATATGAATCAAGAGGCCATAAACTGGAGGACAGAGACAAGACTGTCCACTCTAGGAAAGTTTATTTAGGTTGTCAATAAAAGGATGAAGCCACAGTTGTGTTACAAAGTACAGAGCAGTGCCGTACCCACCTGGGGTGTCACCCGGTGCAGGGAGGTGGGGGCTTCTGGGGGCAGGGCTTCTAGGCAGGATTTCCAATGTGGCTTCTGGTGGCGGAGTCACATGGAAATGACTGCGCCAGCTGAGAAAACAGCCATGCCAGCCAGGGGAGGCCATATTAGCTGAGAGAAAGAAAATAGCCACACTGGCTGAGATAAGCAGTTGCCCTCCACCCACCCAGACCAGAGACCCCCCCAAGGCTCCAAGAGGCACCGACATAGTCCCAAGGAATGCCTGCAGGGTTGGTGGCTGACTGGGTGTGTCATCCGGTGTGGCCCACCACCCCTGCACACACACACACCCAGTGACGCAACTGGTACAGAGTGCAGGAAACAGATGACAATCAGGCTGTTGTTCTGCACCAGACAAGAAGCATGTAGGTGGTGTCTGTACTTCCTCAAGACATGTGCAGATAGATCAGGCTGTCAAAACATATTCATGTTAAATTATATGCATCTAGGATGTCATCTTTACCAGGAGGTAATTCCTTGTCCAATTAAGTCAGGGGTAGGCAACCTTTTTGAACCGGGGGCCGGGTTGCTGTCCCTCAGACAATTGGGGGGCCGAAGCACCCAAAATAAATAAATAAATAAATAAATAAATAAATTTTAAAATAAATAAATAAATATGCATGCACACTCTCTCAGCCCCAGAAAAGCCATAGCAAAACCCCTGTGGAGATTTTGCCAAGAAAACCCCAAGAACAAGTAATAACAACAATAATCAATATCATCATGGCAGGCAGCGGCGGCGGCAGGACCGGCCTGGGGCCGATCCAAAGACCTTGGGGGGCCGCATCCGGCCCCCGGGCCTTAGGTTGCCTACCTCTGAATTAAGTGGACAAGGGGACATTTAATACTACACAATTATGGTATGTTTCCACTTTTTCGATCCTGTGGAATCCTAGGATTTGCAGTTTAGGAAGAGAACTTAGAATTCTCTGCAAGGGAGCTCTAGTGCCTCTCCAAATTACAAACCCTTGGATTCCATAGGATGTAGTCTTGGCAGTTAAGGAGGAATCATAGTGCTATGGTGACGTAGTGTGAAAGGGCCCCAAAATATCCTTTCTTTCATTTTACCTGTCAGCCTCATTTCACATACATACACACATCACTATATGTAATGTGAGTTTATATATAGCAGAGGCACCAAGAAACCCTGTTAGTGAATTGAAAACATGAACGTGTCCTAATGTGCATCAGAACTTCCTAGCCAGTGCTCCACTCCACAACGGGACTGATGCACATCAATCTCATTGCACATCAGTCCCATTGTGCACTGGTCACTTTGCTGGCTCCCCTACATAGTCACATAACACCAGCCCTTTATTGGATACATACATTACAGAACTGCTCAGTTCTAATTTCTACAGATGTAGGTTTTCTTTTGAAGATGTAATTCCCAACAGGATTCCAGCTGTCTTTTTTTAGACATAGTTTTACCTCTTTTCTCAAAGATTTCTTCCTATAAAATGTCAGCTTTTTTGGTTTGTTTTGGTTTCTGCTCTAGATCTTTTATCCTCTGTTCAGTCTTTTGTACTGTTTTCCAGATGACTTATCAGGAAACATTTTCTCATTTCATCCCCAATTTTAATGCATGTAGGATTACACCACCAATATGCTTTTAAAGACAAAAGAAAAGAAACAGACCAGCACTACAGGCAAGAAACGTGGAGAAAGCTCTCAATTAAGGTGTGTTATTTGTGTGTTGAATTTGTATTCATTTTATTGTAATGTGAACTGGCTGTTTGCTTATCTAGTGTTTCTTGACTTTCCCCTAGTGTTCCAATGTGCTTTTGACTAGTTGGGGTTTTTTTTTAATAAATACACCCCAAAAAAATTAGCTTGCAAGGCTAGCACTGTGAGGAAATAGCAGGTAGAAGGAAGCATAGAAGGTACTTCTAGATGCCAAGAAAATCTCTTTATAAGCTACTTTTAGGGTCACCTTAAGTGGGAAATGACCTGAAGGCATACAATAACAAAGGTGTAGCTTACATTACACAGGGTTTTGCTATTTATTTATTAACACAGAAGTTACCTCTAATATTTCAAAAAAATGTGCATATTGTGGTTTGGATGATGTGAAATTGTATTTAAATTGCATCATTTTACCAACAAAAAGCAGATTATTTCTTCATTACTTGATAATTACCCCAATGGGTATGAATTTTCCAGAGTTTGCAGCAGAGTCTAAAGATTGGCTGAAAGTTATTTCTTTGATTTTTTTCAACTTCTAATTAGACAAGGAGTTGCAGCGCAATTCCAGAGATGAATGTAAATCAGTCAGTACAAAACAAACAAACAAAACACAATGGAAAAAGCAAACTTATTTTATACTGATAATGAAAAGCTAGCAATGATAGAGGAAACCAGTATGTGATTAAAAAAAATGAGATGATGAAACTTCTTGTGTATCCTGGGAACAAACATAAAATTAAGTTGTTTACAAAATCTGTAGGGGTGCCTATGTTTGATTCAATAAAAGGACCCTCTTGAATAATCCTTTTTAGTGGTTCATGGATAAGCCACTCTCTCACCAGCTTTTTTTAAAAATGTATATTTGCAGAAATGGGGAAAACAAGAAGTTATTCATGGAGGGCAGAAATTAGTAAAGTGGCAAATGTTGGATTTATGATCTCGGGGTGTAACAAGAGTTGAGAATACTTTGAAGCAACTTAAAAGGCAATAAGCCTAACCCTGGGTAATATTTTGAATCTAATTCTATAGTAGCAATGATATTATTTCTGCATCTCCTATTGGATTATTCTGTTAATATTTCTAAATTTACCAGGCAGGTGAGCATGGGAGAGATTTCTAGATGATAGCATCCCGAGCTTGACAGAGCCATCAAGCTCCAGAGGTATGTGGATTAAAATAAACTTGATGGTGGAAATGGTTTTAACTTTTGCAAAACATCCTGCCGCCACCACTGCCATCTAACAAATTCACTTGCCAGCTTTATGGCATCACACGCTCCGTAAGCAAGGAAGAGATGGAAAAGCTGGTCACTCCATCAGCAACAGAGGCAGATGGGAAGGAGGTCACTATGAGCTCTGCTTTATTATTAGGGTCTTTATCAGGTCCATTCTCTTCCTCTTCCAATTATTTCTGACCATTAAAAGAACAGTTGTAGTCTTGCTTGGATGTTCAGGAATTGCATCCATAGAGAAGGAAATCTGAAAAGAAAATGTACTATGGTGAATGCAGTTGCAGATGTCCAGTCATCAGGAACCTGTTATTTATTTTCCTGCCTTTCTCCCAGGGCAAGGCCCAGGGCAGCTAAAAACATGAATTAAAACAGAATACAGCTTTTAAAAAATGAATAGGTGATAACAGGTAAAAGCAATTGAATCTTAAAACCAACTACTAAGTTAAAACCATTTTACAGCATTAACAAGAGAAGTGTTTTTTGAAAAGTCCAACACCCATCTTTAAAAGAACTTTCTGTAACAATCAGAGGCAACTTATTGAGACCTGATTCAGAAGACAAGCAGAGAGGGGGTCAGTGGAACTTCTTATAGGTGGGAGTTCCATAGTCTGGGAGCAACCACCAAGAATGCCATCCCTTGTACCTTCATCAACTGTACTAGTGAGGACAGTGAGAGCCACATCACATGAAAAAAGAAATGGCTTTCTTTTATGGCAGTAACAAGTACATTTCTATACTGCTTATCAGTGCACTTAAGCACTCCCTAAGCGGTTTACAATGTGCAAGCCAATTGCCCCCAACAAGCTCGGTACTCATTTTAGCAACCTCGGAAGGATGCAAGGCTCAGGGTCGATTCAGCCTCAGGGGTAGCTGTGTTGGCCATTTGGCAAATTCAAACAAAAATCCATCAATGATACCTTTATTGGCCAACCAAAATGCACAATATACTTATTGCAAGCTTTCAAAACTCCATGGGCTTCTTCATCAGGCAAGATGTTCCAAACCAAACAGGAGAAAAACAATTGGAGATGTTAGTCAGATGCCTACGTGTTGTTTCAATCTTTAGTTAAGAAGGTATATGGTGGGGAGGATATCATTTGCAGGCAGGCTCCTCCTCCTTCTCGCTCTGTGGCTATAGGGAGATTTTCAAAGTCCAGGAAATTTAAAATCCATTTGCATTTCAACAGGAACCCCTCTTTTGCAATCCAATCTGTCTCCATTCCAGTGAGGCCACAGGCCTCTTTGTGGCAGAGAACAATGGATTCCTCAAAAAGTCTCTATGTTTTTGCATCAGGAATATTTTGGTGGATTTAGTGGTAAAACATGCAAATTCAGTCCAAATTTAAGAAGAAGAAAAATTGTTTTACCTTGGTTGAAGTTCCCAGTCCACAGGCTATTCTTATCTCACAATACAGAAAACATTCAGAGGTAGTTGTGTTGGCTCCAATTGTTTTTCTCCTTTTTGGTTTGTAACATCTTGCCTGATGAAGAAGCCCATGGAACTTTGAAAGCTTGTGACAAGTATATTGTGCATTTTGGTTGGCAAATAAAGGTATCACTGATGGATTTTTGTTCAAAGTTGTTGGCTTAGGGTGTGGGATTTTTTTCCATTGCAAGTAAGAAAGCAAGTATAATTGATCTACTGCTGTGCAAATGGATGCTAAAGATTGCCAACCATATTGAAGCATGGTAGGATATTCCACCCGATGGAGCTAATTTGTGTTTAATTTATCAGGGGAAGGCGTAAGTATTAGATTGCTCCTTTGTTCTGCAGTTTAGGAAAGCAACAATGATGAAGACTCTCAGAAAGCACTAGAAGAAACAGGGGTTGCGGGGGTGATGTCATTTTGTTCTTGATGAGATGGACTGAATAGCCTCTAATCAGACTGTTCTTCAAGTCCAGAATAGTGTAGCCTGTAACTGAGCCTCCTTTCTGGCATCAATATAATTGCTAACAAATTGCTACCATCTCTGCATATCTCATTTTTCCTCAAGCATTTTTGAAACCTTGCAATGCTCAATCAATTCAGAAATGCTATGCATTTTTGAAAGCCCTGAAGAGGTGTAACATGGCCATTTATTTTACTGCAGATCAGTGGGTGAAAAAGAACATTAGGTGACAATGGGAGCTAAAGAATAGACCAAGGGAGCTTCTAAAATCACACACTGCATTCCCTTGGGATGCAAGAGTAATCACAAGCTAAATATTGTTCAGTGAATACTATGTGGCGGTCAATGCAAAACTGAACACATGTGAGACTATAAGAATTCATGTTATATTGACCTTTGTGGTACCTCTTTAAGAATGTCACTTCAGCAGTGTCAAAACCACTGCAAACTTAGGGTATGTGTCAAGAGTATGTGCATGGGTGCCTTTGTTGGTTTATGCATGATCACACTTGTTTGAAAGGCAAAGTCCAGGTTAAGTCATGCAAAAATTGTATTATCTTAACCTAAAGGTTAAGTATCTAACTGTACTTATCATATCTGAATATCATGCTGAGCATTTCCCATGACCTTCTCTTTATAAAGAACAACTGCATGGAGCCTTGGTTTGGATAAGGGCTTGGAAAAGAGCTTAATCTGTTCCCTCATGTTGCTTTCCTTGTTGCAAAGTTTCTTTATGCATTCAAAGATATATATGTCCTCACCACTGCCAAAGCTGCGGCTTCTTTTTTCCTGGAAACAGCAGCTTCATGAAAAAATTGCAGCTCCAGCAAGTGATATTCAGGTGGAAGAATGGCATGAGAACATAGTTATCATAACTTCCCTTGCCCTCGTTCCATTCTGGACCAAGACTTCTCCCCACAACTACTTTTTGATAAAGTAGGGAATTACAAAATTCCAACATTCCTTTAACATTTAGTTTGGTACCTAAAATAATGGCTGAGATTGGATAGTCCCAAGTAGAAATTAGAGGTAGTAAATAAGCAGCAGTTAGTTCTCCTCTACATAAACACACACATCAGTAAAAAGGGGTGGGGGGAACAATTCCTACACATTACAGTGAGAACTGAGTCTGATCAGTCTGGGTGGACTTTCCACAAAAATAGCACCACCTGAAAGGCCCTATCTGTCAAACCTACCTATTAAACCTTTTCTACTGGTCCTAGATCTTAATTAATTCTCATTGTTTTATATAGTGTTATGGATTTTTAAAAGTAATGCATTGCTGCTACTCATAACAGCATCAGGAAAATAACTTGTGTTTCAAATTTTTTTTCCCTATGTGTTTCTCAACATAGTATCACATGCTACTTTTTGGTTGCTTTTTGTTACTTTAAAAAAAACTTAGGTATAAGCCTCAAAAGGGGAAAAGAAAACTTTTTTTAAAAAAGTCCTATCAGAATGCCTCTTAAAATGCCTTTCAATGATCTTTAGAAGTAAATAGAAAATGTTACCCGTTATACTAATTGAGTAATTTTTCCCACTCATTAAATTGTTTTAGAAATTAACACCTTCATTGCATATCAAAATGTAACTCATTACAGGTAATTATGCTCCTTATAACTTGTTACTCCTAAGCTAGTTAAGCTGGTTGGGTGGAGAGTGGAGAAAGGGTCTAATAGTACAAGAGGTCAGAAAGTGTGATAACTGCATCTTCTTGTTGTAACGCTAACAATTTAAAAATATTGGCTAGAAGTTGCTATCAGAATTATGGATGTGTAACCTAGAGGTACACATTACACTCTATGACAATAAAAATAATAACATAATTCAAGTCCAGGAAGGAATAAAAAAGTGTTGTATGCAATACACAGAAGAACTATACAAAAGAGATGACAAAATGAAGGACACATGGAGAGAAGAGCCATATGAAGATGAACTCCAGATTCTAAAAACTGAGGTGGAAGCTGCAATAAAAGAAATGACCAAAAAAAAGAAGACTCCAGGAACAGATAATATACCAATAGAACGGTTGCAGTCCACACTGACAGAGTCAACTCTAGTGCTAACTAACATATACGGTATGTCAACAGATATGGAAAACAAAACGATGCCAACTAATTGGAAGCAATCAATTTACATCCCCATCTACAAAAAGGAGACACAAGAGACTGCAGCAACTATAGAATCATAGCACTAATCTCCTATGCAAGCAAAATTATGTTCAAAATATTGCAACATAGGGGGGCTGCAGACAGGCCCATAGAACCCCATAGAATCCTGTAGAGGCCCATAGAATCCAACCACACATGGAGAGAGAAATCCCAGAGGTCCAAGCAGGGTTCAGGAAAGGAAGAGGCACCAGGGATCACATTGCAAATATACGATGACTAATGGAGCATAGCAGGGGGTTCCAAAAGAAAATCAGCATGTGCTTTAGAGACTATAGCAAAGCCTTTGACTGCATAGATAGTGAAAGGCTATGGGACACCCTTAAAGTCATGAGAGTGACAACACATCTGACAGTCCTAATGAGGAATCTGTACTCAGGACAAGAGGCTACTGTCAGAATAGAACAAAGAGAAACAGAATGGTTCCCAATTGGCAAAGGGGTCAGACAAGGCTGCATCCTATCACCCTACCTATTCAACTTATATGCAGAACATATTGTAAGGCAAGCAGGCTTGGACATGGAAAAGGGAGGAGTGAAAATGGGAGGAAGAAATATCAACAATCTGAAATATGCTGACAACCCCATAATACTAACAGAAAACCTCACAGACCTGGAACAACTACTAAGGAAGATCAAAGTGCAAAGACAGGCTTACTGTAGAACATAAAGAAAACAAAAATAATGACCACAGAGAACTTACACACATTCAAACTAAACAACGAGGAAATAGAAATAGTAAAAGAGTTCTCATATCTGGGATCAAACAGTGATCAGAATGGGGACTGCAGCCAGGAAATCAAAAGAAGATTAAGAATGGGGAGGGCAGCTATGAAAGAACTAGAAAAGATCCTAAAATGCAAAGACATACAACTCAGCACAAAAATCAGAATCATACAAGACACTGTATTCCCTATTACCATGTATGGATGTGAGAGCTGGAGAGTCAAGAAAGAAGATAGGAGGAAAATCAATGCATTTGAGATGTGGCACTGGAGAAGAGTGCTGAGGATTCCATGGACAGCCTAAAGAACAAACAAATGGGTCCTAGAACAGATCAAGCCAGAGATATCCCTTGAAGCCAAGATGACAAGAATTAGACTGTCGTACTTTGGATACATCACAAGAAAACATGAATTGTTGGAAAATACAATAATGTTGGGAAAGGTGGAGGGAAGTAGAAAGAGAGGAAGGCCGCATGCTAAATGGATGGACTTTATTAAAGAGGCCACGAATATGAGTTTTCAGGAACTAGGCAGAGCAGTAGAGAACAGGGGGGGGCTGGAAATGTCTCACCCATAGGGTCACCATGGGTCAAGACTGTCACAAAGGCAGTTAAGAACAACAAATCTAGAGTAGAGAGCCAGCATGGTGTAGTTGTTTCAGTGTTGGACTACAACTCTGGAAACCAGGGTTTGATTCCCAGCTCAGCCATGGAACCCACTAGGTGACCTTGGGCATGTCACACTCTCTCAGCCTCAGGGAAAGGCAATGCCAAATCTCTTCTGAACAAATCTTGCCAAGAAAACCCCATGATAAGTTCACCTTGGGGTCATCATAAGTCAGAAATGACTTGAAGGCACACAACAACAACAGCAACCTAGAGTTAGGCTCCCCTAACTGATTTGTATTCACAGGCCCTATGTATTCATGATTGTGGTGCTATTGCCATGATCGTAAAAGTCCCCCAATCCTTCTTTACCAGGCAACAGCCACTGAAAGTGAAAAAGGTCTGTTCTCCTATTGGTCCAATGTAGCATACTGACATTTTCACCCCTTCTTGCCAGCAATCTCTGATATGGGTAGGAATTGCAAGAGGGGTCCTGCTTCTGGTTGTCATGCTAGGGATTGATGGAGGGAGAGAAGTGGAAATGTCAAGATCAACAGAACAGACCTTCATTGCTTGCAGCAGCTGTTGACCAGCAAAGAAGAATGGGGAGGGTCAGGCCAAGAGATGTTACTTAGATCCCTCACCTTTCTGGCATCATCCTGTTCAGACACCACACATTCCAGAACCTGGTTCTGGTGCAAGAAGTCCAGACTATTCCAACATGTTCTCCACCAGAACCAGGCTATACCAGCCTTAAAACAATGTAAAAATATATCTGTAGCTCTAGATCTTCCAGGAAGATCTGGAACCCTCTATTCCTGCATCATCATGGCTGTCGACATAGGTATCCTACTGGGCCACCCACTCCGTTCACCACCACTAAGGGGTGTTTATTCTGAGGTCAGAACACTCAGCTAAATATATATATATATATATGTAGCTCTAGATCTTCCAGGAAGATCTGGAACCCTCTATTTCTGCATCTCCATGGCTGCCTACACAGGTGTCCCACTGGGCCACCCACTCCGTTGATTCTGAGGTCAGAACAAGGCTCTCAGCTTTGTGTTCATTGCTGGTCACCTTATTCTGACCTCAGAAGTGAGCAATCCATGGCAACAGAGAATTTATTTATTTATTTATTTATTTATTTATTTATTTATTTATTTATTTGGAGTACTCCGCTCTTCAGCCAAAACTCTATCAGAGTGGCTTACAAATGGTTAATTAGATATTTTCCCTGCCCTCAGGCTTACAATCTAAAAAGATCAGACACAAAAGGAGAAGGGAATGGTGGTGGGAAAGGGGAATAAGTTGGATGTGATGAGCAGCCCAGTAGGAGATCTGTGCAGGCAGCCAAGGGCTTGGTGAGGCAGCTGTGGGACCAGGATACCCCAGGTTGCCTCCAGAGTATCCTAGCCAATGCAGATAAGACCCTGGCTAAGTATGTTTAACTATGTAGCTGATCAAGGATATCGGCCATCATTTCTGATTAAGCTCTAGCAACCATAAACAGGTTGTGAAGGCAACGTCTTCTATCCCCTCTATTTAAAACCTAGTATTCTAAAAAGGATGGTCAAGATCCTACATCAGAGGCTATGACATGTAACTTTATGATGACTTGGCTATGGCCCTAACATGATATACAACCCATCTAGTGAATTGTGAAAATGCACATGGAGGTTTCTCATGCAGTGTCCCATTACACAACAGGATCTATAGTGCTATGATGCCTATTGTGCAATGGGACCCACTGTGCAAGAAACATGCTCCAGGCTCCACCTGCACAATGATTCCAAAGTTGTAGCTATGTCTGTGCTCCCCTCCTGAGAATACAGATGTTGTGTATCATTACAAGTCACCTTTATATAAGTATAAGGAGATGACAATGATTCCAGCTCTTTTGTTGCTAAGCTGCTATTTATTTGTACTGTATTCTTTTCTTTTATTTAGTATTTTAATCTTGCTATACTTTAATATATTTTTAAGGGGTGGGTGGGTTAGGGAAGGGGTTGTCTGACTGTTTTAACTTGTAATGTTGTTTTAATCTGCTGTACGCCACCTCGATTGCGCTGCAGAGAGGCGGCATAAAAATTATTATTATTATTATTATTATTATTATTATTATTATATGCTCACAAATTGGTTTACAATGATGTAAATATCTCACAGAATGCAAGCCAATATTTCTATAATCTTACTATTTGCTTATAATAATAATCCACCTACTAAAATCTGCAGATTTATCCACAATTGTATCAGCCTTTCCTACCTACTGCATCTTGAAAGCGCTGGTGCATTTCTCTTGCTGAATGGAATGTACTACATGCATCTTCTTGGTATGAAGGATGGGAGCTGCCAGCAACTTATTTTCTGTTTGACAATTCCATCCAAATATCTTCTTGGCTTTGCAGTAAAACAAATGGGGTTCTGTTAGTGAACAACCTGCACTCTGTTTTGAAAGAGAAAATGAGCAGCAACTTTTAAAAAGAAACAACTATCTTACAAACCACTGATATGATTCCTGGAAAGGGAAGGTGGAAACTGAAAATTAAAATGCATGTCACCTACCTTCTTAATCTAAAAGTTGCTTATGTCTCAATGTTTCCTCCTTACTTTATGTTCCTTTAAACTAAAGCCCTAAAAAATTACAGCCATCTGACTGGCACACAAAATCTAGTAAATGTCTAAATTTTAAGACCATTTTATCTTAATCCTGACAGTGTTTTGTGTCAGAACAAGTAATTAAGGAAGTTATATTGACTGTCACACCACAGTGCTGTATCCAACAGAACTTTTTCAGTGTTGATCTGTAGCTGCAATTTGGGCAGTAGAACCTATAAATAAAAGAGTACAAAAGGCGAGGCTTTTTAGTAGAGGACAAAAAGCTTAGTAATTTAACAACTAATTAGTTGCAGGGAGTCAAATTTTATAAATAGTTGGGTGTATTTTTGTTCTGTTTTTACTCTTTTTATTTTACTCTTTTTAAAATTAATGTTTTAATGTTTCTGACATCAATACCAGGAAAGATTCTGGAGCAGATCATTAAACAGAGAGTCTGTGAACATCTGGAAGGTAATTTCACAATCACAAAAAGTCAACATGGGTTTCAGAGAAACAGGTCATGCCAGACAAATCTGACCTCTTTTCTTGATAAAATTACCAGCTTGGTAGATGAAGGGAATGTTGTGGATATAGTATATCTTGATTTCAGTAAGGCCTTGGACAAGGTTCTCCATGACATTCTTGCAAACAAGCTGGTAAAATGTGGGCTAGACAAAGTAACTGTTACATGGATTTGTAATTGGTTGACTGGCCGAACACAAAGGGTGCTCAACAATGGCTCCTTTTCAACCTGGAAAGAAGTAACTAGTGGGGTGCCACAGGGCTCTGTCCTGGGCCCAGTGCTATTCAGTATCTTTATTAATGACTTGGATGACAGTATTGGGGGCATAGTTATCAAATGTGCAGATGACACCAAATTAGGAGGAGTAGCTAATACCCCAGAGGACAGGATCAACATTCAAAATGACTTGAACAGACTAGAAAGCTGGGCCAAAGCTAACAGAATGAAATTCAACACAGAGAAATATAAGGTACTGCACTTAGGGCGGAAAAATGAAAAGCACAGATATACGATGGGGGACACCTGGCTGAATGAGACTATGTGTGAAAGGGATCTAGGAATCCAGGTGGACCACAAGTTGAACATGAGTCAACAGTGCGATGCAGCAGCTAAAAAGGCCAATGCAATTTTAGGCTGCATCAGTAGAAGTATAGTGTCTAGATCAAGAGAAGTAATAGTGCCACTCTATTCTGCTTTGGTCAGGCCTCACCTGGAATACTGTGTCCAGTTCTGGGCACCACAATTCAAAAAGGATGTGGAGAAACTGGAGCGTGTCCAAAGGAGGGCAACTAAAATGGTGAAGGGTCTGGAAACCAAGCCCTATGAGTAACGACTTAGGGAGCTGGGGATGTTTAGCCTGGAGAAGAGAAGATTGAGAGGTGATAGGATAGCCGTGTTTAAATATTTGAAGGGATGTCATATTGAGGAGGGAACAAGCTTGTTTTCTGCTGCTCCAGAGACTAGGACCCGAAACAATGGATGTAAGCTCCAGGGATTCGACAGTGGAACACACTCCCTGGGAAAGTAGTGGAGTCTCCTTCCTTGGAGGTCTTTAAGCAGAGGCTGGACGGCCATCTGTCGGGAATGCTTTGATTGGGAGTTCCTGCATGGCAGGGGGTTGGACTGGATGGCCCTTGTGGTCTCTTCCAACTCTATGATTCTATGATTCTATGAATATAACTTGTCTTACTGTGAGTTTTTTATTATCATTTTTCATGTGCATATATATTGTTTTAGCTTTGTTGTAAGCTATCTTGGGTCCTATGCTGGGAAAAAGGTAGGTTATGAATTAAATTAAATAAATATAAATGGAAATATTTCTTTACAGACTGCATCATTAAAATGTAGAATGCATTGCCACAAGATTTGGTGAGAGGCACTACCTTGCAAAGGGATCTTGTAACACCTGTGAGACTAAGTTGGTAGTATGAGCTTCTGTAGACTACTTCTGCAAGATCCATGGGCACTACCTTAGAGGGCTTTAAATATAGATTGGTCAGATTCAGGGTGGTTCAGAGCTGAATCATGTATGCCATTTCTTATATAAGTAACTGTAGCATGCTTGTTTTGTACCTGCCAGGCCCTCTTGATTAGAATTGTCCAGGCCTAGAGCTGAGGAAAGTTACTTTGGGGAACTACAATTCTCAGAATCCAGCATAGCTGTGGTGGCTGGGGGATTCTGGAGGCAAAAGTACTTTTTTCAAGCTCTTCCTAGGCATCAAACCTGCTCTTCACAGTGCAAGGCTAGCCTGACATATTTTCCTGCCTGTGGTGGAACAGAAAGTTGTATCATTCCTAATTATGCTGACCATAAGGTGAATGGGTTCTCTTGACAGATTTGTTGAGGGTATTGCCTTTGCCTTCTTCTGAGACTGAGAGAATGTGACTTGGCCAAAGTCATTCAGTGGGTTCATGCTGGCTCTCTGAGGTACATGATAGCTAAAGTATCTAAGTATTGTATATACACGCATGTATAAGTCTAGAAATTTTAGTTAAAAATTGACCCCCAAAACCTGGATTAACTTATCTATGAGTCAATGTAAATCCTTCACTTTAACTCTTATTTAAAAAAGGAACAATCCCCTGGTGAAAGACAAGAGCATAATTTGTCCTGTAAGCACTGTTCTCTCATCCATTCAACCTTTAGTGTGAGCACAGTTATGTCTGGTGGAATTTTGTAATTTCTTTGGCATTGCTTTCCTTTGCTTCATCCTTTAGATCTTTTGTTACATGCCCCTAGGTTTTACACTTGACTTATAGATAGGTCATATCAAAATCTGTAATTTTGGCCTCAAAACCTACCCTCAACTTATACATGAGGTTGACTTATGCTTCAAATACTGGGACAGAAAATCATACAACACTTCTTGCCCTTTCTGGCCTTATTGAAGACAATAGCAATAAATTAATAACTAACAACTTGGTACCTTTCTGTAACACCCAAAATGTGTTCCAAATCTAGTTCCATGTAGATTGAGAGCAACTATGAGTGTCATTTATCATACCAGATGGCTAAAAGATTCATCTTAGTGAAAAGGAATATCATTTGTTGTCGTTGTCAATTGCCTTTCTGTCAACGCCAACTCATGGTGACCCTGTGGATGAGACATCTCCAAGACTCCCTATCCTCCACTGCCCTGCTTAGGTTCTGTAAATTCATGCCTGTGACCTCCCTAATAGAGTCTAACCATCTGGCATGCAGCCTTCCTCTCTTTCTCCTTCCTCCACCTTTCCTAACATTGTTGTCTTTTCTAATGAATCATGCCTTCTCAAGATGTGGCCATAGTATGACAGCCTCAACTGCATCATCTTGACTTCCAGGGAGATTTCAGGCTTGACCTGTTCAATGACCCATTTGTTTAATTTTTTTGCCTGTCCACAGTATCCTCAGCACTTTTCTCCAGCACCACATCTTAAATGAATTTAGTTTTTGCTTATCTGCTTTCTGCACTGTCCAGCTCTCACATCCATAAAAGATTGATGGGAAATTCAATGGCTTGTATAAGTCTGACTTTAGTGCTTAGTTGTGCATTTTTACTATTTAGGATCTTGTCTAGTTATTTCATAGCTGCCCTTCCCATTCCCAGTCTTCTCATTTCTTGACTGCAGCCTGCTTCTTTATCTATGTTTGATTCAAGGTACAGGAATTATTTTACTATTTCAATTTCCTCATTGTCTAGATTAAATGTATATAGGTCCTCCTTAGTAATTATTTTTGTTTTCTTTATATTCAGCATTAAGTCTGCCTTTGCACTTTCTTCTATGACCTTCCTTAGTAATTGTTTCAAGACCGTAATATTTTCTTCTAGTAGAATGGTGTCATCTGCATATTTTAGATTGTTGAAATTCCTTCCTCCTATCCAGGAAAGGAGGAAAAGAAATTCCTTCCAGGAAAGGAAATTCCTTCCTCCTATCTTTACTTCTCCTTTTTTCTAAGCCTGCTCTTTGTCTGATATTTTCTGCACTGTCTGAAGGGACATCAGATCTTTTAATATTTCACAGATGAAAACTGGGACATGTGTGGCCAAGCAACAGTGCAGTGTGGTCAAGATTGCAAAAATTATTAATGAAAGGCTGCAGCAGTTAGCTTTTATCTGAGCCTAGTGGGAAGGGCAAGATTCCACCATTCCCCTCCCCAGTGTTGTGTTAACTGAGTACAAACTAATTTTACACTTTGCATCTGCAATGTAGAAATAATAAGGTTTGGCAAACTTTAATTGCCATGGCTCAATGCTACAGAATTCTGGGATTTGTAGTTTCTTGTGACACAAGAGCTCTCTGACAGAGAAGGCTAAAGGTCTCACAAAATGACAAATCCCAGTATTCCATAGGATGAAGCATTGGCAGTTAAAGTGGTGTCAAACTGCATTATTTCTGCAATGCAGATGCAGCTTTAGTTTGCAGCAATTGGAGTAAGCAGCTGGAGCAAGTACAAAGGGGAGAAATGGGAGGAAGAGAGAGAAACTGGGGCATTTTAAAAACAGCTGAAAAAACTGGAGAATGGGATTATTCAGAATTGTCCGTGCCAAATCAAAACAGTTGGAGGATATGAGAGTGCCATGACATTTTACTTGCCCATTCAAATTGTGTTAATTATCTGCAATCAGATATTCAAATAGGCAACAATCCCCAGGTTTATGACACATTTCCAAAGTGCTCACCCATACTGAATATTTCAGTTGTCCTTGGCTTAGGTCCAGAATTCTAACCCACTGAGTACTTATTAATGAGTAATAAATAGGATTGCAAACCAATCAGGACCAAGAACCCAATTACCAGGTAATGAGACTGGCATGGATTATAACATGGTACTTGGGGAACAAATTGTGTCATATTTGCCAAAGCACAGAACAAACTGTATGGTACCAGCTGCGGCTGCTTCTTTCAGGGTTTGGACTCGAATTTATTAGGAGTAAAAAAAGAAGAGCTGCAAGAGTGAAAATCAGTAGAGGAGGATGAGAGACACAGAAGAGTAATATTGGAACACCATCTTGATAGATAGCTTTATTATCTTTCCTATCCCACTGCTGGTACTTGATAATGAATAGTATTTGGAGCTGCAGGGTTTTATCTTTTTTTAAGTTTTTTTTTTCTTCTGTTAAGAAAAACATACTTGTATAGCTCCATTGTGTTTCCAGAAGAAATATTTCCAATAAGAGAAACATCCCTATTGATTGAAATATAATCAGAACATTTGATCAGAATTCTGAGGGCTATCAGAAACATAAATGGTTTTATTCATACATATGAATTCACCTCATGTTATTTACACTTTCTCTTTTCTTGTCCTGCATTTTGTTGATAAAAGCACAGTGAGCAGTCTTGTTAAAATTTTGTTGTTGAAAAATGATCGTCTTAAAGTTTAAATTAAAAAAGAAACATGCATACACACTGACCTAAATATAGACAAAGCTGTTGGACCCCTCCAAATAGGACAAACATGACAGGAGAGCGCAGTATTTTTTGCTGTTGCTCTCTTCAAACCATTTTCTTGAAATTCCCAGCACCAGTTGTAACATTTTATTCTTCCTTCCATTAGGTTTTTTATTTTGATTCCCAGCTTGGCCATATAACCCACTAGATAACTTTGGGCAAGTCACATACTCTCAGCCTCAGATGAAGGCAATGGCAAACCTCCTCTGGCGAAATCTTGCAAAGAAAACCCCAGGATAGGTTCACCCTTGGGACTCTGTAAATCAGAAAAGACTTGAAGGCATACAAAGCAACAACAACACATACAAACTATTTTACACCAAAAGCTCAGACACCCTGCCATAAACTGTATTGAAACGGGGGGAGAGCAGTTGATAAAACAGAACATGTTATTCTAAAGTTTCACTTTCAATAATTACTAATAACCATAACCACAAATTGTTACACTGTTAGAATTCTTATTGCTCCAAAAATCTATAAATGGTTTCCATATTTTCATAAAGTCTTCAGTTGGTTTATCTTTTAAAATCCATGGCAATTTGGTAATTTGGGCAAAATCCACAACCTTAGCAACCCACTCTTCAGTGACTGGTGCTTCCTTTCATTTCCAAGTCTGAGCAGACAGTGTTCTTGCAGTCATTTTCATATACTGAAGAAGTAGTCTGTATTTGGTATCTAATTCTTTATCAAAGATACCCAGCAAGAATATTTCTGGTGATATTGCACAGTCTAAAACTGGGTTTATTTTTTTACTCCAAAATATATTGGAACAAAAAACCTCATTTCCCTCTTTATAATTTTTTTTTTTTTTTTTTTTTTTTTTTTTTTTTTTTTTTTTTTTTAGTGTTAGTGCATCAGTGCTTCACTATGACACTGGAGACTATCACACGAGGGCTATTTACACTTTAATAGCACTATTGTAACATTATTTAGCAAGAGTGATACAATGGCAAAATTGCAACACTTATTTTCACACGGTGTTGCAATAACAGGGCATTAACAATTCACAAACGGTAAAATAGCACTTTTACATTCCACACGTCAGCAGTTTTTAGCATTGGCATCCCACCACTAAGGAACACTTCTGTGAATCATAAGTGTGACACAGGAAGTGATTCTGCTGAACAGCACACTAGGGGACTAAGGGATTCAATTTATTTTTGGAAGGTTTAATGACGGATTCTCAATGGCACTACAGAAACATGATTGCCTTTCACACATTCACAATAGCAAGCCATTAATGCTGTTTTGTCATTAATGAGAAGTTGCACTAGCATGATGCTTCGATGACAGGACAAGTACAGTATGTGCACAACGTTGTGTGAAAATCTTGCTGAGATTGTGCCAACATGACAAGAGTTTAGCGCTTTTCTCCCGTTTCTTATCTCTGTGTGATAATCTCCATTATAACACTTAGGAGGGAAAGAATGTAAAAGGAAGAAACAATTTGCCCTTGAAACCACAGGATGAGCAAACTAGGCCTCCATTTTTTTAAAATCCTGCAAAATCCTCATGTAATAAAATGCTACGAACAGCCTGAAAACGAATGAAACAGTGGATGTGGAGGCAGTGGTGTCTGATACATTTGTCCCAGCTCAACAGGTAGTTATGGAGGTGGAAGCAGCAACCAGCAAAACCCAACAAAACCCAAGGAGCTATTCTTCTAAAAAAAATCATAGTTTTTCAGACTGCTCTGGAAGAACTGGTAGATACAAATATATGAGGGCCAAACCTGAGAACCTTTCCAAAAGATCCCTCCCCAAAAAATGTGCAAACAAATACATACACTCAAACTGTCCCAATTTGGCAGACGCCATCCCAATTAATCTTCTCTCATGCCATTTTTTCAGCTGCTTTTTAAATGACCCAGTTTCTCTCGCCTATTCCAATTTCCCCCGCCTCCTGAGTTGCTGAAAACTGAGCTCAAAGTGCAAAAGTAGTTTGCGCTCAATGAACTCAGAAGGGGGAGAGGACAGGAAGAGGCAGAAATTTTCCTTCCTTGTAGGTTCAAGCAAAAGCAAAGTGCTGCAGCCCTTCCTAGCTTTTTTGTGTTCTACCTCAATAATATTTTTTCTTATCCTGATCACACAAGTCCCAATTTTCATCTACAAAATGTTGGAAGGTATGCAAATATCTGTAGATAATATCTACCCAATATGGATGGATGGATGGATGGATGAACGAACGGGGGTCCTGTGCTCATAACCTCGGTGAATATGGAGTGATGAGTATAGAGTATCTATACCCTGATCTTTACCACAAGGGTCTCAGAGTGGCTTACAAATTGCTAATTTGACAGTTCTCTGTCAATCTTAAAAAGCCATGACACAAAAGGAGAAGGGAACAGCAGTGGGGAAGGGGTTCAAGTCCAGCAGATACTTGCAGGTTGTAGCACTTGACTGAAGGACCCTGGGAGTTGTTGTTAGGAGTGTTGGGATATATAGTTAAAGTGGAAATGTACAGATGTGGGAAAATTTCTATTAGAAAGATTTTGAGCCTGCAGGTGGCAAATGTAAACAGAACTCACACAAGGTCAGTGTTCTGGGAACAGGCAGATAGAACATAAACAATGAGATCATCTTTGTTGTCTGAGAACCAGGATCACATGACACATGACTCACAGCAAGAGGCTGGGTTAGAGGCTATTCAGCAAATTGTCTATGGAGGTATCCACCCATGGGAGGAGTTTGGGGTTTGGCTCAGAGCCTGTTTTGTTCTTACAAATTTTGCACTGTGTTGTGTGTGTGTAGGATCTCTCTATCTTATATTTCTACCTGCATGAAGATGGATGTATATTAGTTTTTCTCTTTACTATGTTATCATGAATAAAAAGCCTTCTTAGAAGAATCTTTGCTCTGGTCTGGCTTAATGAAAAGCTTGAATCTACAGAGAGCTGGAGGATGGCTGCATTCCAGGAAGGTGAAATCAGCTCAGCTCTGATCCAGAGACAAAGGTGGCTGATGGATGAAAGACTAGCATTCCGGAGCAGATCTCTGCTACTACAACACCACCATAAATAAATCAACAGTTGTAGTCCAAAAAAGTAAAAGTAATTTTTTCGCAGCTCTGCTTCATATTTTTGAAATCAGCATGGGTGCTCTTGCTGCACACATTCTCATTACACACCTTCCTGTCTCCCATCCCATTGGGGGTAGTAGTGGGGACTTTCTGTCACCCTAACGCTAAAGTATGCAGACTTCCACCAAGCCTTCTTTTTTAAGGGCAATACCTCACTAGTAGGAATATTTTAAATGATTCCTTCCCCCTCCCAAAAAAAATTCATTAAAAAAATGTTTTTGCAATGCACCAGCATAGTGAGAAGGTTTATATGTTGGTATTTAGGAGGGATATTATGGATGCTAAAAGATAGGTGTCCACAGTACTCACAGCTATCTCAGGAACAATGACAGTCTTTGTTCACAGGAATGATTGCACTTTACTCAGCAAACTGAGGACTAAATCTAATTGCTAGTACTAACTAGACTTAGCCAGTTGAAGCAATTGCTGAATGGTAAGTTAACACTTATGTAAAGTCCATTGGTTCAATAGGCTAACTCTTGTTGGGATGAACAATTGGATTTAGGTCTCCATTTGAATGTCAAGTACTGGTAAAATGGGACTTCCTGTAATAGCTATGCTTTGAAACTTTCAACAGATGCGCAAGATAAAGCATATTATTTGATTCTCATGCATGGGATGCAGAAAGGCCCAATCAAAGGTCTTCATTACTGCATATGCACCATACCTGAGCTGTATTGGGTAGGGTCACCAGTTAGAGCTATCCCAGGGCCCAAGATTTTAGCACCAATCACTGAGACTTGAAGGCCTTAGTGGTGTCCTGAATGTCAGCCTGTTGTTATCACAAAGGACAAATAATATGCCATTATTTATTTATTTATTTATTATATTTATTTATTTCATTTTTATGCTGCCTTTCTCCCAGAAGGGGCTCAAGGTGGCTCACAGATCAAAATGTAATAATAATAATAATAATAATAATAATAATAATAATAATAACAACAACAATAATAATAATAATAGAAATAATCTAAAAATAGTATAAAATTACATTAAAATATACAAAAATTAAAAGCATGACTAAAACATACCTATTCCATAAAAATATCCTGATATGATTATATATCAAATGCCTGTTTAAATAAAAATATCTTGGCTTGCCAACAAAAAGCAAGCAGGGAAGGGTCCAGCCTAGCTTCCCATGGAAGGGAATTCCAGAGGATGGGAGCAGCCACTGAGAAGGCTTTGGGGGAATACAGACCGGCCAAAAGGGCTGGCCTGGGGGTGGAATCGGGGCATGGTGACCACACACCGGTCGCCCTGATTCCGCCCCAATGCCACCATCACACCATGTGCCCCACCACAAGGTAGGCGGTGTCAGGCACAGCGTTCAGACACACTATGCCAAAGGAATGCAGAAAAGCCACCACTGCCATGGCAAGGGTGGCTTTTTGCCACTCTAAAAAGGAGTGGCATTTGCCAGCTCTTTTTAGAGTGGCAAAGTGCCGGATTGGGGCTGTGACATGCGGTTGCTGTGTCCCTGATCTGGCAAGGAAAGGGATAGAGGGACTTTCTCTCATCTCCTCACCAAGCTAGCCTGAAATGGTGGTGGGGCCAACAGAAAGCCTTTCCCAAAGATCTTAGTGTTCTGGCAGGTTCATATGGGAAGATACGGTCTTCAAATAGTCTGGATCTAAGCTTCAAATAGTCTGGACCTAAACCACATTTGCACATAGTATGCCATTCAAATATAAGCCATAGCTAACAAATGAGGAAAACACATACTTATTAAAGCAGGACTATTGCCTTGTGATTCCTTGCTCTCAACCTGAAGACCAAAGAAGAGAGGCCAGATCTGGGAACCCTACAGGTGAGGGACGGGATTTAATTTGATGTATTGTTTCTAAGTTTTGTAATGTTGTACGCCGCCCCGATTGCCTGGCAGAGGGGTGGGATATAAATAAAAATTATTATTATTATTATTATTATTATTATTATCATCATCATCATCATCATCATCATCATCATCATCTTTTCCTTCCTGCTCTCTGCTGCAGTTATCAGGCCATTGGTTTTAAACATAAACTTGGAAGAGAATACCATAATAGGTAAACTACCATAATGGTTAAATGTTGACTAAACTTTCAGTTAAGTCCCTAGGCTTAATGTGAACTTTCCAGACTTTAGCAGGAACATGGAACAACTAAAGCTTTATTTAAAATGTCTTTATGTTGAGCTAGGTAGAGTGGACTCAGGATATTTATAAAAGACATGAGCTGTTTCACTGGAAAGTTAAAACATCGCACTACATATTGGTGAGACATTTACAGAAATGCGATCTTCATCCAGGTCACTTCAAGTTCAACCACAATGAACTCATCTCTTCTTAACAACTTGATATTTAAACTCCACTTTGTTGTATTAGTCTGTTTCAGCAATATTACCTAGTCAGACAGCATTAATGTTCAGTTGCTCAAGCAATCTTGAAGGGGGAAGGAAAAGGCACCTCGGAGGAAATTACCATTATGAGTGATGAATAGATAAACCTTTCCTGAACAAATTCTTTTTAAAGGAGCAAGGATATGTTTGGGGAGGGAAGCAGTATCAGAGCACAAGGCCAAAAACAGATAGATGCAACAGTTTTTTTTTCCCCTCAGCAAAGAATACAATGCCTTAACATGTGCAGCAGTAAACAAAAATCTATTTCATTTTAGATGCTATACACAAAGGCACTGACATTTAAATCTGAAAATCAATTTATAATGATGCCTGTTGGATTATTCTAATTGATGGTTTTCCTTGAGTGCAAGGAGACAACAGTGGGTCAATATTGAATTAGAAACAGCAACCAGGCTGGCTGACCTTGTTCTTAACTACATCCATATTCAGGCAGTAGCAACAGTTGTATTTTCAAGAAGGCGGCTTTCACTGACTTGTGGGAATGGCAGCCTAGTGCTTCAGTTCATTTGAAAGTCTTTACCATAGGGAACCTGAATGAAAATGCATTTTCACAGACATAAGATGCTTCCACACTGCAGAAATAATCACGTTTGACACCACTTTAACTGCCATGGCTCAATGCTATGGAATTCTGGGAACTGTAGTTGTGTGAGACATTTATCCTTCTTTGTCAGAGAACTCTGTTGCCACCACAAAGTCCAGTTTCCAGAATTCCATAGCACTGAGCCATGGCAGTTAAAGTGGTAACAAACTGGATTATTTCTGTAGTGCAGATGCAGCCCCATGGTCGTTTATATGATTTGTGAGAAACATTGTCATGTGTTGCTTAATTTGGTGGGAAGATTTCTGTGTTCACCTTGATGTTCCAACATCCTGCTCCCAGATTTGAGATTCTGTTCACAATATGATGAACCTTCCATCATACTGGGCAGACACATGTACACATGCACAAAAAGATCAGATCCATATACAAGCCAACTTTTTAATTAAAAAAAAAAAAAGATTATGCATTTCATCCTGTATTTTTATCAAGGAGCAACATCCAAACTCAGAAGCTGAAATCCATAACCAAAAGAGGACTGATTTCAATATTTCTGTATGGTGGACAGGAGAATTTAATGGTGGCTTTTCCATGTAGACTTTAAAATTGATTCATGATCAGGTAGATCTGCTGCAAAGAATATACCCTATAAACTGGAGAACCGAAAACAAGTTAATTTGTTCCAGATGATTTACTGTTATTCATTTAAACTTAACAGGGCCATAGAACACTATGTAACATTTTATCACTTATGGCAACACATGATACATGCTGATATCAGCTGAAGATTATGATATAATGGCCTATGGGCTTATCAGAAAGAGAATGGAACCTAGATATCTTGATTAGCAATCCCTGCTACCTTGTAATGAGTTTCCAGTCCAGCAGGGGTGAAATTACATGCCAAAATAACATATAAATTATTCCCTGTTTAAGCAGAAGACTCTTCTGTGCTCATACCTATTTGCAGGATCATGAAGTTTCAACTTCCTAAATATATTGCTGAACAAAACCATGGATTTACTTTGTATGAATGAGATTGACTGTAAAGTCTTACTTGAGGAACTGCTGAACAGCCACATAGGAGAACGGTGAAAAGTTCATTACTGCTAGCTCCCTAGCATATATTGTTTCATCTGCCCAGTTGAGTGCATTAGCCAACCAAAGAGGTTTTAATCATTTACAACAATGCATTAAAACAGCATGATAAAAAAACTAATATTGGATAATTCTAACATCTAAACCAGATCATGAAACTGGTAATCCAGAAATTCCACCCTAAACTTCCAGGCTTAAACATCTTGCCTTTCTAAATGTAATGAATGCAGAGGTTTATTTTTATCAGTATTAGCACCTCCCCAAACCCTTCAAGCAGCTTCCTGCTTGGGACATCAAGGGAACGGTACAATAAACAATGACAGACATACACATTTTCAGCCATACCTCAAAACTTGTTCTAGTCATACCGTCTTGTATCATCTGTGTAAAACTTATGTGGGCATACTTTTTAACTACCTATGGAGAACCAGTGCTGTTTTTGTGGGCCTCAGAGATCAAACATTGGGGGGAAGGAACAAAACTTTCCCCAAAAAACAGACTGGGTGAGCTTTATCATCATATCTTTTTATTCCAGAATCTATATTGCCCCAGAATAGGTCTTTTTCTGAAACAGGAAGTTAATTCCATTAAGTTCCTCTTACTAAAAACTTACTAAACTTACCTTTAAGCCAATCTGCTGCTCTCCAGTATAGAAACAGATCTTGTTCTACTTCTAATATTGAATTAAGACTCAACAGCTAGTCAGTTCAGCTTCCACGTGTGGGTAGGGAGAATTATCTTCTGGTTTTTACTTTGGTACAAAATGCATTGCACAGGCCCTGCACTTCAATCCCTAAAAGAAGTGGTGGGCAAAATACACACCTCAGATATTGTTGACCTGCAGCTCCTAGCAGCCTCAGGATAGAAGAGCAGCATAGCCAATGGTAAGGAATTCTGAGAGTTCTAAACCAACAATGTCTGGAAAGTCAGCTATTATCCTAGAGAGAATGAGAGCTTCAAGGACTGGAGCCTGAGCTCCAAATGGTGATCCAGTGCTAGAGTTGCCAGGTCTCAGGGACCCAGCTGAAATCTTAGGAATTGCTATATTATGCATCCCATAACTACAGTCTGGAGCACGTTCTTGGACAGCTACATTTTCTCACACTCTGAATTGGCCTTATCCATCAAGGCTGATGAGTCTGTCCAAGGAAGGAGGGTCTATAAAAAGGTTCTGGATTTCTTGAGGCTTTCCCTGAATGGCATTTTTGTGGCCCTAGTATGTTTTGCTACTCTTCAGTTCAGTTCTTTGGTAGACTCTTCAATTCCTTGGCTCTGTCTGATGGCTTCATACTTCACCTCTGATTTTCTAATACAGAAAGTCTGGCTCCCATCTTACTTCTGACAAGTTGCCTTTAGCTTGCTGGTTTACCTATAGACAGATGCCTGTAGACCAGGGGTCGGCAACCTAAGGGCCACGGGCCGGGTGCAGCCCACAGAAGCCTTCAGACCGGCCCCTGCCCAGTCCTGCCACCGCCACCGCTTTCGTGGCCGCAGCATCCGGGGGATTCCAAAATGGCGCCCTCGGAGTCTCGCAAGAACTTTCCTGCCTTCCGCCGGGCCGGGGGGGGAATGGCGGTGTGCGCGCGTATGCGTGCGTGCATACACATTACTTCCAGAGTACTGCGCATGCACAAGTGAGTCGCGACCGCCATTTTGGCAAACAAAATGGTGACCGTGACTCATTTGCGCATGTGCCGAGTACTGCGCATGTGCAAACAAGTCGCGGTCACCATTTTTTTGCCAAAATGGTGGTCGCGACTCACTGGAGCGTGCACAGTACTCCGGAAGTACTGTGCATGCACAAGCGAGCGTGCGCATGCATGCGCAGTACTTCCAGAGTATTGTGCATGCGCATGCGTGCGCAAGCGCACACACCGCCATTCCCCCCCAACGGAAGACCCCAGGACCAGTGGACCAGCCCCAGGTCTGTAAATCTTGCCAGCCCCTGCCTTAGACAGATCAGAAACTGTTGTTATCCTTTTTGAGGTCTGTTTGAGACCTATTTCAGCAATTTAGCCATTCTCTAAGAAGAAAGTAATCCAGATTAGGAAGAGAACCTTTGTTAGGCAATTCCCAATAGTGCAAAACCTAGGACTCTCCTTCAAAACTCTTCTTCTAAACTTCCTTCTCCACCAGACTCATCCTATGAGCCCTTTTGGCTTCCAGAATAGTTCTTAGTTTTCAGAGCCTACCTGTCAGGAATATCTTTAAAGATACACAAGAATTAAAGTGATTTTGTTACACTAGACATGATGGGCAGCCATGTGTATTTTAAATATGTACTGTCTCTTCCCATACAAAATGGGGGTGGAGTACTACTTTATATAAGAGAAGTCATATTTGGGGAGAAGATTGAAAAATCTTTCCCCTTCTCACACCTTTATCTCGATGCATTATGTTGCCTTCAGCAATTTTTCTTCCTGCAGCTCATTTCCATCTGATTCATGTGAGGTTACCAAAACCAGAGGAGAACAAAAAAGTAATGCAGTAGATGGACAGATTTAACTTCCCTGCCTCTTGTGATCCTTACTTCTGAGTAATCATTTGTGGGAGTTCCCTTTTAGTTTCCCATTACCATAACCAACAGGCTGCCATTTTTATACCATTTGCAGAGACTCTAAAACTTTCTGTCTGAGCTAGTTTATAGAAGAGTTAGAGGGAAACTTTATTTTCACCCGCCATCTGTTCAGTGAGTTTTGTAAATTTATGGGGATATAAATAACGACATTGTATATTACTTCAAGCTATTATGTGGGGAAACTAGATTCATTGTTCTCTCAAGTGTGAGCTTTTACTGCTTAGTGGATGCCTTACGTGACATGTGGCAAAAGAAGAAAATGAACTTTTCACTGCTATTTACTCAAGTTTCATCAATCATATGAAGAGTGCTCAAAAATGGATAGAAGAGTCTCTTTCCTAAAAAGATCTACTTTTAGTTTCTAGGTCTATCACCAAACATTGCCATAGTGAAAGAGCGATTATATTTCTATAATCTAGTCTATATTGAGCCATTTCTACATATTCTGATTTTCCTCATGTATAACCAGTCATCTTAGAAATTATCACACATTAAGCCACAACTATAGTTTTTCCACATGTGAGCACTGCACGTACATGAAGGAAAGTTGTCATGTATGTTATCATGCAAACATCATGCTTTTCCTTTTACAAAATTACTTTGCAGGAAAAAATAACACAGAGTTATCTTTTAGGAAATTGAGATTAAGCAATTCAGTGCCACAGAGATACAAAAACATTTAAGAGTGTTTGCACTGGACTTGCAGTAAATGTGCAAGAAACCATCAGAAAACTGGATTCAGTTATGTACTTCAGCCAGACAAAATCTCTCTCATTTACTTGCTCCAAGTGATATAACTTTCAAACATATGAATGAGTTAACAGAGTTCTGTAGAACTTATACAGTAAAAAGGAGTACTACCCTTTGAACGCCCTTCAAGAAAAACTTAAAAGGCAGTTTTGCAGTGCTGCCACATCATATTCTTAAGGCAAGTTCTGGTTTGTAATAGAAGACACTGAAAAGGTATCAGGTGGGGGAGGATTTCAACAACAACACAATCTTCAACAAAGAGTATAGCTATGGGAGGGCATCATGAGGGCATCCCCCCCCCCCGCATTAAAAATTCTACTCTCCCAAAATATCTAATATTGCAAAGGGTAAGTCACTGAAAATTGTTCTTTAGAACTTTTATATTTGCTATTTTCATATTTCCTTAGTAACTTGGTTGGCACTTTTTCTTGAATGCCTAAAATGTATTTCTAAATGTTCAACTCAAGTTTTAAGTGACTGTAATGATAGAAATTTGGGTACTGAATCAAAATTTCATTTACTATCCCTGAAACGGTGGCTGTCTATGATGTGCTGACTCCTTCCAATAATGGATTCAAGCCTATGTCAATTCTATATCATCATCATCATCATCATCATCATCATCTTGCCTTTTTCCTAGTTCAGGACCTAATGCATCTTACAAAACTTAAAACAAATACAGCTAAAAATTCACATCATAAAAAAATTAAAATGTTATTTTTATTTATTTATTTATTACATTTATATCCTGCCTTTCTCCCCAGAGGGACCCCAGGTGTCTCACAGATAAAACCTTTAAAACTGTAATAAAATTCAAAACAATTAAAATGTATAAATCTAATATAAAATCACATATAATATACACAAGTTAAAAACAGACTAAAAACCCACCTGCTCCATAAAATCACCCTGCTATGCATTATATACAGAAAGCCTGCTGGCATAAAAATGTTTTTACTTGCTGGCAAAAAGCCAGCAGGGAGGGAGCCAGCCTAGCCTCCCGAGGAAGGGCATTCCAGAGGGTGGGAGTAGCCACCAAGAAGGCTCTCTCTCGTGTCCTCACCAGGCGAGCCTGTGATCTTGGTGGGACTGAGAGAAAGCCTTCTCCTGCAGATCCTAGGACTCTCACAGGAGTGTAACCCCATCCAGCACAGACAAAGCCCCAGTTCCCTGATCTGCCTTATGACTGACCAGGAGCACCCCTGTTGTGTCTGGATTAAGCTTCAATTTGCTTGCCCTCATCCATTCCATTACTGATAGCAGACATTGGTTCATCCTTGGAATCAGATGGGAAGAAGAGATAGCATTGGATGTCATCAGCATATTGGTGACATCGCACCCCAAATCTCCGGATGACCTCTCCCAGTGGTTTCATGTAAATGTTGAATAACATGGGGGACCCCACAGGCCAACGGCCAAGGAGTCGAACAGGATTCCCCCAACACCACATTCTGAGTTCACCCCTCCAAGAAAGACTGGAACCACTGCATAAAAGTGCCCCCATCCCAGAAAGGTGGCCTGGAAGGACACCATAGTCAATGGTATTGAATGCTGCTAAGAGATTTATCAGGACCAACAGGGACACACTCCCCCTGTCCAGTTCCCTGCGTAGGTCATCCACCAAGGTGACCAAGGCTGTCTTCGTCCCATAGCCAGTTGTGAAGCCAGATTGAAATAGATCTAGATAATCCATTTCATCCAGAAACCCCTGAAACTGAAAGGCCACCACTCACTCCAGAACCTTGCCCAAGAATGGAACATGAGAGACATGCCTATAGTTATCCAAATTAGTGGGACCCTAGGTGGTCTTTTTCAGTAAAGGCCTCACCACAGCCTACTTTAGACAAGATGGAAATCTGTCTAGCTGCAGTGAGGCATTTGTCGTTCCCCCCCCCCCCACCTTACCCACTTGGCCAGTTCTGAAAGCCAATCTGGCTTTCAGAAACCAGGAAGGGCAAGGATCCATTATGCATGTGGTGGTTCTCACTTCTCCCGGGATCCTGTCCACATCAGCAGGCTTCACAAATTGAAACTTCTCCAACAATGCAGGATGAGCAGGTGCCAAGATTATATCCACTGGACCTGTGTCAACTACAGTATCCAAGTCAGAACAAATCCGAGTGATTTTGTCTGCAAAATGTCTCACAAATTCTTCACAGCAAGCTGCTGAATGGCCTTTGTTTTGTTCTTGGGGGCCAGAATGTAGAAGGCCCCTGACCACTCAGAACAGTTCCACTGGAAGACACTGCACAGACGCAATGGTATCAGAGAAGTATAATTTCTTTGCTGCATCCATTGCCTTGGCATAGGCCTTCCAATGGGCCCTAGCCCATTTTCGGTCAGACTCACTCTGAGTCTTCTGCCATCATCACTCTAGTCTCCATCCCACTCATTTCATCACCACCAGCTCCCTAGAGAACCAGTGTGTATGAACTAAATGCTACAGTCATGGGTCTGTTTTGCAGAGTAAAGCTCTTAAACAGTCTGTTTGACAGTGTTGCAGCTCTTCAGTAGAAAGAAGTAGACAAGAGAGTATAGCAGGCCACTGATGAGAAGGAAAGAAACAAGAGGACTGAATAACCTAATCAGCTAATCAATAGCCCTACATCACAAGCAGCTTAGACCTCACGTGTAAGTCTGCCTTGATTTAATTAGATGTTTGCTAACTAGTCCCAGCAGTCAAATGAGCTGCAAGTGGGCAACAAGACATTCAAGCTGAAAGCAGCACTACAAGATCCATGGAAGTCCAGCTTGGACACTCCATGGATGTATATAGGTGCATTTAATTTTCTTTAGCAACGAATACACAGAGCTGATTTTGCCAGTTGCTTCCTCTGAAATATAACCTGCAGCACCTGGTATTTGCTGGTGGACTCTCTTCCAAGTACTAACCAGGGCTGACCCCACCTAGCTTCCAAGATCATATGGTTTTGGTTGTGTGGGAGCAGTTTCACAAAAGTTTTTGGATGCATGTGATAGGAGAAATTAAAAATTGGCCAGTTATGGTTAGCCATCCATCTGAAAATCTCCCATTTTCTTTCTTTTTTTAAAAAATTATGGTGATGTATACCCTGCTCTCCAGCTGCATTTTAAAGGCAGCTGATTCCCAAGTTCTTCACACTAAAGAGATTATCAGATGGGGGGGGGGGAGCCGGGAGTAAAATGCATACTCCCAGCATAATTGCGTGATCTCGATAAAGATTTTCAGATGATGTCGTGCTCATCCAGGACTTATCCCATGAATGGTTTGTTACTGGAGCATTCCTGGATCTTCATGGGATAAGTCCTGGATGAGCATGATGTGTCTGAACATCTTCAGCATGATCGCACAATTATTCCTTTTACTCCTGGCTTTTTCCCCCTGTCTGATAATCTCCTAAAATGCAACAGCCACATCCATTGCACTGACCCCAGCTGACTCAGCAGCACTCAGACAGATAGGCACTCAGTCATGGCAGGTAATGACACTGCTGGCAATACATTACTTGTGGGATATGAATGATTAAAAAGGTAAAGATAGTCCCTTGACATGAATGTCTAGTTGTAGCCAAATGTAGGGGGCGGTGCTCATCTCCATTACTAAGCTGAAGCATTGTCCAAAGACTGCTGTGGTGGTCATATGGCCAGCATGACTGCACCAAACACTGTTACCTTCCCACTGAAAAGTGGTACCTGTATCCTATAGTATTAGAGATAAAACAAAGAAAAACTGAATTTAACTGGAGATTAAGAGAATACCTATTGAAAAATGAAGAAATTATTAAGCCTTCCCACTTTGAAGTGGTACCTATTCATCTACTTGCATTTGTATGCTTTCAAAGTGCTAGGTTAGCAGAAGCTGGGACTAGTGACAGGAGCTCACCCCATCATGCAGCACCCAGGTCTCAAACTGCCAACCTTCCAATCTTCCAACCATCAGAATTGGCATCTTAACCACTAAGCCACTGCATCCTTGTTATTTGTGAGATAGGAATGATACCAATGCCAACTTTTTAAAAAAATAATATCACAATCATTATTATTTTAAAAATATTAACCTAAAGACTGGCAACATTGCTGCATGTTTTATATATAATAAGTAAGCTTTACTTGTTGGTCCTAAAATATTACTTTGGGGGCTCATTTGGTGAGATTGGGAGTTATATTTGGGTAGATTTTATGCCCATCTTTGGATTTTTAAACTATTTTTAAAAAAGTGATGAAAAAACAGTAACCTAGTGCATTACTAATGGGCACTGCAAGATGTCACTCTTGTAATAAAGGGTAGCTATAATGAATCATGATTTAAATCTTATTGGCCATCC